>CM077090.1:155399762-156599762 GCA_039513925.1 Platanthera zijinensis | reverse complement strand
TATCCAACAATAAACTAGCAATGGTATTTGGATAGTGGGTGCTCAAAGCACATGATAGGGAGCAAGGATAATCTTACATCCTTCAAAGCCAAGCTTGGACCCAAGGTAATATTTGGAGACTCAAACTTTGGACAGACCAAGGGATATGGTGCAGTCCAGATAGGGTTAGTAACATTCAAGAAGGTTGCCTATATGGAAGGACTGAAGCACAACTTAATCAGCATCAGTCAATTGTGTGATGAAGGCTACTAGGTGACTTTCAACAAATCTTCATGCAAAATCAAATCAGAGGATAACACAACTGTATTGACAGGTAAAAGGAAAGGTAACATCTATCTTGTAGATTTCCAATCAACAAAGGTAGATATCTGTTTGTTCAATTCTGTTAGTAAACCAAATGAACTATGGCATAAGAGATTAGGACGTGTAAACCTTAGAACTATTGCTAGGCTATCCAAGGACAACCTTGTTAGAGGACTACCTTCTGGCCCCTATAAGAAGGAAGGACTTTGCAGGGCTTGTCAATTAGGCAAGCAAACTAAAAATAGTTTTAAGTCACTTAATAAGAGTGATTCACCTAGAATTTTGTATCTGTTACACATGGATCTTTTTGGACCCATTACAGTACAAAGCCTAGGAGGGAAATCTTACACTTTAGTAGTTGTAGATGACTTCTCTAGATTCACATGGGTGTTCTTTCTGAGGAAGAAGTCTGATAACTTTAAGTGTTTGACAGAGTTTCTCAAATGCATATAGATTGAGTTCAATACTCACATTGCCTTGATCAGAAGTGATCATGGGACAGAGTTTGATTCTCTTCTTATGCAAGAGTTCTGTCAGAGTGAAGGGATCAAGCACACTTTCTCAGCTCCTAGAACTCCTCAAAAAAATGGGGTAGCTGAAATAAAAAATAGAACCCTTATTGAATCTGCTACTACATTGTTGACAGATGCTCACCTTCCTCTATCCTTTTGGACAGAGGCAGTGAACACCTCAAACTATGTGTTGAATAGAAGTTTGATATATAAGCTGAAAGGCAAGACTCCCTATGAATTACTCAAAGGGAAGAAACCTAAAGTAGACTATTTCAGAATTTTTGGTTGTATTTGTTACATACATAATAATGACAAGAAATATATAGCAAAATTTCAAGCCAAAGCTGATGAAGGAGTGTTTCTGGGATACTCCATGATCAGTAAGGCTTATAGAGTATATAACAAATTGTTGGAACCAGCAAAGCCGATTCCACCTAAAGCTCGGAACTACTGAGGCAGCTCGTGCTTACTCCCTTGGGATCACTCTCCAGGAGAAGAACTAGGCCGGAGGCTTCAGTGAGGAGGTCCCACCTCTTACCCGGAAGAGACTAGAACTAAAGCTCTTCCCCTCCCTAGCCAATACTGAGCTAGGTGCCTTAGAAAAGATAGGAGGAGTCCAGAATGCTTGCTTCTCTAAGGCACCTTACCGGTCTATTTATAGGCCTCTGAACTGGGACTGCTGATAACCAAACTATGCTGCTGTGAAAATACCAGAATACCCTTGGCTGGGTCTGCCAACAGCTAAACTAAGCTGTCTTAAAAGACTAAATGCAGCCCACGCAGGGTAAAAGAGTAAAAACACCTCCGGGGCCCAGAAGGTGGGCCCTACCTTACCTGAACCGGCCCTGGAACCAAGACGACCCTTCTCTCGAGGCACCTCTCACTGGGGTCCTCTCACCACGCCGAATCCTCTCGACTCGCCTGGGTCCTCTCGCCACGGAGCTTCTCTTCTGAGTCCTTTCGACTCGCCTAGGCCCTCTCGCCAGGGAGCTTCTCTTCTGAGTCCTCTCGACTCGCCTAGGCCCTCTCTACTCTCGCCTGGGCCCCTTTCGCCGGGCTGAACCCTCTTTCCTCTCGCCTGGGCCCCCTCCTACCGGGCTGCGAGCCCGAGGTTGTATATAATCCCCGCTCTTTTCGAGGTTGGCACAAGCTCGGAAAGATAGTCCAACCGAGGCTTGCGATGGTACAGCCAATTTATTGAGGGAATCTTTTGGTGGGCCCCTTGCCTGACCTATAAATATAGAACCTCCCTCCCCTCAAGGGGGTGTTTCCTCTCTCTCCCTCCTTAACGCTTGTCCATGTCTCTCAGCCAAAGTGTTCGGGACCGCATCGCGGCCATGTGCCAGCGGAATAGGGCGACGGCGGCGGGTCTGAACAAGATCCTTGCCCGTGCTCCTCCCTTGCTACCGCTATCCGCATCTCCTCCTAAGAAGACGAAAACTCCTGAGCCTCATATTCTGGCTGAGGAACCCTCTCGCACCTATCCAAGGGGGTCGACGCCCCCGGCCCCTACTAGCCTCAAGGGAAAAGAAGTACGTTCTTCCAACCCCTCCTGGTTTCTTGTCACTGCCCATTCTTTATTTGTTGTCTATTCTCAGAGATTTTCGGAGGCCTCTCAACATCCCGAGACCATCCGTATAAACATTTCCGAACTCCCTTCTCAGCGCCTCTTGCCCCAGGACTCCACTCCTTCTACGCCGGTGACGAAGAGGGATGACCCTTCCACCGCCTCGGACCGCACTCGCCGATTTGGTAAGAGATCTTACCACTGACTTGTTCCATCCTTGTTATTCCTTCCGCCACTCTCATCCAATATTGGTCTTCTGGCAGGTGCGAGTGGGAGGCCTGCCGAGAGCACTCTGGCCGCCGACTCGCTGACTGAGGGTTATTCTGGGCGAGAAGCCTTCTCGCCTCCTCCGCCAGTAGACGAGATTGACGATTATCTGGGCGATCCCGCGGACCCCATAGAGATGAAACGAAAGGTGGCCGAGATGCTGCGGAAACACGCGTTGCTCATCCAAGCACTGGAAAAAGGAAAGCAGGCCGCGGACCACCGAATTGATTGGCTTGAGATGGAATGTGTTCGCCTGTCGAATGAGATTGATGTCGACACGGAGGTGGACCAGACTGATCCTCTAGCGATCCTGAACGATGTCGATCAACAGCTTCGTTTCGCCCGGCGCGGTGTTGCCGCTGCTCGCGCCTTCCACTTCCCCCATCGCCCCCCTGCGTGAGAGGCCGTGGAGGACGATGGAGGTGGGACAAGAACTGACGGAGCCCGAGCGTTCTTTCCTCCTGCAGTCGCCTCTCGCTTGTCGCCTTCCGCCCAATAACTCTCTTTTCTTATCCTGTAATAAGATTGACTGGTATAGCGCCTGCTGTGCGCTCTTTGAACTCGCCACCCGCCATGTGCGGGATTAATTAATTTCATAATTTGTCGGTTTAATCGTCACTACTGCTTCTTATTGGATATTAATTAATTTTTATTCACCACTATTGACTTTCATCATTAGCTGTCTGCCCCGCTGTCTTTTCACCGCTCTTTTCTCGAGAAGGCCGCTCACCCGGCGTTTCGCTGCCCGAGGCCCGGAGGGCGAAGGGTCGGCCGACTCTTCCCCTCCCCTGACGCAACCCCCTTGCCCGTACTTCCCCGCTGGGGAAGGTTATAAATACTCCCCCCCCCTGCCGGGGCAAGAGGTATGCTTTCTTTAGACTTCCACTTGCGAGTAACCTTCTTCCTGTGGCTCGCCTCGCGCTCCAGCTCCTCCAGCTTCTTGCGCTAACTCGCTCGTCTCTCACTCGCCAGCCACCTCCCTTTCTTCTCGTCCTGCGCTCATAATGGTAAAGAAGAGGTCCGAAGAGAGTGAGGGGCGCAGCCGCTACGGGAAGCGATTCACCGATCACGACTTCCCCCCCGGTCTCCTCCCTGCCGACGATTATGAGACCTTTCAGAGTGATTATCTGCCAGAAGGCTTCGAGTCGCGCCCTCCCCGGGTCGGCGAGAGCATCAACACTTTCTACCCGGGAGAACTCGCCTTCCCAATTTCCCACTTTGAGGCTGGGCTCCGGCTTCCCTTTTGGCCAGAGGTAAAACAGGTCCTGAAGTACTTCGGCGTTGTACCCGCTCAACTGAACCCGAATGCCATCTCCATCATCATTGCATTCGCCTGTTATATGCGGAGGGAAAGGATAGAGTTTAGCCTTACCGTCTTCCGTAAGATGTTCGTGTACCACGCCAATCAGGACGGAGTGTCCTTCTTCACTGGGCTGAACCTGAAGGTGTGCGAGACCCCCAACAAGAACCACCACTGGCTCACCCGCTTTGTATTCATTCGCGGAAATCTAGGCGGAGTTCCTCTCGCGCCGGTGTCTCCTGCTGAAATCTTCTACACCTCCCCTCAGGTGGGCGGCACGGACAGACTTCTCTGCGAATACCTTGCAGGGAAGAATTTTGAAGTCCGGTATCTGAGGAGAGGGCTCGCCTCTCTACCCCCCGTGCTCCCTGGAGAAGGTACACTTCGAACTTCTCTTTTCATTATCCCTCGCCTCTTTCTCTCGCGAGAGCTTGTCTTCTGATGTTAGTTCTCTCTTTTCTTCTCAGGAGAGAGGATCGTGCCAATGCATCCCCCCTATCGAAGCGCTATTAAGCCTTCCCCCGATGTGGCTCTCGCCACTATGGCGGCCGAGGAGGCCAGAGAATCGCTGGCCCCTCCCCCCCAAAAGAGGGTGGCCGAGGATTCCGCGCCGCTCCGCCTTAGCCCCTCGAAGAAGAAGATGAAGATGAAGACCAAGAAGACCGTCTCCTTCCCCTCTGGGAAGGGCAAAGCTCCTGCCGATCTCGCGGGGATGCCGGGATCACTGAGCCCAATTTCCGTGGGGTCTCTGTCTCCCCACTCGCCTCCTCTAACTTCTCCACGTAAAGCGGTCTCGCTCCCCGAGGGGGCAGCCCCCTTCACTCCCCCGGCGAGTTCATCCTACCCTACCCCTCGATCCCCCTCTCGCGAGGGGACTTCTCAGATTCCTCCGCCGTCTGGTCACCTCAACTTCGACCTGGGGCCGGCGGTCCCTAATGGCAACAATGACCCCTCTCTGATCTGGGACAAGGGGTCCTACCGAGTCTCCATCTCCACCCTCCTGCCCTCCTGGAGAGAGCAGGCTGATCCCAGTGCTCACGCTTTCTCCTTGGGCTTCGGCCTATATGGAGGCCTTACTCCCGATCCACTCGACGCGGCCACTACGCGAGACCTGGTCCTGAGGACGGCGCACTCGCAGCTGCGCACTTTAGAGATGTCGCACCGCCTCTCGCGGTGCCTGATTTTCAACACCAAGAGATGGAAAGAGATACACGCCAAGCTGGAGGCCGAGTGTGAAAAGTCAGGGGATCTCGCCCAGCGGCTAAAGGTGTCTGAAAGCCTTCTGGCGAAAGCTAGCGGCGGAGTGGTAAGTCGATACCCCGCCAATGTTCTACGGGCACTTCCCCCGGTACCCCCCTTTCTTTTTTTTCTCTTTTACACTTCTTCCTTTCTCTCGCAGGATGCCGAGACGGCCGATCGACTACGTTCGTGGGTGGAAGAGCTGGAGGCCGAGGTAAGAGAGCTGAAGGCGGAGAACGCCAGGCTTAAAGAAGCTCCCCTTCCCTGTTCGCAGGCCTCCCCACCTCCTCTCGCGCGCTACACCCACGATGATGTGGAAGAATTCTGTAAGGATGCTAACATAAGGATCGCCGAGCTCATTCTCAAGATGATGCGAGAGCTAGGTGTTGTAAAAGACGGCTGCGAGGACATCACTGCTCGAGACCTCGTGCCCGAGATCTATGGCGAGGACGAGGATCCCTCAGCGAGTGAGAGGGGCTAGGGCCTTCTTTATTCTTTCTTTTGCTAAGATTGTAATACTTCATATTCCATAGTCGCAGGGTGTTAAACGCTGTTATGACTACGTTTAAATCCTTACTTTTTTGCTCGCCTCTCGCTTATCTCTTATCTTGTGAATGCGTTGTCTCAAAACGTTGATATGACTCATGTGCATGTATATATATATTTTTTTTTGCTCGCGCCTTTTTAAGGCCAGCCCTTTCTTTTATATCGGGATTGCTCGAGGAACCCTCGAGATTATTGATAGGCGAGAGAAAACTGCCTTTCCTCTCGCCTAATTATTGCCTGTGGGCTTGGCTCCTGGGGTGAGTTGGTGAGCCTCCATGGTTTTCTATGAGCGAGAGGAGTATTTCCTCGCTCTCGGCTCGCGGGATGGCTCCTCTCGGCGCGAGTGGACAGGGAGGGTCTGTTATCCTCCCTCTCTCCCCTTTTTCTCCTTCCTCTTTTTTTCTTTATGCAATGACTTCCCCCGAAGCATCCCTTTTTTGCTAAGGGGAATAGATTTTCCTGATTAGCCGACCTCCGTTGCTACTGGTGGACATTAACACGAAAGAACAAACCCTTGTTTGCGGAGGGCCCGAGAGCGTTGAGTCCCTCCTCTTCTCTCTCCTCTAACCACCGAGTGAGCCTACAGCCCTGCCAGCTTGATGAGAGCCTGGTCAGTGGGTCTGCTCGGGGTCTCCTCTCCTCTTTCTCCTCCAACCACCGAGTGAGCCTACAACCCTGCCAGCTTGATGGGGGCCTGGTCAGTGAGTCTGCTCGGGGTCTCCTCCCCTCTTTCTCCTCCAACCACCGAGTGAGCCTACAGCCCTGCCAGCTTGATGGGAGCCTGGTCAGCGAGTCTGCTCGGGGTATCCTCTCCTCTTTCTCCTCCAACCACCGAGTGAGCCTACAGCCCTGCCAGCTTGATGGGAGCCTGGTCAGCGGGTCTGCTCGGGGTCTCCTCTCCTCTTTCTCCTCCAACCACCGAGTGAGCCTACAGCCCTGCCAGCTTGATGGGAGCGTGGTCAGCGGGTCTGCTCGGGGTCCTCTCCTCTTTCTCCTCCAACCACCGAGTGAGCCTACAGCCCTGCCAACTTGATGGGAGCCTGGTCAGCGGGTCTACTCGGGGTCTCCTCTCCTCTTTCTCCTCCAACCACCGAGTGAGCCTACAGCCCTGCCAGCTTGATGGGAGCCTGGTCAGCGGGTCTGCTCGGGGTCTCCTCTCCTCTTTCTCCTCCAACCACCGAGTGAGCCTACAGCCCTGCCAGCTTGATGGGAGCCTGGTCAGCGGGTCTGCTCGGGGTCTCCTCTCCTCTTTCTCCTCCAACCACCGAGTGAGCCTACAGCCCTGCCAGCTTGATGGGAGCCTGGTCAGCGGGTCTGCTCGGGGTCTCCTCTCCTCTTTCTCCTCCAACCACCGAGTGAGTCTACAGCCCTGCCAGCTTGATGGGAGCCTGGTCAGCGGGTCTGCTCGGGGTCTCCTCTCCTCTTTCTCCTCCAACCACCGAGTGAGCCTACAGCCCTGCCAGCTTGATGGGAGCCTGGTCAGCGGGTCTGCTCGGGGTCTCCTCTCCTCTTTCTCCTCCAACCACCGAGAGAGCCTACAGCCCTTCCAGCTTGATGGGAGCCTGGTCAGTGGGTCTGCTCGGGGTCTCCTCTCCTCTTTCTCCTCCAACCACCGAGTGAGCCTAGCCCTGCCAGCTTGATGGGAGCCTGGTCAGCGGGTCTGCTCGGGGTCTCCTCCCCTCTTTCTCCTCCAACCACCGAGTGAGCCTACAGCCCTGCCAGCTTGATGGGAGCCTGGTCAGCGGGTCTGCTCGGGGTCTCCTCTCCTCTTTCTCCTCCAACCACCAAGTGAGCCTACAGCCCTGCCAGCTTGATGGGAGCCTGGTCAGCGGGTCTGCTCGGGGTCTCCTCTCCTCTTTCTCCTCCAACCACCGAGTGAGCCTACAGCCCTGCCAGCTTGATGGGAGCGTGGTCAGCGGGTCTGCTCGGGGTCCTCTCCTCTTTCTCCTCCAACCACCGAGTGAGCCTACAGCCCTGCCAGCTTGATGGGAGCCTGGTCAGCGGGTCTGCTCGGGGTCTCCTCTCCTCTTTTTCCTCCAACCACCGAGTGAGCCTACAGCCCTGCCAGCTTGATGGGAGCCTGGTCAGCGGGTCTGCTCGGGGTCTCCTCTCCTCTTTCTCCTCCAACCACCGAGTGAGCCTACAGCCCTGCCAGCTTGATGGGAGCCTGGTCAGTGGGTCTGCTCGGGGTCTCCTCTCCTCTTTCTCCTCCAACCACCGAGTAAGCCTACAGCCCTGCCAGCTTGATGGGAGCCTGGTCAGCGGGTCTGCTCGGGGTCCTCTCCTCTTTCTTCTCCAACCACCGAGTGATCCTACAGCCCTGCCAGCTTGATGGGAGCCTGGTTAGCGGGTCTGCTCGGGATCTCCTCTCCTCTTTCTCCTCCAACCACTGAGTGAGCCTACAGCCCTGCCAGCTTGATGGGAGCCTGGTCAGCGGGTCTGCTCAGGGTCTCCTCTCCTCTTTCTCCTCCAACCACCGAGTGAGCCTACAGCCCTGCCAGCTTGATGGGAGCCTGGTCAGCGGGTCTGCTCGGGGTCTCCTCTCCTCTTTCTCCTCCAACCACCGAGTGAGCCTACAGCCCTGCCAGCTTGATGGGAGCCTGGTCAGCGGGTCTGCTCGGGGT
Organism: Platanthera zijinensis; assembly: GCA_039513925.1. Classification (NCBI taxonomy): domain Eukaryota; kingdom Viridiplantae; phylum Streptophyta; class Magnoliopsida; order Asparagales; family Orchidaceae; genus Platanthera; species Platanthera zijinensis. The sequence goes on along the minus strand of CM077090.1, from coordinate 156,591,404 downwards.
CTCCTCTCCTCTTTCTCCTCCAACCACCGAGTGAGCCTACGGCCCTGCCAGCTTGATGGGAGCCTGGTCAGCGGGTCTGCTCGGGGTCTCCTCTCCTCTTCTCCTCCAACCACCGAGTGAGCCTACAGCCCTACCAGCTTGATGGGAGCCTGGTCAGCGGGTCTGCTCAGGGTCTCCTCTCCTCTTTCTCCTCCAACCACCGAGTGAGCCTACAGCCCTGCCAGCTTGATGAGAGCCTGGTCAGCGGGTCTACTCGGGGTCTCCTCTCCTCTTTCTCCTCCAACCACCGCTCTCATCCTCTGAAGGAGGGCGTCGTGAGGTATAGTGTTAGCATATTCAAAAGAGGGAGGGTTATTAACGACATGCTCAAGTAAATTCAAAGGACTTTTATTACTATGGGTAAAAACGTTTCAGATCATCGCCACTGCGGGCGCAGTCCAGGGGTATCCCGTCCACATCCTGGAGGTGATACCCCCCTGACTTTAAGACTTCTTTCACTATGAAAGGACCTTCCCAATTGGGGTTGAGCTTCCCCACCGAGGCTCCCCTTCCTGCAGCATCTACCTTCTTGAGGACCAAATCCCCTTTTTGAAACTGCTTGATTCGGATGTATTTATCGAAGTACCGGGACATCCGGCGCTTGACCTCCTCCTACCGGACTGTTGCTAGCTCTCTGAGCTCTTCCACGAGGTCGAGAGAAAGCCTCTGCTCCTCTCCATTATCGAACTGCCACCTTTCCTCTCCTTCTCTGGCTGCTGAGACCCTGGGCGATTCAACTTCAAATTCCACAGGTATGACGGCCTCGGAGCCATGAGAGAGCTTGAAGGGCGTTTCTCCTGTGGCTGTGTTAGGTGTAGTTCGCAGAGCCCACAGGATAGAGGGGAGCTGTTCCACCCAGCTCCCCCTCAAGTTCTCTACTTTCTTCTTCAGGAGGTTCACTATAATCTTGTTTGCTGCCTCGACCTGCCCGTTGCTTCGTGGATGATGGACCGAGGCGAACCAAAGGTCTATGCCGAGCTGTGCACAAAAATCCACAAACTCTCTGCTAGCAAATTGCGGCCCGTTATCGGTGACTATGGCTAAAGGAAGCCCGTGCCGGCAAATAATCTCCCCCCATACGAAATTCCTCACCACCTGTGAGGTTACCTTTGCCAGGGCCTTAACTTCTAACCACTTTGAGAAGTAATCCACCATGACCAGTAGGAATCTCCTCTGACCACTGGCTTGAGGAAACGGTCCTACCAGATCCAATCCCCATATGGCGAAGGGCCAAGGAGAGGTGATCGTTCGCAGCCTTTGCGCTGGAAGGAGCTGCAAGGGAGCAAACTCTTAGCACTTTCTACACCTTTTGGCGAGCTCTTCTGCATCTCTTCGTAGGGTAGGCCAAAAATAGCCTTGCCTTAGCACTCTCCCTTCCAAGGTTCGACTTCCCGAATGGATCCCGCACTCTCCCGAATGGACCTCTTCCAGCACCCATGGTGCTTCCTTCTCGGATACGCATCGGGCTAACAGTCCAGAAAGCGTTTTTCGATAAAGTACTCCTTCCTTCAACAAATAGTATGCAGACTTGTATCGGATTCATTTCTTCTCGAGATCCCCCTCAGGTAGTCGTCCCGACGCCAGGAAAGTCACAAAGGGATCCATCCAAGACCTCTCCTGGTCGATCTCTATCACCTCCCCCTCTTCTATGGAGGGTCTGAAGAGCTCGGTCATGGTCCCTCCAGCCTGAGGGCCATGCTTCACGAGCAGGTCTGCCCGAGCATTCTCCTCTCGAGGAACATACTGAATGGAGAAGCTATGGAACTGTCCAACTATGCCTTTTATCTTTACTAGGTACAACTGGAGAGTCGGCTCCCTCACCTCGAACTCTCCGCTGATATGTCGCGCCACCACCAAGGAGTCCGTGAAGACCCTGATATCCTGTATACCCAACTCCCTGGCCAACCGAAGTCCGGCGATGATGGCCTCATACTCCGCCTGATTATTGGTGAGGGTGAAGTGTATTTTCAAAGCTTGCTCAATCCTAGTCCCCTCAGGACTCGCCAGGATGACCCCTCCCCCGAAAGAATTCCTACCAGAAGCTCCGTCTACCAGCATCTTCCATGCTGCTACGGGAGGTACCTCCATTTCTTCGGCCTCCAGTACGTAGTCCGCCAAGAAATCCGCCACCACTTGTGCTTTAATAGCTTCTCGAGGAACGTAGGAGAGGTCAAATTCACTGAGCTCTATCGACCACTTGGCCAACCTCCCCGAGTGTTCGACCCCTTCGAGGATACGGCGAAGGGGGTGATCCGTCACAACCAGGATGGCATGGGCTTGGAAATAGGGTCTGAGCTTCCGGGCTGACACAATGAGAGCGAAGGCCAACTTTTCAAGGATGGGGTACTTCAGCTCTGCCTTCTTGAGAACTCTGCTTACATAATAGATTGGGAACTGCCTCTTCCCTTCTTCGCGGACGAGGACTGAGCTGACCGCCCTCGTCCATACCCCGAGGTAGAGGAACAAGTTCTCCCCTTCCCTCGGCCCCTGAAGTAGCAGTGTCTGGGTAAGCTGCTGCTTTAGAGCTGTGAAGGCCTTTTCACACTCGAGGGTCCATTCGAACTCCTTCCCTCCCCTTAGGGTTTGAAAGAAAGAAGAGCACCTCTCTCCCGCTCTGGAGAGAACCTGCTCAAGCCGGCTAGTTTACCAGTGAGACGTTGGACTTCTTTGACATTCCTAGGAGATCCCAGCTCCAGTATCGCCCTCACCTTATCAGGGTTGGGCTCCACCCCTTCAGGGGTGAGGAGATGTCCTAAAAACTTCCCTCGGCTGGCCCCGAACACACATTTCAGAGGGTTAAGCCTCATCTTATACTTTCTAACGGTTGCAAAAGTCTCTTGTAGGTCTAGGACATGAGACTCAAGGTCCCGACTCTTTACCATCAAGTCGTCCACGTAGACCTCAAGGTTCCGCCCCTTCTGCTCCCGGAAGATCCGGTCCATCATCCTTTGGTAGGTTGCTCCCGTGTTTTTTAGCCCAAAGGGCATCATGTTATAGCTGAAGCAACCATCCTTCGTGACGAAGGTGACATCCTTGACGTCCGGAGGGTGCATGCGTATCTGATGGTACCCTGAAAAAGCATCTAAAAAACTCATTAGTGAGAAACCGACGGCTGAGTCAACCAGCGCGTCGATCCGAGGCAGGGGGTAACAATCCTTAGGACAAGCTTTATTTAAGAGAGAGAAATCGATACACATCCTCCACTTGCCCTCCCCCTTTTTCACCATTACAACGTTGCTCACCCATCCCGGATACCTGTTAGCCGATATGAATCCCGCCCGGAGCAGCTTCTCTACCTCTTCTCTGATGGGCTCGGCCATCTTGGAGGCGATGGCTCTCTTCTTCTGCTGAATGGGGCGAACCCCGGGGTCGAGGTTGAGACGATGGAACGCCACATCCGCGTCGACCCCCGGCATGTCTGCTGCGCTCCAGGCGAAGACATCAATGTTCTCTTCTACACACTTCCGAATTTCTTCCTGGTCCTGCGGAGTGAGCTCGCCACTGATCTTTATCTTCTCTTTTCTCCCATCTTTGGTGAGGATCTCGACCTCCAGAACTTCTACCGCCGCCCTCAACCTCGAGGGTTCTTCCTCCTCCTGCTCTCTCAGCTCTTCCTCTAGATCCTTCGACCCGCACCCAACTCCTGAGACTTCCACAGCAGCCACCCTCTCCTGGGCCTTTCCTCCTTCTCCCTTCTCCAACCCCTCTCCTTCATCCATCTCCTCCTCCACTACCAGACTTCCTTCCACTCCTCCTCCTGCTCTTCCCAGCTCCTCTCCTTCAGCCACCTGCTCTCCAGCCATCACTGGCTCCACCGTAATGCCCCTCTCCACTACTATCTCCAACTCCTCTCCTTCAGCCATCTCTTCTTCCGCTACCAGATCTTCCTCCACTCCTGCTCCCACTCTCCCCAGCTCCTCTCTCTCCATCCTTGCTCCCAACTCCTCCGCATCCTCCATCCACGAGATGGTGTTGACCGCCGTTACGTAACACTCCCGAGCCGCTTTCGGGTCCCCTCTCACCCTGATCTGGGTTCCTCCCGAATTGAGCTTCAGGCACTGATGAAAAGAGGACGGAACGCATCTAAAGGCACTGATAAGAGGGCACCCAAAGATCGCGTTGTAACTGCTGGGAGCGTCCACTATCACGAAACGATAATTCCTGGACAACCCCCCCCCCCAAGGTCACCTGAAGTCCTACTCCTCCCTCAACCTCCTTCCTTTCTCCTGAAAAACCAAACAATGGCCCATCCGCCGCCAACACCCTTCGAGACTCCACCCTCATCTCGTTGAAAGCCTTCTTGAAGATTACATTAACGGAACTCCCATTGTCTAGAATGCGGGATACCGTGAAGTTCTCGATGGCAGTCCTGATCACCAACGCGTCACAGAAAGGGTCCTCATGGTCAGGTAGGTCCCTTCTGGAAAATGTGATTTTCTCATCCGGGGGCGGGGTTTGCGACGTCGAGGCAACGCTCCGACGTTACATAGTGTGAAGACTGGCCTTGCGGGTGGCCTCGATCCCTACCCCCCCATGAATCACTCCAATCCCCCCTCGATCTCCTGTATCTGAACGTTCTACACACCGATCTTCCTCCCCAGCTCCCGGCACCTCTACTATCCGCACTGCCGGTTGTCGGTCTTATCCTCCCTGCTCCCACTCTCCCACAGTCTCTTCCTCTTCCTCTCCCTCTGCCTATGGCCATAGCTTGCTGAGGTGGGGGTGGGAGCGGCCTCGGACCATGCCCCCATCCTAGCGGGTGAAACCTTCCTGGTCCTTGATAAAAGTTTCTTCCCCCCTGCGGAGGACCTCTCCCAGGTCCCTGAACCGGGCCTCCTGGTTGTCTCCACCCCGGCTCCGGGTGCACGGGCCCTCTTAGTTCCTCTCTCCTCCTTCCTTCTGGCTGCCTTCCCCCTCCTGGCTCCCTCTGCTCCACTTCCGTCAACCTTGCCAACTTCCTTGCGAATGCCGGGTTTGCCGCCTCCATGGCTATTTCTTTCGCGGCCTTCTCCATCAACCCTTCGAAGGACAACAGCGCCTTCCTGGTGAGGCTCATCTTGAAGAAGCCTTCCCTTAGCCCCACGGTGAAAGCCATCTGGAGGGCGAAGCCAGGCACCTCCTGAATATCCAACATCTCCTCCTGGAAGCGGTCTACGTACTGAGCCAAAGACTCGTCTGCCCTCTGCTTGATCAGGAAGATGGACTCCGGGTTCCTCTTCCTCTTTTTGGAGGTTGAGAACCACAGCTGGAAACTTCTGCTCAGGTCCTCGAAGCAATAAATAAAACCAGTTGGGAGTTGGTGGAACCAATCCTAGCCTTATCCTTCAAAGTGATGGCGAAGAGGCGGCACTTGAAGGCGTCCGTCATGGGTCTGATGGAAACTGCGTCTTCAAACCACTGCAAGTGTTGGAGGGGGTCATCCTTCCCCACATAGTAGTTCATTTCCGGCTCGCGGAACCCTTCTAGAACGGATGCCGAGAGGACCAACTCGCAAAAAGGAGATCCTCTCGCCAGTGACTTCGCCTGGTCCACTCGCGCCACGAGGTCCACCGGCGCGGCACTCGCCGGACTAGGGAAGAGCTCCCTTCCTTCCACCTCTCGCCGACTTCCTTCCGCCATTACCTCTTTTCCTGGCCACCTCCCAGGTGCATCTTCACCTATCCTCGCCGAGTCGGCCCCTCCCCTGGGCGCGAGATCTGGCACTTGAGGAGAGGGGGTCTCGCACTCGCCTCTTTGTGCGAGTTGTTTGAGGAGATCCATGATCCCTCCAATGGACGACATGAACTCTGTCCTCCCAACATACTCCTCCTGGCTGGGGGACCTCTCGCCTCCTCCTCCCTCATCTCCTGCCATGAGATAACCCCTCATTCTTCCGCACAGACTGCAGCTCCACGCTCACCGCACCAAAAATGTTGGAACCAGCAAAGCCGATTCCACCTAAAGCTCGAAACTACTGAGGCAGCTCGTGCTTACTCCCTTGGGATCACTCTCCAGGCGAAGAACTAGACCGGAGGCTTCAGTGAGGTGGTCCCACCTCTTACCCGGAAGAGACTAGAACTAGATCTCTTCCCCTCCCTAGCCAATACTGAGCTAGGTGCCTTAGAAAAGATAGGAGGAGTCCAGAATGCTTGCTTCTCTAAGGCACCTTACCGGTCTATTTATAGGCCTCTAAACTGGGACTGCTGATAACCAAACTATGCTGCTGTGAAAATACCAGAATACCCTTGGCTGGGTCTGCCAACAGCTAAACTCCGCTGTCTTAAAAGACTAAATGCAGCCCACGCAGGGTAAAAGAGTAAAAACACCTCCGGGGCCCAGAAGGTGGGCCCGACCTTACCTGAACCGGCCCTGGAACCAAGACGACCCTTCTCTCGAGGCACCTCTCACTGGGGTCCTCTCGCCACGTCGAATCCTCTCGACTTGCCTGGGTCCTCTCGCCACGGAGCTTCTCTTCTGAGTCCTTTCGACTCGCCTAGGCCCTCTCGCCAGGGAGCTTCTCTTCTGAGTCCTCTCGACTCGCCTAGGCCCTCTCTACTCTCGCCTGGGCCCCTCTCGCCGGGCTGAACCCTCTTTCCTCTCGCCTGGGCCCCCTCCTACCGGGCTGCGAGCCCGAGGTTGTACACAAATCATCCCTTAAAATTGAAGAATCTATACATGTATCTTTTGATGAAACTAACATGTCTTATAAGGAGAAGAATACTTCTACCATAGAACCTTTGCAGGTACATTCTCTCTCAGAGAATTTGAACAGGTTAAACATCATTGAAGAGGATACAACACCTTCACTTATCCAACAAAAAGGTGAAAGCAGTGAAGATGAAGAGGACACTCAACATCTTGGTGAGAACCACATTGAAGAGCAATTTGTTGTTCCACAAGAGGAAACAACAACACAGGTTGGTGAACAATCAACGCCCCCTGTTGATTTAGTAACATCAAGAGATCATCCAATCTCCCAAGTGATTGGAGACATCTCAGTTGTTGTGCAAACCAGAAATCAGGTCAACCAAAACCTGATGCACACCTGCTTTCTTTCTCAAATTGAGCCTCAATCCATACAAGATGCAGAACAAGATCCACACTGGATCATTGTTATGCAAGAGGAGTTAAACTAATTTGAAAGAAACAAGGTTTGGGAGCTAGTGCCAAGGCCAAAGGATCATCCCATTGTTGGAACAAAATGGGTATTTAGGAACAAACTAGATGATCAAGGCATTATTGTAAGGAACAAGGCAAGGCTAGTTGCACAAGGATACTCTCAAGAAGAAGGAATAGATTATGACTAGACCTTTGCACCAGTTGCAAGGTTAGAGGCCATAAAAATATTCCTAGCCTATGCAGCTCACAAGAGATTCAAAGTTTACCAAATGGATGTGAAGAGTGCTTTTCTAAATGGAGATATCAAGGAAGAAGTCTATGTTAGAAAACCCCCAGGTTTTATCTCTCCTACTCATCCTGATTATGTTTTTAAATTGCATAAAGCATTATATGGTCTCAAGCTAGCTCCTAGAGCATGGTATGAAACCTTAGCATGCTTTCTTTTGGAAAATTATTTTAAAAGGGGTAGAGTAGACCAAACTTTTTTCATTAGAACCCATAGGTCCAATATCCTACTAGTACAAATTTATGTAGATGACATTATCTTTGGATCTACTGATTCAAATTTGTGCAAAAGGTTCTCTAACCTAATGCATTCAAAATTTGAAACGTGTAGCATGGGTGAGATTTCCTTCTTTCTAAGATTGCAAGTCAAACAACATGCTGATGGCATATTTATTTCTTAAACCAAGTATGCAAAAGAATTGGTTAAGAAATTTGGTATGTCTGAAGCATCCTCTATGAAAACACCTATGCCTACTAATGCTGTATTAGATGCTGATGAACATGGGAAACCTGTTGATCAGACAACATATAGAGCAATGATTGTCTCTTTATTGTATCTTACAGCTAGTAGACCTGACATAATGTTTGCTACATGCATCTGTGCTAGATTCCAAGTAAGCCTTAGAGAGTCACATCTAACATTAGTAAAAAGGATTCTTAGGTATGTGAAAAGTTGTCCAAATCTAGGTCTTTGGTATCCAAAAGATTCAGGATTTGAATTAACTGGATTATCAGATGCTGATTATGCTGGATGTAGAGTGGACAGGAAAAGCACAAGTGGAACTTGTTAGTTTCTTGGTGACAGACTTGTCTCCTGGTTTTGTAAGAAACAAACATTTGTGTCCACATCAACTGCTGAAGCTGAATACATGGCAGCAGGTAGTTGTTGCTCACAGATATTGTGTATTCAAAATCAGCTCCTAGACTATGGTTACAACTTAGATAAGTCAAAAATCTTTTGTGATAACACCAGTGCTATTTCTATAGCCCAAAATCTAGTCCTCCATAGTAGGACAAAACATATAGAGATTAAGCATCACTTCCTAAGAGATAATGTTGAAAAGAATAAAATTGAACTTCAATATATCCCAACTGATTTGCAAAGGGGAGATATTTTCACCAAGCCCTTGGATGAAAAAAACACACATTCTCCCTGAATCAGTCAGGAATGTTAGATGGAGGAAGTTTAAATTAAGATCCAAGATTTTTAAACCTTAAAATTTACAAAGACTAGGCCAAAAATTTTAATTTCTCTAGTGTCTATAGGCTCATTCTGAACTATGAACTGCGCTCAACGTTTTTCCCAAAGATCGTCGAACGGAGATCGACATTCTCATGAAATCGTCGAACGGCGCTCAGCGTTTTCCTGATAGAGCTAGGCTATCTCTTTCCGGCCAGAGATCGTCGAATGGAGCTCGACGCTCTCCAATATCGTCGAACGGAGATCGATGATGTTAAATACCTTTCAGTTTCCTTTAGAAGCCCAGATCATCGAACTGAGTTCAACGATCTTTCCTTTTCTACGTCGAACCCTGATATAAAAATCATTTTTCGGCCGTCATTCTCTTTTGTGCATTCATACTTTCTGCAGAGCTTTTCTTCCCTCCAAACCCTTCTATACTTGGTCTTGTTTGTTTGTTTTTCCAGGAATAACATGGCTGTTTCAGTTGCTGTCTTAGCTACGATGAAGTTTGATACCGGATTTGACATCGATATGGACTCATTTGAAGGCAGTGATCAAATTTTCAAGGACATTCTAGAACTTTTTAAGGAACAACAGTTCGTCACAATCATGACTACAAGGATTAAGCTGGCTGCAGATGAAATCAAGGAATGGGTATACACAGCCCATAATCTGGTTCAAAATACAGTTGTCAGGACTATTTCAGGAACCCAGGTATCCCTTACTCTCGCACTTCTGACAGAAGTTTTTCAATTGAGTACTGGACATAATACTGTTGAGTTGTCCTGAGAAGAATTTTCTTTTATGTTAGATAGAATGGGACATGATGCAGCAAACCCTAATAAACTTCTTAAGAAAAACCTTTCAGTAGAGTACAGATTTTTGGCTGATGTAGTGGGAAAAGTTCTCTTAGCCAAACATTCTGCTCATGATACAATCTCTAGGTATCAGTTTTATTTAATGGCTGCTATAGTTGATAAGAAACATATGAACTGGGGAGAAATATTTTTTGATTTAATTAAGAAGAAAATTAACAAGAACTTTGTTAACTTTGGGAGGATAGTAGGCTTGTTTTTAAACAACAGATGCCCCCAACTGCTTGTGTTAAATGGTATGCACATAAATGCTTCCAAGAGACTCTCCTGTGCTCTCTTTGGAAAATGGGATAGGCAGATTGCCAAACCCAGTAGGGTCCTGCAGCTAACTCTACTTCAGGCACAAGGACTGTTTCAGTCACTTCCCCTCAGTCAACTGCCCCACTAGAAGATTTGCCTGCTTCCTCCTCCTCATCTCCACCATCTCCTCCTCTAGTTTCCTCAACCATCCCTACATCCCTTATCATAGTTTCCTCAACCATCTCAACCATTTAATCATCCCCCATCTCAATTTCATCTCCAACAATCTCTTCACCACCTCCAGCCACTCTTCAAGAATAGTTTCATCCCCTACATTTCTATCCCCCTATTGATATTGACTCATCCATAAATATTCCTTCTTTCAATCTGTTAGATGATTCCTTTATGGATGATTTTCATTCATCACCTCTAGAGCCTCCATCTTCTTCTACCTCCTACCAACAACTACTGCAAGACATTCTGGCTCAGCCCTCATTCACCCCATCCATAACCACAGTCACTCCATCCATTACAATCCCAGTTACATCCATCACCACCATCCCTATATAAGAACCATCCATACCCCATCCATCAACATCATCTCTCCACATTTCTACAGCTCCACCAACTACATCAACTTCTGCAACTTTCTTATCTACCTCTACTCAAACCTCCCTTGAGCAAGTAGATGTTCCTGCTCTTGCAGATAAGATATATGAGATGTTAGCTCCCAGGCTAACACTCCTGCAGGAAGCCTCCTTGGCTCCTCTTCTAAAATCCATCAAGGATTTATCTGCAAGTCTTTCTTCTTCCCATCTTCCTCAGGCAAACCCTTCTTTGGGGTTCCTTGATCCAGTCTATACTGAATCAAGGACAGGGGAGATGCCCAATGAAGAAGTCATGCTTCCTGCTCCAGATTCAGACTTCATGCAAAGTTTAGAAGAAGTGCCAGATCTTCCAGCTCCAGCTCCAGTTCCATCTTTCAGTACAGTTGACTTCAGGTTATTGCTTTCAGATTTTGATGTTCTATATAGCAGATATCTTCCAGCCCAAGATGCTGAAGATCTTACTAAGGCCATTGTGCCTGTTTCTCACTGTGATCCCAGCTTGATATTATCATATATCAATTCAATCAAGGCTGTGGAAATTACTGCTGCTGATGTTTGTATTGATACTGCTGATAATGATATGATAATCACAGAGGCTAGTGTTTCAGTGTCTTATAATATTGATTCAGAGCCTGTTGTTATTGCTTCAGATGCTGATGTTGTTGTTTCTGTTGTTTCTACTTCTGCTCCTGCTGTCAGTATTCCTGCTCCTACTATTGTTTCTGCTCCTGCTCCTGCTCCTATTGCTCCTTCTAAAGCTACACAGGAACACATAAAGAGGATTGATGATCTGTATGACAATCCCTAGAGTTCTGAAAGTGATGAATACAGGACTGATTCTGATGATTCCTCTGCAACCATTGCAAGGAAGAGGAAAGCTAGAAGTAAAGCTATGAGGAAAGTTCCTGTAGAGAAAGCCACTTCTGATAATGATATTCCTTACTATATATTGCATGATTGTCCAATAACAGAACCCTGGATGCAATACTCTAGAAATCAGCTGAAGGCAATGAAAAAGAAAAAGAGATGCAAGGAAAGATCTCTTCCATTTATTCCTTCTCCTCCTCCTTCTCCTGGTGCAGGATCCAGTGCTGATTCAGCCTCAATTATCTCTACTCAAAGATCTGCCCAGTCTCATGTTCAAGCAAGAGGTTCTCAGTCAACAAATTACAGCTCCAGGTTAATCAATCCAAAGGAAGTCAATAAAGAGGTAATCAGAGAGATCAGCAAGTATATTCCAGAGGACAATCCAGATACAGACCAAATGAAAGGAAAAGACGAGCTGCTTCAAGTGAAACTTCTACTGGTCCATTCCCTTATAAGCTCAAAGAAAATGTTCCCTCAAGAGCTCCTCCTTCTGACACTATTAACAGATATGAACCTCCTGTACCTTATGAAGATCTAGAGAACAACCCAGTCTCTTAGACAGCAAGAATGAAGGAGTTAGCTGCATTAGATCAGATAAGGAAAGCCAGAGAACAAGGAAAAGACACTTCCAACATTTCAACTTTTTCTGAATAGAGAAAGAAAGAGCTTGAAAGATATTCTTCCAGTAAATTCTTTGATCCAGAAAGATACATGAAATTGCACTCAGAGACAGTTGTCCCTAGAGCTAAATCTCAAACTACCCTTGGTGCTGCTGATAACAGAAGATCTAAGAGAGAAGCTGATAACCCCAACAGGGAAATCCTTTTCAAAAAGAGCAAGGAAAAGGACTGATAGTGTAAGACTGAACTATATATATCTCTCACTCTGAACAAATTTGCTGTGCTTCTGCAATGCTGTTATTTAATCTTCTGCAATGTTGTATTTGTTTCTGCTTGTATGCTTTTTAATTCCTAAAACTTGTAAATAGTAATCCTAACCCAAATAAGGGGAGATTGTTGGAACATCCTATTACTGATTTTGGTAAGGATCGCTATGTCCATAGGATTGTGTCTTGACCTCATTGTATAGATTTAAAGGTCAACTAGAATAGGTCTAAGACTTAGTACTTAGGTTTGAAAGCTGCCCCCAAGACCTCCTAGTTCAGATTATAAGTGCAGAAGACTAAGGCAATTATCGTCGAGCTCAGTTCAACGAGTCGTCGAACTCGGTTCGACGATCTCCGAGCTCAGATCGACGTTTCTGTCTCAAGTTAAAATCTAGTCTCTGAGCACAGGTCGACGATAGTCGAGCTCAGATCGACGATCTTCTTGAGAGATTGACGATGTCAGGATTTCAAATTCAGTCAGTTATGGAATTCAAATTTCTTCATATCCAGCATTTAATGCAAAGGATTTTGTAGCCGTTTCAATCAGTCTAGAGTAAGTTTCAAGGAGACTAAAAGGGAATGTTTTTTAGGATTTTCCTCTAGAGATAGTTATCAATTAAGGAAGTCATTTATGACTGGCTAATGGCTATCTAGAAGATTGGATTTCAATATATCTTTTTCAGACAATAGAGACAGAGAACAACAACCACAAGAAAAAACTAAGAACAATATCTGAGATCTGTGAGACACACACAAGAACTACAGGATTACAGTATCTCATCTCTGATTCAAGTTTTTCAAGGCTTCATCAATCAAGACTCTAGACACATCACATTTCAGTCATTGCTGAAATTATCTTTTGCTGGAGATCTCATCTTATGAAGGCCTATCACCCTGTTTAAAGCTTCTTCTCCTGAATAACTGCAAATCTTAGGGGGAGCTTTGACATCATCAATTCACTAGTCTTCTCTTTGACTATTGGCAGAGAAGAACAACTTCACCTCCTTTTATTTTCTTTTGCTGTAAAAGGGTTATTCAAAACTCCCTTCAAAAGTTTTGTGTTTGGTTTCTGAGACCTTATCAAAACTCAGTGGTGGCAAGACACCTGATCAAAAAATATGGTTTGGTTTTTGAGCACCTTATCAAAAGCTCATTGGTGCCAAGGACACCTGATAAACTATTCCTGCAGTGGATTCCTACCTAGGGTAGTAGAAGAGTGGATGTACCCAGGTTGATTGGGGAACCACTATAGCTCCTTGTGTCTTCTGGTTGCCTGTGTTTTATTTGCTGTGTACTGTGAATTAGTTTCTTGCTTTACTTTATTTTGTTTACTGCAAGCACAATATACTATAATTAAATTAAGTCTTCCACTGCCAATTAATTTTTAATTTGCAAAAATATTTTAAAAATACTCTATTCACCCCCCCCCCTCTAGAGTAAAGGTAGATCTTACCCTCACTTTGACAACACCTTTGGCCTGAGCTGAGAATTAAGCAACCAAAGGAAGGACAGTCTTGGGCTTGGAGAGACTTTCAACAAGTTTCTTTTTAGCTTCAACTTATTCTTCCAATTCTTTGATGATCTTCTCCTTCAGATCTTGGTGTTCGAGAGCCTTATTATACTCTTCAACAGCAGTATTTAAGTCTTCTCTGAGTGAGTCCATCTTGACGACTTCCTATCTCAGAGTGCTCTCTTCAGCCTTGAGAGATTTAATCTCTTTGGCATAAGTTTTCACAACTTTTTGACATTTGTAATAAGCCTTGATTAACTCCTTGTATTGGGCTATAAGTTCAGACTCATCGTCAGAGGAGTTGTCCTCATGATCATGATCAGAAACATCTGATCCAGAAAGAGGAGTATGAAAGTTTACCTTCCCAGTGAACTGAGGTTCTTCTTCTTATTCAGTTTGTGTCATTAGCCTAAAGTAGGCTTCCTCTTCTTCACTTGACTCAGATGAGTCAGAGTCACTGAGATTCTTGCCCTTTTTGGCTACTAGGCTTCTTTCAGTTCTCTTCTTGTGGTAAGAAGATTTTTTTCTCCTCTCTTTTTCCACCCTCCTTCTTCTTATGAGGGAAATCTGCAGTAACGTGACCTGGCTTATTGCAACAATAGCAAACGATGTCAGCAGAAATATGTATGTTCTATTTAGTATTATACCTGTCTTGGATACTTGAGCCTTTCTTGTGTCTATCACCATCATGTCATGATCTTCTGTACGAGACATCTTTGCCTCTCCATTATTTCTTCTTGTTCAAGAATTTCTTGAACTGTCTTGGAAGAATAGAAAACTCTCCTTCAGATAACTCTGAGCCTGAGGTACTTGGCTCTGAAGTTTCTTCTTCACTATCTTCCTGTGCAGGAGCAGGTGATGCAGCTTTGGCTTTTCTTGAGCTGTCTGCCTTCAGTGCGACAGACTTCTCCTTGGATGAGAACCAGCTCTTCTCTTCTTCAGCTTTTTTTTGAATTGATTTGCAGCTCATATGACATTAGCTTTCAGAAGAGATTCCGTGGGTCAGTCTCTTACAGTTTGCCAAACTCTCGGATAGCACAGACTTTGTTGTCCCACTCCTTAGTCAGGGACCTTAGAAATTTGTCATTAAGCTCTCCATTAGTGAAGACCCGGCCATATAATCTTAGGCCGTTAACAATTTTGAAGAAACTTTCAAAGGTATCTGCAATATAATCCTTTGGTCCTTGTCGGAAAGCTTCGTATTTTTGATTTAGAAGAGATCTCCGATAATCCCTAACTTCTTCAGTGCCTTCCATCAAGGTGATGAGAGACTGCCACATTTCCTTAGTGGATTATTAGTGAATCATATTCTATAGCATAGAATCATCGACTGCACTTACGATGATATTTTTGGCCTTCTTGTCTAAAGAGACAAGTGCAATCTCATCTTTGTCAAGATCAATCAACTTCTTAGGAACTTTCTTGGTAGGATCTATAGTGGAGACGGTCATGGGAACATGAGGACCTTCTTCAACAATCATGAAGATCCTTGGATCGACAGCTTCCATGAAAAATTTAATCCTTTCTTTCCACATGGGAAAGTTGGTCTTTATACACAAAGGAAGCTTATCAAAATCCTTGGCCTTGTCAATGCTTGGATAACTCAATAAACAACTTGGGGCAGATCTGATCAAAGTGTTAACCTTTTAATGATCAACCTCCCTCTGATACCAATTGAAAGATGTTTAAGTTGTCTAACTAAATCACCTAGAGGGGGATGAATAGGAGAGTTGAGCGCTTTTTTTGCGGAAAGAAAATTTTAGCGATCTAAGCATAGAAACACAACCAAGCAATCACAGACGACACCAAGAATTATAGTGGTTCCCCAACCTTGGGTACGTCAACTTTCCACTCACCGATCTGACAATGCACTAGACTCGGCTACTCCACTAATCTCGGATTGAAAATAATCCTACAACTCGGAACAACGTTCCTACAACTCAATCCACAAAACGGATCTACACTCGGAAGATAAAAACTTCCTACAACAACTCGGAGAACAAATATCCTACACTCGAAGAAAAATCTCCTATAAGAATAGATTTGAAATAAGAAATACAAACAGTAAAATCTCACAGATCTGGAAATTTTTGCCTAGGTCTTCTTTCTTGAACTTTGCGGCTCTGTCAGAATATGTTGAAGAAGACTCGACAAGATTCTTGATCTAAAATTTCTGGACTCACAAGATCAAGAAGTGGATGTGTAGATTGTAGAAGATCTTGATCTACAAGTCAACTTCTCCAAATCGTTCTTGATCGAAATCCTTTGGCGATGAGCACGAAGAGCGGCGGCTTCCGAATTAGGAAAGAGAATTAGGGATTCAGAAATTCTTCATATGCGTGCTTAGGGTTGGTCGGAATGGCAAGACCTTTTTTAAGATATCCCTAACGGTCATAATTATAATTAATGATGGCCACGTGGACCAATGATTAAGGAAATCATTTTGAAAATGCGTCCTGATACTTAGGAATTTTTCAGAGAAAAACTCGCTGCATTACTCGAGTGAAGAAAGTATTACTCGAGTATTACTTTAGGTTCTCGAGAAGTCATCTACAAGCTTCTCGAGAAGTACTTGGGGAAGCTTCAGGAGAGAATTCATCATTACTCGAGTGGAATGAGGATTACTCGAGTACTAAATATGTTACTCAAGAAATGGAAGTAATCTTCTCGAGTAGAGGGCTTAGAAAAATTTTTGAGAAGAAATATGTCTACTCGAGTATTCGAGCTTGACTTCTCGAGAAGTAGATAGACTTCTCGAGTACAGGTACTTCACAACTCAAGTAAGATAGACACTTCTCGAGTACTTGTCTTCTGTCACTCGAGACAACGTTCTTAGCTACTCAAGGGATAAACATAACTACTCGAGTATAGGACTTAGAAAATTCTAAGATAGGAATTCTCATAACTCGAGAATAAGAGAGGATCTACTCGAGTAATGGAACCGGATTCTCGAGAACTATGTTCAATCTTCTCAAGAATAATTTCCCTTACTCGAAATCCAAACTTAAATTACTCGAGTACTATCAAAGAATCTACTCGAGTAAAATACTTATAAAAAATTTTGTTTCCTAAAAAGTTTTCTTTCTTTAATGAAATGAGCAACATGTCTTTCTTCAATAAGTATAGTGCTTAAAAATGAAGTGTATCCAAATAGAGAGGCTACATATGAGTCAACACCATGGATCACACAATGAGGGATTACATTGTATGGTCCTGTGTTTGGTGACCCACTGTAGACTGACATTGGTCTACACTTGGCAATAAAGTCCTGCAAACACTCAACTAAAAAGGAGCATCAAATACAAACTTAATTAATCTTAGTTTAAGGGTGACTTCATACAAATCTGGGTTATTGTGGATGCAATACCCAACAGAACTGCACTCAACTTTCATCGATCTGAATTTCTGAACACTAGAAATCTTCTAAGGCAATACCCTGGAAAAACATATGACCTAGACTATACATATTGGGTCAATCTAAGTATTCTAATAGTAATCCTTGCCCAAATCAAAACTGGGGTTCTAATAATATCCCCCTATTTGGGTGAGGATACTATTTACACAAAATATAAAGCAAAAATAAATATCTAGCAGAATTTAAATACTCAGCAGATATAATATAGTGCTAAGAGAGTTCAAAAACAATAACAGCAAATAATTCAAGAGTGAAATCAAAAAAATAATAATTATTTTTGGGAGCATCTGAAGAAGGTTTGGTGAAGATCAACTTCCTGGTTGGATCTGTAGCTTCTTGCTGAGTCATCTTCAAGTCTTGAGAGCTTATGATTTTCAAGGAAGTAGCTCTTGGCACTACTGCCTTTGGATGTAGATGCATATATTCATGAACATTAAAAAGATTATTTACCTGATACTTATCCAATTCCTTCTTCCTATAAGATGACATTGTTGAAAATTGAGAAGAATCCTTCCCTTCAGCTTTGGCTTTATTAATCTGAGAGAGAGCTATCAGCTCATTAAACCTGGCCATTCTTGAAATTAGGATCCAACTCTGTATCATAGGTTGGAGAAGGAGGTCTCTCTGGACTTGATTTTTCTTGCTAAATACCTTGAGATGTCTGCTAGTTGCTTTGATTTTTATGTTGTTGTTGCTGTCTTCTTTGCTGGCTGCTGGACTGAGATTCTTACCTTGAAGGTCTATCTTTGCTACTTTGAGTTGCTCTTGATTTATGTGAATGATAATTAGACATATGAGCTTGTGAAACACTTCTGCTGATCCTGCTATAGGAGGAGGAGGTCCTCTCCAAGACCTTTGAGGATGATAACTATACCTTTTCATATTTCCTGTTCTTTTGTTCATTTTTAAAAACCTCATCCAGTAAGGAGTATCTGGAGTGAGAGTAATTCCATGCAAAATGTAATAAGGAATGTCAGCATTTGAGGAAGGTTTAGGAGCAACATTTACTGGAGCCTTCTTCTTGGCTTTTCTTTTCTTTGAACCTAAATCTTCTGAATCATATGAATCAACATCATCATCATCAGATTCATCTTCTAGATCATCATATAACTCATCTAACTGTTTAATTAAATCAGCCTGATTCTTAGCTTGAACTTTTGGCTCTTTAAGTACAATATCTGTAATAGCTTGAGCCTGAACACTGTCAATCTCTGGTTCCATATCTTGAAACATGATTTCATCAAGATTTGGCATAGGAGTTTCATCCCAAGCAAAATTAGGAGGGGAAGAAACTGGCTCTATAATATTTACTATATTCTCAAATGATATATTCTCAGAGACTGAAGAAATACTAGAAGAGATATTACAGAAACTAGCTCTAATTTCTTCAAAAACTGAAGAATCTACTAGAGCAGTATAATAAACTATAGCTTTAGAATAATTATCAAAAACTAGAGCAAAACTGGTCTGAACTTCTAAAATAGATAATAAGGAAGATAATTCAACTGTGGGATTAATAAAAATATCACCAACAGTAATAACTTCTGGAATTGAAAGTTCTGCTTCTTCTTCATCTGAACAAACTGTAAGCATTTCTGCATCTGCTGCTGCAACCTCTAGAACTACTCTTACTTGAACAGCCTGAGGAGCTTCTTTATTAAACATCTCCCTCTTCCTAGATCCAGGGAGACCTGAATCTAGGCCCCTAGAAGAAGGGACAAAGGAGGAAGAGGCAAGTTTAGAAAATAGGTCAGATATGGTAGCCACAAGAGGGGCAATTGCTTCTTTTATCAGCTTCTTGAGGGTAGGAGTGATAAATGCAAGAATATTAGAAGAAATGGATGAGAAATCCATATATATAAACTCAGGTAGAGACTGAGTAGATGCAGAGGGTGGATTGGAAAATGATGGAATTGAGGTAGAATAGTTTTTACATAGATAGAATGACTGAGGTACATCCTAAGGATTGAAGGTAGGGGGAATGATATTATGGATGATGTTTTCCTAAACAGGAGATTGAGGTGGAGATGGAGGGAGTAGGGTGAAAGAAGGTAAATAAGAGAGAAGAGGAGATAAAGGAGGTGACTGATTGACTGGTCAAAGAGACTGGACGGATGTAGAGGGAAACTTTTCAGACAAGGTGTTCTGAATAGTAGGAATAGAATGTCTAGGGATTGGTGAGGAGAAGGTAGAGGAGAATAATGAGGAGGAACAGAAACCTCTTCAGGGGTTGGGAGAGTGGCTGGTATAACCCTTGTGTCTTCAGAAGCCACTCTAGAAGAGGAAGCCCTGGAGGGATTAGGGATTGTCCTCTCCCATTTGCCAAAGAGGGATGATGTAAGCCTCTTATAAGCATTAACAAATATGGTCTGGGAGACAAACAGCTCTGGGCAGCTTCTGTAGAAAAATTCCTAAAATTCTTCCATATCCTTCTGATTTTCCTGAAATCTTCTGCTTGATGGAGTCAAACAGAATAAATACCCAATTAATCCTTTTCTGATTCACCAAGGCACACATCATATGAAATTGGTGCCTGGTTATATGATCGTGAGCAGAGTGCATGCCCAACATCACTTTTCCAACAATATCAGCTAAAAATCTATATTCTATCGAAAGATTTTTCTTAAGAAGGTGGTTAGGGTTTCCTTCAGCATGACCCAACCTATCTAGCATTTCATTAAATTCACTACTAGATAATTCTATTTCTTCTTCACCATTAACAAACCATAAATTTTCAGATAAGATTTCTGGTGAAAGAGGAACCTGATGTCCTGAGATAAATCCAATAAGAACTGGAGTCTCCTGAATCTTTTCTGTATATACACATTCCTTAATCTCTGCCACTAGAAGCTTTATCATTGTTTTCATGAAGGTTCGTAGGTTTTGAACCTCAAATAGCTCTAACATGTCCTTGAATACTTGGTCGGAAAGACTGAAGGATTAAAAGTCTATATCAAAACCGGCATCAAACTTCATTGTTGTGAGGATTGCTGGAGAAACTGTCATTGCTCTGCAAAAACAAGAGATCAAGAGCAAGGGGGAAATGGAAAAGAGCATGATAGAGTTCAATGAAAACCTAGTTATAAGTTTTCAGAAGTTGAAAAGTCGAACTCTATCCGACGAAAAACAAAACATCGAACCTTGTTCGATGAAAAAATCTTAAAGGAAATGCATTTCGTCGATCTCCAGTCAACGAAAGTTTTTCAAAACAAAAAAATTTTGTCAATCTCCGTTCGATGAAAATTATTAGAAACTAAATTCGTCGGGTTCCGTTCGACAAATTTTCACAAAGAGATTTCGTCGATCTCCATTCGACGATAATCTCAAGAAGAGTTCACAGATCGTCGATCTCCGTTCGACAAAAGGTGACCAATTCATCATTCTCAGACCAAAAATTAAATTAATAGGTCTCCATTTATTATGCCTAACTGATTTATAAAGAAAAGATGCTTCTTTTCATTTAGGCTCCGTTCGTTTTGATGGAATTGGGGCTTTGAAATTGACATTCAATTGCCAATTTCAATTGTGATTGTTCGGCGGCCATAATATTACATTGGAATTGGAATTCATTTCAATTCCCATGGGAATTGATTATAGAAGAAACACGACTCCCTCAATTCTTACCTCACGAGGTCTTCATTCGTGATTCCCACCCCTACCAGCGCGTCCCTGACTCTCTCAAACATATATCAACGCAAATTTTGTTGTTCGTCCAAGGAAAGCATTTTTTGCCAAAGAGTGAAATTTTTGACGGGGCGCACATTTTTCTGTACGGGATCGCATTTTTCGCCCGGGCGCGCATTTTTCGCCTGAGACCGCATTTTTCGACCGGGCACGCATTTTTTCGTAGGGGCGACGTTTTTTTGCCCTGAAGCGCTTTTTCATCCGGCCGAACATTTTTCTCTCGAGCGAAAATGTGCGCCCAGGAGCGCATTTTTCACCTGGGCACGAATTTTTCGCCCGGGAGCGAATTTTTCGCCCGAGCGCGATTTTTTTAGCTCTGACGCGGAATTTTTCGTCCGGACGCGATTTTATTCGCCCGGGCGGCCATTTTTTGCCCGAGCGCCCATTTTTCGCTAGGGCACAAATTTTTCACCCGGGAACGAATTTTTCGCATGGGAGCGAATTTTTCGCCCGGACGCGAATTTTTCTTTCGGATGCGATTTTATTCGCCCGGGCCCAATTTTTGGCCCTGCCGTGCATTTTTCGCTCGGGCCCGCATTTTTCAGTCGGGCGCGCATTTTTCGCCCGAGCGCGAATTTTTCGACCGGGTGCACATTTTTCGACTGGACGCGCATTTTTATTCCCGAGCACCCATTTTTTGCCTGGATGGCCTTTTTTCACTCTCGCACGCATTTTCGCCCGGGCACGCAGTTTTTGTCCGGGCACTCATTTTTGCTTTGGCACGCATTTTCGGCCGGGCCCGCAATTTTCGCTCGGACTGAATTTTTCGCCCGAGAGTGAATTTTTTGCCCGGGAGCGAATTTTTTGCCCTGGAGCGAATATTTTTGGGTGCGAATTTTTTGCCCGGGAACGAATTTTTCCCCCGAGCGCACATTTTTTGGCTGGGCGGGCATTTTCCGGCCGGTCGCGAATTTTTCGCCCGGGCGCGAATTTTTCACCTGGTCCAGAATTTTTTCCCCGGGTGCGCATTTTTCATTTGGGTGCGCATTTATCGGCCGGGGAAAAATGTGCGTCTGGGCAATAAAAATGCTCGGTTAGGTGAAAAATGCGCGCCCTACAAAAAATGCGCTCCAGGGCACAAAATGCGCGTCCGGGCAAAAAAATATACGCCCAAGCAAAAAAATGCGCATCAGGGCGAAAAATGTGTGCTCGGATGAAAAAATTCTAATATTTAGCGGAATAGTGGAATTAATAATTCCAATTCCTGTGACAGAATTCCTGCATTTAGCCGAACGACAGAATTGGAATTGACTTCAATTCTAATTCCTCCAGGAATTGGAATTTAAGTCAATTCCAATTCCTGCATTTCAATTCCTTCGAAACGAATGGAGCCTTAAGGGTTTTGTGAGAATATCTGCCCTTTGTAAATCAGTGGAAATAAAAACAAGATTAATTTTATTTTTGTCTACATTATCTCTAAGAAAATGATGTCTATTTCTATATGTTTAGTTCTACTATGCAGAACTGGATTGTCTGCAATTGAAATAGCACTGGTATTATAACAAAATATAGTTGAATTATTTAAGTTGTATCCATAATCCAAGAGTTGATTTTGAATCCACAAAATCTATGAGCAACAACTACCAGCTGTCATGTATCAAGCTTCAGTAACTGAAGTAGACACAGAAGTTTGCTTCTTGTAAAACCATGATACAAACCTATCATCGAGAAACTGATAAGTTCCTGATGTGTTTTTTCTGTCAACTCTGCATCCATCATAGTCAGCATCTGAGAATCCAATTAATTCAAATTCTAACTCTATTTGATACCAAAGTCCTAGATTTTGACAACCCTTTATATATCTCCAAATTCTTTTAGCTAAAATTAGGTGAGATTCTTTAGGATTTATTTGAAACCTAGCACAGATACATATAACAAACATTATATCAGGCCTACTTGTTGTTAGATATAATAGAGACCCGGTTATGGCTCTATATATTTTCTGATCATCAGGCTTGCCCTGTTCATCATTATCAACTACAACATTTGAGGGCATGGGTGTTTTCATGGCTGAGGCATCTGACATCCCAAATCTTTTAATTAGCTCCTTAGTATATTTAGATTGGGATATGAAAATACGATCAGGGGATTGCTTCACTTGGAGACCAAGGAAGTAGGATAGTTCACCCATGCTAATCATTTCCAACTTTGAGTGTATCAGGTCAGAAAACCTTTTGCAAAGTTTAGAATTAGTAGATCCAAATATTATATCATCTACATAAATTTGAAGTAGCAAAATTTTATGTTTATGATGTCTAATAAATAAAGTTCTATCTACTAAGCCTCTAGAAAACTTATTTTCTAATAAGAAACTAGCAAGAGTCTCATACCAAGCTCTTGGAGCTTGTTTGAGACCATAAAGAGCTTTATTAAGTTTAAAAACATAAGAAGAGTGAGTTGGAGAAATAGAACCTGGAGGTTGTTCAACTTAAACTTCCTCTTTGAGTTCTCCATTCAGAAAAGCACACTTGACATCCATTTGATATACCTTGAACTTCTTAAACGCTACATATGCAAGAAATATCCTGATAGCCTCTAATATTGCAATAGGGGCAGAAGTCTGGTCATAATTTATGCCTTCCTCCTATGAATATCCTTAGGCTACCAATCTTGCTTTGTTCCTTACAATTAATCCTTGAGCATCCAATTTGTTCTTAAAGACCCATTTGGTTCCAATGAATGGATGGTCTTTGGGTCTTGGAACTAAATCCCAAACTCTACATCTCTCAAATTGATTGAGTTCCTCTTGCATAGCAATGATCCAGTGGGGATCTTATTCTGCATTTTTTATGGATTGATGTTCAATCTGAGAAAGAAAACAATCATGCATCTGATCATGATTTAATTGATATCTTGTTTGCACACCAGCTGACATGTCTCCAATCACTTGAGATAAGGGATGATCTCTATGTGTGATAAGATCAGTGGGTAGAGTTAGTTATTCAACCACTTGTGAAGCTAATTCCTCTTATGGTGCTAATTCCTCTTGTGGAATTTCATTTGCCAAAATATTTTCAGCACAGATTTCCTGAATTTCTTCATCACTATCATCATCTGCAATCTGTTGAGAGGGATGTGATATATC
This sequence comes from Platanthera zijinensis, assembly GCA_039513925.1. Classification (NCBI taxonomy): domain Eukaryota; kingdom Viridiplantae; phylum Streptophyta; class Magnoliopsida; order Asparagales; family Orchidaceae; genus Platanthera; species Platanthera zijinensis. The sequence continues at coordinate 156,567,629 of CM077090.1, read as the reverse complement.
CTCTTGTGTTAGGATTAAATCATCCATTTTCTCACACAGATTTGGTACTTGTAAATTGTCTATGGTAGAGATGTCTCTCTCCTTATAAAACATGTTAGTTTCATTAAAGGTCACATGCACAGAATCTTCCATTTTTAAAGTTGATTTATAAAAAACCCTATAAGCCTTGCTAACTTGAGAATATTCAAGAGAAATTCCCTCTGCAGCTTTGGTTTCAAATTTTCTAAGGTATTTCTTATCATTATTGCGAATGTAACACATGCAACCAAAAACTTTAAAATAGTTAACTTTAAGTTTCTTTGATTTAAGTAATTCATAAGGGGTCTTACCCTTTAGATTATGAATTATACTTCTGTTAAGGACATAATTTGTTATGCTTACTGCCTATGCCTAAAATAATAGGGGCAAGTGAGCATCTGCATGTAATGTCCCAGCATATTCAATCAGGGTTCTATTTTTCCTTTCAGCTATCTCATTTTGTTGAGGAGTTCTAGGAGTAGAGAAACAATGTCTGATACCTTCCTTCTCACAGAATTCTTTCATAAGAAGAGATTCAAACTAAGTGACATGATCACTTATGATCAATGAAATCTAAGTAGAGTACTCAATCTTGATGCTCTTTAGAAAATCTGTAAGAACTTTAAAGTTATCTGACTTATTTTTCAGAAAGAAAACCCAAGTGAATCTAGAGAAATCATCAACAATAACTAAGGTATATGACTTCCCTCCTAAACTATGTACTACAATAGGTCCAAAAAGGTCCATATATAGCAAGTATAAGATTCTGGATGAATCCCTTTTAGAGATGGATTTAAAGCTATTTTTAGTTTTCTTCCCTAATTAACAAGCCCTGCAAAGTCCTTCCTTCTTGTAGGAACCAGAAGGTAGTCCTTTGATAAGGTTGTCCATAGATAATCTATTTTTGTCCATAGATTTATATGACCAAGTCTCTTATGCCACAGTTCACTAGTTTTACTAATCTGATTGAGCAAATATATTTCTGATTTTGTAGAATTAAAGTTAACTAGATAAATATTTCCTTGTCTAGTTCCTGTTAAAACAATTTTATTTAAACTAGAGGTAATTGAACATAATGACTTATTAAAAGTTACCTGCTAAACTTCATCACATAATTGGCTGATGGAGATGAGTTTATGCTTCAGACCATTCACATAAGCTACCTTCTTGAAGGTAACTGCTCCAACTTTGACATTTCCATAGCTTTCTATTTATCCACAGTTAGAGTCTCCAAAGATAACTTTAGGTCCAAGCTTTGCCTTGAAATCACTTAGGTTAGCTTTTGATCCTTTCATATATTTTGAGCAACCACTATCCAAGTACCATTGTTCCTCTGTGGTAGGATAGTTCTTTACCTATAAAAAAATAGATTAGTTATTCTTGACCCAGGTTACCTTAGGTCCTTGTTTATTTTCATAAAGATAACTAGAAATATTGGAACAATCTGGTTGATCCTTATAACCTAGTGGATGAAATCTCCTAGGAGGAATAATCCACTAAGTAAAAGGATTTACCGATTTTTTTTGCTTTGAAAAGGGTTAAAATTTCCGTTATGAAAAGTTGGGTTCGATGAATTTATGTTGTTTCGTCGAGCTCCATTCAAAGAATGATAATATGCACTATCTGTGATCCGTGTTCGTCGATCTCTGTTTGACGAATCATATTGATTTCGTCGAGCACCTGCTGATGAGTAATTATACCCAAATTCTGGGTTCAGAGATCGTCGATCGCCGTTCGACGAATGATAATTATTTCGTCGAGCTCGGTTCGACGAATTATTTTGAAAATAATATTTCTGTGAATTATATTTTTCTTAGGTTGATTCTTTTGTGATACTTTAGTAGTTGTATCTATATCATATACTTTTTCTTTTCCTTCGGAAGAAATAAATTTTACTGGTTTATAAAAAATATTTTTCTGAAATACATAAGGCTGACTAGATGAAGCTCCCAAGCCCAGTTTATCATTTAGCCTGGAATTTACTGTACTTGTGATATTGATCAGTTTGATACTTCTCCCATTAAGGGATTCTTCAAACTCCTTAGCCTCAGATAATTTAGTTTTTAAGGATATTATTTATTCTGAAGCATTGTCTAAACCATCTTTAAGTTTTATATTTTTAGAAAATAAATTATCATATTCAATTAATTTTTTTCTGGGAAGTTTGATTTCCTTCACAGATTTGATTAAATCATTGTGTAATAGTTTAAATTCAGTTTTGAATTGTTCTGAAGTAAAATCAAAAGAAGAATTTACCTTATCTTATTCTGATTTTGTTTCAGATTCTTTCTCAAAATTACTGTATGAGGCATTGATTGCCATCAGAAAGATTTCTTTTGCTCTTGCTTCTTCTTCTTCATCTTCACTTGAACTGGATGAAGATTCTGACTCAAATTCACTCCAAGTCTCAGTAACAAATCCTCTTTCCTTCTTCTTATATTTGTTGGAAGAGGGCTTGTTTGAATGCTTCCTGGAGTCCTTCTTATTCATCTTGTCTTTCTTTTGCTTTTCAGGACATTCTGGAAGGATATGTCCTGATTTCCTGCACCTATAATAGACTATTTCTTTAGTAGGGGATTTGTCATAACTTGGCTTGTCATCATTTTTGGAAGACTTTCTTCTGAAGCCTTTCTTGGCCATTTTGTAGAATCTCTTGGCCAGAAGACTCTTGAGGTCTTCATTCCCTGAAAGAGCTTCTTCTTCATCTGTTGCCTGGAAAGCAATGCTCTTCTCTTTCCTGGCTGAGAGTGAGTTCTTTTGTTAAGCTTCCCTGGTCTTGATGAGCTGCTCATAGGATTTGAGATTTCCCAAAAAGGTCTCTATAGATATCTCATTTACACTTCTGGCTTCTTTGATTAGCCAGATCCTTGAATCCCGTGTGCTAGGGAAACACATGAGAATTTTATCATTGACTTCTATCAATGTGATATCCTTTTCAAGGGTTTTCAGCTCATTGATGATGAGACTAAGTCTAGAGTACATGTCTGATATAGATTCAATTTCATCTTTCTTGAAATTCTCATATTGAGAAATCAAGTTGGATCTTCTGTCCTTTCATTCATCTACAAAACCAGCAACCATTCCATTTAGGGAATCCCAGATGCCCTTGGCTGAAGTGCATTCAGCAACTTTCTGGAAAATATCATCAGACATTATTTGAGCCAAAATATTCATATCTTTAGCATCACTTTGCTTCCTTCTGAGCATCTGTCCACTCAGGTGGTTGAACAACATTAGTGCTTATTGTTGTAGATGGAGTAGGGGGGCCTGTCAAAATAGAGTTATAAATATCTTCATCAATAGAATTCATGTAAAGCCTAATCCTTGCCTTCCATAGTGCAAAATTATTTAGATTGCACACTGTTGGAACCCCTATTTTGATCTGGGCTAGGTTCACTTCTTAGGCTTATTGACCCATATTGTATAGTCAGGGTCAGTGTTTGCTTTCTAGGTCTTAGGCCAGTACTCCAAAGTTTATCTCCGTGGACATGCCTGAAGAGTGACTCAGATTGAAGCCTTAGAAGATTCTATGCAGTTTGGGGAATTAGTTCGACGTTCGTCGAACTCGGCTCGAAGAACTTGGAGATCCTTTTCTAAGTTGAGTAAGACGATCGTAGAACTCAGGTCGATGATATCCTTTAGAAGTAGTAATTCTATGGTCGACGTTTTATCTCAGTCTATTTCTCAGCTCGACTAATTCTAGTAATTCAAGTTCTGTTGTCGACGATCTTTCAGTACAGAGCAGACTCTTAGGTCGACGAACTTGGAGCACAGTTTCAGTTTAGTTTATTCAGTATTCAGTTCGCAGAGTTCAAGTCAAAGAACATGATTTCTCAGTTCGACGATCTCCGATTGCAGCTCGACGAAATCTGTTCCCTGGTCGATGAAAACTGTAAGATGTTTTGTTCCTTTTCTTTCCATATTTGTTCCTTTATTATATTAAGTCGTAATTTCGCTGAGTAATCAATGCTTATATTCCCTATGAATATAGCCGTTTATGATAGCATTGATTATGGTATTCATCAGAGAATTTACTTGACATATTTCTCGGGACAGATGAGGAAATGAATATTAAAAAGGCATGCTTGCCATTTTCCTTCCCAGTTTTCTAGCACTGCATTTATTGCATGATTTGAATTCGCAAAAAAGTTTTTACTGTTCGTGTTTGATATACTCTGTTACAAAGAATATTTCAAAAAACACAAAAAAAGATATATGAGACACAAGAGTTTTTACAGAAAAAAAAGCACAACATAGTTTTCTAATAGTACAGTGTAGGAAGAAGAAAAGTGTTCTGGGGTTCATTATTTTAGAGCTGCTCTCAATCTCTATTCTTACAGTGCTTTGAAGAAGAAGGAAGAAGAACAACAATAATATATCCAGAGTCTTTTTATTCTTCTTTTCCAGGATCTTGCAGAGACAACAAATCTCCATCTGTCTAAAGTTCCTGGATCTGGTCTTACAAAGCTAAAGGCCTACCTCACCCTTAGCAAAGCTTCTCATCCTAAACCATCAACATCTTAGGGGGAGCTTTGACAACATTCTGAATCCACAAAGTCTTCTCAGTTTGTTAATTGAGAAAAGAGAATATTCTCATCAACCTTTCCTTCCACCTCTATATAGGGTTTTAACTCCCTTCAAAAGTTAGACTGGTTTACAAGTCTCCTTCCAAAAGACTTAAGGTTGATTTTTTGGTATCTGGTCAAAAGCTCAAAGAGTTGATATATCTCCCTAAAAAAGATATATTGGTGGCAGTCACCTGATCAAAACCTGTTGTGGATTCCTACCAAGGGTGTTAGAAGAGTGGATGTACCCAGTTGGGGAACCACTTTAAAGTTCTTGTATTGTTTGGGTTGTGCTTGTGTTGTGGTTAGCTTAGTATAGTTTTTACTTTATCTCTGATATCATTGCTTAGCTATATATATATATATATATATATATATATATATATATATATATATATATATATATATATATATATATAATCACCTACTTTGTCACTTAACATAATATTTGTAAAAAGATAAAAGGTTTTTTTATAAACTCTATTCACCCCCCCCCCCTCTCTAGAGTTATTCAGATATTATCTCCCCCCTTTTCGTTCAATTGGTATCTGAGCGAGGTTAGTCAATTTTATACAGGCTTACACCTATACTAACCAAGACCCTCAGATAATCTCTGAATAAATCTTATTTTTTTTATTTTCTGATACCATGGCACAAAATAAGGACTATGCCAGCACCATACCTCCAGTTTGCAATCTTTCTAAGTTTTCCATCTGGAAGGCAAGAATCAAACCTTATATGAACTCTATTGATGAAGATATTTTAAACTCTATCTTGACAGGACCACCAGCTCCAATGGCCTCTACTCCTTCTACTTCAACAAACTTGAGTGCAGTTTCACCTCCTGATTGGACTGATGCACAATGAAAAGCCAAGATTGTAGATGCAATATCCATGAAAAATTTAGCTCAGACTATGTTTGATGACATTTTTCAGAAAGTTGCTGAGTGCACTTCAGCCAAAGCCATCTGGGATTCCCTAAACTAGATGGTGGCTTGATCTGCTGATGAGAGAAAGGACAGAAGAACCAATCTCATCTCTCAGTATGAGAACTTCAAGAAGGAAGAAGTTGAGTCAGTCAGAGACATGTACAACATGCTAAGCTCAATCATCAATGAGCTAAGGAACTTAGACAAGAAAATTACTCTGACTGAAGTAAATGACAAGATCCTTATGTGCTTCCCCAGCATATGGGATTCAAGGATCTGGCCTATCAGAGAAGTCAGAAGCATGACTGAAATCTCAACTGAATCTCTCCTTAGAAAGCTCAAATCATATGAGCAACTAATGAAGACCAGAGAAGCAGCAGCTGAAGTAAATGTAACGCCCCCGATTTTTTCTGCAATTATTTTATTCTCGTACGGCGTTACGGTGATGCGTTTTTTTGGCTTGCGCCATTTGTGGAGTGTGGTTTAGCTCCTTAGAACTGAGTGGCCTATTTTGTAGCCTATGGGCAAGATCTCCCTAGCAAGCCGAGTCGTTTTGGGTGACCCGGTGAGGCCTCTTAGGGGATGCTTGTGTTCTGGCTTTAGGTGGGTATAACTCAAGTTCTATTCGTCAAATGTTAATTTTGACTTCGTTGTTGCGTTCGTAGCATGGTTATTTAGCTACGGTGTGAATTTCGTCGAATTCCGAGGTAGTTCGGTTTTCGTGTCGTTTTGGGTGTGCCATTAGTAAAGACTAACTAGGAACCCTCTTATTTAATAAGAGAACCGGAGGCTAGGCTGCAGTAAGGCTGAACTGACGTGTTAAGGCTTATTTAAAAGCCTTAATTAGAAGTGGAGGGCCCACTCTCTTCCTTCTTCCCAAGACCGAAACCGCCTGCTCCTGTTCGCGGAAAACAGAGGCGGAAGCGGCGGACTGCCCTAGCCTTCGGACGGTGATTCCAGGAGCCTTCGTGGACAGAATTTGATTCCGAAAGCGGCTTTGGCTTGCTATCGCTCAGATCTACATTTTGATGGTAAGAGATTTGATTTTCGTTGAGTTTTAGGAGACTTGAATTTTCGGTTTCTTGTGGATTCCGCCATTAAAGCGCGGGAATGTGCTTTTAGGTGCTGCTGCTGCTAGTGCCGAGTGAAGAAGATGGAAAGCCGACCAAGCTTCGCCAGAAATCGAGGCAAGTGGTATTCTTGCCCTTGCTGTTTTATTCTCTTGATGAATTGGAAAAATCCCGGTTAGCCCTAGGGTAGAAGCCAAGCTTGTCCTTTTATCTTGCTGAAATTAGGGTTTAGTTTCTCCTAATGAGCCCCCCCCCCCTCTTTGTGTTGTTGGTACTTAACCCGCCGGCGCAGTTTCCGCCAATTTAGACTCCAAATTTCTGTCTGGTTGTTGCCTTGCGGGTGAAGCCGAGGTAGAGAGAGTAGGAGGGGGGTACCTGCTGTGTATCTTGGTAAGAGCCAAATTTGGGCTCTCGGGTTGCCGGCGTTGAGTGTGGTGCACACACTCAAAGCCTTTGTGGGTTTGGAGTTGAGTGTGGTGCACACACTCAACGCCACAGCTGTAGTCAGTTCTAGATTTTTGCTAAGTACTAGGGCGTTGAGTGAGGTGGACTCACTCAACGCCGCAGCCCCTGCTAGCGGCTAAGTACTTTGGCGTTGAGTGAGTCGACCTCACTCAATGCCATTTCTGTTTTGGCATTGAGTGAGGCGAGCTCACTTAACGCCGCAGTTTTCTGAGACTCTAAGTACTTTAGCGTTGAGGGAGGTGTGCTCACTCAACGCCACGGCCTTTTCTGAGGATAAGTACTTTGGCGTTGAGTGAGTCGACCTCACTCAACGCCATTTCGGGTTTGGCGTTGAGTGAGGTGAACTCACTCAACGTCGTCGCTTTCTGTGCGGCCAAGTACTTTGGAGTTGAGTGAGGTGTGCTCACTCAATGCCACAGCCTTTTCTAAGGCTAAGTACTTTGGCGTTGAGTGAGTTCACCTCACTCAACACCATTTCTGGTTTGGCGTTGAGTGAGGTGACTTCACTCAATGCCGTAGGCAAGTTTGCGACCAAGTCCCGTGGCGTTGAGTGAGATAACCTCACTCAATGCCATTTTGATTTGGCGTTGAGTGAGGTAGACTCACTCAACGCCACAGCCCTTCTTTGCGGCCAGAACCTCTGGCATTGAGTGAAACAACCTCACTCAACGTCATTGCTGTTTTAGCATTGAGTGAGGTCAGATCACTCAACGCCGCAGATTTGCCTTGTTTGCAGCTAAGTATCAGGGCGTTGAGTGAGTGAACCTCACTCAACGCCATTGCTGTTTTAGCATTGAGTGATGTGGACTCACTCAACGCCGCGGTCTTCTTTTGCGGCTAAGTTGCAGGGCGTTGAGTGAGTGAGCTTCACTCAACGCCATTGTTGTTTTGGCGTTGAGTGAGGCCAGCTCACTCAACGCCACTTTCTCTGATTGTGGTTAAGTACCAGGGCATTGTGTGAGTGTACCTCACTCAACATCATCATTTTTTTAGCGTTGAGTGAGGTTAGCTCACTCAACGCCAGAGAATTCTTGTGGGAGGCGTTGAGTGAGTGAACCTCACTAAACGCCATGCCTGTTTTGGCGTTGAGTGAGGCTAGCTCACTCAACGCCAGAGTTGTTCTTCTGGAGAGCATTGAGTGAGTGAACCTTACTCAACGCCATGGCTGTTCTGGCGCTGAGTGAGGCTAACTCACTCAACGCCAAGGTCTGGTTAGACATTGAGTGGGTCCCACTCAACGCCAAGCCGTGTTGAGTCATTTCAACACTTTTTCCCTACCTTGATTTTCGCTCCCGAGTGAATTCCTTGATTTTGATTATTGAGGTTCCTTGTCGTCTATGTTTTACTCTCCTAAAGGTCGAATCGTGGGTCGTGGTTAGTAGTGGTGGTTTGAAGCTATTCATGGGGGAGGTGTTGTGTAATTTAGCTGTGGCCACCCTTTTCTTCTATCTTGCTCCAGGTACGGGCTGGGCAAGGGGGTGGAAGATCCCTAGTGCTTTCACATATAGACCCTTGAGCTTTGTTGGTTTAGAAATGGTGGTTGGGGGACTGAGTTTGCCTCCAACCCGGATCCACGTTGTTTATTTTGCTACTACCAACTCCCACAGCTTGGGGTGTTAGACGTTTCTTCCTTTGTAGATTACAGTATTTTGGGCTCTTGGTAGCCTAGTGGACTCTACAGGATGTAGTTTCTGGGCAGGGTTGATGCTATTTCCTCGCACCTCGTGCATTTCTTTTTGTCTTGCCTTGGGCAGTTGTGACATTTACTGCTGTTTTTTTCCCACTTTCATTATTCATCCGATTGAAACTTTCGTGCAGTTTTCCTTGTTTTGCTTGCTGAGGTATTCTTTCTTCTTTTGAATGCCTCAGGTTCTGAGCAGTAGCCAGTTTGGTGGCTAAGTTGCTGTGGTATTGCTGATGGTTTCTTGGACTTTGGAGATTTTTCTTGATTTGTTTAGTGAGGTAGTTTTTCTGCACTTTTCTTACAGACATATATATTTGCCAGTGGGTTCGTGTCAGGTTGTTGGCACCCACTGGTAGTTTTTACCTTTATACTACATATGTAACTTTTGCTGCTACCATTTTCTGGAGATAGTCTACTTGCTCTGGGGAGGATTTATGCTAGGTTGATAGTTACTTTTAAAACTACAATTATTATTATAAGTATAACTCATGATCAGCATGTTTTATAAAACTCAATCATTATTTTCCAAACAACGTATAAAGATCGTTTTCTAATATATAGTATAAATTAAATGTAGAGTCTTGCATAGCATAAGTTGTCCTCTTGGGGCTCTTATGCACTCCTTAGGATGTCAAACCTGAATAAAGTATTTTTCCGCAGCGTATAAGTATAGTTTTAAACTGTGGACTAGGTGATCCACCGAGCCGAGGGATACGGCCTCTAAAATATAACTGATTTTCTAATCATTAAACTCATGAATTTCTTTCATAAAGTAAAGTAGATGGTTTTGCCTGAGCATCAGCAGTTATCCCCTGCTCGACGTGGCATCATGACGCGTGTTTTCTCATACTCTGATAATTCCTAAATTTAGAGAAAATGCGGGTTGTGACAGTTAGTATCAGAGGGAGGTTACTTGACAAGTCAGTCAGGCAACCTTCCTTTGATTGCATTAATAGTTCAGCATCTTGTCATTCACACATCGATATTTCATCAGCACGTCTTGGTAAAAGCACGAACACTACACTCATAGCATAACATGAAGTATACAGGGCATATTGTGTAGTATGGGATGCATAATATGTGTTCGTATGTGGATCCATTATAGGGGCAACATGTGAGGGTTATGTAGTATGGGATGCATAACCTCACCGCATGGCTGCGACTAGCTCATTTTCTTTTTCGTTGCATGAGAATGTTATGTAGTATGAGATGCATAACATTTTCATGCGTACGCCGCTCATAACATGCATTAGGGCCTTTTTAGAATGCATAGCACAAACATGCATAGCATAACATTGCATAAGCACAATGTGCCAAGCTAAAGACTGGCAGGATGACACATGTACATACATAAGCTTTCAAGTCAAAAGTAATATAAAGTCATGCATTCCCGATCTAGGCACATGAATTAGTATGGTGGTGGTTAACCATCCTAGGTTAGGGCATAACATCAATTTTGTAAAAAAAGATAAACTCCCAGAGCAAGTTTAGCAGCTTTAAATTCATATCTATATATGTATTGTCTGTACTTGTAGTTGGTTCTAGCCGTTGTACTAGGATCTAACTAGTGTTGTTATGATTTTAGGATGGTGAGACGTCCTGCGACTCAATCGACTACCCTATCTGAGGGTGAGTCATCTGGAGTGCAGAATGACGCAGTGATCGAGAGCCTATGGCAGAGTAACGATGTCATTAGCAGGCAAATGGTAGAGATGCAGGCCCAGATTCAGTCCCTGGTGGCAGTTGTGGCAGGTCAGACTCAAGGAGTGTAAGGCCCTGCAGGGGGGCTAGCTGTCCCTCCTCCTCCTTCACCCTTAAGATCTCTATTGGTGGTGCCAGCAGAGATGGCCTTCATCTCACAGTTTCAGAGGCTGAGCCCTCCCACTTATGACGGGAAGGAAGATTTCATGGTCATAGACGATTGGCTGATCTCCATGGAGGAGATGTTCTCGTACTCCGGGATTGCAGATGACCAGAGGGTGATGATAGCCGCCTATCAGCTTAAAGGTTTGGCTAAGAGTTGGTGGTTGAGAGAAAAGGAGAGATTGGTAGTTGGATGCTCTTGGGAAGTGTTCAAGGAGATGCTGTTGAGGAAGTTATTACCATCGATCGAGCGTGACCGCCTCATGAATGACTTCCTCCATCTGAATCAAAGGCAACTAACGATGGGTGAGTATGAGATAGAGTTCAGCAAGTTGAGCCGTTTTACCCCTGGATTGGTCAGCATTGAGGCTGATCGAGTTAAGCGATTTCTCGATGGCTTGAGGAGCGAGGTGCAACATTTGACCAGTGCTTATGGGTTAGATACTTATGTAAGAGTAGTGGAGGCTTCTCTGAAGATGGAGGCTATTGTGACCGCAAAGATCAGAGGCCAGCAAATGAGGAAGGATAAGAGGAAGTCTGTGGAGGAGAAGAAACCCCAGGTACCCGGTGCTGCTCCGGGAAAAAAGAGCAAAGTGGTGTGTAGCTTCTGTGGCCGGTCAGGCCACCCTGTCGAGAGATGTTTCAAGAAGGCAGCAGCTCAGAGGAAGGAGCAGGTTCATGCGATTAAGGGTGCTCTGAGAAGGGATGTCTCCTATTCTGTTTGCAAGCGACCCGGGCATGATGCTGCCCAGTGCTGGTCTAAGGATAAAGTCTGCTATCAGTGTGGGTAGAAGGGACACATCAAGACTAGGTGTCCTCAGGTCCAGCCTGCTCTTCATGAAGTTCCACTTCAGGCTCTACCTCCACCTCAGCGTGTGGACAAGGGTAAGGGAAAGTTGAACGTGATCTCTTCCGAGGAGGCTCAAGCTTCGACTCAGGTCATCTCAGGTTAGTTGTCTTTCCAGCCTGAAGGTTTTGTTCTTGTTTTACTAGAATGTTTGCAGTATTGTTGTGGTAGTTCCTTAGTTATATGCTCCTATAGGGAAATTTAAGGTGAAGAACCGCTAGGCGCGTGTTCTGTTTGACTCTGGCGCTACCCACTCGTTCGTGGCTAGAGCCTTTGTGGAGCGACATCGGTTGACTTTAGATCGAGTTAGGGATACCTTCCGTGTCAAGTTCCCCTCTAGTGAAACTTTGTTGTCAGATTTGGGCATGTTAGATTGCCCTATTTTGTTGGGGGACTTCCTTGTGAAGGCAGACCTGAAGATGATTGATCTGGAGGACTTCAATGTTATTCTGGGCATGGACTGGCTGTCTAGGTATGATGCAGTTATTCAGTGCAAAGGGAAGCGCTTGGACTTCATCAGGGACAACGGTCAGCCCGGAAGCGTGTATGCTGATCTGAGCCAGGATTCTCGTGTCATCTCTGCGGTATGTGCTCAGAAGCTGTTTCTTTCGAATTTTTTTGCTTGTTTGGTCTCGGTGGTTAGGACCGCTGTTAGTGTACCGCGCTTGGAGGAGATTCAAGTTATTCGTGATTTCGCTGATGTTTTTCCTGATGATCTTCCTGGTCTTCCTCCCGAGCGAGGTGTTTAGTTTGTGATTGATTTGGAGCCGGGTATGCGTCCTATTGCTAAGGCGCCGTACCGGATGGCCCCTCGTGAGTTAGAGGAGTTGCGAGTTCAGTTGGATGAGATGTTGGCAAAGTGATTTATCAGGCAGAGTTCGTCGCCTTGGGGTGCTCCTATCTTGTTTGTAAAGAAGAAAGATGGGTCGATGCGGCTTTGCATCGACTACAGGGAGTTGAACAAAGTCACTATTAAGAACAGGTACCCTCTACCGAGGATCAATGATTTATTTGACCAGTTGCGTGGTAGCATGGTGTTCTCCAAGATCGACCTTCGTTCTGGCTATCATCAGCTCAGGATCCGTAAGGCAGATATTCCACGGACTGCGTTTAGATCGAGGCATGGACTTTTTGAGTTCTTGGTGATGTCGTTTGATTTGACCAACGTACCATCAGCCTTCATGGATATGATGAACCGGGTGTTCAAGGATTTCCTAGACAAGTTCGTGGTGGTCTTCATCGATGACGTGTTGGTTTATTCTCGCAGGGCTGAGGAGCATGAGCAGCATCTGTGCTTGGTTCTATCGGAGTTGAGGAATCATAAGTTATTATCCAAGCCGAGCAAGTGCAAATTTTGGTTGCCTCAAGTCTCATTTTTAGGCCACGTGGTGAACAAGGATGGGATCTCGGTCGACCCAGAAAAGGTCGCAGCAGTGATGGATTGGAGTAGGCCGAACACGCCAAAGGAGATCAGGAGCTTCCGAGGGTTGGCCGGCTACTATAGGAGGTTCGTTGAGGGTTTCTCTTCCCTAGCTGCACCTTTGACCAAGCTGACTCAGAATAACGTGGCTTTTGTTTGGAGCGAGAAGTGCGAAGAAGCCTTCCTGGAGTTAAAGAAGAGATTGTGCACTGCTCCCGTTCTGACCCTGCCTACTGAGGGTGTGGATTATGATGTTTACGTGGATGCTTCGCATGTAGGTCTGGGTTGCGTATTAATGCAGGTTGGAAAGGTGATTGCCTATGGGTCAAGGCAACTAAAGACTCATGAGAAGAATTATCCTACGCATGACCTTGAGTTTGCAACGGTGATTTATGCGTTGAAGTTGTGAAGGCATCTACTTTATGGGGCTCAGTGCAAGATCTTCACTGACCATAAGAGCCTGAAGTACGTGTTCACGCAGAAGGAGTTGAATCTGCGCCAGCGGCGGTGGCTAGAGTATGTGGCTGATTATGACGTAGAGATCTAGTATCATCCAGGCAAGGCCAATGTGGTGGTCGACGCCCTGAGCCGAGAGACGGGAAAGATCTTTAATCTCTCCGCCGATCGTTCAGTAGAGGAGTTCCTCCTTATGGATATATCAGTGGGATGCTGTGGCTTGTCTAGTAGTTTGTCAATGGCAGAGCCGTCTTGGATTTCTTTGACCAGACTTCACCAGAAGGACGATCCGGATCTTCTGCACTTATTCACCAGGACCGAGAAGGGGGAGTTACCAGACTTTGCTATCGATGAGGCGGGTATGTTGAAGTACCACGACATATTTTGCATCCCCGCTGTAGGGGACATCAGGGGTATGATTTGTAGAGAGGCTCATAGATCCAGCATTGCCTACCATCCAGGATCTACGAAGATGTATCGTTATTTAAAGCAAATTGCCTGGTGGTATGGCATGAAAGGTGATATAGCCCGATTTGTTGCTGAGTGCCACAATTGCAAGCGTGTGAAGGCCGATCATGGAAGGCCTGGTGGCAAGTTGACTTCGTTAGAGATCCCAACTTGGAAGTGGGAAAGTATATCTATGGACTTCATCACGGGCTTACCGAAATCCCCAAGGGGATTTGATTCTGTCTGGGTTATAGTGGATAAACTGACGAAGTGTGCTCACTTCGTGTCGTATAAGATTTATTACCCAATGAAGAAGATAGCAGAGTTGTACTTGAATGAAGTCATCTGACTGCACTGTGTGCCTGTTAGCATCGTTTCTGATCGAGACTCCCGGTTTACTTCTCGATTTTGGCAGAGTCTACAGGAGGGTTTGGGTACGGATCTGAGGTATTCTACTGCTTACCACCCACCGACCAATGGGCAGATAGAGCAGGTGAACCAAATAGTTGAGGATATGATCCGATGCTACATTTTAGACCACGGTGGAGCGTGGGATGAGCGGCTGCGACTTATGGAATTTGCATACAACAACAGTTATCAAGAAAGTTTTCAAATGGCTCCGTTCGAAGCCTTATATGGGAGGCGCTGCAGAACTCCCCTGTTTTGGGCTGAGGCGGGTGAGAGCCCCTTGTTGGGTCCAAATGCACTTGAGGAGATGGAAGTTGCAGTGAAGCTTATCCGAGAAAAGCTTCGTATGGCTCAGGAGAGATACGAGAAGAATGCCAATCGGCGTAGGTCTGCCTTGGAGTTTTCTGTAGGGGACCTTGTATTTCTTAAGGTTTCCCTGATGGTGGGTGTAAAGAGGTTTGGTAAGAATCAGAAATTGGACCCGAGGTATGTGGGCCCGTTTAAGATTATGGAGTGGATTGGTGTGTCAGCTTATAGGTTGGAAATGCCAGTAAACTTCCCAGGTGTTCATAATGTTTTCCATGTAAGCTAATTGCGGAAGTGTGTGCACAGTAGTGGGCAAGTCTTGTACGTTGTGCCCCATTTGGTGCCCAATCTCTCTTTTGTGGAAGTGTCGGTCCGTATTTTGGATACTCAGGAACGGGTGCTGCGAAAGAAGTCCATTCCGATGGTGAAAGTTCTATGGAAGAATCAGGATTTGGAGAGCGCGACTTGGGAGCTTTAGTCGGCCGTGAGACAGGCTTACCCTCACCTGTTTCCCTGATTTGATCGGTATGTTTCCCTTCTTGTAACTCCTATTTGTCACTTTTTCCTTCTATAGTAGAAGTGATGTGCATAAAGTTTCGGAACGAAACTTTCTTTTAGGGGGAGTGACTGTAACGCCCCCGGTTTTTTCTGCGATTATTTTATTCTCGTATGGCATTATAGTGACGCGATTTTGTGGCTTGTGCCATTTGTGGAGTGTGGTTTATCACCTTAGAACTGAGTGGCCTATTTTGTAGCCTATGGGCAAGATCTCCCTAGCAAGCCGAGTCATTTTGGGTGACCCGGTGAGGCCTCTTGGGGGATGCTTGTGTTCTGGCTTTAGGTGGGCATAACTCGAGTTCTGTTCGTCGAAAGTTAATTTCGACTTCGTTGTTGCGTTCGTAGCATGGGTATTTAGCCACGGTGCGAATTTCGTCGAATTCTGAGGTAGTTCGGTTTTCGTGTCGTTTTGGGTGTGCCATTAGTAAAGACTAATGAGGAACCCTCTTATTTAATAAGAGAACTGGCGGCTAGGCTGCAGTTAGGCTGAACCAACGTGTTAAGGATTATTTAAAAGCCTTAATTAGAAGTGGAGGGCCTACTCTCTTCCTTCCTCCCAAGACCGAAACTGCCTGCTCCTGTTCGCGGAAAACAAAGGTGGAAGCGGCAGACTGCCCAAGCCTTCGGACGGCGATTCCGGGAGCCTTCGTTGACGGAATTCGATTCCGAAATCGGCTTTGGCTTGCTCTCGCTCAGATCTACATTTTGACGGTAAGAGATTTGATTTTCGTGGAGTGTTAGGAGACTTGAATTTTCAGTTTCTTGTGGATTCCGCCATTAAAGCGCGGGAATGTGCTTTTAGGTGCTGCTGCTGCTAGAGCCGAGTGAAGAGGAGGGAAAGCTGACCAAGCTTTGCCAGAAATCGAGGCAAGTGGTATTCTTGCCCTTGCCATTTTGTTCTCTTGATGAATTGGAAAAATCCCGGTTAGCCCTAGGATAGAAGCCAAGCTTGTCCTTTTATCTTGTTGAAATTAGGGTTTAGTTTCTCCTAATGAGCCCCCCCTCTTTGTGCTATTTGTGCTTAACCCGCCGGCGCAATTTCCGCCAATTTAGACTCCAGATTTCTATCTGGTTATTGCCTTGCGGGTGAAGCCGAGGGAGAGAGAGTAGGAGGGGGTGCCTGCTGTGTATCTTGGTAAGAGCCAAATTTGGGCTCTCGGGTTACCGGCGTTGAGTGTGGTGCACACACTCAAATCCTTTGTGGGTTTGGCGTTGAGTGTGGTGCACACACTCAATGCTATAGCTGTAGTCAGTTTGAGATTTTGGCTAAGTACTAGGGCGTTGAGTGAGGTGGACTCACTCAACGCCACAACCCCTGCTAGCGGCTAAGTACTTTGGCGTTGAGTGAGTCGACCTCACTCAACGCCATTTCTGTTTTGGCGTTGAGTGAGGCGAGCTCACTGAACGCCGTGTTTTTCTGAGACGCTAAGTACTTTGGCGTTGAGGGAGGTGTGCTCACTCAACGCCACGGCCTTTTCTGAGGCTAAGTACTTTGGCATTGAGTGAGTCGACCTCACTAAACGCCGTTTCAGGTTTGGCGTTGAGTGAGGTGAACTCACTCAACGCTGTCGCTTTCTGTGCGGCCAAGTACTTTGGCGATGAGCGAGGTGTGCTCACTCAACGCCACAGCCTTTTTTGAGGCTAAGTACTTTGGCGTTGAGTGAGTTCACCTCACTCAACGCCATTTCTGGTTTGGCGTTGAGTGAGGTGACTTCACTCAATGCCGTAGGCAAGTTTGCGGCCAAGTCCTGTGGCGTTTAGTGAGAGAACCTCACTCGACGCAATTTCTGCTTTGGCGTTGTGTGAGGTAGACTCACTCAATGCCACAACCCTTCTTTGCGGCCAGAACCTCTGGCGTTGAGTGAAACGACCTCACTCAACGCCATTGCTGTTTTGGCGTTGAGTGAGGTCAGCTCACTCAACGCCGCAGATTTGCCTTGTTTGCGGCTAAGTGCCAGGGCGTTGAGTGAGTGAACCTCACTCAACGCAATTGCTGTTTTAGCGTTGAGTGAGGTGGACTCACTCAACGCCGCAGTCTTCTTTTGAGGCTAAATGGCAGGGCTTTGAGTGAGTGAGCTTCACTCAACGCCATTGCTGTTTTGGCATTGAGTGAGGCCAGCTCACTCAACGCCACTTTCTCTGATTGTGGTTAAGTACCAGGGCGTTGAGTGAGTGTACCTCACTCAACGCCATTATTGTTTTGGCGTTGAGTGAGGTTAGCTCACTCAACGCCAAAGAATTCTTGTGGGAGGCGTTGAGTGAGTGAACCTCACTCAACGCCATGCCTGTTTTGGCGTTGAGTGAGGCTAGCTCACTCAACGCCAGAGTTGTTTTTCTGGAGGGCGTTGAGTGAGTGAACCTCACTCAACGCCATGGATGTTCTGGCGCTGAGTGAGGCTAACTCACTCAACGCCAAGGTCTGGTTAGGCGTTGAGTGGGTCCCACTCAACGCCAAGCCGTGTTGAGTCATTTAAACTCTTTTTCCCTACCTTGATTTTCGCTCCCGAGTGAATTCCTTGATTTTGATTATTGAGGTTCCTTGTCGGCTATGTTTTACTTTCATAAAGGCCGAATCGTGGGTCGTGGTTAGTAGTGGTGGTTTGAAGCTCTTCATGGGGGAGGTGTTGTGTAATTTAGTCATGGCCACCCTTTTCTTCTATCTTGCTCCAGGTACGGGCTGGGCAAGGGGGTGGAAGATCCCTAATGCTTTCACATGTAGACCCTTGAGCTTTGTTGGTTTGGAAATGGTGGTTGGGGAACTGAGTTTGCCTCTAACTCGGATCTACGTTGTTTATTTTGCTACTACCATCTCCCACAGCTTAGGGTGTTAGACGTTTCTTCCTTGGTATATTGCAGCATTTTGGGCTCTTGGTAGCCTAGTGGACTCTGCAGGATGTAGTTTCTGGGCAGGGTTGATGTTGTTTCCTCACACCTAGTGCATTTCTTTTTGTCTTGCCTTGGGCAGTTGTGATATTCACTGCTGTTTTTTTTCCTCTTTCATTATTCATCCGATTGACACTTTCGTGCAGTTTTCCTTGTTTTACTTGCTGAGGTATTCTTTCTTCTTTGAATGCCTCAGGTTCTGAGCAGTAGCCAGTTTGGTGGCTAAGTTTCTGTGGTGTTGCTGGTGGTTTCTTGGACTTTGGAGATCCTTCTTGATTTGTTTAGTGAGGTAGTTTTTCTGCACTTTTCTTACAGACATATATATTGAGAGCGCTAAGTTGGCAACCTAAATCACCTAGAGGGGGGTGAATAGGTGAGGTCTGCGTAATTTTGCGGAATAAAAAATTATAAGATCGATGCGCAGAAAATAACTAAGCAAGCCACGGAGTACACAGAATTTATAGTGGTTCCCCAACCTTGGGTACATCCACTCTCACCTCACCAATCTAGTAAATCACTAGACTTGGCTACCCCACTATCTCGGATCAAAACGATCCTGCAACTCGGAACAACGTTCCTATAAATCTCGATCCAAACGGATCTACACTCGGAAGAAAACTTTCCTACAAACTCGGAGAAAAACTTCTACAGAACTCGGAGTCAAGACTCCTACAAGAAAAAAAGTTGTATACGGAAATACAAACAAGAACTATTCAGATCTGGATCTTCAACTCTTTCTTCCTTCTTCAGCTTTTAGGGATCGGCAGAAATAAGTCGAGGAAGACAGAGATGAAATCTCTTCGATCTGGAAAACTAGAATCAGCGAGATCAAGTACTAGATCTGTCGATTGAGAATCGCTTGATCTTCTGAAACTTCTTGTCTGAATCTCTGGATCGGAGAAGACCGGCGACGAAGAAGATGAACAGCGTTTTTGTCGGCGTGATCTTGTCGGCTTCCCGATGTGGATGATAGAAATCGGATTCAAAAAATTTCTCTTAGGGTTTGACGTTTGACAAGACCTATTTATAAGTTCTTAGCAACGGTCAAATCCATTCTTAATCACGTACACGTGGACTAGTCATAACAGAGTATTTGAAAATCTCGTAAACTCTGGACTTAGAAAATATTCTGGGAAAAATACAGATATACACAAGTGACAGAATAGTTACTCGAGTAAGAGAAGTAACTACTCGAGTACATGAGGACATACTCGAGTCCAGTAGTTAGAAAATAATTCTGAGCTGGAAGAAGGGATATACTCGAGTACTTGGCTGGACTACTCGAGTATATACATGAGCTGCTCGAGTATAGAAACTAAACTACTCGAGTATATACATGAGCTACTCGAGTATAGAAACTAAACTACTCGAGTATATACATGAGCTACTCGAGTACTGACTTTGGTCTACTCGAGTCTGCAAACTAACATACTCGTGTAAAGGACATACTCGAGTACTTGGCTGGACTATTCGAGTATATACATGAGCTACTAGAGTATCATAGTGCCTACTCGAGTATGTACTAACCTACTCAAGTATAAGGAAGAATCTGAAGACTCGAGTATGTCCTTTGGATTACTCGAGTACTAAGTTACTTACTCGAGTATATGAAGCTATCTACTCGAGTATGTAGACTTAAAAAAATTTCTTCCTTGAGAACTCATCTCCTATTAAAGATCAGCAATACTTCAAGGTTCCATTTGTCCATGTGCTTGTGAAATGAAGTGCATCCCAATAAAGAGGCTACACATGAGTCAACACCATGGATCACACAATGAGGGATTACATTGTATGGTCCTGTGTTAGGTGACCCATTGTAGACTGACATTGGTCTACACTTGGCAATATAGTCCTGTAAACACAACTTAAACAAGGCATCAAATACAACTGCAATTCACCTTAGTCTTAGGAGGACTTCTTCAAATTAAGGTCATTGTGGAAACAAGACCCAACAATCTCCCCCTATTTGAAGAATTCAGAACTCCATCTACTAAGTTGAATTGCTAGAGATATTAAAACAATATTGAAGTGAAAGAGGATGCATTGACTTACATTTCTTAACTAGAATTGCTTTGCATTTATCCCCCTTCCTGAAATCTTATTTTGGATTTGCAATTCCATTTCCTTTTTTTTTCTTTTGCTCTCCCCCTTTCTGACCTCTTTAAATAGGGGACATGGCAGGGGACGTCAATCATGTCTCCATCCTCACTGAAAGCTCAAACACCTCTGAGGTTCTTTTGGATAGGGTGATCAGTTAGAGACTCCCCCTTAACCAATGCATAAAGAAATTCTTCTTTAGCTGCTGAACCATCAAGCTTTCCATCAGTGGAACCTAAGTCTTCTAGTTCCAAGAATTTTCCTGGAACTTCTTCTTGTCCAATTACCAGATAAGAATTTTGTTGGCCAATGGACATACCTGCATCCACAAGATTAGAATCCCTTAGGATCCCAAGCAAGATTGGGTCCTAGGTCTCTTGTTAGTATTCTCCCCCTACAAGAGTTAACATTGTGAGTGGTCTTTCTCGCATTATTAACTTGAGGAGTTAAACAGTATCTTGGATTAAACCAACAATCTATGGCGAAGTGACCAATCTTGCCGCAACACCAACAGTCGAACCTGTTGTATCTTTGCCTGGTGTATTCCTGCTTGATTTTCTGAAGTGATGGTCTAGCAGGAACTTCACACTTGGAGGAGGAAGCTTCATGATGGTGGCAGCTATATGAAGTCTTCTCCTTCATAGGCTTTTCCACAATAGGTTTTACTTTTGGTGTCTTCTTGATGTTATGACCATGAGCATATGGTCCATAGTTCTGAAGTTGAATCTCTTCATAAGGTGCCTTAAAGACACTCTCGCCAAAGTTACGAGGACGAGTCCAACCTTGGTAATTTGACTTAGGCTTCTCGTGGATCGGCCTAGAGAAGTGTCCATAGGTGGACTCATAGTCAAGTTCGTTCGTAGGAAAGATAACTTTCTTGAACAATACCCTTCCAAGGGAGCTTTCCCCTTTTCTTCAGCTAGAGCCTTCTGGGCAGCCTTATTCTTTCTCTTGGCCTTGTTTCTCCTAGAAGATTTACTAGAAGCACCAATGTGGCCTATACCAGCACCCTTGGCCTTAGCTGAGAACTCAGCAACGAGTGGAAGAACTGTCTTAGGCTTGGAGAAACTCTCAGCAAGTTTCTTCTCAGCCTCGAGTTGTTGTTCCAATTCTTTGATGATTTCATCTTTAAGGTCGAGGTGCTTGAGAGCTTGATTGTATTCTTCCATAGCAACATTGAAGTTCTCTTGAAGAGAATTAGTCTTGGTGACTTCTTCCCTCAAGCTGCTCTCACTAGCCTGTAGAGATTTTATTTCTTTGGCTTGAGTTTTCACGACTCTACGACATTTTTCGTAAGCCGTGAGTAACTCCTTATATTGTCCCATGAGTTCAGATTCATCTTCAGAGGAATAGCCCTCTTGCTCATTATCATCATCAGATTCAGAGAGAGGAGTGTGAGATTTTACCTCCCTAGTGAACTGGGGGACTTGTTCATCGTCAGAGTGAGCCATGAGCCCGAAGTAAGCTTCCTCTTCTTCACTCGACTCAGATGAGTCGGAGTCGCTGAGAGTTTTGCTCTTCTTGGCTAATAAGCTCTTCTCTGTCCTCTTCTTGTGGTATGAAGATTTCTTTTCCTCTCTTCTGCCACCCTCTTTCTTCTTGTGAGGGCAGTCCGTGCTTATATGCCCTGGATTACTACAATAATAGCAAACAACGTTAGATGAAACATGTTTGTTCGGTTTAGATTTATACCTGTCATGGCTGCTGGGATGATCACCATCAAGACGTGATCTTCTGGTCGAGGAATCATTTTCTCTCATTTGTTTCTTATTACTAAGAAACTTCTTGAATTGTCGGGAGAGAAGATGAAACTCTTTATCGGATAAATCTGAGCCTGAGGTGCTTGGCTCGGAGTCTTCTTCTTCATAGTCTCCTTGAGTGGAAGCAGGAGAAGTAGATTTGGCCTTTCTTGAGCTGTCTGCCTTAGTGCAACCGGCTTATCATTGGATGCAGACCTGCTCATCTCTTCTTCAGCTTTTCTTGAGTTGATTTGAAGCTCGTAAGACATAAGCTTTCCGAATAGATTCTGCGGGTCCGTCTCGGCTAACCTTCCGAACTCCCGAATGGCGCAAACCTTATTATCCCATTCCTTGGTCAAGGATCTTAAGAATTTGTCATTCAGTTCCCCGTTGGTGAAGACTCGGCCATAAACTCTTAGGCCGTTAACTATTTTGAAAAAGTTCTCAAAGGTGTCAGCTATGGCTTCCTTGTGACCTTGCCTGAAGGCTTCATACTTCTGATTTAGAAGGGATCTCCGATCATCCCTAACTTCTTCAGTGCCTTCCATCAGAGTCACCAGGGATTGCCACATCTCCTTGGCAGACTGGCAATGAATCAGATTTTGCAGCATCGAGTCATCGACTACATTTGTTATAATATTTTTAGCTTTCTTGTCCAGAGAGACAAGTGCAATCTCGTCCTTATCCAAATCCATTAACTTCTTTGGCACCTCCTTTGTAGGATCACTAGTGGAGGCAATCATAGGGATATAAGGACCTTCCTCCACTATCATGAATATGCGGGGGTCAATAGCTTCCATGAAAAGCTTTATTCTCTCTTTCCACATGGGAAAGTTTGCCTTATTGCACACTGGGAGCTTAGAAAAATCCTTGGTCTTACTCATGCTTGATACTTCTCTTGAGACAACTTGGTAAGGATTAGATCAAGGTGTTAACCTTTTAACGATCAACCTCCCCCTCTGATACCAATTGAGAGCGCTAAGTTGTCAACCTAAATCACCTAGAGGGGGGTGAATAGGTGAGGTCTGTGTAATTTTACGGAATAAAAATTTGTAAGATCGATGTGCAGAAAGTAACCAAGCAAGCCACAGAGTATACAGGATTTATAGTGGTTCCCCAACCTTGGGTACATCCACTCTCACCTCACCAATCTAGTAAATTACTAGACTTGGCTACCCCACTATCTCGGATCAAAACGATCCTACAACTCGGAACAATGTTCCTAAAAATCTCGATCCAAACGGATCTACACTCGGAAGAAAACCTTCCTACAAACTCGGAGAAAAACTCCTACAGAACTCAGAGTCAAGACTCCTACAAGAAAAAAAAGTTGTATACGGAAATACAAACAAGAACTATTCAGATCTGAATCTTCAACTCTTTCTTCCTTCTTCAGCTTTTAGGGATCGGCAGAAATAAGTCGAGGAAGACAGAGACGAAATCTCTTCGATCTGGAAAACTAGAATCAGTGAGATCAAGTACTGGATCTGTTGATTGAGAATCGCTTGATCTTCTGAAACTTATTGTCTGAATCTCTGGATCGGAGAAGACCGGCGACGAAGAAGATGAACAGCGCTTTTGTCGGCGTGATCTTGTCGGCTTCCCGATGTGGACGATAGAAATCGGATTCAAAATATTTCTCTTAGGGTTTGACGTTTGACAAGACCTATTTATAAGTTCTTAGCAACGGTCAAATCCATTCTTAATCACGTACACGTGGACCAGTCATAACAGTGTATTTGAAAATCTCGTAAACTCTGGACTTAGAAAATATTCTGGGAAAAACACAGATATACACGAGTGACAGAATAGTTACTCGAGTAAGAGAAGTAACTACTCGAGTACATGAGGACATACTCGAGTCCAGTAGTTAGAAAATAATTCTGAGCTGGAAGAAGGGATATACTCGAGTACTTGGCTGGACTACTCGAGTATATACATGAGCTGCTCGAGTATAGAAACTAAACTACTCGAGTATATACATGAGCTACTCGAGTATAAAAACTAAACTACTCGAGTATATACATGAGCTACTCGAGTACTGACTTTGGTCTACTCGAGTATGCAAACTAACATACTTGTGTAAAGGATATACTCGAGTACTTGGCTGGACTATTCGAGTATATACATGAGCTACTCGAGTATCATAGTGCCTACTCGAGTATGTACTAACCTACTCGAGTATGTCCTTGGGATTACTCGATTACTAAGTTACTTACTCGAGTATATGAAGCTATCTACTCGAGTATGTAGACTTAGAAAAATTTCTTCCTTGAGAACTCATCTCCTATTAAAGATCAGCAATACTTCAAGGTTCCATTTGTCCATGTGCTTGTGAAATGAAGTGCATCCCAATAGAGAGTCTACACATGAGTCAACACCATGGATCACACAATGAGGGATTACATTGTATGGTCCTGTGTTAGGTGACCCATTGTAGACTGACATTGGTCTACACTTGGCCATATAGTCCTGTAAACACAACTTAAACAAGGCATCAAATACAACTGCAATTCACCTTAGTCTTAGGAGGACTTCTTCAAATTAAGGTCATTGTGGAAACAAGACCCAACATATATTTGCCAGTGGGTTCGTGTCAGGTTGTTTGCGCCCACTGGTAGTTTTTTACCTTTGTACTACATATGTTACTTTTGCTACTACCATTTTCTGGAGATAGTCTACTTGCTCTGGGGAGGATTTATGCTAGGTTGCTAGTTACTTTTAAAACTACAATTATTATTATAAGTATAGCTCATGATCAGCATGTTTTATAAAACTCAATCACTATTTTCCAAACAACGTATAAAGATCGTTTTCTTATATATAGTATAAATTAAATGTAGAGTCTTGCATAGCATAAGTGGTCCTCTTGGGGCTCTTATGCACTCCTTAGGATGTCAAACCTGAATAAAGTATTTTTTCGCAGCGTATAAGTATAGTTTTAAACTGTGGACTAGGTGATCCACCGAGCCGAGAGATACGGCCTCTAAAATATAACTGATTTTCTAATCATTAAACTCATGAATTTCTTTCATAAAGTAAAGTAGATGGTTTTGCCTGAGCATCAACAGTTATCCCCTGCTCGACGTGGCATCATGACACGTGTTTTCTCATACTCTTATAATTCCTAAATTCGGAGAAAATACGGGTTGTGACAGTAAAGTCTCTATTGGAACCTTAGTTCTTATTTGCGTCAGGATCACTATTAGGAATATTAGATTGAACCAAAATGTATAGTCATGGGTCATAAGATTATTTCATGGTTGGCTCATTCAGAAAAATTCCAGAGAAGTTTAGATTTGAAGTTCAGAAAATTGCTGGAAGAAAATCTCTGAACTCAGTTCAAAGATCTCTGAGCGGAGATCAACGATCTCTGAGCTCAGCTCAAAGAAAACTGTAAAACTCAGATGCAGTTCAAAATCTCTGAACTCAGCTTAACGATCTCTGAGCTGAGTTCAACGATCTTCGAACCTAGTTTGAAGAAGCTTTAAATTTTAGTTTGGCGATTTCATGTGCTGTTTTTCAGACAGATTTATTTACAGCTGACAGATTTAATTAAGGCTTAACTGCAAGCATTTATAGCTCTTAGATTTAATGTTATATATTCTTATCAAATATAGTTGTTTGAATGACAGTATAAAATATGGCTTATACAGAGATTAAATGTCAATTGACTTCTCATGGCAGATTCCATTCTCGGGAATTGATTTAGCCATTCCAAGATAGAAAGAATTCAAATGTTTGAATTCTCTAGGCAATAAATATACAGATATTATATCTTATAGAAAAAAAAAAGAGTAATACAACACTCGACAGAATAGAAAAGATAGAGAGAGAAAATTCAAGAAGGCTTTTTCTCTCACAAGAAGAAGAACTCAGCTACAAGTTTTCTTACAGCAAATCAACTACATCTTCTTTATCTGCTTCAGGCTTTCAAGAGACAATCAATCAATATCAGTCTAAAAGCTTGTTGGAGAGCAACATCAACTTAAAGGCCTACACCCTGAAGCAAAGCTTCCACTCCTGAACTATTCTACATCTCAGAGGGAGCTTTGATATCATCAACATCTACTAGTCTTCTCTCAGATCATTGACAGAGAAGACAACATCATTTCTTTTCCCTTTCCCGTGTATAGGGTTATTACTCCCTTCAAAAGTGAACTCTTTGGTGATAGGGCACCTGATCAAAAGCCTGAAGGGTTTCTAGATCTACTTGAAGCAGATCTTGTGGTGATAGGGAACCTGATCAAAAACTTAAGTGGATTCCTACCAAGGTGGTAGAACAGTGGATGTACCCAGATTTGGGGAACCACTATAATTTTCTTGTGTCGTTTGGTTGCTCATCTTTCTTTATTCCTGATGTGATGTGTTTGCTCTTGTTTTTAATCCTCTTATACTTATAAGTAACATCTATTTTAATTCCGCTATAAAAATTAATTAAAAGTTTTTAATACTTTATTCACCCCACCCCCCCCCCCCCCCCCCCCTCTAGAGTATATCGGATCTATCCCCTCTCTTTCAGACTCCAACACCTACCAGGAAGGAGAACAAGATTTCCTTCAAGATTGTCGAGGATTCTGAAGGGACTCGAGTTAATAAATAACTTATGAGTCTATTTGTGAAGAGATTTTTCAAAATAGAAAAGAAGGACTTCAGAAAGAAGTCATCTAGACAAGATGACAAACCAAGGTATGAAAAAACACCTTCTAAAGAAATTATCTGTTTTGGTTGCAGGAAGCCAGGACACTACATCTCTGAGTGTCCAGAAGCTCAGAAGAAGACAAGAGAAGAGAAAAAGAGTCAAGAAGAACTCATCACAACAAACCCTCCTCAAGTAAGCACAAGAGGAAGGAAAAGGATTTTATTGCTGAGACCTGAAGTGATACAGAAGAAGAGTCATTCTCTTCCAGCTCCAATGATGATGAAGAAGAGGAAAAGGCAAAGGAAGTTTGCCTAATGGCAATTGATGCCTACACCAGCAAATCAGATGCTGAAGATTCAGATAATGAAGTATCAATGTCTGATGAAGATCAGGTAATTGCTTCTTATGATTTTGAATCAGAAGAATTTAAATCTAAATTTAAAAATCTTTGCTTAGATTTAATAGGCTCTAATAAAGAAATCAAACTTCTTAGAGAAAAATTAACTGCTCAAGATAAATATCTTACTGAAAATGCTAAATTATCAATTGAACTCAATTCAGCTAATGAACAAATAGTTTTTCTTAAAATTTAACTAAGCAAGGACAAGAAACTAGAGGAATCTCTAAATGGCTGGAGCGTGAAATTGGTAGATATAACTAGTACCTTAAATGCTAGGACTAATAACAGTAAACTAGGATTAGGTGCCTCATCTAGTGAACAACCTCTAATCCAGAAGAACAATCTATCAAAACCTGTAAATTTCATTTCTGATGAAGGAAAGAAGAACACTGAACAGATTAATAAAGTTAATGAAGTTCTAAAGCAAATGGAAATAAAACAAAAAATCAAAGAACAAGAAAAATAATAGATATAACAATGTTCAGCAATTTTCGTCGAACTTAAATTGACGAAACGTTAACAGTTCGTCGACCTCAAAACGACGAACTCTGAACACAAACCATAATATTAAGTATTCTTTGATCTACGATCGACTAAACCAGTACGGTTCGTTGACCAGAGATCGATGACATTGGTGCCCTGAGAATGAATACTTTTATTCTTCGAGCAGAGATCGTAAATCTCATTCCAATTCGTCGAGCTCAGGTCGACGAACTCACCAGAATTCGTCGATCCCAGATCAAAATTACAGAAACTTAAATTCCAACAGAATCTGTAACAATAAACTTAATCATCATAGGGAGAACATCAACCCATTCACCCAATGGATAATTCCTCCTAGAAGATTTCACCCCTTAGGTTATAAGAGCCAACCTGAATGTTCATTTATATCCAGTTTTTCATTTGAGAAGAAACAAGGACCCAAGGTTACCTGGGTCAAAAACTTTTAATTTGTTTCATTACAGGTAAAGACCTATTCTATCACTTAAAATAAGTGGTATCTAGATAGTGGGTGCTCTAAGCACATGATTGGATGCAAGGACAGCCTCATCAACTTCAAGGACAAGCTTGGTCCAAGAGTAATCTTTGGAGATTAAAGCTTTTGACAGACTGAAGGCTCTGGAGACTTCAACAGTGGAGATGTCACTTTCAAAAAGGTGGCATATGTTAATGGTCTCAAGCATAACCTCATATCCATAAGTAAGTTATGTGATTCAGGTTATCAGGTTTGCTTTTCTAAATCTCAATGTATTGTTTCTGCAAACAATCAAACTGTTTTAACTGGAATTAGACAAGGTAACATATACTTAGTAAACTTTAAATCTGTCAGTTCAGAAATTTGTTTATTTAATCTTGTCAGCAATCAAAATGATTTGTGGCATTAAATATTAAGTCATTTAAATTTGAGAAACATTGCTAGGCTTTCTAAAGACAACCTTGTTAAAGGATTGCCTTCTTACCCCTATAAGAAGGAAAGCCTCTGTAGGGCTTTTCAATTAGGTAAGCAAACTAAATCTAGTTTTAAATCATTAAACCAAAGTGACTCACCTAGGATATTGTACTTACTACATATGGACCTTTTTGGACCTATAGCAGTACAAAGCCTAGGAGGGAAATCTTATACTTTAGTGATTGTAGATGACTTCTCTAGATTCACTTGGGTATTCTTTTGAGATCTAAGTCAGATACTTTCATGGTTCTTACAGATTTTCTCAAGAACATATAGATTGAGTACTCTACTCCAGTTGCATTGATCAGAAGTGATCATGGTACTGAGTTTGAGTCTCTTCTTATGCAAGAGTTCTGTAGGAAGGAAGGTATCATACATTGCTTCTCAGCTCCTAGAACACCTCAATAGAATGGGGTTGTTGAAAGGAAGAATAGAAAACAAATTGAATCTGCAGGCACATTACTTGCAGATGCTTATTTTCCCCTATCATTTTGGGCAGAGGCTGTAAGCACACCAAATTATGTGCTGAATAGAATTCTTATACACAAACTTAAGAATAAGACTCCTTATGAGCTACTGAAAGGGAAGAAACCTAAATTCACCTATTTTAAAGTATTTGGTTGTATATGCTATATTCATAACAATGACAAGAAATATATTAGAAAATTTGAAGCAAAGGCTGCAATGGGAATTTTTCTAGGATATTCCCAAGTCAGCAAAGCTTATATGGTGTTTAATAAATAAACTTTAAAAATTGAGAAATCTATGCATGTAACTTTTGATGAAGCTAATATGTTTTGCAAGGAGAAAGAAATTTCTACCAATGAGCTATTGCATGTACCTCACTTGTGTGAGAAAATGGATGAACTAAACCTTACACCAAAGGTTATATCACATCCTCCTCCATAATATGATGAAGAAAGTGAAGAAGAAACTGTGGAAACAGTTGAACTTCCTCCAACAGCAGATGTAATTCCACAAGAGGAATTCATTCCAACTGCTGTTGCTGAACCAACTCCACCATCTGATCTTGTTACACTAAGGGATCACCCTAGATCTCAAGTGATTGGAGACATGTCAGTAGGTGTACAAAAAAGGCATCAAATCAACCATGATGTGATGCATGCCTGTTTTCTCTCTCAAGTTAAGCCTCAATCCATAACTGATGCAGAGAAAGATCCCCACTTGATTATTGCATTGCAAAAGGAGCTCAATCAGTTTGAGAGATGTAGAGTTTGGGACTTTGTTCCAAGGCCTAAAGGATATCCAGTAATTGGGACCAAGTGGGTTTTCAGGAACAAGCTTGATGCTCAAGGTGTGATTGTGAGGAACAAGGCTAGGCTTGTTGCTCAAGGCTATAGGCAAGAGAAACACATTGATTATGATCAAACCTTTTCTCCTATTGAAAGGCTAGAAACAATCAGGATTTTTCTTGCTTATATAGCATTTAAAAAGTTCAAGGTCTACCAGATGGATGTCAAGAGTGCATTCTTGAATGGAGAGCTAAAGGAAGAGGTTTACGTTGAACAACCTCCAGGTTTTATTTCTCCAACTCATCCTTCATATGTTTTCAAATTGTATAAGGATCTCTATGGTTTAAAGCAAGCTCCAAGAGCTTGGTATGAAACCTTAGCCAGCTTTCTCTTGGAACACAAGTTCTCTAGAGGCATGGTAGATATGACTTTTTTTACTAAATTGCATCATGATAAAATTTTAGTAGTACAAATTTATGTAGATGATATAATATTTGGTTCTACTGATCCCAAACTGTGCAAAAGATTTTCTAATCTAATGCATTCAAAGTTTGAGATGAGTAGCATGGGAGAGCTATCTTATTTACTAGGTCATCAAGTGAAGTAATCTCCTGATGGAATTTTCATTTCCCAGTCTAAATATGCAAATGAGCTTATTAAGAAATTTGGGATGGCTGATGCCTCTTCTATGAAGACTCCCATGGCTGCCAATATTGTAATAGATTTTGATGAACATGGAAAACTTGTTGATCAGACCAGGTATAAGGCCATTATTGGATCCCTACTATATCTCACAGCAAGCAGACTAGATATCATATTTATTATATGTCTATGTGCTAGGTTCCAAGTGAGCCCTAAAAAATCTCATCTTATTTTTATTAAAAAAATTTTAAGATATATAAAGGGTTGTCCTAATCTAGGACTCTGGTATCCAACAGAGTCAACATTTGAGCTTACTAGATTTTCTGATGCTGACTATGTTGGATGTAGAGTGGATAGAAAGAGTACTTCAGGAACATGCAAGTTCCTGGGTGATAGACTTATTGGTGTAGGGGACGCCCGGAATCGGAGATCTCCACGAACTAACGCTTTCCTACGCACTACACATCGTAGATCTACCGCTCCTACACAGCACCAATCGCCCACAATAGTTCTTGTCGCAAGAACGCAGCGCAAATAACAAGGAGGAATGGTCGACTCGAAAACAACGATCGGAAATTTGAGTCGGAGTATTCCCCAAGAAAACACAAAGGTTGCCACTCCTTTTAGAGAGCAAGACCAAGGCTATAGACCAAGATCCGCTCAAGCAAATAGGATCCACCCGATCCGGAATTAAAAAGCCTTGCAACGGCGATCTCGATTCAAAACTTGCAGCGATTAAATTAAAGATCCGGAGAAAACGAGCGCGAAACCACCACAACTAAAGAAAAGAATCACACAAGGGAGAGGGAAGAGATTACCCAACCGGAAAGCGCTTCACACAAAGATAAGGTGGGAGAATCACTCTCTCCACGGATCCGTCGGCATCACACCGAGGGGTTTGCAACCTTCTTCCACGGAGTCGCACCAAGGAAGTCGCGCCGGAGTCGCACCGCACGGATGGAGGGAGCAAGGGGGCGGCGGCTTCACACCACACAAGGGGGCGGCGGCAAGGAGGCTCCTCCTCTTGGCCGAATTCTCTAGGGAGAGGGATTAGGTTTTTCAATCTTCAATACTTGATTCCTCATAAACACCTCCTTAAATAGGAGATTACAACAAGCCTTAACCCTTCATGATGGAGATGTAATCTCATCCACCCGAATGGCTAAGTGCATACCAAAAATAAAACTGTTTAAATTAAAGAAATAAAAACATGCTATGAATATAAAATTATCACTAAACATTGGATAATTTTATATTCTAAAAATATAAAAATAGAGTTCATGAAATAAGATAATTAAAGCTAATTTTTCATGGCGGTTCGAGCACACCGCGGGCAGAGGTTGTAACATGCACTTCCTTCAGCGTCATCACGGCGTCTAAGATCTTTATACCGTAGCGCCTCGGCAACCGGGTCACCATCAGTTAGCGGTGGCGCTGCATCACTTGTGTCCTAGTTTTGCAAAAAGCAAACTTCTGTATCTACATCAACTGCTGAGGCTGAGAATATGGCAGCTGGTAGTTGTTGTTCACAGATTTTGTGGATACAAAATCAACTCATTGATTATGGTTTCAATCTAAATAATTCAACCATATTCTGTGATAGTACCAGTGTTATATCTATAACACATAATCTAGTGCATCATTCTAGGACAAAGCATATAGATATAAGACATCATTTCATAAGAGACTGTGTGGACAAGCAGATAATTAAACTTGAGTTTGTCTCCACTGATTTGCAAAGGGCAGATATCTTCACCAAACCCTTGGATGAAACCAAACATCTGTTCTTTATGAATCAGCTTGGAATGATAAATGGCAAGGCTTAATTTTGAATCTGTCCATGTGGTAATTGATTCGATAATAATTCATCGACCTGAGATCGACGATTTGAAATCATTTCGTTGGGAGTTCGTCGATCAAAGATCGATGAAATCTCTGTGTGTAGTCAGGTTCATCGACCAGAGATCAATGATTCTGTTTCAGGAAACATTTCTGAGGATGAGGAAATTGTTCCATCTCTTCATTTCTGAGATCGATGAATTTACCTCTTCAGGAAATTTTTGTCGACCGAAGATCGAAGAATTTTTTTCTTCGCCAGGCTGAGCTTGTCGATTCATATTCCGAAAACCATTATTAGGCTTTCTTCTTCGATCTTTATCCAGCGCTTTCAGTTCCCTTTGCTCTTGATCACTTTTGCTTGTGCAGGTTATTCTCTTAGAATGATGGCCTCGTTAGGATCTACTCTCGCTGGAATGAAGTTTGACACCGGCTTTGATATAGACTTTGATTCATTCAAGCATTCGAACAAAATCTTCCTCGACATCCTCCAGTTGTTCGAGGACAAGAATCTGAAGCGTTTGATGTATGAAAGGATAAAGTTATCGGCTGCAGAAATTCACGAGTGGGTCTACTCGTCCTCCTCCTCTGATGAAGAAATGATTGGCTCTATTGCTGGAACTCAGGTTACTCTAACCCCTACATTTCTTTCTGAAGTTTTTGGTTTTGTTAATGGCTCGGATGATATCGAGTTAGAGCATGGTGAATTTGAGAACATGCTGGTTGTGATGGGTCACTCAGAAGGAAAACCTAACAAATTACTGAAGAAGAACTTATCGGCAGCGTACAAGTTTCTGGCCGATTTTGTGGGTAAGGTATTGTTTGGGAAACACACTGCCCACGAATACATCACAAGGCACCAATTCCTTGTAATGTGCGCCTTGGTTAACAAAAAGGAAGTTAACTGGGGGCAAGTGTTGTTCGATTTTATCGGGAGAAAGAATTCAAAGAAAGAAATATGTTTTGCCAGGATTCTAGGCTTGTTTCTGAAGGCCAAGGCTGATGATTTACTTGTCACCCCGATAGTATTCATCAATGCCTCCAAGAGGCTATACTGCGCCCTATTTTGCAGGTGGGAGAGGAACATCCCAAAGTCTTCACGGGCTTCCTCCTCAAAGACTTCTGAGAGTACTAGAGCAGTTACAGCCACTCCCCACCCTACAGAGGACAATTTTATTCTTCCTCCTCCTACCCCTATCCAAACTCCTTCAACATCCCTCCAACAAATCTCCTCAGCTCCAGCACATCAACCTACACTTACACCTCCTGCTTCTCCCATCCACCCTTCTTCACCAGTTCATCAATCTACACCTCATCAAACCCCAATTTCTTCACCAACTAAACATCTACAACAAGATTTCTATCCAGATTCTGCTACTCCTCCTTTGTCCCCCCTTCCTTCTCATCTTGCAGATATACCTCCACTTCATAATCTATCATCCCTACCCTCATTCAATCTTCGTTCATCTCCAAGTTATTGTTCATCCCCTCCAGATGAGCAAATGCATGATTCTCATCCCTCATCTTCTTCCATCAATCCATTTGTCTTTACCCAAACCCCACCTGAATTCTTAGAATTCCCTTCACCCTCCATCTCTTCCATATTAGAATCCATCACACCCCTTATAAAATAACTCATAGCAAAGTCCATTTCACCTCTTGCTTCCTCCATCTATACTCTTGCTACTCAGCTTTTTGCCCTCCCCATCCCTCCTTCTTTTGTCAGGGGCTTGGCTCCAGTGCCTACTGAAACCAGGCAGGGGGAGATACTCAATGAAGAAGCAGCTCCACTAGCTCCAGCAACAGAAATAACAGCAGCAGGTGAAGATATTATTGATAAAGAATTACCTTATGCAGAACTGTATGCAGAACTTCCTGAATTTTTTGATACAAACTCTGAGACATCTGATATAGATCTGGACATTTACTCTGGAGACTATTTCATCTCTCCAGATGTTGACCTGCTTTCAGTTTTGAGTTCTTTTGACCTCATGTACATAAATGTAATTTTATTTGTTTCCAATCAGTAGTGTACAGATAGTGTTTGTTATACAGCTCCTGTTAGCTCAGAGATGATAACTACTATTAAGGCCAGTTTTGATGTAATCCTTAAGCCAGATATAGTTGTACTTGAGAAAATATCTGAGGCTGAGCCCAAGGTTATGTCTCCTCCCACTTATGTGATGGATGACTCTCCTTTTCATGATCTAGACTCCTTCCCTTCAAAGGATTCATAAGATGTTTTTATGACTGATCCAGTGCCAGCTGTGCCTCCTCTAGCAGAAATTGTTTTTCCAGTCCCAGTTCAAGCTCCTGCTCCTCAGGCTCCTCCTCCCTAGATTACAGCAGAACAGCTCAAAGTAATAGATGATTTATATGATTTCCAAGATTCTGATGATGAATATTATGATGATAATTCAGAAGAAGATTCAAGTTCAAAGAAAAGGAAGCTTAAGAGAAAAAATTCAGTACCAGTTCCCAAGCCTAATCCCAAAAATGATATCCCCTTTTATATTCTCAAAAAGATCAAGCCTTATCAAGGTATGCCTCACTGGATGAAGATTTCAAAGAATGAGCAGAAAGCTAGAAAGAAATCAAGGAGATACTCTCCCCCTCCTCCTCCAAAAAGGGATGAGAGAGGTCCTCCTCCTCCAGCTACAGGCGCAACTGGACTTGCTAGCCAGAGATCTTCTAATGTCACTCAGACTTATTCTAGACAAGAAAGAGCTTCTCATTCTTCTAGAAGCAGGTATCCTCCTCAGAAACACTCTTCCTCTTCCAGAAGTTCTTCTCCTCCTCCAGCTATGCAGTTCATCCCTCCTAGAGCCTCTTTCTCTCCCAGAAAAAGCAAAAGCCCAGAGAGTCCTCCCATTATAACTTATGATCCAGAATTGGACTCCAATACTAGAAAGGTAAGATTCAATGAGCTGGTTGCTCTCTCTCAGATAAGGAAAGCAAAAGAAGAAGGCAAGGATTCCTCTCAATTCTCAACAATATCTTCCTACAGGAAGAAGGATCTAGAGAGATACCAGGTTGGAAAGTTATTCAATGCTGATGAATACATGAATCTCTATCCAGAAGCTGTAGTTCCAAGGGCTGTTACCCAGAAGACCCTTGGTGATGCTGATATGAAGATGACTCTCAAAGAAGCAACAAATCCCAACAGAACCATATTATTTGCAAAACCTCTTGCTCCTCCAAAGGACCCTTGATTTATTTTTTTTGCTGTCTGTTTTTATTATGTTTTGAACAATATCTGTCCATAGCTTTTATTATTGTTGATAACTTATTTATTCTATCAGCTCTATATCTTTTTTTATGATTTTCTATTATTATTTGTTTTCTGAAGTAACCTCACCCAAATAGGGGGAGATTGTTGGAACCCCTATTTTGATTTGTGCTAGGTTCACTTCTTAGGCTTATTGACAAATGTTGTATAGTCAGGGTCAGTGTTTTGCTTTCTAGGTCTTAGGACAGTCCTCCAAAGTTTATCTCCATGGACCTGCCTGAAGAGCGCCTCAGATTGAAGCCTTAGAAGATTCTATGCAGTCTGGGAAATTAGTTCGACGTTCATCAAACTCAGCTTGAAGAACTTGGAGATCCTTTTCTAAGTTGAGCAAGATGATCGTAGAACTCAGGTCGACGATATCCTTCAGAAGAAGTTATTCTGTGGTCAACATTTTCTCTCAGTTTATTTCTTAGCTCGACTAATTCTGGTAATTCAAGTTCTGTTGTCGACGATCTTCCAGTATAGAGAAGACTCTTAGGTCAATGAACTTGGAGCACAGTTTCAGTTTAGTTTATCCAGTATTCAGTTCGCAGAACTCAAGTCGAAGAACAGGATTTCTCAGTTCAACGATCTCTGATTGCATCTCGACGAAATCTGTTCCCTGGTAACCAAAAATTGTAAGATGTTTTGTTCCTTATTCTTTCCATATCTGTTCCTTTATTATATTAAGTTGTAATTTTGCTGAGTAATCAATGCTTATATTCCCTATGAATATATCCGTTTATGGCAGCATTGATTATGGTATTCATCAGAGAATTTACTTAACATATTTCTCAGGACAGATGAGGAAATGAATATTGAAAAGGCATGCTTGCCATTTTCCTTCCAGTTTTCTAGCACCGCATTTATTGCATGATTTGAATTCACAAAAGAGTTTTTGCTGTTCGTGTTTGATATACTCTATTACAAAGAAACTTTCAAAAAACACAGAAAGAGATATAAGAGACACAAGAGTTTTTATAGAAAAAAGCACAACATAGTTTTCTAACAGTACAGTGCAGGAAGAAGAAAAGTGTTCTAGGGTCCATTGTTTCAGAGCTGCTCTCAATCTCTATTCTTATAGTGCTCTGAAGAAGAAGGAAGAAGAACAATAATAATATATCCAGAGTCTTTTTATTCTTCTTTTCCAGGATCTTGTAGAGACAACAAATCTCCATCTGTCTAAAGTTCCTGGATCTGGTCTTACAAAGTTGAAGGCCTACCTCACCCTTAGCAAAGCTTCTCATCCTGAACCATCAACATCTCAGGGGGAGCTTTGACAACATTCTGAATCCACAAAGTCTTCTCAGTTTGCTAATTGCGAAAACAGAAGATTCTCGTCAACTTTTCCTTCCACCTCTGTACAGGGTTTTTGAAAGTGAGGGTAAGATCTACCTTTACTCTAGAGGGGGGGTGAATAAAGTATTTTAAAATAATTTTGCAAATTAAAAACTAATTGGCAGTGGAAGACTTAATTAAATTATAGTGTATTGTGCTTGCAGTAAACAAAATAAAGTAAAGCAAGAAAACTAATTCACAGCACACAGCAAATAAAACACAAACAACCAGATGACACAAGGAGCTATAGTGGTTCCCCAATCAACCTGGGTACATCCACTCTTCTACCACCCTAGGTAGGAATCCATTGCAGGATGAGTTGATCAAGTGTCCTGGCACCAATGAGCTTTTGATAAGGTGCTCAAAAACCAAACCAGATTTTTTGATCAGGTGTCTTGCCACCATTGAGTTTTGACAAGGTCTCAGAAACCAAACACAAAACTTTTGAAGGGAGTTCTGAATAACCCTTTTACAGCAAAAGAAAATAAAAGGAGTGAAGGAGTTCTTCTCTGTCAACAATCAAAGAGAAGACTAGTGGATTCTTTGAAGTCAAAGCTCCCCCTGAGATTAGCAGTAGGTCAGGAGAAGAAGCTTTGCACATGGTGAAAGGCCTTCAGTAAATTGAGATCTCCAGCAATTGATAATTTCAGCAAAAGCTAAAATGTGTAATGTCTGTAGTCTTTGATTGATGAAGCCTGGAAAACTTGAATCAAAGAAGAGATCTGAAAGAGTAGAAGAGATTCTTCTCTGTGTGTTGATCTCCTTCTCTGTTCTATATTTGTGTTCTATAAAAACTCTAACTGTATAATCCTGTAGAATTCTTAAGAGATGTTCTTCTTGGTTATCTGTTATGTTTTTTGTATCTATTTTCTGTAATGATATTATGAGATCCAATCTCTGTGATAGCCGTTAGCCAGTCATAAAAGACTTCCTTAATTTATAGCTGTCTCTGGAGGAAAGTCCTAAGAAACATTCCCTTTTAGTCTCCTTGAAACTTGCTCCAGATTGATTGAAATAGCTACAAAATATTCTGCATTAAATGCTGGATATTGAAGATATTTGAATTCCATAACAGACTGATTTGAAATCCTGAAATCGTCGATCTCTCAGGAAAATCGTCGATCTTAGCTCGACTATCGTCGATCTTAGCTAAGAGATCTTGATTTTTACTTGAGATAGAAATCATCGATCTGAGCTCGGAGATCGTCGGACCGAGTTCGACGCCTCGTTGACCTGAGCTCAGAGATAGTCGAACTGAGTTCAACGCCTGGTCGATCTACACTCGACGATAATTGCTTTGGTCTTCTGCACTTGTAATCTGAACTAGGAGATCTTCGGGGCAGCTTTCAAACCTAAGTTCTAAGCCTTGAACCTATTCTAGTTGACCTTTAAAACTATATAATGAGGTCAAGACACAATCCTATGAACATAGTGATCCTTACCCAAATCAGTAATAGGATGTTCCAATAGTTTTAACTCCCTTCAAAAGATAGGTTGGTTTACAAGTCTTCTTCCAAAATACTTGAGGTTGGTTTTTGGGCACCTGGTCAAAAGCTCAAAGGGTTGTTATATCTCCCTAAAAATAGATATATTAGTGGAAGTCATGTAACATCCCATTTCTGGCTAGACCCCTAGGAGTCGGTTGGTCGTCACAAAACCCTAGGAAGCCCAAAAATTGAAATGAATCGACCAAGATTTCGGGTCACGGGTTGGTCACGCCTGTGACCAATAGGTCACGCCCGTGACCTAGGGCGTGACTCCTTCGACGATCGTCGATCTCAGGGAGACGATCGTCGGGCGCAGAATTTTCGACCCGGCCCTGTCACGCCCGTGACCAAGGTGTCACGCCCAAGACCTAGGGCGTGACCACCCTTCGACGACCGTCGATCTCAGTTCGACGGTCGTCGACCTCAGATTTTGCCAATCGGGCATGTCACGCCCGTGACCTAGGTGTCACGCCCGTGACCTAGGGCATGACCACCCTTTGACGACCGTCGATCTCAGTTCGACGATCGTCGACCTCAGAATTATAACTCGGGCCTGTCACGCCCGTGACCTAGGTGTCACGCCCGTGACCTATGGCGTGACCACCCTTCGACGACCGTCGATCTCAGTTCGATGATCGTTGACCTCAGAATTATCACCCGGGCCTACCACGCCCGTGACCTATGTGTCACGCCCGTGACATTGGCCGAAACGACTGTTCAGGCCCTAAATTATTCTAACACGCGTGGTAATAAATGCTGGTGTGGGAAGTTACACCAGGAGTAATTACGGGCTGTTTTTCCTTCTGTAATTATATAATAAAGGAGGAAATGTTGGTCCAATAGGAATCGACCTGACAAACACATGTTCATCTTCCACCGTTTCCAATCCCTTCACTGTAACCAAAAGGTTATTAAGGAGAGCCTTCATGACCATTAAGGCTTTACCCTTTCACCTCCCCACTTGCTGACTTATAAAAGCCCACTTGGAGCAAGAGGAGAAGTTTACACGCTCAATCAAACGGATCAGATCTTTGTTCTTGCTGTAGGAGGAGTTCGGCTACGCCACCACTGCGCCATGGCACCCCGTCGTTCATCTCGCCTCCAAACCGTGAACAAGGTCCTCCTCTGCTTCTTCTCTTTCTTGGGTAGATCTTAGGATTCTTAGAAAGGAAGTTCGCGCTCAACGGAGCCGGACCCATCTCTCATTTTCATGGAAAACCATGAAAAATGTATTCTTGAGTTCGCCGGAAACCGTCACCTCCGGCGGCCAAACCACCGCCGACCGATAGCCATCGCCTCAACGGAGGTGGTGGTGGTGGTGGCTGGCCAGGGAGGTGACCGAACTGCCGGTGACGGATCACGAAAAACTTGCAGGAAAAATGGTTTTCTGAGTTCTGTTTTCGGGTTTATGTAGAAGATGAACAGTAAAATCAATTTTATAATTATAAATTAAGTATATAGTACCTAGAGGAAAGATATATTATCTGAGTATATTTTGAGGCTGCAAAATGAGGCACTTAGAGGCCGTTTTAGGAAAAATGACCAGTGACAAAAGTTGTAGCCCTTCGAGTCTAGATTAATTTAAAATCAGTTTCAACTCGTTTGGGTAAGCGGTTCGGCCGCAACACCCGTTTTAGTGGGGGCTGTACCTAGAGTTGGGCAGAAATTAAAATGAATGCCCACTCTTCGTCCCTTGTCCAAATGACCTGAAATTTGGGCAGGGGGTTAACCATAGCTATACCTAACGGCAGACCAAAAATGGGAATTTTTGGAGATACTTTGCCTAAAGTTTTTGTTTTAATTTAATAAACTTAGAGGAATTTATTTAAGAGGTCAAATGACCTCCAAACCCTCCCAAATTTTGGTGAGTGGTCCCTGGCTATTAAACCTAGGTCTGTACAAAATTCCAACTGATTTGGAGGAGTTTTGGGTGGGAAACCTTCTACCCTTAACTAGGCATTAGTGAGACGTCTTTTAGTAAAAAGTGCACTAAGAGTTTGGAAATGTCAAATCACCTCAATAGAGGATAATATTCTGACCCATGAGTTAGAAGGGTGTTATAACCTACTTGGAGAAAAATGGTGAGGTTTAGGGTTGATTTACCCTAGATCCAAGCTCAAACCCTAAATGAAGGGTTTTGAGGGTTGTGAAGGACATGGGGGCAATTGCTTCTGTATTGCCTTGAAACTCTGTAGAGTTGACAGAAGCTTGATAAGAATCGTCTGGATGTAATCTTGGAAAATTTGGAGACAAGTAGATACCTTAAAACCCTAACCTTAGTTTTAGGGTAAAATATCAAATAGGTAAAATCAGTCACTAAACCTTACTTAAAAGCTGTGAAATCCGGGTAGAGTGAGTTTTGGATCAGGTAAAACTTATAGCAATTTTTCTGGAATTTTATGTTGATTATTGCTAGCACTTCATTTGTAAAGCTTGCTAAGGCCTTAAATAATGATTTAATTATTTAGAAATTTCTGTTCATTGAAACCTCATGGAATCTTGGAGGTAAATGTTTTAGGTCAGAATAGTTTCCCCTGAATTTTTGTATGATTTTTAGTGGAGTATTAGGTCAGAATAGTTTCCCATGAAAAATGTATTCTTGAGTTCGCCGGAAACCGTCACCTCCGGCGGCCAAACCACCGCCGACCGGTAGCCATCGCCTCAACGGAGGTGGTGGTGGTGGTGGCTGGCCAGGGAGGTGACCGAACTGCCGGCGACGGATCACGGAAAACTTGTAGGAAAAATGGTTTTCTGAGTTCTGTTTTCGGGTTCATGTAGAAGATGAACAGTAAAATCAATTTTATAATTATAAATTAAGTATATAGTACCTAGAGGAAAGATATATTATCTGAGTATATTTTGAGACTGCGAAATGAGGCGCTTAGAGGCCGTTTTAGGAAAAATGACCAGTCACGAAAGTTGTAGCCCTTCGAGTCTAGATTAATTTAAAATCGGTTTCAACTCGTTTGGGTAAGCGGTTCGGCCGCAACACCCGTTTTAGTGGGGGCTGTACCTAGAGTTGGGCAGAAATTAAAATGGATGCCCACTCTTCGTCCCTTGTCCAAATGACCCGAAATTTGGGCAGGGGGTTACCTTAGCTATACCTAACGGCAGACCAAAAATGGGAATTTTTGGAGATACTTTGCCTAAAGTTTTTTTTTTAATTTAATAAACTTAGAGGAATTTATTTAAGAGGTCAAATGACCTCCAAACCCTCCCAAATTTTGATGAGTGGTCCCTGGCTATTAAACCTAGGTCTGTACAAAATTCCAACTGATTTGGGGGAGTTTTGGGTGGGAAACCTTCTACCCTTAACTAGGCATTAGTGAGACGTCTTTTAGTAAAAAGTGCACTAAGAGTTTGGAAAGGTCAAATCACCTCAACAGAGGCTGATATTCTGACCCCTGAGTTAGAAGGGTGTTATAACCTGCTTGGAGAAAAATGGTGAGGTTTAGGGTTGATTTACCCTAGATCCAAGCTCAAACCATAAATGAAGGGTTTTGAGGGTTGTGAAGGACATGGGGGCAATTGCTTCTGTATTGCCTTGAAACTCTGTAGAGTTGACAGAAGCTTGATAAGAATCGTCTGGATGTAATCTTGGAGAATTTGGAGACAAGTAGATACCTTAAAACCCTAACCTTAGTTTTAGGGTAAAATATCAAATAGGTAAAATCAGTCACTAAACCTTACTTAAAAGCTGTGAAATCCGGGTAAAGTGAGTTTTGGATCAGGTAAAACTTATAGCAATTTTTCTGGAATTTTATGTTGATTATTGCTAGCACTTCATTTGTAAAGCTTGCTAAGGCCTTAAATGATGATTTAATTATTTAGAAATTTCTGTTCATTGAAACCTCATGGAATCTTGGAGGTAAATGTTTTAGGTCAGAATAGTTTCCCCTGAATTTTTGTATGATTTTTAGTGGAGTAAATCTAGTACTTCATTCACAGATGTTAGAAAGGGGTTTTGTTGTTTAAAACTTAATTATGGATAATATACTTGCTGGAAAATTATGAAACCTGGCCAATGTTATTTTGAAGGTCTTATCTGCTTAGTATAA
The DNA here is from genome assembly GCA_039513925.1 of Platanthera zijinensis. Lineage (NCBI taxonomy): Eukaryota > Viridiplantae > Streptophyta > Magnoliopsida > Asparagales > Orchidaceae > Platanthera > Platanthera zijinensis. The sequence goes on along the minus strand of CM077090.1, from coordinate 156,525,500 downwards.
TTAATTTACAATTTTTGGATGGATATTTTCTGTACTTGTTTCATAAATAACCAAAGATCGAGATTATTTCTAAAATATGTTTAGTGCCCTTTTGATGATAGAAAAATTGTGATACTTTGGAGTTACCATATTGGGATAACATAATATTTATAGTAATTTTTCTGGACATCTTGCATGATTACTTAGGGTAGTTCATGTTCAAACCGGTAACCCTTGGGACTTTCGAGGAATTTAATTAAATATCAGATAAATTAGGAAAATTACCATTTTCTGGATTTAGGCTAGTTATATCATGATAAGTCTCCAGTAAATAATTTAGGGCATCTGGATGAGTATTGGGTCACTGTATAACCGGTTCGACATGTAGTCTAGGTCGATCTACATATAGCAAATTTGTGAATTGCGATAGGACATGATTTGAGGAAGTCATTGGGGTTTATCATTTTGTCTGGGTGGACAATTGTGGATGAAATCACGATAGGATGGTATGAAGAGTAGAGAGAAGTAGTGATAGCTAGAGTTAAGAGGTGCTCGGGTTCGGCGAAAGATCACCTTTCCCGAAGAGAGGAAGGTTAAAAATCACCCTAGGATAGTCTATCGTAATATGAGAAGGGAATTGGGTTAAGGGAGATCAACCAATAACAATAAGTGCCTTGCGAAAGGGAACTTCGGGCCGTAATGCCGCCGTCTTGGTTCCTAGTGCCCCTTGAGAGCCCTTCACGGGGAATACCGGGGGCAGTCCTGGGCTAACATAAACTGTAATAACAAACTGGCAAGAGTAACCTAGTAACTAGGGCTGCACCTTTCACAAACACTGTTGGCACAGGAAGATTGATGGGAGCTTTGGATCGGTTGATTTGGAGACGGACGTTTTGGTCCGGGGAGCTTCGGCTCGGTTGGTTTGGAGACGGACGTTTTGGTCCGGGGAGCTTCGGCTCGGTTGATTTGGAGACGGACGTTTTGGTCCAGGGGCTTCGGCTCGATTTTTGTGTGTATACGATTAAACTTGCATGTGCATAAAATAGGAAAAGTTAAGGTGGTGGGTTTTCGATATCGGGAAGTTCGATTGCACCGACACCGATATCGTTGACTCGGCGAGGTGATTAGCCCTTCACCAACAGAAGTCCGGTGCGCCAGCCGGCAAGAGTACGCAGGCGTCCGCTTAGTGCACCAAGCGTTGAGGCGTACGATAGGTCAGACCAGTGGTGCTTTTACTGGTTTTGAGGTGGGCAAGGCCCAACCCACCGCTTCCGTCCGCCATTACGGAGGTATCCTGGGAGGTTACGGCTCCGAAAGGGGGAACTAAAGGTCTGTGTGCACAGAGTCGGGTGTGTGAGTTGCACTTGCATGTTTCATCATTCCCACATGCATGTCATAGCATAATCGATTCATTTAACCCTGACACCTAAAGTATAAGTGGTATGGGACGCTTATACATTAGGACCTGCAAAACGACCCCTTGGTCTATAGGCTTGTGTGGGCAAGTTTATAAATCAAAGGTCAAATTCAATATATATACATGCTATTGTTTGATAACCGTCACCTCAACGTATAAGTGGTATGGGACACTCTATACGATGGGAGCCTTGCAGAAGATCCCATGGCTTATGCGCTTTCGCACATAAGTTAAGGTTACCTTTCTTACTTTCTGTTCTCTGTCATATTATTATAGAATTGCTAGATTAGTTCCGCTGCCATCTTTTTTTTTTTTTGATTAATCTCTACCTTCATGTCCTTCCCTTTCTTCCTCTCCGCTCGGTACTTAGGAGCCATGGGGGAAGGGGTAGGGGATGATAGGGCTTAGTCTTTATGACTAACGGTTTTCGAACCGCATCATTTAGGAGATCGTGGAGCCCAGCATGGAGGAGCAGCCCCAGAGATCGGTGCGCTTGGAGATGGGGCAGTCTAGCTCCGGAGTTCATACAGCCGGGACCGTAAGTCTCGACCCTGAGTAGTTTCTAGTTTTGCTTCCGCATTGAGTGATATTGTAAAGAGTACATGATGTATCGGGCATAAGCCCGCATTTATAGTACTCTGATTATTGTTATTCTGTGGACACTCCCTTCGTGGAGATTTTATTTTATATACATGTGATTTATTAATGTGGACTGCATTGCTCTTACTTCAATTATTGTGCTACCTTTCTGTGATCGAATTGGCCGGCAGAATCGGCGTCTTATGGTGATGACCCTTCAGGACGTGAAGGTGTCACCGCAAAGCGGCGACTCTGGGCCTAAGACCCGGGTTTTAAAAAAAAGGGGGGGTCATACAAGTGGTATCAGAAGAAAGTAGCAGTCCACAAACCCTGGGTTACCCCCGCGCGAGTTTAGTTTGGGGACAAACTAAGCAGCGGAAGCAGTGGTGTGCCCGTATGGGGATCACATATAAATTGTCCACCTTTATGTAATATTTGAACGTTTTATCAGCCTGTGTTTTTGTTACGCAGCCTCCAGCACAGCCTACGCCACGAGGTGGAGTTCAACAGGCTCAGGATGTTGCACCACCCCCACCGGTCCCCACTCCTTTCCTTCAGTCAGACATGGGTCAGACTCTGACTGCCATCCTAGAGGCTTTCAGGGCCCAGCAGGTTCCGGCCCCGCAACCAAATCCGGTGGCCAACTGGCTAAGCATCTTCCGAGGACTGTCTCCCCTATCCTACTTGGGGACAGAGTCGGCGGTTCGAACGGAAGAGTGGCTGGATATCATGTATGAGAAGCTGACCGGGATACGGTGTCCCTGGGAGGAGAGGGTGGCTCTGGTTGTCTCTTGCCTGGAGTCCCATGCAAAGAGGTGGTGGAAGACGTTGTTGGACATGACATTTGCCGATAGGGAGGTTGCGGAGGTTACCTGGGAGGAGTTCAGGGCCGCGTTGCTGGAGCATTTCGTTCCGCAATCGGCCAGGGATGATTTGGAGGAGCGGTTCTTACAGCTGAAGCAGGGCACCCGGACCGTGGTGGAGTACCATCGAGAGTTCGACCATCTGGATCGATACGCAGATTCCTACCAGCTGGACGAAGCAGGGTATATCAGGAGGTTCTATAAGGGCCTGCGGGAGGACTTGAGGGAGGCCTTGTTGTTTGTGTCTGACGGGCCTATCTCCCGGATTTTGGAGATGGCAAAAAGGATTGAGGCAGATTGGCACGCCACCCGGGGCCGGAAGCGGCCAGCAGAGGATCAGGGACGGAGAGGAAGAAATGACCAGCGGCGAGGTGCTGTATCAGAGGGGAGGAGGACAGAGGACCAGCCCCGTCAGGACATGAGGCAGGAGCCGAGGGAATAGGTGATATTGGCCCCTCAACCCCTTCGGATGCAGGAGATGCCGAGACCCGGGGGAGTGGCGTATCCCCCACCAGAGTGCTTCCTTTGTCATCAGATTGGGCACATTCGGAGGAACTGCCCCATGAGGGGGGCACCACCTCCAGCACCTCAGGGCGGCCCACCAGCTCAGCATTACGGAGGCCGAGGACGCGGCCGCGGTCGTGGATACCAGGGGGAGATCGTAGACAGGAAAGGGAGCAGGTATATGCCCTGGACCTTGCGCAGCCTTGGAATCCCGAGCAGGTCATAGCAGGTACGCTGCAATGCCTCTTTATTTTCATAGAATTTCCCTTTCAATGGTTAAAACATTGAATCGCACTAGATAGATTAGCAAGGAAAGTAAAACTCACTATAGAACCCTAAGATATCTAATCACCCCAGGTATAGTCTTCATCAGCGGCAAGCCTGCCCGCACGCTTTTTGATACTGGAGCTACTCACTCCTTTGTGTCGGAGACATTCGTAGAAGGACTGAAAGGCGTGGAGCGATTCACGGGCTCGAGGATGAGGGTGCGACTACCGGATGGATTTGAGCTCCTTACCACGGATCACTGTAATATGGAGGCAGAAATTGGAGGAAAGGCGTTCGAGGCTCCAGCGACGATTTTGAAGCTGACAGACTACGACCTGATCCTGGGCATGGTATGGCTACACTGGAGCCATGCCCAGATTGACTGCTAGGCGAAGAGGATCACCGTGAGACACGGGGACTCTTTCATTATCATCGAAGGTATAAGACCTGTCTCTCGTATACTCTTATCTTCGGTATAGGCCGTTAAGGCCCATCTGCAGGGAGAGGAGGTGTATCAGATTCTATTTGAGATGGCGGAAGTTAAGGAGTCGGTGACAGACATCCCGGTGGTGCGAGATTTCGCTGACATCTTTCTAGAGAAACTGTCGGGACTACCTCCACACCGAGAGCAGGACTTTCAGATACAGCTTGTGCCGGGGGCCAAGCCAGCATCTAGGGCCCCTTATCGAATGGCCCCAAAGGAGTTGGCAGAGTTTCGGACTCAGTTGCAGGAATTGGTTGAGGCAGGATTTGTTAGACCGAGTTCCTCGCCATGGGGAGCACCGGTCCTATTCGTGAAGAAGAAGGATGGGACACTCCACCTGTGCATCGATTATCGAGCACTAAACAGGCTGACCGTCCGGAATACCTATCCGCTCCCACGGATAGACGAATTGTTTGACCAGCTAGAGGGAGCCCATTATTTCTCAAAGCTGGACTTGAGGTCAGGATACTACCAGCTACGGATCCAGGAGGAGGATATCCCGAAGACGGCCTTCAGTAGCAGATATGGTCTGTATAAGTTCACCGTGATGCCCTTCGGGCTCACGAATGCTCCGTCGGCGTTCATGAGTCTCATGAACTGGGTTTTCAAGGCCTACTTGGATGTGTTCGTCATAGTATTCATAGACGACATCCTGATCTACTCTAGGATGGAGGAGGAGCACACTCGGCATCTGGCACTCACTCTGGAGAGGTTGCGGGAGCATCGCCTTTATGCAAAATTCAGCAAGTGTCAGTTTTGGTTGAAGGAGGTGGCCTTCCTAGGCCACATTATCAGCGGAGCCAGGTTGGCAGTGGATCCGGCAAAGATTCGGGCAGTTCGAGATTGGCCGCAGTTGAAGACAGCCACCGATGTACGAAGTTTCTTGGGACTTGCCGGTTACTACCGGAAGTTCGTGGAGGGGTTCTCTCAGATTGCCCTCCCCCTCACATCTTTGACGAAGAAGGAGGCACCTTTCGTTTGGACCCCGCAATGCCAGGCAGCTTTCCAGGATCTGAAGGACCGACTCATCTCAGCCCCTATTCTGGCCCTTCCATCTGGAAAGGAAGGATTCCAGGTGTACGCCGACGCATCATACCAGGGGATGGGAGCAGTGCTGATGCAGAACGGACACGTCATAGCATATGCCTCCCGCCAGCTGAAGACCCATGAGAAGAACTACCCAGTGCATGACCTTGAGATGGGAGCGGTCGTTTTTGCTCTGAAGGTCTGGCGCCATTATCTTTATGGAGTCCACTGCGACATCTACTCCGACCACAAGAACCTGAAATACGAGGACACTCAGAAGGAGCTGAATATCAGGAAGAGGCGCTGGGTGGAGTTCTTAGCAGACTATCAGTATGAGATGCACTACCATCCAGGGAAGGCAAACGTGGTGGACGACGCGTTGAGCCGGAGAGCTTCCACTTTCGAAGCTGGGCCCCAGGTTATGCCCATGGAGCTAGTACGGTCATTCAGAGATATGCAGATATCCCTAGTGTCCGAGGATGATCCAGAGCTGTATAGGGAGTATCTGACATCGATGGTGGCCATAGACGATATTCGGGATCGCATTCGGGACGGACAGAGGACAGATGCGTGGGCAGAGCCGATGTTCCGAGCCTTGGAGGAGGGTTCGACAGGAGATTATTCCCTGATAGATGGACTGCTACATTTCAGAGGCAGAGTATATATACCCGCAGGAGGCCAGATCCGAGAGGATATTATGACGGAGGCGCATTGCAGCCGGTACTCTGTGCACCCAGGGATCACAAAGATGACCGCTGATCTGAAGAAGACGACGTTTTGGCCGGGCATGAAGAAGGACATTACGTACTTCGTGACCCATTGCGAGGCGTGTCAGTTGGTGAAGGCGGAGTGCAGGAACCCCGCAGGATTGTTGCAGCCACTCCCGGTGCCGGAGTGGAAGTTTGACGATATAGCTATGGATTTTATACATGGTCTTCCCCGGTCTCGGACGGGGAACGACTCGATCTGGGTGATTGTTGATCGGTTGACGAAGGTGGCCCGCTTTATACCAATCAGGAAAGATGACTCGGTGGGAGTGCTGGTACGAAAGTTCGTGGAGCAGTATGTCCGATATCATGGCGTGCCCCGGACGATAGTGTCGGACCGCGATGGACGGTTTACATCCAGGGAGTGGCGGTCAGTGCAGGCATATTTGGGCACCCGATTGACTTTTAGCACGGCCTTCCACCCTCAGACAGACGGGCAGACAGAGCGCACCAACCGGACCTTGGAGGATTTACTACGACTGTGTATACTGGACCGAGGGGAGCCATGGGAGAAGATGTTACCGTTGGTCGAGTTCTCCTATAACAACAGCTACCAGTCCAGCATCAGGATGGCGCCTTATGAAGCCTTGTATGGAAGAAAATGTAGGACCCCGCTTTCTTGGGTTCAAGACGAGGACCCGAAGGTGTTGGGAGCGGATTTTGTTGAAGACACCGAGGCACAGGTGAGACTGATCAGAGATAGGATGTTGGAGGCGCAGAGCAGACAAGCTAAGTACTATGACGCCCGACATCGTCAGGTGGAGTTCCAGGTAGGGGACCGAGTGTTCTTGAAGATCTGGCCCATGCACGGAGTCTCACGAGTGCGCGGTCGGAGGAAGAAGCTCAGCCCTAGGTATATGGGCCCTTACCGGATCCTGGAGCGGATCGGACCCCTAGCCTACAGGCTAGAGTTGCCACCAGAGCTGGCAGCTCTACACGACGTCTTCCACATTTCTTCGCTGAGAAGGGCTCTACTACGCCTGGAGCAGCAGATTTTGACCACCGAAGGGCCGGTAGCTTCAGACCGATCTGTTCACTTGGAGCCGGTCCGGATCGACGACAAAGGAGTACGGATCTTACGCCGCAAGAAGATCCCCTTAGTCAAGGTTCTGTGGAGAAACCACGGTCAGGAGGAGCACACCTGGGAACCGCAGGACCTGATGAGGCAAAAATACCCGGAGTTGTTCAGTCAGGTATACCTCACCACCTCTTGGTATACTATAAATTATCTTCTTGTACAAAACCGGTAAGATTAAGATAAAGAAAATTGAGAACCTAGGCATGCGCAGGAAAGTAGGGGCTAATCTTTTGTTTATTGGGGAGATTGTCTTCGTTTATCAAACAAGTAGTCGTTTGTACCCAATAGAAAAAAAAAATCGTATGGGATGTTACAAGTTTAATTCATTCCGATAGAAATTCCCGTAGGCTCAACCTCAATTTCGGGGACGAAATTTTTGTTTTGTTTATTGGGATTTGTAACATCCCATTTCCGGCTAGACCCCTAGGAGTCGGTTAGTCGTCACAGAACCCTAGGAAGCCCAAAAATTGAAATGAATCGACCAAGATTTCGGGTCACGGGTTGGTCACGCCCGTGACCAATAGGTCACGCCCGTGACCTAGGGCGTGACTCCTTCGACGATCATCGATCTCAGGGAGACGATCGTCGGGCGCAGAATTTTCGACCCGGCCCTGTCACGCCCGTGACCAAGGTGTCACGCCCGTGACCTAGGGTGTGACCACCCTTCGACGACCGTCGATCTCAGTTCGATGGTCGTCGACCTCAGATTTTGCCAATTGGGCATGTCACGCCCGTGACCTAGGTGTCACGCTCGTGACCTAGGGCGTGACCACCCTTCGACGACCGTCGATCTCAGTTCGACGATCGTCGACCTCAGAATTATAACTCGGGCCTGTCACGCCCGTGACCTAGGTGTCACGCCCGTGACCTAGGTGTCACGCCCGTGACCTATGGCGTGACCACCCTTCGACGACCGTCGATCTCAGTTCGACGATCGTTGACCTCAGAATTATCACCCGGGCCTACCACGCCCGTGACCTATGTGTCACGCCCGTGACATTGGCCGAAACGACTGTTCAGGCCCTAAATTATTCTAACACACGTGGTAATAAATGCTGGTGTGGGAAGTTACACCAGGAGTAATTACGGGCTGTTTTTCCTTCTGTAATTATATAATAAAGGAGGAAATGTTGGTCCAATAGGAATCGACCTGACAAACACATGTTCATCTTCCACCGTTTCCAATCCCTTCACTGTAACCAAAAGGTTATTAAGGAGAGCCTTCATGACCATTAAGGCTTTACCCTTTCACCTCCCCACTTGCTGACTTATAAAAGCCCACTTGGAGCAAGAGGAGAAGTTTACACGCTCAATCAAACGGATCAGATCTTTGTTCTTGCTGTAGGAGGAGTTCGGCTACGCCACCACTGCGCCATGGCACCCCGTCGTTCATCTCGCCTCCAAACCGCGAACAAGGTCCTCCTCTGCTTCTTCTCTTTCATGGGTAGATCTTAGGATTCTTAGAAAGGAAGTTCGCGCTCAACGGAGCCGGACCCATCTCTCATTTTCATGGAAAACCATGAAAAATGTATTCTTGAGTTCGCCGGAAACCGTCACCTCCGGCGGCCAAACCACCGCCGACCGATAGCCATCGCCTCAACGGAGGTGGTGGTGGTGGTGGCTGGCCAGGGAGGTGACCGAACTGCCGGCGACGGATCACGAAAAACTTGCAGGAAAAATGGTTTTCTGAGTTCTGTTTTCGGGTTCATGTAGAAGATGAATAGTAAAATCAATTTTATAATTATAAATTAAGTATATAGTACCTAGAGGAAAGATATATTATCTGAGTATATTTTGAGGCTGCAAAATGAGGCACTTAGAGGCCGTTTTAGGAAAAATGACCAGTGACAAAAGTTGTAGCCCTTCGAGTCTAGATTAATTTAAAATAAGTTTCAACTCGTTTGGGTAAGCGGTTCGGCCGCAACACCCGTTTTAGTGGGGGCTGTACCTAGAGTTGGGCAGAAATTAAAATGAATGCCCACTCTTCGTCCCTTGTCCAAATGACCTGAAATTTGGGCAGGGGGTTAACCATAGCTATACCTAACGGCAGACCAAAAATGGGAATTTTTGGAGATACTTTGCCTAAAGTTTTTGTTTTAATTTAATAAACTTAGAGGAATTTATTTAAGAGGTCAAATGACCTCCAAACCCTCCCAAATTTTGGTGAGTGGTCCCTGGCTATTAAACCTAGGTCTGTACAAAATTCCAACTGATTTGGAGGAGTTTTGGGTGGGAAACCTTCTACCCTTAACTAGGCATTAGTGAGACGTCTTTTAGTAAAAAGTGCACTAAGAGTTTTGTTGGTACCCTAGTTTGATTTGAGTTCAGTCCTCTCCTTTGTGCTCCTTGACCCAAGAAATATCTATGGTCAATGGTTAGGAGTCTAGCTGTAGAGTCCTCGCTTTTCCAAATTAAGAATTTGGTTAAGTAGTTTTTTCGTTCGACCATAGTCGAACGCCGTTCGACTATCGTCTATCGACTGATCGACGATCGTCTATCAGTTGGTCGACGCCTTGGTCTGCGCTGATAGTTCGACTATCTGTTGATAGGTCGACTATCTGTTCTGCGCTGATAGTTCGACTATCTGTTGATAGGTCGACTATCTGTTCTGCGCTGATAGTTCGACTATCTGTTGATAGGTCGACTATCTGTTCTGCGCTGATAGTTCGACTATCTGTTGATAGGTCGACTATCTGTTCTGCGTTGATAGGTCGACTATCTGTTGATAGGTCGACTATCTGTTTTCTGAGGTAGGTCGACTATCTGCTTGATAGGTCGACTATCTCTGTGCGCTTGATAGTTCGACTATCTGTCCTGATAGATCGACTATCTGGTAGTTCGACTATCTGTTCTGATAGGTCGACTATCTGCCGGGGTAGTTCGACTATCTTCTTCGATAGGTCGACTATCTGGATCGTTCGACTATCTGCCCGATAGATCGACGATCTCCGTGCGTCGGTCGACGATCTCCGAAGGTCGTTCGACGCTTTCCGCCTGCCTTTGTATTTTGTATTTATTTATTATATTTAATTATTTAATACATTTTCTGGCACATTATTTCAAGCTGTATGATAAAGTTTCCAGGCATTATTTGCTTCATTCTGTTTGCCTGAGTTCAAATCTTTTAAGAAAAAGTTGTTTGTCTTATTAGCTGTCTATTTAAATTACTTTATCTGCTGACAACCCCTTTATAGCCGTTGGACTGAAAAGTCTTCTTCTTTGCTATAAAGAGATTATTTCTGATGTGACTTTATTTGGTCCTTCTGATTATTTGATTTAAGCCTGCAGCTTCTTAGAAAGAGTTTTATTCCTTTTTATAGAATGTTTTGCTGCAGAGATATTTCTGTCTTCTTTGATATTTACAGCCCAGGTCTCAAGGCTCACAAGAAGACAAATAATTCAAAGGGAAGAGAGCCGTTGCTTGATGATTATAAAAAGAACCCTTTGCTGAAGGATTCAAGCTAGTTAACAGAAGCTTATAGCCAACCAGTGTTCATTCAGGCTTTCAAGCGTTCAAGCTTCCTGCTCTCAACAAACTCCATCTAACTGAGAAGTGTTAAGATCTTCATCTCTTCTTCACCTGAGTTCTCCTGCTTTCAGGAAGCTCAAACTCAGAGTTTCTCTGAAGAAGAAGAAGAAGAAGAATAGCTGCTTGAAGAGATTTCTTTTTGTTATTTATTTTCTTCCTGTAGCTTTTCCTTCAGAACTTTCTGAAGAGTTTTCTGCACTGAAGCAAGACTTCACCTGGACATCTTTGAGCCAGGGGGAGCCTTGATTCTTTAGAGCATTCTAGCTCAGTGCAAGCTTTTTGTGCTTCTCTAATCTATTGTAAAATAGAGAAGACATCTTAACCTTCTTCCCCCTCCTGTACAGGGTTATTACTCCCTTCAAAAGTATCCCTTGGTGGCAGGGCACCTGATCAAAAACCTGTGTTTGGTTTTTAGACACCTGATCAAAAGTCTAAAGGGTTTCTGAATCTACCTGAATCAGATTCTGTTGGTGGCAGGGCACCTGATCAAAAACCTGAGTGGATTCCTACCGTGTGGGTAGAAGAGTGGACGTACCCAAGTTGTTTGGGGAACCACTATAAATCTCCTTGTGTCGTCTGGATTCAATTGTTTAATTCCTGCATTGTGGCTGTGATTAGATATAACTAGGCTGCTAGTTGCTGATTAGGTTTTTCCAAGCTTAACTGTAATTACAGTTAGCCTGTGTTTGTACACATCACTTGTGTTAGGCTTTAAGGTTAAATCAATATCTATAATCTTTTCATTCCGCACTTCACTCCAAGGGAGTTGGGTAGACTATTAAGTTTTGTCTGTGCAAAATTTGATAACTCTATTCACCCCCCCTCTAGAGTAGTATCTATCCCTTCACTTTCAATTGGTATCAGAGGGAGGTTGACTGACTGCATAGGCTAACACCTAAGTCACAAGATCCTGATAGATACCAAGAGCTTATAGATATTCACTATCATGGCCCAGTCTAAGGATTATTCAAGCACCAGACCTCCAGCATGCAACTTAGCAAAGTTTGGCATCTGGAAGGCAAGGATCAAACTTTATATGAATTATATTGATGAAAGTATTTTTGCTTCTATTTTGTCAGGTCCCCCAAGAGCACCTGCTACTGCCACTGCCTCATCATCTGATATGAGTGCAGTGCCTCCTCCAGATTATAATGATGAGTACAAGAAGGCCAAAATTGCTGATGCCAAAGCAATGAACATACTGGCTCAGACTATGTCTGATGAAGTGTTTCAGAAGGTTGCTGATTGCTCCTCAGCTAAGGCCATGTGGGACACACTGAACCAGATTGTAGCTGGTTCAGCTGATGAAAGGAAGGACAGGAGGTCCAACCTTATCTCACAGTATGAGAACTTCAAGAAGACTGATGCTGAATCAGTTGAAGCTATGTACACCAGGCTCAGCTCAATCATCAATGAGCTGAGGACCCTGGACAAGGACATATCATTGACAGAGGTCAATGATAAGATTCTTATGTGCTTCCCTAGCACATGGGATCTAAGAATCTGGCCCATCAAAGAAGCCAGAAGTACAAATGAGATCTCAACTGAAGCTCTCCTCGGCAAGCTCAAGTCTTTTGAGCAAGTGCTGAAGACCAGAGAAGCAGAAGCTGAAGCCAAGACCCCCACTCCTACAAGAAAAGAGCAATCTCTAGCTCTTAAGGCTGCAGATGTTTCTGAAAGCAGCCAATCCAATGAGGAACTTATGGCACTGTTTGCCAAGAGATTCCTCAAGATGGGGAGAAAAGAATTCAGAAAGAAGTCTTCACGCTATGAAGACAAACCAAGGTATGATCGCTCTCCTGCTAAAGAAATTATATGTTATGGTTGCAGGAAGCCTGGACACATTTTGCCAGAGTGTCCAGAGGAGAAGAACAAGGAAAAGAGAAAAGACAAAGAACAACACAGGAAGCACTCCAAGCCATCCTCCTACAAAAACAAGAAGAAGGAGAGAGGTTTCATTGCTGAAACCTGGAGTGATTCTGATGAAGAATCCTCCTCATCAAGCTCCAGTGAAGATGAGGAAGAGAAGAAGGCAAAAGAAATTTGCCTAATGGCAATAGATGCCTGCAGCAACCACTCTACTGCAGAGAGTTCTGATTCTGATGAAGAGATGCCTACAGAAGATGAGGTACTTTCTTCTTATGATTTTTCTTCAGAAGAATTTAAAGTAGAATTTAAATCTTTATGTTTAGATTTAATTAGTTCAGAAAAAGAGATAAAAGAACTTAGAAATAGGCTAGCTGACTCTGAATCAATAGCCTCTGAAAACATTAGGTTAAAGGAAGATCTCACTACTTGTAGTGAAGAAATTAAATTTCTTAAAATAGAATTTGCTAAGTCTAAGAGATTAGAAGAATCCCTTAATGGTAGAAGCCTTAAGCTGTTAGAAATTACCAGCATGACTAACACTAGGTCAGGTAATGATAAACTAGGCTTAGGAGCGTCTCCCAGTGAACCCCCAGTCCTTCTTAAAAATAACCTTTCAACTCCAGTGAACTTCATTTCAGCTAGTGGAAAGAAGAACACTGAGCAAGTAAATCTGGTAAATAAAACATTAAATAAGGCTAAGAGAGAAAAGAGAAAGAAGTTTTTCAAAGAAATGCAAAAAGCGTTGAACGCAGCTCGACGATCGGAAGCTCCATGGTCGAACGAAGGTCAACGATCGGAGCGCCCATCGTCGAACGTCGATCGACGATTTCAATATGATTTTCAAAATCATAATCCATTCCATAGAAACCTAAATGAGAATAGAAACCCTAGGTTTGTTGACCCATCATCAGCATGGAGAATCCCACCTAGGAGATCTCACCCACTAGGCTATCACCCTCAGCCTGCATTCTCTTATATTTCCAGTTTTTCTTATGTGAAAAACAAGGGACCCAAGGTTACCTGGGTCCACTCTGTCTAAATAATTGTCTTGCAGGTGAAGGCCTATCCAATCACTCAAAACAAGTGGTATTTGGATAGTGGATGCTCTAAGCATATGACAGGAAATAAAGATCTACTGTCAAAGTTCAAAGCTAAGCTCGGCCCAAAGGTTATCTTTGGAGACTCCAGCTGTGGTCAGACAGAAGGCTATGGCAAGATCACAATTGGAGCAGTTACATTCAAGAGAGTTGCTTATGTCAATGGACTAAAGCATAATCTGATTTCAGTCAGCCAGCTATGTGATGCTGGCTACCAGGTTTCATTTTCTAATTTCTCTTGCAATATTACTTTAAATAATAATGTTGTTTTAGTAGGTATTAGAATAGGTAATATATATTTAGTAGATTTTAATTCATCTCAATCTGAAATCTGCCTGTTTAATGAAGTAACCCTTAATAATAATTCCCTATGGCATAAAAGTCTTAGTCATGTAAACCTTAAAAATATATCTAGGCTATCTAAGCACAACCTTGTTAGAGGTTTACCTTCTTGCCCCTACAAGAAGGAGAGCCTTTGCAAGGCTTGTCAGCTAGGCAAGCAAACCAAGAATTCTTTTAAATCTGTAAACAAAAGTGATTCTCCTAGAATCCTGTATTTATTACATTTGGACCTTTTTGGCCCAATAAATATACAGAGTTTAGGAGGGAAGTATTACACATTAGTAATTGTAGATGACTTCTCTAGGTTCAGTTGGGTTTTCTTTTTGAGAACTAAGTCTGATAACTTCAAAGCCCTTACAGACTTTCTACTTTGTGTGCAGACTGAGTACTCTACTCATGTGGCCTTGATCAGAAGTGATCATGGTACTGAGTTTGACTCTCTTCTCATGTAAGAATTCTGTGAGAGAGAAGGTATCAAACATAGCTTCTCAGCTCCTAGAACTCCCCAACAAAATGGGGTAGTTGAAAGGAAGAATAGAACACTAATTGAAGCTGCTAGCACATTGTTGGCAGATGCTAACATGCCTCTATCCTATTGGGCAGAAGCTGTTAGTACAGCCAACTATGTCTTGAATAGAAGTTTGATACACAAACTTAAGTGTAAAACTCCTTATGAGTTGCTTAAAGGAAAGAAACCAAAAATTAATTACTTTAGAATTTTTGGCTGTATTGTTTATATTCATAACAATAATAAAGAATATATTAGAAAGTTTGAAGCAAAAGCTTCAATGGGAATCATGCTTGGATATTCCCAAGTAAGCAAAGCTTATAGGGTTTATAACAAATCAACCTGTAAGATAGAAGAATCTGTGCATGTATCATTTGATGAGCATCAGATGTTTTATAAGGAGAAAGAAAATTCTCCTTCCTCTAGTTCTTTGCAGGTACATGATGCCCCTCAAGAAATCCTTCAACTTTCAACTCTTCAGATCACTGAATCAGACAGTGATGAAGACATTGCTGAAGCTGTTGAAGCTGTTGTTGTTCCACCAACAGTAGATCAAATTCCTCCTGAGGAATTAATCCCAACTGTTGCTGAAGATCACATCCCACCTGCTGATATTGTCACACTTAGAGATCACCCCACATCTCAAGTGATTGGAGACATATCAGCTGGTGTGCAAACAAGACATCAATTAAGACAGGATGTGATGCATGCTTGTTTCCTCTCACAGGTTGAGCCCCTCACCTTTAAAGATGCAGAGCTAGATCCCCACTGGATCATTGCAATGCAAGAGGAGCTCAATCAGTTTGAGAGATGTAAAGTTTGGACTTTGGTTCCAAGACCTAAAGGCCAACTGATCATAGGCACCAAGTGGGTGTATAGAAACAAGTTAGATGCAAATGGAATCATAGTAAGGAATAAAGCTAGGCTTGTAGCTCAGGGCTACAGACAGGAGGAAGGTATAGACTATGACCAAACCTTTGCTCCTGTTGCAAGGCTAGAAGCAATAAGGATCTTCTTGGCCTATGCAGCCTTCATGAAGTTTAAGGTGTTCCAAATGGATGTCAAAAGTGCATTCCTGAATGGTGAGCTTAAGGAAGAGGTGTTTGTTGAACAACCACCAGGGTTTGTTTCATCAACTCAGCCTTCTCATGTTTTTAAGTTACAGAAAGCTCTTTATGGACTAAAGCAAGCTCCTAGGGCCTGGTATGAGACCTTAGCTAGTTTCCTGTTAGAGCACAACTTCACTAGGGGAGTAGTTGATAGAACCCTTTTCGGTAAGCATCACAAGGACACAATCCTGTTAGTTCAGGTGTATGTAGATGATATTATTTTTGGCTCCACTGATCCCAAACTGTGCAAAAAGTTTTCTAACTTAATGCATTCCAAGTTTGAGATGAGTAGCATGGGTGTGCTGTCTTACTTTCTTGGTCTCCAAGTTAAGCAAGATGCTGATGGTATCTTCATCTCCCAATCCAAATATGCCAAGGAATTGGTAAAGAAATTTGGGATGGCTGATGCTTCAGCAATGCCTACACCCATGGCTACTAATGTAGTTATTGATTCTGATGATCACGGCAAGCCAGTTGATCAAAAGAATTATAGGGCCATTGTTGGTTCCCTATTATATCTAACTGCAAGTAGGCCAGATATAATGTTTGCTACATGCCTTTGTGCTAGATTCCAGGTCAACCCCAAGGAATCTCATCTGATTCTTCTAAAGAGAATCCTGAGATACCTGAAAGGATGTCCAGATCTAGGACTTTGGTACCTAGCTGAGTCAGAGTTTGAATTAATTGGATATTCTGATTCTGATTATGCTGGTTGCAGAGTTGACAGGAAGAGCACCTCAGGAACTTGTCAGTTCCTGGGAGAGAGATTGGTCTCTTGGTTCTGTAAGAAGCAGGCTTCTGTCTCAACTTCAACTGCAGAGGCTGAATATATAGCTGCTGCTAGTTGTTGTTCACAGATCCTGTGGATTCAAAACCAGCTTGTGGATTATGGTTACTCACACAAGAACACCAAGATCATGTGTGATAGTACCAGTGCTATCTCAATTGCACAAAATCCAGTGCACCACTCTAGAACGAAGCACATTGAGATTAGGCACCATTTCCTGAGAGATTGTGTGGAAAAGAACAAGATCTGTCTTGAGTTCATATCCACTGAGTTTCAGAGAGGTGATATATTCACCAAGCCTTTAGATGAACAGAAGCATCTGTTCTTTTTAGTTCAACTAGGCATGATCAATGGACGAGACTAAGTGTGACTTTATCTGCCTATGTTGAAATCTGTTTGAAGATAGTCGAACGACGTTCGAAGATAGTCGAACGGTTTAAGCCTATCGTCGACCTCTGGTTAATGATAGCTTATCTGTTTGAAGATCGTCGATCGACGTTCGACCATCGTCGAACAGGTTGGGCACATCGTCGATCTCTGGATGACGATAGCCTGTTGTTTGAGAAGCCAAAAATAGTCGAACGATTGTCCGACTACTCTGCTTCTGAGCCGATCGTCGAACGACCGTTCGACCATCGGGTCAAGATCTTTTTAATAGACCGACTATATCCGGTCAGATATAAAGCCGATAGTCGACCTAGGTCAAAAGATCTTGTGCTTTATCGTCGACGGAGCGTGCCCTTTCGCATTCTGCTTTCCCGCTTGCGATTTTGTGCCGTTTCGTCCCCTTCGTCTTCCTCCTCCGTCTCGCGTTTCTCCAGCGATTCAATGGCGGTTTCCCCAGCTGTTCTAGCCGTCGTCAAGTTCGATGCAGGTTTCAGTGTGGATTTTGAAGCTTTCAGCAGTTGCGATGCCGGAATAGTGGAAGTTCTCCAGCTCTGCAGGGATCAAGGCTTAGAAAAGTTAATGTCTGAAAGAATTAAGATTAACATTCCAGAAATTAAAGAATGGGCTTTCACGTCGTCTTCCTCAGACGAAGCGATGATTGGTACCATAGGCGGAGTAGAAGCTATCCTGACTCCGGCCGTCCTATCTGATGTTTTTGGTTTAGTTATTGGTGACGAAGATTATGAGCAAGACGCTCAGGAGTTTGGAAGAATGCTGGTCGAGCTGGGACATGCCGAGGGCATTCCCACCAAGCTGCTCAAGGTAAACTTCCCCTTCAAGATTAAGTTTTTGGCTGAGATAGTTGGAAAAGTGCTTCTGGGCAAGCACTCTGCCCATGATAACATAACAAGGCAGCAATTCGCACTTATGTGTGCAATTATTAATCGGAAAAGGATCGATTGGGCTGCTGTTCTGTTTGATTTAATCAGGAAAAAGAATGGAAAGAAGGAAGTTACCCTCGGAAGGGTTATAGGTATTTTTCTGAAGGAAAGATTTCCCTAGCTGCTGAGTTCTACTGCAACAACCATCAATGCCAGCAAGAAGATGGATCCCCATCTGTTCTCAAAGTGGAAGAGGACGTTCGTGAAATCTGCTCCAGCACCATCTGAGGACACAAGGACTGAATCAGTCGCTCCTCAACCTATTGAAGCTGGCTCAGCTCTTCCTTCCTCCTCCTCTGTTTTGCCGTCTGCCTCAGCTGAAGTACCATCAACTTCAGTTGAAGTAAGACTTTCTTCCTCTGCTGTCCCTGAAACAACTACGGTTGTTCCTTCTTCCCCTCCAGCCTCTCCTCTACCTACATATCTGGCTAGGATATCTGCTCCTAGCTTCGATTTGTTAGGATCAGAGAGAATTCTTACTCCTCATGTATCTCCCATTCATTCTCCTGCTCATTCTCCTGCTATATCTCCTGCTCGATCCCCTGTCCCCATTATTTCTCATCCCAGCACCCCTACCATATCTGCTGCTGCTCCATCCACCTCTCATCCATCATCTTTTGAAATCTCTCCAGAGATTATCTCCCGCATTGTGGAGCTGATTACCCCGTCAATCAAAACCATGATTGACGAGGCAATCGCTCCCCTTGCCGCCTCCATTGACCGTTTGACTGCCTCCATCCAATCCATCTCAAAATCTGCTGAGCCGTCTTCCTCTAGGTGCCTAGTTTCAGTAGCTACTGAAATCAGGCAGGGGGAGATGTTCAATGAAGATGTCTCAGTCCTTCCTGCCTCTCCTCCAGCTGAAATAGAAATAGCTCCAGATGTTATCATGTCTGCCCAGGAAGAGATAGCTCCAGCTCAGGAAGAAATAGCTCCTGCTGAGATAGAATTAGCTCCAGTTTTGTCTGAGAAAGAAATAACAGATGGAATATTATTATCTGAGATTGCAGTTAAGGTCTGCTTAGAAGATCTAACCTCTCCTGTGATAGTTAGATTCCTGGAAGGAATTATAACTTCTTATCTGAATGACTGCTGGGAGATGGTTAAATATGAAGGTAACTCTTTCATTCGTTTTGTTGATGAGTCTATTAATTTGATAGTCTGTGAATACATTGAAGGAATGATATCTGTTTATTTAGCAGATCTATATTCATAATTTTACAGATATTATTAGAGAAGATTTAGCTGCCCAAATAATAGAAGTTGTTTCTGAGGCTGTACCAAGTATTCTCAATATTCAAGTTGACCCTGAGTTGGAATCCTTCTTGGATAATAAAGAAGATGAGTCTGAGAAAGAGGAAGTCAAAGTTGACTCTCCAGTTCTGAGTTTGGAAGAAGCTCAAGCAAGAGCTGCATGGAATTTAAGAGTTCTATCTTTAAAAGAGAAAGAGAAAGATTTGCAAGTTGAGAAGTCATCCATCTGGGATGACTCTCCAGGATTAGATTTAGACTCCCTTCTGGCTTTGGATGCCATAGAAGAAGAAAAGGAGAAATCTGCTTCAAAGCTTAAAGAAAAGGCTGTCTCAGAAGCCTATGATCCTTATGAGAACCCTCCATCATCCCATTCTGATGATGATGATGAGTCTGATGTTTCTGAAAAGTCAAAGAGAAAGAAATCTGCTGCAAAGAAGAGAAAAGCTGCTCCTCCTCCACCTCCTAGCAAGGATAATGATACTCCGTATTACATTTTGAAGGGCATTGACCCTAAATCCAAGGATTTTAAGCATTGGATGTGGTTTTCGAAAAATCAGCAAAAAGAAAGGAAAAGAACCAAGAGGTATGACAGTCCTGTCTCCAGATGGACTCCCAGAGGTCCTCCTCCACCTCCTGGTGCAGGAGCCTCTGGGAACCCTTCAGCTCATCCTACTGCCTCCTCTGGAAAATCTGCATCTGCTCAGCCCCAACCAAGGCAAGATTATCAAAGTTCTCAAGGCAAATCATCTTATGGCTCTCAAAGACAAATGAAGGAGGCTGTGAGTCAAAGACCAACCTTTTCCCCACCTCCTTCACCAAAGAAGAGAATTGCATCTCCATCTCCAGTTCAATCTGAGAAAAGTATTTCAAAAGGTAAATAGTTTATTTTGTTTTAAGTTATCTAGTAAGAACCTATCTGCTAAGTATTCTTTAATGTCTTATCTAGATAAAATAGCTGATGCTGCTTCTCCTGAGCCCGTATATGAAAATCCTGAGCTCGATCCTAACTTTAGGATGGCTCGCTTTCAAGAACTTGTAGGAGCAGCCCAGATAAGAAAAGCAAGAGCTGAAGGAAAAGATATAACTGGTTTTACTACCATGTCAGCTTATAGAAAGAAAGAATTTGAAAAGTTCCAGGTAAATCCTGAGATGTTTGACCCGTCAAAATACATGGAAAAACATCCTGAAGCTGTTGTCCCCAGAGCTACAGAACTGAAGATTATTGGTGCTCAGGATCTAAAGATGTCGAAGAAAGAATCAGATGACCCGCTTAGAAAAATTTCTTTTGTTTCTAGTTCTTCTGCTCCTTTTCCAGACTCTAAAGATTCATAATAGTTTAATTAAACTGCTGTGGTATATTTATTTATCTGATTGATAATCTGCCAGTTTATTGTTATCTATTTGCTTAAATTATTTTTAGTATTCTATTGCTAGCTGCTTTTAGTTTCTGAGAGACTTAACTCAAATAGGGGGAGATTGTTGGTACCCTAGTTTGATTTGAGTTCAGTCCTCTCCTTTGTGCTCCTTGACCCAAGAAATATCTATGGTCAATGGTTAGGAGTCTAGCTGTAGAGTCCTCGCTTTTCCAAATTAAGAATTTGGTTAAGTAGTTTTTTCGTTCGACCATAGTCGAACGCCGTTCGACTATCGTCTATCGACTGATCGACGATCGTCTATCAGTTGGTCGACGCCTTGGTCTGCGCTGATAGTTCGACTATCTGTTGATAGGTCGACTATCTGTTCTGCGCTGATAGTTCGACTATCTGTTGATAGGTCGACTATCTGTTCTGCGCTGATAGTTCGACTATCTGTTGATAGGTCGACTATCTGTTCTGCGCTGATAGTTCGACTATCTGTTGATAGGTCGACTATCTGTTCTGCGTTGATAGGTCGACTATCTGTTGATAGGTCGACTATCTGTTTTCTGAGGTAGGTCGACTATCTGCTTGATAGGTCGACTATCTCTGTGCGCTTGATAGTTTGACTATCTGTCCTGATAGATCGACTATCTGGTAGTTCGACTATCTGTTCTGATAGGTCGACTATCTGCCGGGGTAGTTCGACTATCTTCTTCGATAGGTCGACTATCTGGATCGTTCGACTATCTGCCCGATAGATCGACGATCTCCGTGCGTCGGTCGACGATCTCCGAAGGTCGTTCGACGCTTTCCGCCTGCCTTTGTATTTTGTATTTATTTATTATATTTAATTATTTAATACATTTTCTGGCACATTATTTCAAGCTGTATGATAAAGTTTCCAGGCATTATTTGCTTCATTCTGTTTGCCTGAGTTCAAATCTTTTAAGAAAAAGTTGTTTGTCTTATTAGCTGTCTATTTAAATTACTTTATCTGCTGACAACCCCTTTATAGCCGTTGGACTGAAAAGTCTTCTTCTTTGCTATAAAGAGATTATTTCTGATGTGACTTTATTTGGTCCTTCTGATTATTTGATTTAAGCCTGCAGCTTCTTAGAAAGAGTTTTATTCCTTTTTATAGAATGTTTTGCTGCAGAGATATTTCTGTCTTCTTTGATATTTACAGCCCAGGTCTCAAGGCTCACAAGAAGACAAATAATTCAAATGAAAGAGAGCCGTTGCTTGATGATTATAAAAAGAACCCTTTGCTGAAGGATTCAAGCTAGTTAACAGAAGCTTATAGCCAACCAGTGTTCATTCAGGCTTTCAAGCGTTCAAGCTTCCTGCTCTCAGCAAACTCCATCTAACTGAGAAGTGTTAAGATCTTCATCTCTTCTTCACCTGAGTTCTCCTGCTTTCAGGAAGCTCAAACTCAGAGTTTCTCTGAAGAAGAAGAAGAAGAAGAATAGCTGCTTGAAGAGATTTCTTTTTGTTATTTATTTTCTTCCTGTAGCTTTTCCTTCAGAACTTTCTGAAGAGTTTTCTGCACTGAAGCAAGACTTCACCTGGACATCTTTGAGCCAGGGGGAGCCTTGATTCTTTAGAGCATTCTAGCTCAGTGCAAGCTTTTTGTGCTTCTCTAATCTATTGTAAAATAGAGAAGACATCTTAACCTTCTTCCCCCTCCTGTATAGAGTTATTACTCCCTTCAAAAGTATCCCTTGGTGGCAGGGCACCTGATCAAAAACCTGTGTTTGGTTTTTAGACACCTGATCAAAAGTCTAAAGGGTTTCTGAATCTACCTGAATCAGATTCTGTTGGTGGCAGGGCACCTGATCAAAAACCTGAGTGGATTCCTACCGTGTGGGTAGAAGAGTGGACGTACCCAAGTTGTTTGGGGAACCACTATAAATCTCCTTGTGTCGTCTGGATTCAATTGTTTAATTCCTGCATTGTGGCTGTGATTAGATATAACTAGGCTGCTAGTTGCTGATTAGGTTTTTCCAAGCTTAACTGTAATTACAGTTAGCCTGTGTTTGTACACATCACTTGTGTTAGGCTTTAAGGTTAAATCAATATCTATAATCTTTTCATTCCGCACTTCACTCCAAGGGAGTTGGGTAGACTATTAAGTTTTGTCTGTGCAAAATTTGATAACTCTATTCACCCCCCCCCCCCTCTAGAGTAGTATCTATCCCTTCACTTTCAAGTTTGGAAATGTCAAATCACCTCAATAGAGGATAATATTCTGACCCATGAGTTAGAAGGGTGTTATAACCTACTTGGAGAAAAATGGTGAGGTTTAGGGTTGATTTACCCTAGATCCAAGCTCAAACCCTAAATGAAGGGTTTTGAGGGTTGTGAAGGACATGGGGGCAATTGCTTCTGTATTGCCTTGAAACTCTGTAGAGTTGACAGAAGCTTGATAAGAATCGTCTGGATGTAATCTTGGAAAATTTGGAGACAAGTAGATACCTTAAAACCCTAACCTTAGTTTTAGGGTAAAATATCAAATAGGTAAAATCAGTCACTAAACCTTACTTAAAAGCTGTGAAATCCGGGTAGAGTGAGTTTTGGATCAGGTAAAACTTATAGCAATTTTTCTGGAATTTTATGTTGATTATTGCTAGCACTTCATTTGTAAAGCTTGCTAAGGCCTTAAATAATGATTTAATTATTTAGAAATTTCTGTTCATTGAAACCTCATGGAATCTTGGAGGTAAATGTTTTAGGTCAGAATAGTTTCCCCTGAATTTTTGTATGATTTTTAGTGGAGTAAATCTAGTACTTCATTCACAGATGTTAGAAAGGGGTTTTGTTGTTTAAAACTTAATTATGGATAATATACTTGCTGGAAAATTATGAAACCTGGCCAATGTTATTTTGAAGGTCTTATCTGCTTAGTATAATTAATTTACAATTTTTGGATGGATATTTTTTGTACTTGTTTCATAAATAACCAAAGATCGAGATTATTTCTAAAATATGTTTAGTGCCCTTTTGATGATAGAAAAATTGTGATACTTTGGAGTTACTATATTAGGATAACATAATATTTATAGTAATTTTTCTGGACATCTTGCATGATTACTTAGGGTAGTTCATGTTCAAACCGGTAACCCTTGGGACTTTCGAGGAATTTAATTAAATATCAGATAAATTAGGAAAATTACCATTTTCTGGATTTAGGCTAGTTATATCATGATAAGTCTCCAGTAAATAATTTAGGGCATCTGGATGAGTATTGGGTCACTGCATAACCGGTTCGACATATAGTCTAGGTCGATCTGCATATAGCAAATTTGTGAATTGCGATAGGACATGATTTGAGGAAGTCATTGGGGTTTATCATTTTGTCTGGGTGGACAATTGTGGATGAAATCACGATAGGATGGTATGAAGAGTAGAGAGAAGTAGTGATAGCTAGAGTTAAGAGGTGCTCGGGTTCGGCGAAAGATTGCTTTTCCCGAAGAGAGGAAGGTTAAAAATCACCCTAGGATAGTCTATCGTAATATGAGAAGGGAATTGGGTTAAGGGAGATCAACCAATAACAATAAGTGCCTTGCGAAAGGGAACTTCGGGCCGTAATGCCGCCGTCTTGGTTCCTAGTGCCCCTTGAGAGCCCTTCACGGGGAATACCGGGGGCAGTCTTGGGCTAATGTAAACTGTAATAACAAACTGGCAAGAGTAACCTAGTAACTAGGGCTGCACCTTTCACAAACACTGTTGGCACAGGAAGATTGATGGGAGCTTCGGCTCGGTTGATTTGGAGATGGACGTTTTGGTCCGGGGAGCTTCGGCTCGGTTGGTTTGGAGACGGACATTTTGGTCCGGGGAGCTTCGGCTCGGTTGATTTGGAGACGGACGTTTTGGTCCGGGGGCTTCGGCTCGGTTTTTGTGTGTATACGATTAAACTTGCATGTGCATAAAATAGGAAAAGTTAAGGTGGTGGTTTTTCGATATCGGGGAGTTCGATTACACCGACACCGATATCGTTGACTCGGCGAGGTGATTAGCCCTTCACCAACAGAAGTCCGGTGCGCCAGCCGGCAAGAGTACGCAGGCGTCTGCTTAGTGCACCAAGCGTTGAGGCGTACGATAGGTCAGACCAGTGGTGCTTTTACTGGTTTTGAGGTGGGCGAGGCCCAACCCACCGCTTCCGTCCGCCACTACGGAGGTATCCTGGGAGGTTACGGCTCCGAAAGGGGGAACTAAAGGTCTGTGTGCACAGAGTCGGGTGTGTGAGTTGCACTTGCATGTTTCATCATTCCCACATGCATGTCATAGCATAATCGATTCATTTAACCCTGACACCTAAAGTATAAGTGGTATGGGACGCTTATACATTAGGACCTGCAAAACGACCCCTTGGACTATAGGCTTGTGTGGGCAAGTTTATAAATCAAAGGTTAAATTCAATATATATACATGCTATTGTTTGATAACCGTCACCTCAACGTATAATTGGTATGAGACACTCTATACGATGGGAGCCTTGCAGAAGATCCCTTGGCTTATGCGCTTTCACACATAAGTTAAGGTTACCTTTCTTACGTTCTGTTCTCTGTCATATTATTATAGAATTGCTAGATTAGTTCCGCTGCCATCTGTTTTTTTTTTTTGATTAATCTCTACCTTCATGTCCTTCCCTTTCTTCCTCTCCGCTCGGTACTTAGGAGCCATGGGGGAAGGGGTAGGGGATGATAGGGCTTAGTCTTTATGACTAACGGTTTTTGAACCGCATCATTTAGGGGATCGTGGAGCCCAGCATGGAGGAGCAGCCCCAGAGATCGGTGCCCCTGGAGATGGGGCAGTCTAGCTCCGGAGTTCATACAGCCGGGACCGTGAGTCTCGACCCTGAGTAGTTTCTAGTTTTGCTTCCGTATTGAGTGATATTGTAGTGAGGACATGATGTATCGGGCATAAGCCCGCATTTATAGTACTCTGATTATTGTTATTCTGTGGACACTCCCTTCGTGGAGATTTTATTTTATATACATGTGATTTATTATTGTGGACTGCATTGCTCTTACTTTAATTATTGTGCTACCTTTCTGTGATCGAATTGGCCGGCAGAATCGGCGCCTTGTGGTGATGACCCTTCAGGACGTGAAGGTGTCACCGCAAAGCGGCGACTCTGGGCCTAAGACCCGGGTTTTAAAAAAAAAGGGGGTGGGTCTTACAAGTCACCTGATCAAAACTTGTAGTGGATTCCTACCAAGGGTGGTAGAAGAGTGGATGTACACAGTTGGGGAACCACTATAAAGTTCTTGTGTTGTCTGGGTTGTGCTTGTTGTTTCCTTTGTGCTTGTGTTGTGGTTAGCTTAGTATTGTGTTGTGGTTAGCTTTGTATAGAGTGGTTCCCTTTGATAAGATTGTTGTCTAAACTGTCCTCTTGAATACACTATATAATCTCTTTGATTTCCTCTATATTGACCTCTTCTTGACTAGTAGCCTCTTTACTGATGTCCTCTGGATTAAGATCTTTCTTGAAACAGAGAGGAACTTTGAGATGAAGTATGAGAGGTTTGATGAGCTGAACTTCCACCAGATCATGCACCTGGAGAAGGAGGAGGAGGAGGAGGATTATAATGAGATGTGCCTTGGTCATATTTCCTTCTCTTCCTCATAGCCTTCAACTGGTTCTTAGAAAATTGCATCCAATGTTCAGTCATAGGACAATCATGCAATATTTAGTAAGGAATGTCATTATCAGAAGTGTCTTTCTTTGCAGAAACTCTCTTTATTGCTTTACTTCTAGCTTTCCTCTTCCTTGCAATAGTTGTAGAGGAATCATCTGAATCTGTCCTGAATTCATCACTATCAGAGATCTGGGGCTTATCATACATAGCATATATTTCCTTATAGATTGCCTTGGTGGGGGAAACAGGAGCAAAAGCAGTAGAAACAGCAGAAACAACACTAGAGGCAGAAGTAGTAACAATAGAAACAACAATAGAGTCATCTGAAACAACAATATTCACAACAACAGGCTCAGCAGGCTCTGAAGCAATAGCCTCTGTGATCATCACATCATTATCATCAAAAGCAACAGCAGCAGGAACTTCCACAGCCTTGATTGAATCAATGTATGATTGGATCAAGTTGGGATCATAGATAGTAACAGGAACAATGGCCTTAGAAAGATCTTCAGTATCTGGAGCTGGAAGAGATCTGCTATATAGATCATCAAAAACTGAAAGTAGGAACTTGAAATTAGCTTCACTGAAAGATGGGACTAGGGCTGGAGCTGGAACATCTGGCACTACCTCTGAACTTAGTATGGAATCTAAAACTTCAGCAGGCAACATGACTTCTTCATTGGGCATCTCCCCCTTCCTGGATTCAGTAGGAACTGGATCTAGACACCCCAAAGAAGGGATTTTCTGAGGAGGATGGGAAGAAGATAGCCTTGCAGATAAATCATTTATAGATTTTAGTAAAGGAGCTAAGGAGGTATCCAGCAAGAGTGTTAGCCTGGGAGCTAACATCTTATATAATCTATCAGCAAGAGCAGGAACATCTACTTGCTCAAGGGAGGCTTGAGTAGAGGTAGAGAAGAAAGTTGCAGAAGTTGATGTAGTTGGTGGAGCTGCAGAAATGTGTGGAGTTGATGTTGATGGATGGGGTATGGATGATTCAGATATAGGGATGGTGGTGATGGATGTAATTGGGATGGTAACTGATGGTATGACTGAGGTTATGGGTGAGGTGAATGAGGGCTGAGCTAAGATGTCTTGAAGTAGCTGTTGGTAGGAGGTGGAAGAAGATGGAAGCTCTTGTGGAGATGAATGAGAATCATCCATATAGGAGTCATCTATGAGGTCCAATGATGGAATATGAATGGATGAGTCAAGGTCAAGAGTGGGATAGTAATGTAGTGGATGAAATTGTTCTTGAAGAGTGGCTGGTGGAGGTGTAAAGATTGTAGGTGAGTAAATTGAGATGGGAGAAGATGAAATGGTTGAGGAAACTGGAGGTGAGGAGGAGGAAGAAGACAAATCTTCTAAAGGGGCAGGTTCCTGAGGGGAAGTGACTATCACTGTCCTGGTGCCTGAAGAAGTGTGAGTTGCAGAACCCCTGCTAGGTTTAGCAATCTGCCTATCCCATTTTCAAAAGAGAGCACAAGATAGTCTCTTGAAAGAATTTATATGCATGCCATTTGATACTAGCAGTTGGGGCATTTGTTGTGCAAAAACAAACCTACTATTCTCCCAAAATTAACAAAATTCTTGTTGATTTTCTTCTTAATCAGATCAAAGAAAATCTCTCCCCAGTGCAACTGTTTCTTATCTACAATAGCAACCATTAGATAAGACTGATACTTAGAAATAGTATCATGGGCAGAGTGTTTTGCTAATATGACTTTACCCACTACATCAGCCAGAAATCTGTACTCTACTGAAAGATTTTTCTTAAGTAATTTATTAGGGTTTTCTGCTGTATGTCCCATTCTATCCAGCATATTAGAAAATTCTTCACTAGACAACTCAACATTATCATGTCCAGTACTCAGTTGAAAAACTTCTGTCAAAAGTGCGGGAGTGAGAGATACCTGGGTTCCTGAAATAGTCCCGACAACTGTATTCTGATCCAGGTTGTGGGCTGTGTATACCCATTCCTTGATTTCGTCGGCAGCCAGCTTCATCCTTGAGGTCATGATGGTGACCAAGTGCTGTTCTTTGAATAATTCTAGAATGTCCTTGAAAATCTGATCACTGCCTTCAAAATAATCAATATCTATATCAAAACCTGTATCAAATTTCATCGCGGCTAAAACAGCAACTGAAACGGCCAAGATTTTCCTGCAAAAACAAACCAAATAGGACCAAGTGTAGAGGGGTTTGGAGGGAAAGAAAGCTCTGCAGAAATTATGAATGCGCAAAAGAGAACGATGGCCGAAAAAAATGATTTTATATTAGGGTTCGACGCTGAAATGGAAAGATTGTTGAACTCAGTTCGACGATCTGGGCTTCTAAAGGAATCTGAAAGGTCTTCAACATCGTCGATCTCCGTTCGACGATATTGGAGAGCGTCGAGCTCCGTTCGACGATCTCTGACCGGAAACAGATAGCCTAGCACTATCAGGGAAATGCTGAGCTCCGTTCGACACTTTCATGAGAACGTTGATCTCCGTTCGACGATCTTTAGGAAAAACATCGAGCACAGTTCAGAGTTAAGAAAGAACCTATAGACACTAGAAAAAAATCAAGTTTTTAGCCTAGTCTTTGTCAATTTTAAGGTTTTAAAACTCTTGGATCTTAATTTAGACTTCATCCATCTAACATTCCTAACTGATTAAGGAAGAAAGTGTGTTTCTTTTCATCCAAGGGTTTGGTGAAAATATCTCCCCTTTGCAAATCAGTTGGGATATATTGAAGTTCAATTTTATTCTTTTCAACATTATCTCTTAGGAAGTGATGCCTAATCTCTATATGTTTTGTCCTACTATGGAGGACTGGATTTTGGGCTATAGAAATAGCACTGGTGTTATCACAAAAGATTTTTTACTTATCTAAGTTGTAACCATAGTCTAGGAGCTGATTTTGAATCCATAATATCTGTGAGCAATAACTACCTACTACCATGTATTCAGCTTCAGCAGTTGATATGGACACAGATGTTTGTTTCTTACAAAACTAAGAGACAAGTCTGTCACCAATAAACTGACAAGTTCCACTGGTGCTTTTCCTGTCTACTCTACATCCAGCATAATCAGCATCTGAAAATCAAGTTAATTCAAATCCTGAATCTTTTGGATATCAGAGACCTAGATTTGGATAACTTTTCACATACCTAAGAATCCATTTTACTAATGTTAGGTGTGACTCTCTAGGGCTTACTTGGAATCTAGCACAGATGCATGTAGCAAACATTATGTCAGGTGTACTAGATGTAAGATAAAATAAAGAGCCAATCATTTCTCTATATGTTATCTGATCAACAGGTTTCCCATGTTCATCAGGATCTAATACAATATTAGTAGGCATAGGTGTTTTCATAGATGATGCTTCAGACATACCAAATTTCTTAACCAACTCTTTTGCATACTTGGTTTGAGAAATGAATATGCCATCAGCATGTTGTTTGACTTGCAATCCTAGAAAGAAGGAAAGCTCACTCATGCTACTCATTTCAAATTTTGAATGCATTAGGTTGTAAAACCTCTTGCACAAGTTTGAATCAGTAGATCTAAAGATAACGCCATCTACATAAATTTGTACTAGTAGGATATTGGACCTATGGGTTCTAATGAAAAGAGTTTGGTCTAATCTACCCCTTTTAAAATCATTTTCCAAAAGAAAGCATGTTAAGGTCTCATATCATGCTCTAAGAGCTTGCTTGAGACTATATAATGCTTTATGTAGTTTAAAAACATGATCAGGATGAGTAGGAGAGAAAAAACCTAGGGGTTGTCTGACATAGACTTCTTCCTTGATATCTCCATTTAGAAATGCACTCTTCACATCCATTTGATAAACTTTGAATCTCTTGTGAGCTGCATAGGCTAGGAATATTCTTATGGCCTCTAATCTTGCAACTGGTGCAAAGGTCTGGTCATAATCTATTCCTTCTTCTTGAGAGTATCCTTGTGCAACTAGCCTTGCCTTGTTCCTTACAATAATGTCTTGATCATCTAGTTTGTTCATGAATACCCATTTTGTTCCAACAATGGGATGATCCTTTAGCCTTGGCACTAGCTCCTAAACCATATTTCTTTCAAATTGGTTTAACTCCTCTTGTATTGCAATGATCAGGTGTGGATCTTGTTCTGCATCTTGTATGGATTGAGGCTCAATTTGAGAAAGAAAGCAGGTGTTAATCAGGTTTTGGTTGACCTGATTTCTAGTTTGCACACCAGTTGAGATGTCTCCAATCACTTGGAAGATTGGATGATCTCTTGATGTTATTAAATCAACAGGGGGTGTTAATTGTTCACCAACCTGTGTTATTGTTTCCTATTGTGGAACAACAACTGGCTCTTCAATGTGATTATCACCAGGATGTTAAATGTCTTCTTCATCTTCACTGCTTTCACCTTTTTGTTGGATAGGTGAAGGTGTTGTATCCTCTTTAATGATGTTTAACCTACCAAAATTCTATGAAAGAAAATGTACCTGCAAAGGTTCTATGGTAGAAGTATTCTTCTCCTTATATGACATGTTAGTTTCATCAAAGGACACATGTACAGATTCTTCAATTTTAAGAGATGATTTGTTATAAACCCTATAAGCCTTACTGATCATGGAGTATCCCAGAAACACTCCTTCATCAGCTTTGTCTTGAAATTTTGCTATATATTTCTTGTCATTATTATGTATGTAACAAATACAATCAAAAATTCTGAAATAATCTACTTTAGGTTTCTTCCCTTTGAGTAATTCATAGGGAGTCTTGCCCTTCAGCTTATGTATCAAACTTCTATTCAACACATTGTTTGAGGTGTTCACTGCCTCTGCCCAAAAGGATAGAGGAAGGTGAGCATCTGTCAACAATGTAGTAGCAGATTCAATAAGGGTTCTATTTTCCTTTCAGCTACCCCATTTTATTGAGGAGTACTAGGAGCTGAGAAAGTGTGCCTGATCCCTTCACTCTGACAGAACTCTTGCATAAGAAGAGAATCAAACTCTGTCCTATGATCACTTCTTATCAGGGCAATGTGAGTATTGAACTCAATCTGTATGCATTTGAGAAATTCTATCAAACACTTAAAGTTATCAGACTTCTTCCTCAGAAAGAACACCCATGTGAATCTGGAGAAGTCATCTACAACTACTAAAGTGTAAGATTTTCCTCCTAGACTTTGTACTGTATTGGGTCCAAATAGATCCATGTATAACAGATACAAAATCCTAGGTGAATCACTCTTTTTAAGAGACTTAAAGCTATTTTTAGTTTGCTTGCCTAATTGACAAGCCCTGCAAAGTCCTTCCTTCTTGTAGGGGCCAGAAGGTAGTCCTCTGACAAGGTTGTCCTTGGATAGCCTAGCAATGGTTCTAAGGTTTACATGTCCTAATCTCTTATGCCATAGCTCATTTGGTTTAATAACAGAATTGAACAAACAGATATCTACCTTAGTTGATTGAAAGTCTACAAGATAGATGTTACCTTTCCTTTTACCTGTCAACACAATTGTGTTGTCCTCTGATTTGATTTTGTATGAATATTTTTTGAAAGTCACCAGGTAGCCTTCATCACACAATTGACTTATGCTGATTAAGTTGTGTTTCAGTCCTTCCATATAGGCCACCTACTTGAATGTGATTAACCCTATCTGGACTGCACCATATCCCTTAGTCTGTCCAAAGTTTGAGTCTTCAAATATGATCTTGGGTCCAAGCTTGGCTTTGAAGTATGTAAGATTATCCTTGCTCCCTGTCATGTGCTTTGAGCACCCACTATCCATATACTATTGCTGGTTTATTGTTGGATAGGTCTTCACCTGCACATATAATAATTTATTTGTTTTTGACCCAGTTTACCTTGGGTCTAGGTTGATAGCCTTTAAAATCTGAAATAAAAGACATCCCTGGTTGACTCTTATAGCCTTCAGGATGATATCTCCTAGGAGGTATTATCCATTCAGCATAAGGGTTGAAGCCTTGGGATGTAGGACCTCTAGAATTGAATTTTGACTTACCCTTAAAAGATTGTTCAAAGCTCTGAGCTCTGTTCGACGATCTCTGAGCTGAGTTCGACGATCTTGGGTCAGATCGTCGAGCTCCGTTCGAAGATCGACTTTGCCTGAGTTCATAGTTCAGAGGTCCTCGACCTGAGTTCGACGATTCAGCTTGAGATCATCGAGCTCTGTTCGAAGATCGTCGAGCTCTGTTCAACGATATCTGTTGAACTTTGTTCTTTTTGGGTAGATCAGAATTCTTCCTAGCTACCTCTACAACTCCCTTTCTTTTATTTGAGATAAATTTGATTGGGGTTGTTAATACTATAGGTTGGTTGGATGAAGCACCCAAGCCCAGTGTACTGTTAAGTCTTGAATTCACTATGCTTGTGATGTCCATTAGTTTGATGCTTCTCCCATTGAGGGATTCTTCAAACCTCTTTGCCTCAGATAGTTCACTTTTCAGTGAAGCTATCTTCTCCCTACAGCATTATAACTCCTCAGAGAGTTTGAGGTTATCTAATTTTAAGATGTTGTATTCAGACAGTTGATTTTTGAGAGAGATAATCTCTTTCTCAGACTTGAGTAGGTCTAAACACAGTGCCTTAAACTCAAATTTAAAGTCCTCTGAATCAAAATAAAAAGAGTCTATTACCTGATCTTCTTCATCTTCAGATTCAGAATCAGATCCTGACTCTTGTTCTGCATCTGAATTATGTTGAGAGGCATTGATTGCCATCATGCAGAAGTCATTCTCTTGGGCATCATCTTCATCATCACTTGAGATTGATGAAGTATCTGATTCTTCTTCAGTCTCACTCCAGGTCTAAGCTACAAATCCTTTCCTGGTATGCTTGTTCTTACTAGAGGAGGATTTGTCATAGTTGTTTCTCCTGGAGTCTTTGTCTCTTTTCCTTTCTCTCTTATCTTTCTTGTCCTTGTTTTGGTTCTCAGGATAGTCAAGCACAATGTGTCCTATTTTCCTGCATCCAAAACAAATAATCTCTTTATTACTAGATTTGTCACACCTTGGCTTTTCATGGTCTCTTGATGACCTTTTCCTGAAGTATTTCCTAGCCATCCTGTAGAATCTTTTGGCTAGTAGGCTCATTAGCTCTTCATTGTCTGTGACCTTGTCTTCAGGCTGTTCTTCTGTAGCTTTAAAAGCAATTGTCTTCTCCTTCCTTGTTGCTAGAGAAGCTTTCTTTTGCTCTTCCTCTCTATTTTTGATGAGCAATTCATAAGACTTGAGCTTGCCCAATAGAGCTTCAGTGGTGATCTCATTCAAGCTTCTGGCATCCTTGATTGGCCATATCCTTGAGTCCCAAGTGCTGGGGAAGCACATTAGGATCTTATCATTGAGTTCAGTTAGTGAGATATCCTTGTCCAAAGTTTTCAATTCACTGACAATCAGACTCAGTCTATTATACATGTCAGCTACTGACTCAGTTTCTCCCTTCTTGAAGTTCTCATACTAGGTTATGAGATGAGATCTTCTGTCCTTTCTCTCATCAGCAGATCCTGACACAAGCTTAGATAGCTTGTCCCAGATTTCGTTTGCTGAGTTGCATTCAACTACTTTCTGAAATATATCATCAGACATTGTCTGAGCCAATATATTCATTGCCTTTGCATCAATAACTTTCCACTTCTTAATGTCTGCATCTATTCCTGAAGGGGGTGGAACAGCATTTGTACTTGTGGTTTCTGGAGGTCTTGGACACACTGTCAAAATAGAATTAAAGATATCCTCATCAATAGAATTCATGTACAATTTAATCCTTGCCTTCCAAAGTGCAAACTTAGAAAGATTGCACACTGGAGGTCTAGTGCTTGCATAGTCTTTGTTCTGTGCCATGGATTTATATTAAAATAATTATAATAGAAATAACAACCCTCTATTAAAGTTTGAACTTATCAGAGATCTTTTGGTTCAGGTGTTAGTCTGTAAAAACAACCAACCTAGTGATGGTTTAGTTGCTGTATAACCAACCTCCCTCTGATACCAATTGAAAGTGAGGGTAAGATCTACCTTTACTCTAGAGGGGGGTGAATAGAGTATTTTAAAATAATTTTGCAAATTAAAAACTAATTGGTAGTGGAAGACTTAATTTAATTATAGTGTATTGTGCTTGCAGTAAACAAAATAAAGTAAAGCAAGAAAACTAATTCACAGCACACAGTAAATAAAACACAAACAACCAGATGACACAAGGAGCTATAGTGGTTCCCCAATCAACCCGGGTACATCCACTCTTCTACCACCCTAGGTAGGAATCCACTGCAGGATGAGTTGATCAGGTGTCCTTGACACCAATGAGCTTTTGATAACGTGCTCAAAAACCAAACCAGATTTTTTTGATCAGGTGTCTTGCCACCACTTAGTTTTGACAAGGTTTCAGAAACCAAACACAAAACTTTTGAAGGAAGTTCTGAATAACCCTTTTATAGCAAAAGAAAATAAAAGGAGTGAAGGAGTTCTTCTCTGTCAATAATCAAAGAGAAGACTAGTGGATTTGTTGAAGTCAAAGCTCCCCCTGAGATTAGCAGTAGGTCAGGAGAAGAAGCTTTGTACAGGGTGATAGGCCTTCAGTAAATTGAGATCTCCAGCAATTAATAATTTCAGCAAAAGCTAAAATGTGTTGTGTCTGGAGTCTTTGATTGATGAAGCCTGGAAAACTTGAATCAGAGAAGAGATCTGAAAGAGTGGAAGAGATTCTTCTCTGTGTGTTGATCTCCTTCTTTGTTCTATATTTATGTTCTGTAAAACTCTAACTATATAATCCTGTAGAATTCTTGAGAGATGTTCTTCTTGGTTATCTGTTATATTTTTTGTCTCTATTGTCTGTAATGATATTATGAGATCCAATCTCCTAGATAGTTGTTAGCCAGTCATAAATGACTTCCTTAATTGATAGTTATCTCTAGAGGAAAGTCCTTAGAAACATTCCCTTTTAGTCTCCTTGAAACTTGCTCCAGATTGATTGAAACGGCTACAAAATATTCTGCATTAAATGTTGGATATTGAAGATATTTGAATTCCATAACAGACTGATTTGAAATCCTGAAATCGTCGATCTCTCAGGAAAATCATCGATCTGAGCTCGACTATCGTCGATCTGAGCTCAGAGATCTGGATTTTGACTTGAGACAAAAATCGTCGATCTGAGCTCGGAGATCGTCGAACTGAGTTCGATGCCTCTTCGACCTGAGCTTAGAAATAGTCGAACTGAGTTTGACGCCTCGTCGATCTGCGCTCGACGATAATTGCTTTGGTCTTCTGCACTTTTAATCTGAACTAGGAGATCTTTGGGGTAGATTTCAAACCTAAGTTCTAAGCCTTATACCTATTCTAGTTGACCTTTAAAACTATACAATGAGGTCAAGACACAATCCTATGAACATAGTGATCCTTACCCAAATAAGTAATAGGATGTTCCAACAATTTTAACTCCCTTCAAAAGATAGACTTGTTTACAAGTCTCCTTCCAAAATACTTGAGGTTGGTTTTTGGGCACCTGGTTAAAAGCTCAAAGGGTTGCTATATCTCCCTAAAAATAGATATATTGGTGGCAGTAACCCGATCAAAACTTGTAGTGGATTCCTACCAAGGGTGGTAGAAGAGTGGATGTACCGAGTTAGGGAACCACTATAAAGTTCTTGTGTTGTCTGGGTTGTGCTTGCTATTTCCTTTGTGCTTGTGCTGTGGTTAGCTTAGTATAGTTTTTACTTTATCTCTGATATCATTGCTTAGCTATATATATAATCACCTACTTTGTCACTTAACATAATATTTGTAAAAAGATAAAATGTTTTTTTATAAACTCTATTCACCCCCTTCCCCCTCTAGAGTTATTCAGATATTATCTCCCCCTTGTCTTTCATACACTGGAGGTCTAGTACTTGAAAACTCTTTGTTTTGTGTCATGATAAATTTCTAGGTAAACTAAAATCTATCAGATCAGTTGGTTCAGGTGTTAGCCTGTAAAACCAAAGAAATGACCCCTTGATATCAATTGAAAGTGAGGGATTAATTTTATCTTTACTCTAGAGGGGGGGTGAATAGAGTATTAAAAAATTTATTAACTTGTTTTTATAGTGGATTAAAAGTTAGTTATATATATAAGTACAAAAAAATTACATCACACAAACAGAAAAGACAATCAATACAGACGACACAAGGATTATAGTGGTTCCCCAATAAACCTGGGTACATCGACTCTTCTACCACCCTAGTATAAATCCACTACAAGTTTTTGATCAGGTGCCCTGCCACCATAGGTTTTTCCTCTGGTACCCTGTCACCAGAAGATCTATTTTTCTAAGGGAGATCTAGCAACCCTTTAAGCTTTTGATCAGGTGCCCAAAAACCAATCTCAAGTCTTTTGATCAGGTGACTTGTGAACCAAAGATCTAACTGTTAAAGGGATTTAAAACCCTGTACACAGATTAATGGAAATAAACAAAAAGATTGATGGTGTTCTTCTCTGTCAATAAGCTTTGAGAATACTAGTGGATTGTTGATGATGTCAAAGCTCCCCCAGAGTTATGTAGATGATCAGGAGATGGAAGATTTGATTCAGGGTGTTGGCCTTTATGAGAGCTTCTCTTTCCAGTATTTGTATCTGAGATATTGTGATCTTTTGATCTCAAAATTAAGATGTGTTCCCTGGAAGAAAGCTTGAAGAAGAGTCTGTCAAAATCTTTTTCTATTGTATCTCTGTATGTGTATATGTGTCTGTTGGGTCCATTGCCCATAATATCCTGGATTTGAGTGAAGTCAATCTTATCAATGATATACACATGCCTGTAAATGACTATGATAGGTCAGGTAACCTAATTGGCAAAGTCAGGTAAACACTTACCTAAGGTGTGGGATGATAGAAATCTGTCTAAGTCTACAGGCGTTGAGTGAAGGAATATCACTCAATGCCAAATGAATTATAGCGCAGAATGTAGTCTATACTGTCATAGCTTAAGTTGGAATGAGCTAGAATGTGGCCAAGTCCACAAGATTTGAGTGAAGTCAACTCACTCAACGCCATGCTACTAAAGAGAAAGTTGGCTAAGTGTTTTGTCGTTGAGTGATGAAGACACACTCAACGCCATTCAGCAAAAAGGTTTTAAGTTGAACTGGTTGAAATAAGTTAAGAGTTCATCAAACTGAGTTCGGATTTCGTCAAACTCAGCTCACCTTTCGTTGAGCTAAGTTCAGAGCTTGAGATTCTGAGTTCATCGAGCTCAGTTGAGAGTTCATCGAATTGAGTTCAAAGTTCGTCAAGCTCATAATTTATTATTCATCGAACTCAAAAAGACAAGCTATGCCCAATGCTTATTAAATACAGAAAATTGGCTAAGGAAAAAAGCGTTAAGTGACGTGTGTTCACTCAATGCTCTCAATGCTTAAGTTGCTGAAGAAGCAGAAACTTTGTTAAGTCAAAAAACATTGAGTGGAGGTTACTAACTCAACGTTGTCAACGCCTAGTGAAGACAAAATTTTGTCTTAGGGGTTTGGCATTGAGTGATGCTTACTCACTCAAAGCCAAGCAGCTGAAATCTGATAAAGCAAGTTGGCATTGAGTGGAGCTGAATCACTCAACACCTAGAATCAGACTTCATATTCTAAGCAGTTTGGCGTTGAGTGAAGGTTACTCACTCAACGCCAAGAGACAGTGAATCTATGTAAGTGTTTTGGCATTGAGTTATTCTTACTCACGCAACGCCTACTCTCTGATGCTCGATTTTGGCTTAGTCCACAGGTGCTGACGTCAACAAAATCGACAAAGTCAACTAAGGTCAAATCAGACACGGGGAAGCTACACTACACAACAAAACTTGCAGTGAAGCTATAATACGTCTTCTTACGTTAAAGCAAGGCGCAGGTGGAAGCTGCAGGTGGGGCCCACTGATCTCTAAGAGTCGGTTATCGGTGAACTACAAAAGGAAGAGATAGGGCCAAGACAAAGATAACTTTTAGGGCTTACATTATTCAAAAAGGAGAGCAATAATCTTCATCTTCTTCGCCAAGCTTGAAGCTCTCCAGCAAGAAAAGTTTAGTTAGCTGTACAAGTCTCCATCTGCCACAGTAGATTCAGAATCTATTTTGAAGAAAGAAGAACCTTCATCATTTTGCAGGTTCAGTGAGCTGTTTGAAGACTCAAGATCAAAAGATCTTTAGCCTTCAGCAGTAAGTTTAGATGTTATCTTCTGAGTTCCTCCATCAAATCCTTTCCC
Source organism: Platanthera zijinensis (assembly GCA_039513925.1). Taxonomy (NCBI): domain Eukaryota; kingdom Viridiplantae; phylum Streptophyta; class Magnoliopsida; order Asparagales; family Orchidaceae; genus Platanthera; species Platanthera zijinensis. The sequence goes on along the minus strand of CM077090.1, from coordinate 156,487,501 downwards.
TGCTGTGAGGAGAGTTGGAGCAGAAAGTTTTCTGTTCAAGTGGTTGACACAAAGAAATTTCTCTGTGTCAAAGTTAATTAAACTATTTCTTTTTGTAGGATCCTTCTGGATCTGAGCTATAGGACCTTTGGGTTTGAGGTAGGGAAAATTTGTCTGAGCTATAGGAGAGTGCTACTCTCTAAGGTAGGTGAGTGTTACTCACTAAGAAGTAGGGCAGTTTTGCCTGAACTTTAGGAGAGTGTATCTCTCCGAGTTGTAGGAGCAAGCTTGCTCTGAGGTAGGGCTATCCTCCATAGCCTGAGTGGTAGGGCTTAAGTGCCTAAGGTAAGTGATACTTGTATCACTGAGTGTAGGACTTTGTTTCTGAGGTGTAAGTCTTGGAGGAGACTGAGAGATCTTGAGGGATCTGAGCTGTAAGCTCCTTGGATCATTGGTTTGGAGTAGTGCCTTGACTAACAGGAAGTTAGCAAGGTTAGAGGAGAATGGATGTACACATAATTTGTGGGAACCACTATAAAATACTTGTGTGCTTTTCTGTATTTGCTTTTATTTTCTTAATTGCAGGTGCTAAGGACAAGCTCTAGATCACTATAAGCTAAAATCGAAAAGAAACAATCAAGTAATTTAAAAAGACTCTCAAAAGACCTAAGCAGACCTATTAACCCCCCCCCCCCCCCCCCTCTAGGTTGCTAACTACCTTGAAAATAAGATCTTTCAAGTGGTATCAGAGAGAGGTTGCTCAAAAAGGATTTAACAATCTGAGTGATCCTCCAAGGTAGCTGTTGTTAAGTGGTTATGGGCTCAGGAGAGAGCCAGAGAGAGCTAAGTTCAATGAAACTCCCCATTTGTAGAAAGGAGCAATTTGGAATATGGGAGGAGAGGGTGAGGCTATTCATGGAAGCCTATGATCCAAGAATTTTTGTAACTTTTAGGGAGGGACCTATCATTCCCATGAAGGTCTTTGCTCTGGATGCCAATATCTAGACACCAAAGACACTCTCTGAAATGACCAAAGATGAGGTCATACTAGCTGGCCTGGATAAGAGAGTATAGAACATCATTGCTAGTACTATAGATGACTCAACCTTCCTGAACTTGGTTCACTTCCAGACCTCCAAGGAGATGTGGGATACCCTTGTGGTCTACATGGAGGGTAATGACGAGGTAAGAGATGATAGGAAGTCTCTTCTCAACCAAGAGTATGAAGCTTTCAGGCAAATCCTGAAGGAGAACATAACTACCGGTTATGAAAGATTCTTCAGGATCATAAATGAGTTGAAGACCTATGGAAGGGTCTTAAATAATTATGAAATTAATGACAAGTTTATCAGGTCTCTCACTAGAGACTGGGATACTAAGATTTGTGCCATAAGAGAGATGACCAAGCTTGCTAACACTCATCCCCAAATTTGTTTGGGAAGCTGCTTTCCTATGAGATGCAGTTGGCTGCCAGGAAGGGGAGGATGCCTCCAACAAATCACTGGTCAAAGAAAAGCCCTTGGTCTTAAAAGCTGAAAGCACAAGGAAATACAAGGAAAGGATTCCTTCTCCACCAAGGAGACCAGCTGAGTCAGACAGCTCTGACTAAGAGGCATCAGACAGCAGCATGTCTGATGAATATTTTGTAGCCTTTTCCAGACAACTCTAGAGGTTAATGAAGAAGAAGCATTGAAAGAAAAAGGCCTTCCAATTCCACTCATCACAGAAAGAACCAGTCCAAGACTGACAGGTATAGTTCTAAACATAATAAATATAACTCCTCTAAAGTAATTTGCTACTATTGCAGCAAGCCTGGGCATATGATAGCTGACCGCCCAAAGAAGAGGAAGCAGACTGAGGAGAAGAAGCAGCACCAGCACAAAGGAAAGAAGGAAAAGTCCTTCATTGACAAGAAGGAAAATAGTTCGACAGACTCATCATCCTTTGAGTCTGAAGAAGAAGAAGCCTATATTGGGCTAGTTGCTGCTATTGTTAAAGATGAAGCTATTACAGCAGGAGAAGTCAATGCTCTAGGGAGGATAGGAATCAGAGCCCCTCTAACACTGTCAGACAGTGAGTTAGAGGTGGATGAAGATGTCCACAGCTACATAGGGCTGATGGAAATGACAAATGAGAAGGTAACCAGGATCACCTTGGTCAGATCAAGGTACATCTATCACCTAACTTTGCTTATCTTTTTGAGTTTGAGACTAGTCCTTGCTTAGAAGCCTCTTCACCCTGTGGTGAAGAAGATTCTGGATCTGAAGGAGATGTCAATCAACTGATTGATAGGTATAGATAACTTTTAAATGCCTTCTAGAAGGTCAAGAAGTTGTTTAAGAAGCAAGCTAAAGAGATCTCATCTCTTAAGCTTGCAATTACCCAGCAGACCGTAACAATTAATCTGCTGGACCAGAAAGTTAGGGAAATTAGCCAACTGAAGTCCCTCTTGGACATTCAGGTAGCCTCCATCAAGCACAAGAACTGTCTCATCAAGGAACTTGAAGATAAGCTTGAGAAGGAGAAAAGAATAGTGGTTAGTTATTCTTAGTCAAGTACTGTCATCCCCTTGATAGACTCCTTCTCCTCTCAAAAGGGCAAGAAGGGGTTGGGATTCAATGGAAGCACAAGAGTTGCTCCTTCCAAAAGGAAGGGCACGGCTCCAGATCTACCTCATCCTATTGCTTCTAAGCCTCCCATTCTTTTTAGAAAAGTTTTGATACCTTCAACAGGTATGACCAATAAAGTTCTTATGGTCATTGGGAGAGGTGTTGTTCATCTGGAGTGAACAAAGATGTTCACTATCATGTTGAAAGTTTTGGCAGGGTGTGTGCAGTCAAGGCTGCCAATGAGAAATTTCAAATGGTCCAATCTGGACCATTTGTCTTTGGTGCTTCTGCACCAACTCTCAATAATATTGTTGTAGCCAAGGATCGGAATCTGATAGCAAAGGTTCTGACTAAGGGCAAGTCAAAGAATCAGACTGATCTGGGCATATCTGAAGCCATCAGAAGCATACTTTCTGAAAAAAAAAAGCTAGCTGTTGCTAGAACTCAGGGCAGACCAAATCATCCAGTTATAAGACTTACCTTTAGTCAAATTCTGGCTGAAAGAAATCAGAAAAAGGCTGCAGCACATCTTCCTCCTGTCAAGGTTGCTGCTCATCAAGCTGTAGGGCCTTCACAGAAAAGAAGATATAACAAACATGATTGTTGCTGTTGTGGTAAGATAGGGCATTTTGTCATTGACTGTTGGCACAATCCCAATGTGGCCAGAGCTAGGGTCAGTCCACCAGTCAGAAATTTTGCTGGTGGACATGTTTAGTTTCATGCTAACATGCACCTAGGACACAATAGATGTTGGGGTCCTAAGGTTAAGTAATTTGTATATTGCAGGATAGTTCAAGGTTTCATACCCCTATATGGTACTTAGACAGTGGCTGTTCCAGGCAAATGACTGGAACAAGGAGCAACTTGAAAGAGTTTACTCCAGTAAAAGATGGACCCAAAGTCATCTTTAGAGGTTCAGATAGAGGTGTAACCAGAGGATATGGTAAGATCACCAATGGCATAGTCACCATCACCAAGGTGGCTTATATTGAAGGGTTGCAGCACAATCTTATAAGCATAAGACAGCTTTCTGATCTTGGCTATGTAATTGTCTTCCACAAGGATGAGTGCCTAATTAGGAGGTCAAGTGACAAAGAGGTCATCTTGACAGGCACTAGGAGTGGAAATATTTATTGCTTGAACTTTCTATGTCTAGAAACGGATTCTCCTATCTATTTGGTGGCAAATGAGAAAGTCTCATACTATGTCCAGTGGCACAAGAGACTATCCCATTTGAATTACAAGACCATTGGCAAGCTCTTCAGTCAAGAGCTAGTAAGGAATGGCCCTAATGTGAAGTGCTCTAAGGATGGCATTTGCTCAGCTTGCCAAAACGGTAAGCAGATAAAAGTCTCCTTCAAGGGTATTGGGACCAAAGACTCTGTGAAGTGCTTATACCTCTTGCACTTGGACCTATTTGGTCCAATGTCAGTTCACAGTCTTGGTAGGAAATTCTACACCCTTGTGGTAGTTGATGACTATTCCAAGTTTACTTTGGTGTTCTTTCTTAAGAAGAAGGATGAAACCCGTGATGTCTTCATGAGGTTTGTCAAGCAAATTTAGAATGAGCTTGGCTGTTCTGTGGTCAAAATCATAAGTGACCATAGGATAGAATTCTAGTCTAATAGCATGACAAAGTTCTGTGAAGAGCATAGGATTCATCAAGAATTCTCTTCTCCTAGAACACCCCAACAAAATGGGATAGTTGAGAGGAAAAGTATGACTTTCATAGAGGCTGGTAGAACACTATTGAGTGACACATCTCTCCCAGAATATTTCTGGGCTGAGGCAGTAAATACTACACGTCATTTCCTCAATAGAGCCTCTATCACCAAAGGCCACAAGAAGACTCCCTATGAGATCTTGAAGGGAAGAAAACCAAATCTGGGCTATCTCAGAATCTTTAGTGGTAAATTCTTTGTGCTTTACATTTGCAAGTCCTATGTGACTAAGTTTGTTGCAAAATCCTATGATGGAATATTTGTTGCGTACAAAAATCATAGCAAAGCCTTTAGGATCTACAACTTGAAAAGCCAAGTTATAAAAGAATCAGTTCATGTAGTCTTTGATGAGTCTACCATGATTAACAATGGATTGCCTTGTTCCTCTTATAGTATTGTACGTACAGAACAGATGATGGACAAGTTGACCATCAAGGAAGAATCACCAGTCATCCAAGATGATATGGATACTCTAGAAGATCTACCTAACACACTGGGAGTGGATGAAGATCAACAAGAAGATGCCCCTATTGCTTAAAGAAGACAGCCACCTGCAGTCAGACATATAAAAGATCATCCAGCACACCAGATCATTGGTGAGGCAAGTTATGGAGTAATGACAAGGAGCAGAAGTCAGAACACAACCATGTATTCAAGCTTTCTATCCCAAGTGGAGCCCAAGAAGTTTGAAGAAGCCACCATAAACCAACATTGGATTGGAGCTATGCAGGAGGAACTGAACCAGTTCAAGAGGTGTAGGGTCTGGAAGCTAGTTCCCAGACCTCATTGTCATAATGTCATTAGAGTCAAGCGGATCTATAGAAACAAGCTTAATGAAAATGGCATTATAATTAAGAACAAGGCCAGACTAGTAGCTAAGGGGTATATGCAAGAAAAAGGGATTGATTTTGATCAAACCTTTTCCCATGTAGCAAGATTGGAGGTCATTAGATTATTTCTTGCATATGCAACACACATGGTATTCAAGATCTACCAAATGGATGTGAAGTCAGCCTTCCTAAATGGTGAATTAAAAGAAGAAGTCTATGTTGAGCAGCCTCTAGGTTTTTTAGTTCCTAACTCACTTGATTTTGTTTATAGACTTAGGAAAACTCTATATGGGCTGAAGCAAGCCCCTAGAGCATGGTATAAGACATTGTCTAGTTTCCTCATTAAGAACAAATTCTCAAGGGGGGAAATAGACAAGACCTTATTCCTTAGGTAATCTAAGGGTAAGATCATCCTAGTCCAGATCTATGTAGATGACATCATCTTTGGATCTACTGATGACAACCTCTGCAAAAAGTTTGTTAAACTCATGCAGGGGAAGTTTGAGATGAGCAGTATGGGTGAACTTAAGTTCTTCTTGGGCCTCCAAGTAAGACATACTGATGATGGCTTTTCCATATCCCAGTCTAAGTTCACTAGGGAGTTAATTAAGAAATTTGGCATGGAGAATTCCTCCACCATGAGAACTCCCATGGGGTCAAGTATGTCTGTAGGCAAAGATGAAGCAGGGAAACCTGTTGATGAAACTTTGTATAGAGGGATAATTGGCTCCCTTCTATATCTAACTGCAAGTAGGCCATACATCATGTATGCTACATGTGTTGGTGCTAGGTATCAGGCTTGCCCTAAATAATCTCACTACTCTGCAACTAAGAGAATCTTGAGGTATCTTAAGGGCACTCCAGATCTTGGCCTTTGGTACCCTAGGAATGGGGAGTTTGAACTAACTGGCTATTCAGGTATAGATTTTGCAGGCTGCAAAGAGGATAGGAAGAGCACATCTGGCACCTGTCAGTTCTTGGGAGGGAGACTGGTTTCTTGGAGCAGCAAGAAACAAACCAATGTAGCAATATCAAATGCAGAGTCAGAGTACATCTCAGTAGGAATTTGTTGTGCTCAGTTGCTGTGGATCTAGCACCAGCTTCAAGACTATAACCTCTAGATAAGTAGAACTCCTTTATTATGTGATTCTACTAATGCAATCTATATTCTAGGAATCCTGTCTCCCATAGAAGGACTAAGCACATAAAGATTAGATATCATTTTATTAGGGAGTATGTGGAATGTGAAGACATCACCATTGAGTTTGTCCCAACAAAAATCAAGTGGCTGACATCTTCACTAAGCCACTAGATGAAGCCAAGTTTAACACCTTCAAATTTTAGTTGGGTATGTTAAACTTAGTATAGCTTAAGTTTCTCCACATCTGGTTGCAAACTATTTGGCATTATGTAGATAGGATGGTCCTTTAAAGAAATGAAGATTCTCCAATTGAGGGGGAGCAAGTCCAGCACATTTCCAACATTTCACTACTGCCTAATTGAGGGGGAGCAGGTGATAAGATGATCAGTTGATCAGGTGCATCCTACCAACTATTTGCTATAGTCAAAAAGGGGAGAGTATAAGATGATCAGATGATCAGATAAGCAAGGTAGCAGCAAGGCAGCAACAATTTAGGGGAAGAAGATTGCAGATGCAGTAATGTTCCATTCTGCGAGCAGGGAAGTGTGTTAACTATAGATCACATCTCAATTATTTAGTTTTCTTTTATTATGCCTTGTGCTGCATGGTTCTGTGTATGTCATTGACTTTGCTTAAGAGTTTTGACTTCCTCAAATAGGGGAGATTGTTGGGTCCATTGCCCACAATATCCTAGAATTGAGTGAAGTCAATCTTATCAATGATATACACATGTCTGTAGATGACTATGATAGGTCAGGTAGCCTAAGTGGCTAAGTCAGGTAAACACTTACCTAAGGGGTGGGATGACAGAAATCTATCTAAGTCCACAGGCATTGAGTGAAGGAACATCACTCAATGTCAGATGACTTATAGTGCTGAGTATAGCTTATACTGTCATAGCTTAAGTTGGAATGAGCTAAAATATGGACAAGTCCACAGGCGTTGAGTGAAGTCAACTCACTCAATGTCATGCTACTAAAGAGAAAGTTGGCTAAGTATTTTGGAGTTGAGTGATGAAGACACACTCAACGCCATTCAACAAAAAAGTTGTAAGTTGAACTGGTTGAACTAAGTTCAGAGTTCATCAAACTGAGTTCAGAGTTCGTCGAGCTCAGCTCACCTTTCGTCGAGCTAAGTTCAGAGCTTGAGATTCTGAGTTCATCGAGCTCAGTTGAGAGTTCATCGAACTGAGTTTAAAGTTCGTCGAGCTCATAATTCACCATTTGTCGAACTCAGAAAGACAATCTATGCTCAGTGCTTATTAAATACAGAAAATTGGCTAAGGCAGAAAGCGTTGAGTGAGGTGTGTTCACTCAATGCTCTCAATGCTTAAGTTGCTGAAGAAGCAGAAACTTGGTTAAGGCAAAAAGCATTGAGTGGAGGTTACTAACTCAACGTTGTTAATGCCTAGTGAAGACAGAATTTTGTCTAAGGGGTTTGGCGTTGAGTGATGCTTACTCACTTAATGCCAAGTAGCTGAAAGCTGATAAAGCAAGTTGGCGTTGAGAGGAGTTGAATCACTCAACTCCTAGAATCAGACTTCATATTCTAAGCAGTTTGCGTTGAGTGAAGGTTACTCACTCAATGCCAAGAGACAGTGAATATGTCTAAGTGTTTTGGCATTGAGTGATGCTTACTCACTCAACGCCTATTATCTGATGCTCGATTTTGGCTAAGTCCACAGGTGCTGACGTCAGCAAAATCGATAAAGTCAACTAAGGTCAAATCAGACACGAGGAAGCTACACTACACGACAAAACTTATCGTGAAGCTACTGTACGTCTTCTTTCGTTAAATAAAGGCGCAGCTAGAAGCTGCAGGTGGGAACCACCGATCTCTAAGAGTCGTTGATCGGAAAACTACAAAAGGAAAAGATAGGGCCAAGACAAAGATAACTTTAGGGCATATATTATTCAAAAAGGTGAGCATCCATCTTCATCTTCTTCGCCAAGCTTGAAGCTCTCCAGCAAGAAAAGTTCAGTTAGCTGTGCAAGTCTCCATCTGCCATAGTAGATTCAAAATCTGTTCTAAAGAAAGAAGAACCTTCATCCTTTGGAAGGTTCAGTGAGCTGTTTGAAGACTCAAAATCAAAAGACTTTTGCCTTCAGCAGCAAGTTCAGAAGTTATCTTCTGAGTTCCTCCAGAAAATCCTTTCCCTGCTGTGAGGAGAGTTAGAGAAGAAAGTTTTCTGCTCAAGTGGTTGACACAGAGAAATTTCTCTGTGTCAATATTAATTAAACTACTTCTTTTTGTAGGATCCTTCTGGATCTGAGCTGTAGGACTTTTGAGTCTAAGGTAGGGAAAATTTTCCTGAGCTGTAGGAGAGTGCTGCTCTCTGAGGTAGGTGAGTGTTATTCACTGAGAAGTAGTTCAGTTTTTCCTGAACTGGTAGAGAGTATATCTCTCTGAGTTATAGGAGCAAGCTTGCTCTGAGGTAGGGTTATCCTCTATAGCCTGAGTGGTAGGGCTTAAGTGCCTGAGGTATGTGATACTTCTATCACTGAGTGTAGGCCTTTATGGCTGAGGTGTAAGTCTTAAAAGAGACTGAGAGATCCTTAGGTATCTGAGGTGTAATCTCCTTGGAGCATTGGTTTGGAGAAGTGCCTTGACTAACAGGAAGTTAGCAAGATTGGAGGAGAGTGTATGTACCCTTAATTTTGGGAACCACTATAAAATACTTGTGTGCTTTTCTGTGTTTGCTTTTATTTTCTTAATTGTAGGTGCTAAAGATAAGCTCTAGATCACTATAAGCCTAAAGCTAAATGAAACAATCAAGTGATTTAAAAAGACTCTCAAAAGATCTAAGCAGACTTATTAACCCCCCCCCCCCCCTCTAGGTTGCTAGCTACCTTAAAAATAAGATCTTTTAGTGTCATACTGTGTCCTTGAGAAAACTTTTATATATCTGAAATGCTTGATCAGAATTCAAATATTTGGATTCATTAACTCTTATACAGCTGGAGCATTCCTTGAAAATGAAACTGCCCTTGGGAATTAATTAGCAATAAACTCTGTGATAATATCCACATTGATGATGCCTCTAAACGACTATATTTGTTAGAATATATTTCATTAAATATCAGAGTCATAACTGCCTGAAATTAATCCCATTAAAATATTCTGCCTTCAGAATATAAGATAGCCTGAGATTAAGCCTAAAACTGATCAGCTTCTACTTAAAATAACTGCATAAAATACTGCCTGGAAATCGTCAAACTGAGCCTGTATTTAGTTGACCTGAGCCTACAATTCGTCGAACTGATGATGGCTTTCGTCAAGATGAGATTCTTAGAAAAGATCGGAGTTCGTCGACCGAATATTAGCTTTCTTCGAGCTGAACTCATAGTTAGAACTCTGAGTTCGTCGAGCTGAGATCGGCTTTCATCGAACTGCACTCAACTTTCGTCGATCTGAATTTCTGAACAATGGAAATCTTTTAAGGCAATACCCTGGAAATACCTCTGACCCAGACTATACATATTGGGTCATTCTAAGCATCCTAATAGTAATCCTTGCCCAAATCAAAACTGGGGTTCCAACATAGAAGATTATTTCCTAGTAGATAGGCTGTTGAAGGAAGGAAAGTTAGAATATTTGCTGGCAGAAAGGTGCATAGAGAAAGCCAGAGAAGTCCTCTCATCATAGAAAGAGAAAAATAAAATTGGAGAAGATCCAAGTGCCCCAAGGTACAACCTCATATAATAAGGAGGAATGGAAGAAGAGTGTGTGGAAGTGGAAGAAGTTGGTATGTTGGGAAGCGTCAATTACGTACATAATGGGGCCATAGTGGAGTCCTCCCGTAAAGAAAGCATGATGTACCTGCAAGGAAGGGAAGTAGCCCCAGCATCGCTGGCTCTCCCTCCTTACGGGGCAGTGATGTTTAAAGAAGAAAATTTACCTCATTTCATCAACCCTTTCCATGATGCGGTCATCATCAAAGTCGTCTTGGGGGACTATGCAGTCGCCAGAATCCTTGTAGACATAAGAAGTTCTGTCAATGTCCTATTCAAAACTACTTATAAGATATTGAAAAAGGAAAAGCCATTGAAAGCATGTGACGTCCCCCTCTATGGTTTCTCAAGAGAAAGGAAGGAAGTAGAAGGAAGCATGGATCTGACGGTCATCCTATATGTAATAGTTAGACAAGATTCCTTCCTAGTCATCGATGCCCCTAGTAGTTATAATGTGATTTTTGGGAGGCCTCTCCTGGATGACTTCCAGGCTATCGCCTCAATCTATCACCAGGTTCTGAAATTCCCGCTGGGAGGAAAATAGTTCCGAGTCAAGAGTGACCCAAAGATCAAGGTTGTCAGGATCGCGATCCAGATCATAGGATCTTACAATCCTACGATCCAGATTTTGTAAACCGATCCAGATTCTGTAAAGCGATCCTCGATCCAACCATACTATCAAATCTGATCCTATCTCGAAACTATCTCATCTAGGATCTCGATCCTGACAACCTTGCCAAAGATGCCTGGGAATGTTATATCCGATCAATAACTTTAGTAGAAGAGTATATGCCACCCCAATTTGGAGGGGCCCAATCTCCAGTCACGGTAGAGAAATACTTTCCACTTCCTCTTAGAGGATTGCAAACTACGGGCCTGGCGGAAGAATATGTCATGATGCTAGTCAATAAGGTTTGGTTTACTGGCATATTGGAGGAGTACGATGGCCAGAGAAACCCGCTTGTCTAACAAGTATAAATGGCCCGACATCTGTGGTTTTGTGTTCTCTCTCTACTCTTTATTATTATCTAAGAGCTTTGCATGTTTCTTCTTAACCAAAGATCTAACATCTTCTCTTTAGAAAAGTATTAGGTTATATGAGATACCCTCTTTCCTGGAGTATTTGGCATTCAAAACAAACTGGAATGGATCTGGGAATGACACTCATGTATGGTTATTGATGTTCTTGGGACCCATTTAGACGTATCTGAACGTTGTTGAACTCGGGTCCTTAGGCATCCGACCCTCCAGCCAATGTGAGTCACTTCCCCCACCGTAAGACAATGATGATTTCCCTCATGAGATACTCTCGAGGGAATATGTAGCAAGTCTGGATTTGTTGACTGATTGCACATTGATCGAGGCATTGTTAGTATTATTGTTTTCTTTTTGAGAACAAGCTCCGAGCAACATACCCTTATTCCCACCAATATTCTTCAACGTTGCGTGCGGATGAGAGGCATGCATATGCCTTGGGTTTGGTTAGAATCCTTAACCTGTGGCAAGCAGACCCCATGGGAACACTTCTCTAAAGGAGCATAAGTAGTCCCTTTCATTTTCCCAAGGCAAGCGTTTGACCAACGAGTCGTGGCGCTTCGCCAAGATCTATTAGAAAAGTGTTCGCTCGTCGACATGCAACATTTCGCCAAGATCCATTTGCTCAACAATTTGCAACGATTCAATAATCGTTCAAAATAGCAGTTTAAACGGACACGCAGTATGAGGTCCCCTAAGGTTTTATTCCTATCTAAATAGGAGGACACTCGATATAAGGTCGCCTAAGGTTTTCTTCCTATCTAAATAAGCAGACACTCTGTATGAGGGCGCCTAAGGTTTTCTTCCTACCTAAATAGGCGGACACTAGGTATGAGGTCGCCTGAGTTTCCTTCCTATCGAAATAAGCGGACGCTCGATATGAGGTCGCGTAAGGTTTTCTTCATACCTAAATAGGTGAACACTCGGTATGAGGTCACCTGAGTTTCTTTCCTATCTAAATAGGCAGATACCCAGCATAAGGTCGTCTGGTATTCATCATATTCAAATGGCCAGACACACGACTTATGTTAGCCTAGGTTTCTCCCTAATTCAAGCAAGCACTCAGATTAAGGTTGCCTACTACTCATATTCATAATTAAGCATAACGTACTGCAAATGGAATCAAAATAATGGCCTTAAATCAAGTTAGTCCTTTTACGAAGTTAATAAATTTATAACAATCAGGAATAAAGGAAATAGCAAAAAAGAATTCGTAGAAGGAAGAGCTCTAGAAACATGGGCACAGTTAATATTATGTCATCCTTTCCTCGGAGCTCGAAGGTGTTGCTTCTGGATGGCCCGCAAAAAGTGTTTTGTAGTCAGCACTTACAAAAATAGGTTTCAATACGTCATTCTCCTTCAAAAGGAATATCGTCGTCTCCTCCCCATGCTTGGCAGCTCACACCTGCTCCCAGTAGAGCATTGTCTCATCTGTCACTCTCTTTTCCTACAACAGCGAGCGATCGTAGAGGAGTCACCTTTTATACACAAGTAAGAGAGTGAATGTTGTGGTTATGTTTGGGTCTTACATTTACTCTCTCTCGTATGTGGGAATTTGCAGCCAACGCATCGTCAAAGAGACTCTGAGAAGCTCTATTATAAAAGATTGCCCGCAGGTTCGCCGCAGTAGCTCTTGCGGACAAGTCTACAACATGGATCGCCTTTATCTCCCCGATATCGTCCTAGCCAAAAATTGTCTTGGCAATAGTTAGTACATAGTGATTAACCAGTGCAGTCTCTCTCCAGGAAGGCTAGTTGGTTGGGATCTTCATGGACTCAGGTCCCCTGATGATCGATAGCATGAATGATTCAAGGTGTGGATATTGGAACATGTATTCTGCATCTCTCAGGTTTGATAATATCAAATCCCATGCTACATTTTATCATACACTTTTTTGGTATATTGTGCAGGTTTACCAGTGTGAAGTTTCAGGATTGGTGATTATTTGCACTATCATTGGTGATAGCCACTATCGCTGGTGATAGCCACTATCGCTGGCGATTGCAACTATTGCTGGAGATAGCCATTATCGCTAGCAATATCCACTATCGCTGGTGATAGCCTGGATATGGACACGTCAACGGCTTGTGGACTGGTGGAACACGTGGGATGCTAGAAAAGGAAGCGCTAAATTAGGATATCGCTAGGCGATAGCAACCGTAAATTTGGAAACGGCTAACTACTTTTCTTTCTAGTGCGAGAAAGTTGGTGGCGGCGGTAATAAATTATAATATCCTCAGGCAATGTCCACTATCACCCGGCGATAACATTAAAATGCTATAAAAGAGAATTTTTTCCTAATGGCGGGGATTGAACCCTAGAATGTCTAGAAGTGACATATTGTCATCTCTATTGCTAAGAGGCACCATCCAAGAAGGAGAACTATTTCCCTTTTACACGAATGAAGGAGATCTTTGGAGAAGGAGCGCTAGAATGATATTCTGAAGGCGATCGCGTGCCCAAGCCACGAGAATCAAAAGCACCGATCTTTAGTCGCCTCCAAAGATTTACTTTTGAGACATTTTTCTTTGATATATTTCTCTATCTTTTCATTATTTATTGTATTCTATGCGGATAAATCATCCGGTGCTGACGTTAAATTCCTGGGAGGAGTTTGAGGGAAATTGGCCTGGGAGGCCATCAAATATCTAGGAGGAATCTACGGAAATCATCCTGAGAGGATGTCTAGATTTGAGAGATCTAGTAGGCTTGTTGATATTCTTGGGAAGAAGTGAGATAGTCATCTTATCCTAGTTTAGGGTTGGTATAGACACCACAAAAGCATTTGAAACACCACCTCCGATCTCCGGCATCATGGAGATCTAGTTCACATTTTTGTAAACATTATTTTGTTTCTTTTTAATAAAGTCATTTCTACTTGTTTGGTCTTTAATTTCCTGTACTTTCTGTGTGTTATGTAATATAATATTTGTGTGATCACAGATCTAGTCTTCAGATAAAAGAACAAGTTTTCGAAAGATATCGCCTGTGATAACTCCAGAGAACTTTCTTTCTGATTGAAATAATTTTTAATCATCAATATCTCATGACAAACCTAATTCACCCCCCCCCCCTCTAAGTTTGGACATTAGATCCAACAAGTGGTACCAGAGAAGGGTTACTCACATGAAAATATTCTTGATGACATAAAGAATGGACGTGTTGTCCATGGTCGAAACGAAACACAATGCATTCACTATTATTATATCTGATCAGATTGTGGAAAAACCTCATGATAAATTGGATGATGCAGATAAGCTAAGGTATACCAATAATGTCATATCCATGAACTCTATATTTTGCATTTTAGATAAGACTGGATTTAATATAATCTGTAATTGTGAAACTGCTTATGATATTTGGCATTTACTTGAATTAACTCATGAAGGTACCTCACGGGTAAAGGAGTCGAAGCTATTTTGAATGGAGTCTGGATATAAATAGTTCTGGATGGAGATCAATGAGGAGGTGGATAGAATGTACACTTGCTTCACAAAGATCATAAATGCCTCTAGATCTCTTGAAAATACCTTTTCAAATGGGGACTTGGTAAGGAAGATCCTGTAGTTCCTACCTCCACGATTCAATCCAAAGGTGGCTTCCATTACTAAATATCATGACATCGGTACCCTAGAGATAGAGAGTTTCATTGGGAACTTGAAAACCCATGAGATCAAACTGAAGATTCAAGCCGAGGAGTATCCCAGGGAATACAAAAATAAGACACTAGAACTGAAGGTAGGTAAGGTGAAAGAGGTGACTGAGGATACTGATGATGAGGAGAGCATGTATGCTCGTGGCTTCTAAATGTTCATGAGGAATCTAAAGAGATGAGACAAGTTTTGAAGATTCATGAAAATGGCGTGGAAGAGAAAAAGGGGCGGATCAAGCCATCGAAAGTGGTTAAGAATGATGAAGAAGAATCCGCCCTAGAGTGCATTTACAACTGCAAATTTTGACACTTCAAGCATGACTGTCCCAAGCTTCTAAAGGAGGAAAGAAAAAGGAAGACTCGGGGTAATGAGAAGAAAAAGGTACTAAAGGCATCAACCTGGGATGATACATCAGCAGACGTGTGGGACACCTAAAGCTCAAGCAGTGAAGAAGAGGCAAATATGTGCCTCATGGGGAAGCACCAAAAGGAGTTTGACGGGGAATCCAGTGTCCATAGAGACACTAAGGTAACCCCTCCCACTTATGAAGAACTTTATGATTTATATGAAAAATTATGTGATAAATTAGATGATTTGTTGGATAAAAATAACTTCTTAAAATATGAAAATAAGCAAATGAAAAAGGAATTAAAATGTCTTAATAATGAACCATTCAAATGTGGAAAAGAGAAGGTTAGTGCTTAGAATGTTTTCACTCCTTGAGCACGATAAATGAATTGAAAGAGAGCCTCTCCAAGACTTCCTCCAAAAATGAAACTCTTACCAAAGAGAGGAAGGCCTTGGAGAAGAGGATGCAGACTTCTCTTAGCCATATTGAGAATGGAAAGAAGCAATTAACAAACTAGTATGTGATGCTTGTCACAGAAAACACTATGTTAAAGGCAAAAATCCATGACCTGAATTGTATCATCCAAAAGTTTGGAATAGGCCAAAAATCACTGAATATGTTGTCAGGTTATCAGTGTCAGGGATCTGAAAGTTTGGGTTGGTATACAAACATGTGAAGTTATCATCCAGCGATATCACTATTGCTGGTGATAGCTCTTCTCTAGCAAATTCAAACAATAAGCTTAAAAAAACTATTCTAAAACTGGAAGCTTGTTTCCATATTCTAGAATGAGCTCAAATAAAATGCAAAAGGTGGCATCCACTACCTACACCAAGTGTGCAAAATGTAACAAGTTTGGTCACACTTCTAGCTTGTGCTTGAAGAAAGGTTTAACTAAAATTGCTTAAATCTGGATGCCAAAGTTGACTACTTATACTATGGGTGGAACAACTTGGATAATCAGAACTTTACCCTCATCCTCTTTTTAGGTGTGTTGATAGTCTAAGGACAGTAGGAACGTGTGGTATTCGGATTCTGGGTGTTCCAAGCATATGACGGGAGAGGAATACAAGTTCCTTCACCTAAAACAGAAAAGGAGGGCATGGTGACATTTGGAGACAATAGTAAAGGAAGTATTTTTGGTGTCGGCATCGTAGGTAACATGCATTTTTCTATTTCAAACATACTGTTAGTAGATGGTTTAATGTATTATTTAATATCCATTAGTCAACTATGCAATAAAGGCATGAATGTTTTATTTGAAACCTATACAAACATGTGTAAAATCATTGATGTTAAATCACAAAATATATTGCTAACCGCACATAGGAAATACAATGTTTACATTATCATATTTTATGATTTATCCTCTTCAAATTTAAAATGCTTTGTCACTAAAAAGGAAGAGTTAGAACTTTGGCATAGGAAACTCGATCATTCCAAGAGTAAATTAATATTCAAACTATCAGAAAAAAAAAACTAATCTGTGGACTTCCACAACTAAGCGGTAGTTTGACTACTTTATATGATCCCTGCCAAAAAATTCACAAAATCATCTTTTAAAAGCAAAAATTATATTACCGCCTCTAGACCATTACAATTAATTCACATGAATTTGTTTGGTCCTCTTAGTACTTGTAGTCTAGGTGGGAAACGGTACACATTTGTGATAATAGATGATTATTCACTTTTTTGCTAGACTATTTTCCTTGCAAATAAATATGACGCTTTCTCTGAATTCTCCATCCTGTGCACTAAAATTTAGAATGAAATGGAACTAAAAATTAAAAGTATAAGGTCAGACCATGGGGGAGAATTTGAGAATGAAAGTTTTACCACTCTTTATAATAACTTAGTCATTCGTCATGAGTTTCCTGATCCACGCACTCCATAGCAAAATGGGGTAGTGGAAAGGAAAAAATCGAATGCTACAAGAATTAGCTTGCATTATGCTTGTCGAGTATAGCTTACCTAAATACCTATGGGCTGAAGCGGTTAGTACATGTTATGCAATGAACTAGACCATTCTTTGCCCAATTCTTAAGCGTACTCCATATGAGATCTATTTTGAAAAGAATCCAAGTGTATCTTACTTTAGAGTCTTTATTTGCCCGTGTTTCATTAATAACACCAAGGATAATTTAGGAAAATTTGATGAAAAATCAGACCTAGGCAACTTTTTAGGATATTCCTCCATGAGTTGTGCCTATAGAGTCTATAATAAAAGAACTTTGCTTGTAGAAGAATCAATTCATATACACTTTAACAAAAAATACTCCAAAAGAAGACTTTAAATCAAATGAAGTTGATGACGATGTCATTCTACAAGAAGAGGAGAGTGTGAAGAGAGAGGAAGTAGTAGGTGATGAATTAGGTCATACCGAAGGATATAAACCTCCAAAGGAATTAAATTTTTCAAAAAATCATCCTTGAGAATTTGTAATTTGAGAGCCTTCACTTGAGATTAGAACTTGTTCATCCTTGCATGAATCATTTTCAAACTTATGCTTTATATCTGAAATTTAACCAAAGAACATTTCTAAAGCACTAAATCACGAGTCATGGTTTTTGTCCATTGTTGAAACCGAAAACTCGGTCTCGGTGGAGTTCACCCTTGGGGAAGGGGTGATCGCACACTTACTTCTCTCTCACATGATAGACGACCAAAATCTTAGAATAGGGAACAGACCCAAGGCTCCAACAGGGAGGTCCCACCACACACCCGAAAGATCTTAGAGCGCTTCCCCTCCTTAGCCAAGTATTGAAGCTAAGGATACCTTAGAAAGCGCAAATAGACTGGGGAACAAGTAAGCATGCCTTTTGAGGTACCCTCTTGGGTCTATTTATAGTTTTCTTAAAATGGTCTGCCAACAGCCAACCTCCGTTATTCTAAACGGCTATACGCAGTCCAAATTGGCCTGCCAATAGCGTAACTCCGCTGTTTTGAGGGGCTAAATGCAGACCTCTGAGGGCATCCAGGTAATTTTGCCTCTAGACCCTGCTGGGCGAATGATCTGTGAGAACACCACTCGGTTGAAGGGGGGAATACCGAGAGTACAACGCATTCGCTGCCTTGGAGATCTATAAAGGGCGAGTGCCTTGCTGTGCGTCCACTCGTCTAGCTTGGCAAGAACTGGCCTCGCATGCGCACTGAGGCGCGAGATCTCATGCAAGTGCTGGACGAAGATTGCATTCGTAGAAGGGACAAACCATTCCTCCTTAGGTCGCGTGAATGCACCTCTTTAGGACCTGTGCGGGTGCAAGCCAAACTGCCTCACTTGCACATCTAATGGTATCCATTCATCGAATATGGGGTTGTACACAATCCCCGCTCTTTGTGAGCTTTAGCAAAGCTCAGAAAGAATCATCCAACCCTACGTATTGGATGAGTGGACGCTGACACGAAGGAGAATCTTTTGTGGGCCCCTCTACGGCCATATAAATATCCAGGCAGTGGTAGATGATTCTTGCCTTAATCTTATGTTGCCGCTATCGCCTCTGATCACGATGCTGCTTTTTAAGAAAGCACTAGACCACCTCCGTGCTGTCCAAGATAAGAATAAGACCTTGATGGGCTCACTTGCCCCCTGGCTTTCTCGAAAAGCACCCGGGTCATCCCCGAAGATGAAAAAAGCTAAAGTGGTCCGGCGCAACCCGTCCAAGGATGAGTCGACCTCTCAAAATCCTTCCCCAACCAAGACATCCTTGGTATTTGCACTTGCTTAGTATTGCTCATCCCCTTGCATTGCCGAGATAAAATGTTGATTCATTGTATCTATTTGCAGATCCCACCGATGGAGGAGGAAGTTAAGGAGACGAGTGCTGAACCAGACTCGCTGGGGAATGGGCATGGACAGGTGGCCCGCAAGATCACCTCCCCCCTCCGGCTTGACGTTCCTATGCAAGATAAATTTAAACCTTCTTCTAACTTCTAGCCTTTCATAATCTGGCTTACCTTCCTTTTCTTTGCTGCTCCCGCTTTTGGTACTTCGGGGTTAAGAGTCCCAATGTCGAGATCCTCTGCTCGCAAGACACCTGTATATCTCGCTTCGACTCTACCCCGGCAGATGTAATCCCCAACCTTCCTTCTAAACAAACAATCTTCAACTCGGGCCTAGGGAAGAGGTACATAACCTTTGACACCCCCTTTGAGGGGAGGCCCGACACTTCTCGCCATCCTTTTGATATGGGCGCTGGTGCCGGATAAGGTAATGACTTTTACTAGCTTTCGTAGAAGATGCGAGAATCAAGCATATGTAACACCATTTAACGCAGGTTTTCGCGAGATCTCCACTAATATTGATATCGATGAGGAAGAGATCTCGCCCCTTCCTTCTTGGGATTCAATTGCTGATTACCTAGGCAATCCAGAGGACGTTGTTGGGATGAAGCGGTAGGTGTCCGAGATACTACGGAAGCAATCATTGTTGTGGTGCGGGACTGCAACCCAGGTGCGGGAAAATCAGGAGTCTGCCGAGGAGCGGCTTATCAGCCTGGAAAATAGCTACACCCAACTAGTCACTAATATGCCAGGAGAGACCAGTGGTGGGGCAGAATACCCTAACCTTCACATCGTGCGGGTCGAAGACCAACTCCATCTCCTGCAATGAGAATTCCAGACTATTCGCTCCATCCACTATTCACGTGCCATGCCGGGAGCGGGAAGGGGAGGTCAGGAACGGCGATAATGGCCCCCTAGTGGGCCTACCGACATTCACCTCCCGCTCCAGTTTTATTTTATAAGCTCTGTAATAATGACTGTCGGCCTTTATGCTGAATGCTGACAATGTGTTATGGTTGTATATTGTTTGATCTCGCTTTATTTCCTGTCTTTTATCGTATATACATTTTTTTCTTGCGAATGCTTTTACTCATGTTGTTCCACCTACTTGGAACCGTAGTGCGAGTAAGGCGGTGCGAGATCTTTCCTGGGGCCAAGGCCGGACCTGGGGAGAGATGTAAAAATGCACTATCTGCACTTCTTTTGAGCCTCGATCATTTCCCGCCCGAAATTTCCTATAAATAGATTGCTTACCTACCGCATTAATCATCGTGTTTGATAGTTTTTCACTTTCCTTGTCAATTTACCTTCTCTTGAACTCGCACCTTTGCTTCTACTTTTCTTCCAAGCAAGATGTCGGGAGAGGGTGATGGCCAGAACAAGTGTGCTGCCGCATTTGCCGACTACCCATTTATGAACTGTAAAATGTCAGAGGAAGAGTACCATTTGCTCGTGAATCTCTATATCACCGCAGGATTCAAGGCGTGACATCAATCTGATACTGAAGAGATCAACCACTTCTCGCCTTACGAACTCACCATCCCCGCTGAGCACTTCGAAGTTTGACTCTTCCTCCCTATATGGCCTTAGGTCCGCCAAGCTCTGCGCTACTTAGGCATAGTTCCCGCGTAGCTCAACCCAAATTCCATAGCCCTGCTAGTCGCATTCGCCTGCTATATGCGGATAGAGCAAATGGATTTCAGCCTCCCAGTCTTCCGCAAATTATTCAATTTCTGCGACAAGAGGGACGGAATTGCGTTCTTCTCTGGCAACCACCTTAAGGCGAAAGGTCTCGCCAACAAGAACCATAACTAGGTCAAGAAGTTCATCTTTGTTTCTATTGACTTCAGCAACCTCCCCCTCTCGCCGATCCAGCAAGAGGAGTCTACCTATCGTCCTCCCAGTCTCGGCAGCCATGAGTCTAATCTCCACCAATTCCTCCTTGGGAAGCATTTCGATGTTATCTTTCTGAGGAGGAACGTCGACATGCTCCTGCCGGTTCTCACCAGGGAAGGTAAATCTTGCACTCGCTACTCCAGAGATTATAAGGTTTGGAAAATTCTCTAACCTACGATATTTGTACAGTGGTGAGAGATCTTCCCCTTAATCCTTTATTCATCGACAGCACCATACCCTCATCTAAGCTGGCGCATGCTGAGGCTGCCGCATCGGCCGGTAGGAGATCTTCAAAGCCGCTGTTGGGATCCACCAGTAAAAAAGCGGAAGCCTGATGCGCCGCCATCCCTTCTCCCCTCCAAGAAGTCATCAACGACTGAGAAGCCCCTGGCTGCCGAGAAGCCCCTGGCTGCTGAGAAGTCCCTGGCTGCCGAGAAGCCAAAAGGTGTCGAGAAGCCAATAGGTGTTGAGAAGCCAAAAGGCATTGAGAAACCAAAAGGTGACGAGAAGCGCCTAGCTACCGAGAAATTTCCCGCCATTGATTTCGGCAAGGGCGAGGAGATTGTTGTTGACTCTCCTGTAAATAAGCTCGGTGGTGTAGTGAAGGCGAGGGGGAGGGAGACCAGCGGGACCTCGGCACAGGAGAATTCGGAACCTAGGGGCCATAGGAACTTCGGCCTGGGTGAGGATGTGCTGAAGGACAGCGAAGAGCCCATGTTGGTATAAGATCGAAAGGCCAACAGGGCCTCCATCTCTACTATACTCCCCTCCTTGAAAGAGGGCGATACGGTCTCAGGACAGGCCTATACATTGGCCTTTGGCATATATGGGTGAGATAGCTCCGCCTACTATGATAGGGCGTTAACACAATCACTCGCCTATGATAGCTCGCGGGCCCAATTTTGCGCCCTCGAGCTCGCGCATATGTCAGCGCGTCGTAGCATCTGCCTTGCGCGACAACTGACGGATGTTAGCGTGGCGCGATCCGCTCTCTTCTCGGAGGTGAAAATGCTAAAGGAGGATCTCGCGGCCTCCAAGAGGGATCTTGCCCTGCGGTAAGTTGGAGTGGTAAGTATCTTCTCACCTGTTACACACTTAAAGCGCTTTACTCTCACCCTGACCCCTTGTTATCTGGTAGGATGTCATGATTGTCGCCAAGAAGTACACACGCATCACCCGCCTTGAGGATGAGAACTGGCGCATAAGGGCTCAGAATCAGCAGTGGATAGACTCTCTGGCCTCTCCTCCCCCGGGCGAGAAGAAGAAGGCTTTATTGTATACACAGTACGAGATCGACCTGATGATGCAGGAGCACGCCATCCTGGGGGGCAGGCATGCGCTCCAGATGATGCAGGAGGCCGGGTTTCTAAATGGTGAGGGCAATACAATGACTGCCAAGATCCTGATGTCAGTGCTCTTCCAGCCGGTTCTCGAGCCAGTGAAAAGCTCGGATGAGGATTCTGGCGAGAGTGAGCACTCGACTTCGTCACCCTGAGGCTCTTGCCCTTTTTGCTTTCACTTGTACTTTTTTTCTTTCGGGCCATTCCCCCTTTTGTCAATGTAATGATTTTGATAAATGGAATACATTGTTATAAAAATTCTCATTTCTTCTCTTTATTCTTCTTGATGCCGAGTGAAGCGGTACTTAGAAATGCATTCGACTCATGCTTCCGCTAAACCCAGGGCCGGAAAATCTCGCGATACTTTAGGCCGACTTTTCTCTTAGGATTAGACTTCGCACCGTTCTCGCCCTTTAAGGTGTGTGCAAGTTCTCGGGCCTTCATGAATGAGCTCATTGCACTCGCATTTGCTTACCCTCTTTATACTGGCGAGATCCCCTTTCTTGGCTAGATCTTCCCGAGACCTTATCCTCTATTTAAATAAAACCTTAGCCTTCAGATCTGTTTTATTGGTGAGATTAGTTGAGGACTTGTTTTGAAAACTCTGTCCACTGAGGACCCCTGCCCTACTAGCTAGGTGAAAGCCTGACAGCTGGAGCAACTCTAGACAGCCCTGGAACGAGGATCCTATTTTCCTTTGATCAACTACCAGGCGTTACCACCGGCCCAATCAACTAGATGAAAGCCTGAAGACGGATGTTGAACATCAACCAAACTTAGCCCCAGGATCATAACGGTATCCAACGGGGATCCCGACCCTGCTAGCTAGGTGGAAGCCTTATAGCGGGAGCATCCCGGTACCTAACCCTAGAGCAAGAAGATATTCCTTTGGCCAACCTCCAGGCACTACCACCAGCCCAATCAGCTAGGAGAAAGTCGGACGGTGGATGTTGAGCATCAACCGAACTTAGCCCCAGGGTCATAACGACGTCCAACGGGGATCCCGACCCTACCAGCTAGGTGGAAGCTTGACAGCGGGAGCATCACGGGACCTAACCCTAGAGCGAGAAGATATTCCTTTGACCAACCACCGAGCGTTATCACCGGCGTAATCAGCTAGGTGAAAGCCTGAAAGAAGATGTTAAGCATCAATCAGAATCAGCCTCAGGGTCATAACAACATCTAATGGGGATCCCGGCCCTACTAGCTTGGTTGAAGCCTGACAGCGGGAGCATCCCAGGACCTAACCCAAGAGCAAGAATATATTCCTTCGTCCAACCTCCGGGAGCGACCACTGGCCACATCAGCTAGGTGAAAGCCTAACGATGGATGTTGAGCATCAACACGACTCAGCCCCAGGGTCGTAATGACATCCAACGGGGATCCCTGCCCTACCAGCTAGGTGGAATCCTGACAGCGGGAGCATCTCGAGACCTAACCCCAGAGCGATAAGATATTCCTTTGGCCAACCTTTGGGCGCTACCACCGATCCAATCAACTAATTGAAAGCCTGATAACGGATATTGAGCATCAACCAGACTCAGCCCCAGGGTCATAACGACATCCAATGGGGATCCCGGCCCTACCAACTAGGTGGAAGCCTGACAGCGAAACATTCCGGGACCTAACCCTAGAGTGAGAAGATATTCCTTTGGCCAACCTCCGGGCGCTACCACCGGCCCAATCAGCTACGTGAAAGCTTGACGGTGGATGTTGAACATTAACCAGACTCAGCCTAAGGGTCATAACGACGTCCAACGGGGATCCCGGACCTGCCAGCTAGGTAGAAGCCTGATAGCGAGAGCATCCCGGGACCTAACCCCAGAGCGAGATAACTCGTCATCATTCCCCGGCCCTGCCAAAGATAGATTCTCTGATCGATGAACTTGGAGCTCAAAATTAACAAGATATTTCCAGACTATTGTTCGCTGAGCTCAGGTCGACAAACAGGATTTCTCAGCTCGACGAACCTGGAGCGTAGTTCGACGAAATCTGTTTTCAGGTCGACAAAATCTGTTCAGATTAAGAATGTTAAGGTTTTTCCATATCTGTCCCTCTATTCATTCTATTCTTCGACAATAATTCTCTGAGTAATTAATGCTCATATTCTCAAGAATATGGCCGTTCATGGCAGCATTAATTATGGATTTCATCAGAGTTAATTACTTGCTTATTTTACAGGGGTAGTTGGGGAAACTCATTAAAGACTATATTTCAGTCATTTCATTCTCCAGAATCTAATCAGCAATTAATGCTTAGAATTAAAAATTCAAAAGTAGGATTAGACAGCAGGATATAAAAGAGATTTTTTTCCAAACGGCTCTCAAGAAGTAATATACAGAGAAGAGAATATACAGATACATACAACACAAGATAGAGAACGAGAAGTTAAAGAATCAACTAAATGATAGAGGAAGACACAGAAATATATCCTGTTTAAAAATTCAATTTGTATTCATCCTCAGCAAATCTTCTCCAAGCTTTCAAGAGACATCAAATACAATCAGTCTAAAAAGTTTGCTGGAGATCAACATCAATCTGAAGACCTACACCCTGTACAAAGCTTCCAACATTTCCTAAACTATAATCATCTCAGGGGGAGCTTTAACACCATCAATCCACTAAGTCTTCTCTATTGTTTAAAGAAAAGAGAAGACAACATCACCTTCTTACCTCACTGTAAAAAGGGTTTATTAACTCACTTCAAAAGTTCTTGTGTTGGTTTTTGGGAACCTAATCAAAAGCCTAAAGGGTTGTGAGATCTCCCTGTAAATTGATCTTGTGGTGACAGGACACCTGAGCAAAAACCTGTAGTGGAAGTCACCTGATCAAAAACCTGATAGTGGATTCCTACCAGGGTGGTAGAAGAGTGGATGTACCCAGATTTGGGGAACCGCAATAAATTCTTGTGTTGTCTGTGTGTTCATTTTTCCTTGCTCTGTTGTGCTATGATTATGTAGTTTAGCCTAGTTTCTATTTCATTTCATATAACTACTACTATCACTTATTTTACTAGTATAAATTTTAAAAATAGCAAAATATTTTAAATCACTCTATTCACCCCCTCCCCCTCTAGAGTAAATTAGATCTATCCCCTAACTTTTAATTGATATCAAAGGATTATCAATTGCCTAAGTTATCTTTCAGGGGGAATGTTGGGAGCACAATGCATTCACCGCCTTGAAGATCTCTAGAGAGCGAGTGCCTGGCTGGGCGGCCACTCGTCTAACTTGGCGAGAACTGGCCTCGCATGCGCGCTGAGGCCCGAGATATCAGGCATGTGCTGGACAAAGATTGTATTTGTCGAAGGGCCAAACCATTCTTACTTAGGTCGCGCGAATGCACCTCTTTAGGACATGGGAGGGTGTAGGCAAAACTCCCTCGCTCGCATATCTAATGGGGTCCACTCATCGAATATGGGGTTGTACATCTATGAATGAGGAACTTAATCAATTTGAAAGAAATAGAGTGTGAACATTAGTGGAGTGCCCTAGTAACCATCCAGTCATATGTGTTAAGCAGATCTACAAAAATAAACTTGATGGTGAGTTTAGGATAACGAAAAATAAGTCTAGGTTTGTTGCTCAGGGATTCCTAAAGATCGAAGGGGAAGATTTTGAGGAGTCTTTTGCACTGATAGCTTGCCTTGAGTTCATTAGGATATTCTTAGCATTTGTTAGTTTTAAAAGAATTAAATTGTATCAAATGGACGTCAAGAGTGCTTTTTTTAAATGGTTATATTAAAGAAGAGGTGTATGTAGAGCAACCACCTTGTTTTAAAAATATAATCATCCAAATCATATTTTTAAACTCATAAAAGCCTTATATAGATTTAAGGAAGCACCTCATGCCTAGTATGATAGGTTAATGACTTTTCTTAACAAACATGGATTTAGGATGGGTTGTGCGTATACTTTGTTTTTGTAAAACATAGTGATTCAGAATTAATGATCATGCAAATATATGTCAAAGATATACTCTTTCGTGTCACTAACGAAAAATTATATGAAGAAATTATTGAAGTGATACAAAGTGAATTTGAAATGAGTTTAGTGGAGAATTGTCATATTTCTTAGGTTTTCTAATTTATCAACGAGGCGATGGTATTTTAATTTTTCAATCAAAATATATAGAAGATATGCTTAAATGATTTGGTTTCGATAATTTGAAACACTCTAAAACTCCTAGGAGCGCATCACTCAAATTAGTAAAAGATGATAGTGAGATTTTGGTGGATCAAATAGTATATCGAGTTATGATTGGATCACTACTGTATCTCAGTGCATCTAGACCAGACATCTTGTTTGTAGTGTTTCTCTGTACTAGGTATCAAGCTAATCCTAAGGAATCTCATTTATAGTCATTAAACACATCTTTAGGTATCTTGTACGCACACTAAATCTAGGACTTTGGTATCCTCACAACAATACCTTTATGCTCCATGGGTATTCGTATTAAAATTAGGTTGGATGCTCACTTGATCGTAAAATCACAAGTGAAACTTGTCACTTCTTAGTGCATGCACTAGTTTCATGGTCAAGTAGGAAAAAGAATTATGTTGCCCTCTCTACAGCCGAGGCCAAATATATTGCCTTAGGGAGTTATTGTGCACAAGCACTGTAGATGTCACAAATATTAGAGTACTTTAGTATTTCATTCAAGAACAATGAACTTAGGTGTGACAGCAAGAGTGCCATAAACTTAACAAACAATCTGGTGCACCACTCTCACTCAAAACACATCGACATATGACATCACTTCATTTGAGATCACATTAAGAAGGAAAATGTGAGAGTAAATTTCCTTGGAATTAATAGACAAACAACTTGTGGACATCTTTACCAAACCCCTTCTCGATGCACTCTTCTATAGGCTTCACTTAGAATTGGGGGTTTCGAATCTATAGGTTAAATAAATAAATATGTAATTTTTTGTGTAGTTCTTTGTGTTTTTTGCCATATTAGATAAGACTTACACTGCTAAAAACAATTTCTGAAAAATTGAGAGCGAAAAATAGTGAAAACTGGGCGTATTTCTCAAAAATATAGTCTTAGTTTGATATCGATGGGCGGTAGTCCTATCGTCGGCGATAGTGTGTTTTTATGAACAACCTCAATTTATTTTTTTTTGCCATCTTTCTGTTTTTGGGTCATTTTAAGCATTTTGCTTCTATTTCTGTTTGCTAGTTTTGTTTTGTTTTTATTTAATATACATATATATATAATCCCAAAATCATAAAAAATATATTTTTGATTTACTCATTTTATTTATTTATGTTTCATATACAAAACTCAAAAAATATAAAACCCCATACTCACAAAAATATATTTTTGCTTAGTCTTCATGTTTGTTTATTTTATTTAAAATAAAATTTCACAAAGAAATGCAATGGTACGATCATTATTTTTGGTACATGCATGACTACAACTAAAAGCATAAATATTACGTCCAATGTTTGATTTAGGATTGCTAATCTTTGTTTAACATTATATATCTTTGTCATAATGTGTATAATCTATTGGTATTTAGCTACTGAGTGATACTAAATAGGATATTGTATGATTAATATTCATCTAGGTATGTGTGAGGATTTAGGTAGAATAATGACATCTCACTTATCACATATCTCTAGAAAATGCACACTTGTGGAAATTTCAAAACTTACATATTATAACTCGTGATGATGTGTCTAAAATGCTAGTAATGACTTGAAAAATCAATATCACATTATTCATTTTCATATATAGAGTTTAGAACATTGGGCCAAAATTACATTAGTAAGGTCTTTTGTATACAAGTTAAAGTGTATCTATCAATGTGGGTAGATTTTGATTGATTCGGTGACCTTGGATACAAATACAAAAAAATTATATATTTTATAAAAAAATTGAAGTAAAAAATCTATTATATATGCTATCAAAATCTTTGCCAAGGATACCCCCAAGAGCTACTCATTTTTCCTGAAAAACCTCTATGAGCAGTGTAAGGATGAGCACATTGGTCTATTAAATCATTTTGATCTTGTGCAAAGATAGACAAATGAGTTAGTGCCCTTTGTTCTAATCTTGATATTGTGTAGATAGAAAACGTGACATGACTTTTCACTTCATCATTCTTGTGTTAGCATAGAGATTTACTGTGATATAGCATATACTAATGATTTTTTTTATTTGATGATTTTTTTGATACTACACGTACACCTATCATTGTTCTATCTAACACTTCCATACATAAGAATTGAACTTAAACTTCACTTCTTACTTATTGTACGATTGTACTAGTACATATTTGTTATTCATGATGTTTACAATGTTACACTATATTAACTCTATAAATAACCTAACATTGTATGACATATCTAGTGTATTTAGTTTTGTATGCTTTGTCCAAATTCATATGATTGTTATTCATGATGCTTTGTGATCAATTTGCTCTGCTCGTACTTTTGACACGCAGTTTTGAATTCTCTAATTTGATTTTTGCCACTCTTATATCTTTCATGCCTATTTTGATCTCATGGATTGTCTTTTTGGTTTTCAAGCTTATTAGACTAAATCTCTCTATTTCCTTAATCTTTACGATCATGCGTATCCCTTTTGATAATATCAAAAAAGGAGATTAAAATGTTCATGAGCTAGTCTTATGTTAGTCACCTAAGGAGTATCACATATAGGGAGAGTTATTTGGCTATCATGCACATAGATAGAGGGAGCAGACATGTAGGGAGAGTCATACCATGTGTTCACGATCATACTTAATAGCATTCTCACGATAATTCCAAGTGCCACTCTTACATATAAACCTGTTCTTTTTTGTATTGACTATAGTTGTTTACATTATACCATGTTACTTCCTTTTCTATGTGATTTATATCTCATAAATGGGATTTGTTATTATCAAAAGGGAGAGTTTGTTGGAACATGCATTCTGCATCTCTCAGATTTGATAATATAAAATCCTGAGATGTATTTGATCATACGCTTTTTTGGTAGAGTGTGCAGGTTTACAGGTGTGAAGTTTTAAGATCAGTGATTTTTTGCACTATCGCTGGCGATAGCCTCTACATGGACACGATAACGATCTATGGACTAGTAGAATGCACGAGATGCTAGAAAAGGAAGTGTTAAATTAGGATATCACCCGACAATCGCGACTATCTCCCGGTGATAGTGGCCATAAATTTAGAAATAGCTGTCTCCTTTCCTTTCTGGTGTGGGATCGCTGGCAAAGGTACTAAATTAGGATATTGTCAGGCGATAGCCACTATCGCCCAGAGATAGCGTTAAAATGTTATAAAAGATAATTTTTTTCCTGATCCCGGGTCTTGAACCCTAGAACCTATAGAGGCTCCATATTGTCATCCCTATTGTAGAGATCCACCATCCAAGAAGGAGAACTCTTTCCCTCTTGCACAGACAAAGGAGATCTTTGGAGAAGGAATGCTTGAACAAGATTCTAAAGATGATCACGTGTCCAAGCCAAGAGAATCAAAAACTCTTATCTTTCGCCACTTCCAGAGATTTACTTTTGAGGGAGAAATTTTTTTTGATCTATTTCTCTTTCTTTTCAATTTTTATTGTATTCTGTGGAGAGAAATAGTTTGGTGTGGAAATCAAATTCATGGGAGGAGTTTGTGGGAATTCGGCCTAGGAGGTCTTCAAATTTCTCGGAGGAATCTGCGGAAATCATCCTGAGAGGATGTCTAGATCTGGGAGGTCTAGTAGGCTCGTCGATCTTCTTGGGAAGAAGTGAGAAAGCCAACCGATCCTAATTGAGGGCTGGTATAGACACCACTAAAGCATTTGAATCACCGCCTTCGATCTCTAGTGTCATGAAGATCTAGTTCACATTTTGGTATACAATATTTTGTTTCTTTTTAATAAATTCATGTCTACTTGTTTGATCATTAATTTCATGTGTTTTTGTGTGTTCTGTAATATAATATTTGTGCGATCATCGATCTGGTCTTTTGAGCAAATAATAAGTTTTTTAAAGATAACGTCGGTGATACCTGTTATTGTTGGGTATTGTATCAACAATTACCAGGATTTGAGGAAGCCTCCTGTCAAGCTAAGATGAAGTCACATTGTATTTGATCACTTGTCTTCAAGTTGTGCTTCCAGTTATTCCACGCTAAGTACATACCAATGTCAGGGTGCAGTGGGTCAATATACACGGGTCTGCGCAACGTAATCCCTCGTTGAGCAGATCCGTGTGTTGGCTTATGTGTACTCTCTCTATTGGAGTGTACTTATTTTCAAGTACAGGGCTGAGACAGATCAAGAGGAGACAAGGAGCAAGGATGGGTCAAAGTAACTCGCGGGAAGAAAGACGAGAAATCGTCTAAGTTAGATTCGATGAGAATCACTAAGTGATTCTCACCGATTCGACGAGAATCACTAGTGACTCTCGCCGAATCGTCGAGAATCACTCGTCAATTCCCGCCGACTGCTGCCGGCCGTCTCAACGCCGCCCTGAATTCTACTAAGGCAGAGTCGTCAAGAATCACGAAGTGATTCTCGCCGATTCGTCGAGAATGACTCTGCATTCTCGACGATTCGGCGAGAATCAATTGTGATTCTCGCCGTTTTCTCCGGCTTGCTATTTCAATGAAGCTGGAATTCTGCTAAGTGGAATTCGGCGAGAATCGTAGGTGATTCTCGCTGATTCGTCGAGAATCACCTTCGATTCTCGCCGAATTTGACTTGGGAAAATTTCTGCTATTCTCTGGACCGGTCCAAGTTAACATGCGTGGTTTGGAGCCGGTCTTAGGGCTTCTTTTTGGTAGGGCCCACAACGGTCATTTTGGATGACCTAATGTATAAATACATCGGTATGTTGAATAGTAAAAGGAACGAGCAGAGAAGAAGAAAAGCCGAGCCGCCGACGTGACCTAGATCGCGAGGCTTATTCCGTCGCCATCGCCGCTCGTGTTAGTTGGTCGCCGCCGCTGATCGGGGTTGCTTCCTGATCTCCCAGCGACAGAAGCTCTGTCACGCAACGCGTCTCACGAGTCCTTCTTGAGAACCTTTGTCTCTTGATTTGTAGATCGGGAATACCTTCCCTATCCGAATCGATTGAGACGATTGATCCAAGAAAGACCGTTGGTAGACCTTGCCGGCTTAGCTACGAAGTTTGGATCTTCATAGCGTCGCCGCCTCATTCTTTGCCGCTGATCTAGAGAAGATCCTTTCCAAGTGAGATCTAGGGTCGTGGACTCTTCGTCGACTTCAAGAACACGTTGTCGTACGAAGAGGGACACCTTATTCTCCATAAGTAGTTTGTATTTCTTATACACTCCATTTTCAATTTTGTTGTAAAGGAACGTTGGTTCCTAGTTATAAGGGTTGGGTGCAACCCGTGGTGTAGGAGTGGTGACTCCTTTGTTTGGAAGGGTTCCTTCCGTTAGTGTGAGGATTGGATTTCAATCCTGTTGGTGAAGTGACCGAGTCATCCCTGGTTGGGAGATAGGTCGAAGGGGGAGAGTGGACGTACCCAAATCGGGGAACCACTATAATTTGCCTGTGTCTTTCGGTGCTGTGTTGTTTGGTTTATTTGTGCAGGTACAATTTTAATTTCGCAAAAATGCTGCAAAACACCTATTCCCCCCCCCAATAGGTGAAGGTAGTTGGCACTAGGTGGACTTTCAAATGGTATCAGAGGGAGGTTGCTCATCAAAAAGGTTAACACCTTGAGTAGAATCCTACCACCAGTGTCAACAAGAATGGAGCTGGATTATGATATCTCTCCGTTAAGACTCCCCACATACACAAAGGAGTATTATCCCATCTGGAAGATGAGAGTGTCTTTTCACTTGGAGGCTATCGATCCTCGGGCATCACTCATCTTGGAAGAGGGTCCATTCATCCCCATGAAGACCTCCAGCTCTGGAAAGGATATCCAAATCCCCAAGTGCATTACTGAGATGTCTGAGACTAAACTCTCATTATACAATCTGGATAAGGTGATTCGTCAGATCATCATTAATGTCTGGTCTGGACCTTCTCGATCTAGACTGGAAAAATGTAGGACGGCCAAGGCAATGTGGCAAACCATCTCACACCTCATGGAGGGATTAGAGAAAGCAGGGACCAGTTGTCAACAAGAGGATGAAGTCTATGTGGGGGTCCTCGTCTCTGAAGAAGAAGGTAATGACCAATCTATCAGTATCAGGGCTCCGGTGTCCTTATCGGAGACTAAAGAAGAAATTGAGGAAAGCAGTTCTGATGAAGCTGACTCAACGGTCTCTACCGATCTTAACAGTAACTCTGAAGAGCTGAATCAGGAGAAGGTAACTTCTTCTTCTTGCCCCTCTTCCCTTGATGTTCCTGAAGACAGGAATAGTTCTGATGGCTGTGTATCTAATGATGCATGGGATATGTTGAATTTCAATCAAAAGATTGAAAATCCTGATTCCCTGCTGAGTGCCCTTCAGAAAAGCAACCTACTTATTGAGGAGCAAGCTCAGGAGATTGCTCGACTGAAGACCTTGATGGATCTCCAATTGGAATCCATCAAGGTAAAGGACTCAAAAATCTCTGATCTAGAGAGTCGTCTAGATAATGAGAAGAGAATAGTATCTAACTTTTCCAAGGTAGATGCTATCAAGAGAAAAAGTGAAAATGGGTGGATCTCCCGAATTATTAATTCATAGAGAAATGGGGAGACTGTGTTCAGACCTCCCACCCCAAGTAGGAAGGGCACTCATCATGCCTTCAGGTATGACCACAAGAACAACCGTGGTCACTGCAAGGATGACCAGCCCTCATGTGGAAACACCCACAGTGCAAGGGCTGTCATGGCCACCCATGAGAGAATACATAAGGCTCATCCTGAACCATTTGTATTCTCGGCCACTACCCCAACTCGTCATGAATCTGCCGGAACCAGCTCTCACGGTAGTACTGTCCACCCTAGGACACGGGAAAGGGGGGTCTGGAAAAATGTGGTAAGCTCCCGTGGGGCCTTTGGGAGCGTGCTGACTGAAAGGAAGGCAGCACCTCCCAGGCCTCATGACTCGCACCACATGCATTCTTTCCTCCCTCCCATGTGTCAAGGTGGAAAAGGCAAAGTTGTGAGCAGAACCGGCTCTATCCCGTTTAAACCTGAGATCATGACTACCTCAGTCAGTAGGTCAGGTCTGAAAAGGCGATACAACATTCACGAGTGTTGGTGCTGTGGCAAGGTGGGTCACTTTGCCATAGATTGTTGGCACAACCCCTCTGTGTCAAGGGCAGGGGCATATCCACCTCCTCTGGGCAGAGTTAGCCTTCCTGACAGGATTCCTGTGGGAAGGCATTCGAGTTTTTATGCTTACAAGAACCTAGGACCCAATACATATTGGGCTCCTAAGGTAAGGTAATTCTCTTTTGCAGGGTAGTCTTGATTCCTGTAAACTTGATGGGAACCAGACAGGAGATGTTCCAAGAATGACTTGGAATAAGTATCTGGAATAGGAGCAGTGCCATCGACACAGGCATACCCAAATTGACCACCTGGTGTGCCTTAAACAGAAGATCTAAATGATAAATCTTATAATCCCAGGTACTTGCATTCAGTCTCAATATTTGAGTCATATTGTATCGATATTTACATATATATATATATATATATTTACATATCCACACAAATTTGTGAATTCCTTCTCTCGAAAGTAAATGGTTATGTGTATATATATACACATATATGCTTGTACACCTAAGGAAAGATTAAAATTGTAAAATGACCTTTAGATACAATATTAAAGAATTCTTGGAAGATACACACTTATACATTTGAAAATGAACCTCAACAGGCATAAGTCAGCCCACTGAAAATTAAGAAGGTACGTCAATGGGAGTTACAAAAGATTACAACTGATATCAGAATATTGTGTTCATCTCGATCGAGCAATAACTTAATAAATTTGCCTGCCTCGGTTATTGTCTAGGGTGCACCTGAATTAATTTGCATCCTTACAAAATCATTGTACTAAGGTATAACATAGTCCTTATGCCTCATAACGCTGTGTGAAAAATTCCGTCTAAACTCTCGGTACAAATTGAAAGTGCAGGATAAGATCACTCCTAACTCTAGAGGGGGGTGAATAGAGTTATTTAAAATAATTTTCCAAATAAAAACTTGCAGAGAAAATTTTTACTTTACTTAGTGTATGGTGCTATAGCAAGTAATCAGAGTAAAAAATAAATTCACAGCACAAAGCAAAACACAGAAAGGGGCAAGCAATCCAGATGACACAAGGAGCTATAGTGGTTCCCCAAATCTGGGTACATCCACTCTTCTATCACCCTTGATAGGAATCCACTTCAAGATGAGTTGATCAGGTGTCTTGAGCACCAGAGAGTTTTTGATCAGGTTCTCACAAACCAACAGAAGCTGATTTTGACCAGGTTTCAGCAAAACCAAAAGTAACTTTTGAAGGGAGTTAGAACCCTGTACAGAAAGAAAAAGAAAAAGAATGAAGTTGTCTTCTCTTTTCAACAAGCAAAGAGAAGCAGAAGTGGATCTGAAGTTGTTGTCAAAGCTCCCCCTGAGATCAAGATGAGGTTCAGGAAGGAGAGCTCTGCACAAGGGTGACAGGTCTTCAAAGGTCTGATTTGCTCCAGCAAAGAATGATCCAAGTGAGTTGGATGGAGGTGTCTGAAGCAAT
The DNA here is from genome assembly GCA_039513925.1 of Platanthera zijinensis. NCBI lineage: Eukaryota > Viridiplantae > Streptophyta > Magnoliopsida > Asparagales > Orchidaceae > Platanthera > Platanthera zijinensis. Next base: position 156,452,786 of record CM077090.1, on the reverse strand, counting down.
CAGATTTTCTGTAAGAGAGTCTTTCAGAAATAATTTTTCACTGAGAGAAAGATGAGAAGTCTTGTATTGTTGTTCTCTTCTGGTTCTGTGTATTCTCTGTATCTTCTTATTATTGTCCAAGAGAAAAAAATATATTTGAGTCTTCTTCTTCCTTTACTTTGATAGCCGTTGGAAGTCAGCATTGATTGCTTTCCTTAACTGTCCATGCCTCAAAGGAAATGACAGGCAGACATTCCTTAGAAAATTCCTTGAGCCATGCACCAGATATGCTGTAACGGCCAATAAATTCTTCAGCATTAATTGCCTGTCAGAAGGAATTTGAATTCCTATCCAAAATCGACGGAAGTCTGGAAGGCGTCGAGCTCATAGAAAAACGTCGATCTGAGCACGACACACGTTGGTCAGAGAGTGTTTTCTGTAAGCAGAGCTGGGATCGACGGAACGTCGAGCTGAGGTCGACTCCACGTCGAGCTGAGGTCGACTCTGCGTCGAGCTGAGATCGACTCTGCGTCGAGCAGAGGTCGACTCTGCGTCGAGCTGAGATCGACTCTGCGTCGAGCTGAAGTCGACTATGCGTCGAGCTGAAGACTACTCTAACTAGCCTATGTGACCTATATAACAACATGGAGGTCACAGCATACAATCCCTATAGAAATATAGTCATCCTGGTCCAAATAGTAATAGGGTGTTCCAACAATCTCCCCCTATTTGGATTAGGATTACTATTTACATGAATTTTAGGGAATCAAAGAAAAGAAATAAAGCAGATACAACACAATATAATACAACCAGACATAACAGAATAATATGCAGCATATATGAAGCACTATATAGCAGCAGAATTGTTTAAATGTCCTGAGTCCAGAATATAGAAAGTGTCAGAATACCTTACTTTACTTGTCCTTTGATGCTTTGTCTTGATCACTCTTTTTGAAGATGATTTCTCTGTTTGGATTGGAAGCTTCCTTTTTAGATCTGAAGTCATCAGCTGCACCTAAAGATTTTTGATCTCTAGCACTGGGTGGTACAGCTGCAGGGTGGAGTTCCATGTATCTGTCTGAATCAAAAAATTTCTTTGAGCCATACTTTTCCAATTCTTCTCTTCTTTGTTCTGACATAGTACTGATATGAGATGTATCCAGTCCTCTTTCTCTGGCTTTGCTGATCTCATTTAAGGCAGCCATTTCTGTCATCCTTGCTTTCCAGTAAGCAGGAGTCTTGGTAGGATCTTCAAAGGGGACAGCTGGTTCAAATTTGTTAGAGGATGATTCTTGAGAAGTTCTTGGAGTGAGGTCAACTCTAGGCCTATAGGGATAGGGACCAGAGGTTGGATCAAAGGTTCTTCCCCTGGACTGCCTGCCTTTATAATTTCCTCTTTGTTGACCTCCCCTTTGCTGGCTACTTCCTTGATATCTTCTGGCTTGATAAGTTTTTCCATGAAGAGCTGAAGGGGCTGGTTTTGAAGAAAGACTAGCACCTGCACCTGCACCAGGAGGAGGTGGAGGTGGAGGCTGATGGACTGGTTTAGATGGACCTTCATTGAATTTTCTCTTCTTCTTCATTGCCTTTCTCTGATTCTGAGAGTACTGCATCCAAGGCTCTGTGATTTCACAATTATATTTGATGTAATAGGGAATGTCATGATCTGTAGCTCTGGCAGAAGGTACTCTTTTCAAGGCTTTTGATCTGGCTTTCCTCTTCCTTGCAATAGTTGCAGAGGAGTCATCAGAATCTGTGGCAAACTCATCTTCAGAACTTTGTGATTCTTCATATGGATCTATATATTTTCTTTTGGAGAGGGGAAAGCTGATGGAGGCTGGAGCTGCTGAGGAAGAGACTAAAGGAGGCTCTGCTGTCAGTGGGAAGGAGGAAGCAACCACTGCAGGAGAGGGCACAGCCTCAAAAACCATAGAGGCTGAGGAGACTGGTTCCTGAAGAGCTTGGGAGATATTGGCCTCTGCAGCATCAGGTGTCTCAGTCACTTCACCTGAAGTCTCAGCAGAGACTACCACACCAAATCCAACACTAACAGGAGCCACTGCTACCACTGCTAAATCAGAAGTCAAGACCTTCTGGAAGGGGACAATAGCCCTGGACATATCTTCTTGAAGCTGTTTTTCTGCTATATCAAGGTCTTCTTGTATTGAAGCTGGAGGAGAGAGGATCTGAAGAGAAGCTGCCAAAGACTGAATGTCTAAGGCACTGCTGATTTGCTGCTCTGAAACTGGAGGAGAGGCCTCAGATACCATTTGATCTTCTGCAGCAGACACTGTCTGTGAACAAGTAACTGATACTGTCTCTGAAGGAGTCTGAGCAATCTGAACTGAAGAAGGAGGCAGCTCTTCTTCTGCTGACATCTCCCCCTGCCTAGAATCAGGGGCAGCTGACTCTAGGCCCCCAGAAGAAGGGCGTGCCAATTTGGAGGAAAGGGAGGAGACAGAGGCAGAAAGAGCTCTCAATGAAAGTAGGAGAGGAGCCAGCTTGGCATCCAAAAGGGAGGAGAGCCTAGGAGACAGAAGATCAAAAAGTTGATTGGCTAAGGGCAGGAGGGCTACTTGCTCAAGGGGAACTTGAGTAGAGGTAGAGGGAGTAGCAGAAGCTGAGAATGAAGAAGATGTTGAGAGAGGAACAGACAGAGGAGGTGTAACTTGTTCCTGAATGGAGGAGAAGAGTAAGTCGGAAAAGGTAGATGAATTGAGGAAGTCATGAGGAGAGGAGGTAGAAGCATCCATGAATGAGTCTTCATGCATGTCAAGTGAAAAGATATCCTCATGAGGGGTGGAATCCAAGTTTATTGGAAGGAAAGAAGTTTGAGGAGGAAGGGAGAAGGCAATGGTGGATATGGAGGAGGGTAGAGTTTGAGAGGATGAGATAAGTGAGGTTGAGGGGATGAAGGTGGATGGAAGGGTGAGGGAGAGAGATGGCATAAACCCTTCTTCTGGACCAGTGGACTGAGGGGAAGTGACCTCTATAGTCCTGGTGTCTGCAGAGGATTTCATGGCTGCTGCTGCCCTGGGATTCACGATTCTCCTGTCCCATTTGCCAATTAAAGCACATGTGAGCCTCTTGGAAGCATTTATGTGCTTCTTGGAGGACACCAGCAGTTGGGGGCAGCAGTGGTTGAGAATCAACCCAAGAACTCTTCCAAAATGGACAGAGCTTTTATCCAACTTTTTCTTAAGCATATCAAACACAATTAATCCCCAGTTGGGATGTTTCTTATCCATTAGAGCAGCCATGAGGCAAAACTGATGCCTGGTTATTGCATCATGTGCAGTTCTCTTTGCACAGATCACCTTTCCAGTTATATCTGCTAATAACTTGTACTCAATTGCTAGGTTAATTTTAAGGAGTTTGGAGGGGTTACCAGCAGCATGCCCCATCCTGTCCAGCATCAAGGTATACTCTTCCACTGATAGTTCTATATCATCATCTCCAGCAGCAAAGTTGAAGGCTTCTGTAATGACTTGAGGTGAGATGGCTACCTCATTTCCTGCAATCTTCCCAGTCAAGATGTTGTTATCTGAAATGATTGCTGTAAGACACCATTCTTTAATTTCTGATTCGGGAAGGGGTATCCTGGTAGACATAAAGTGGACTAGCTGCTGCTCCTTGAAAAGATTCAGTATATCCAGAAGGTGTTGTGGAGATCCATCAAAAGAATCGAAATCAATGTCGAAACCAGAGTCGAACTTCATAGCCGCCAGAGCTCCTGCTGTAATTGCCATTATCCTGCAAAAGAAAGAGTACCTTCCAAGATCAAAAGTATAGTATTTGGAGGGAGAAAGCTTGAGCAGAGAAATATGAAAGCGCAACTGCGAACGACGGAGAAAAAATGATTTTATACTTAGGGTTTGACGCAGAAAAGGAAAGAACGTCGAGCTCAGTTCGACGCTCAAGGGCTCTAGGAGAACTGAAACGACTCAACAGCGTCCAGCTTAGATCGACGTTCGACGCTTTGGCTGAAGCTATACGTCGAGCTCAGGTCGACGTTGAACGAAGACGTCGACCGGGGAGAGAAAAAACTCAAGAAGCCAGGAAGCTGTGAACTCAGTTCGATGCTAGAAGCTGAGTTCGACGTTCGACGCTTTTGAGGGCGACGGACCGTCGATCTCCGTTCGACGCAGCGTCGAGCTTAGTTCAGAGCTCAGAACAACCACTCAGACAGGGAAATTTTGAAATGAAATTTTTCTTATTCCTGTTAATTATGGGTTTCAAAATCTTGGAGTTTTAATTTATGCTGTCTCCATCTAGCATTCCCAACTGATTGAGGAAAAAGAGGTGCTTCTTTTCATCCAAGGGTTTGGTGAAGATATCTCCTCTCTGTAGTTCAGTGGAAATGTATTCTAGTGCAATTTTCTTCTTTTCTACATTGTCCCTTAAGAAGTGATGTCTGATTTCTATGTGCTTAGTCCTACTATGGAGAACTGGATTTTGAGCAATAGATATTGCACTGGTATTATCACAAAAGATTTTAGACATCTCTAAGTTGTACCCATAGTCTAGGAGCTGGTTTTGAATCCACAAAATCTGTGAGCAACAACTACCTGCAGCCATGTATTCAGCTTCAGCAGTTGATGTGGACACAGAGGTTTGTTTCTTACAAAACCAGGAGACAAGTCTATCACCAAGAAATTGACAAGTTCCACTGGTGCTTTTCCTGTCTACTCTACATCCAGCATAATCAGAATCTGAAAATCCAGTTAGATCAAATCCTGAGTCATGTGGATACCAGAGACCTAGATTAGGACAACTTTTTACATACCTAAGAATCCTCTTAACTAATGTGAGGTGGGACTCTCTAGGGCTTACTTGAAATCTAGCACAAATGCATGTGGCAAACATTATATCTGGTCTAGTAGCTGTTAGATAAAGTAATGAGCCAATGATTGCTCTATAGTTTGTCTGATCAACTGGTTTTCCAGATTCATCAGCATCTAAAACAGCATTTGTAGGCATAGGTGTTTTCATGGATGATGCTTCAGACATTCCAAATTTCTTAACCAGTTCTCTTGCATACTTGGTTTGAGAAATGAAAATGCCATCCACATGTTGTTTAACTTGCAATCCAAGAAAGAAAGCAAGCTCACCCATGCTACTCATTTCAAACTTTGAGTGCATAAGCTGTGAGAACTTTTTGCATAAATTTGAATCAGTAGATCCAAATATGATGTCGTCTACATAAACTTGTACTAGTAGGGTATGGGACCTATGGGTTCTAACAAAAAGAGTTTGGTCTACACTACCCCTTTTAAAATCATTTTCCAACAAAAAACAAGCTAAGGTCTCATACCATGCTCTAGGAGCTTGCTTGAGACCATATAAAGCTTTATGCAGTTTAAATACATGATCAGGAAAAGTTGGAGAGATAAAACCTGGAGGTTGCTTTACATAGACTTCTTCCTTGATGTCTCCATTGAGGAATGCACTCTTGACATCCATCTGATATACCTTGAATCTCTTGTGAGCTGCATATGCAAGGAAGATTCTTATGGCCTCCAACCTTGCAACTGGTGCAAAGGTTTGGTCATAATCAATTCCTTCTTCTTGGCAATACCCTTGTGCAACAAGTCTTGCCTTGTTTCTCACAATTATTCCTTGATCATCCAATTTGTTTCTGAATACCCATTTGGTTCCAACAATTTGCTGGTTCCTTGGTCTTGGTACTAATTTCCAAACTTTATTCCTCTCAAATTGATTCAACTCTTCTTGCATTGCAATGATCCAGTTTGGATCTTGCTCTGCATCTTGTATGGTTTGAGGCTCAATTTGAGAAAGGAAGCAGGTGTGCATAATATTTTGGTTAACTTGATTCCTTGTTTGCACACCCACTGAGATATCTCCAATCACTTGTGAGATTGGGTGATCTCTTGTTGTTGCTAGATCAACAAGGGGTGTTGATGATGCACCAACCTGTGTTGTTGTTTCCTCTTGTGGAACAACAACTGGTTCTTCAATTTGTTGGCCCTTTGAACTTTCCAGAACTTGAAATTCCTCTTCATTGTCACTAAGTTCAGTGACTTGTTGAATTGGTGAAGGTGATGACCCTTTGTCTTTGATGGTAAGCTGCTTCAGATTTTCTGAAATTGAATGTTCTTGCAAATTGCTTATGGTAGAAGTCTCCTTCTCCTTATAAAACATGTTAGTTTCATCAAATGTAACATGCATGGATTCTTCAATTTTATTTGTGCACTTGTTAAAAACCCTATAAGCCTTGCTAGTCATGGAGTATCCCATAAACACTCCTTCATCAGCTTTGGCTTCAAATTTAGCTAGGTATTTCTTGTCATTATTGTGAATGAAACAAATGCAACCAAATATTTTGAAGTAGTTCACTTTAGGTTTCTTCCCTTTGAGTAGCTCATAAGGAGTCTTACCCTTTAGCTTATGTATCAGGCTTCTATTCAGAACATAGTTGGAGGTGTTCACAGCCTCTGCCCAAAAGGTTAGAGGAAGGTGAGCATCTGTCAACAATGTTGTGGCAGATTCAATAAGGGTTCTGTTTTTCCTTTCAACTACCCCATTTTGTTGAGGAGTTCTAGGAGCTGAGAAAGTATGCCTGATACCTTCATTCTGGCAGAACTCTAGCATAAGAAGAGAATCAAACTCTGTCCCATGATCACTTCTGATCAGGGCAATGTGAGTATTGAACTCAATCTGTATGCCTTTGAGAAAATCTGTCAAAATTTTGAAGTTATCAGACTTCTTCCTCAGAAAGAACACCCAAGTGAATCTTGAGAAGTCATCTACAATTACTAAAGCATAAGATTTCCCTCCTAGGCTTTGTACATTAATTGGTCCAAAAAGGTCCATGTGCAATAAGTACAAGATTCTAGGTGAGTCACTCTTATTAAGTGACTTGAAACTGTTTTTGGTTTGTTTGCCTAATTGACAGGCCTTGCAAAGTCCTTCCTTCTTGTAGGGACCAGAAGGTAGTCCTCTAACAAGGTTGTCTTGGGATAACTTAGCAATGGTTCTAAGGTTCACATGTCCTAATCTTTTATGCCACAAGATGTTTGGTTTTGAAATGGAGTTAAACAGGCAAATATCTACTACAGGTGAATGAAAATCCACTAAGTAAATGTTACCTCTTCTGTTACCTGTCAACACAGTTGTGTTGTCCACTGACTTGACTTTGCATATGGCTTTGTTAAAGGTTACTTGGTATCCTTCATCACACAATTGACTGATGCTTATCAGGTTGTGTTTGAGTCCTTCAACATATGCCACCTTTTTGAAAGTGACTAAGCCAATTTGAACTGTCCCATATCCTTTTGTAGTTCCAAAGCTTGAGTCTCCAAAAATTACTTTGGGTCCAAGCTTGGTTTTGAAGGAAGTGAGGTTGTCCTTGTCTCCTGTCATGTGCTTTGAGCACCCACTATCCAGATACCATTGATGGTTCTCACTTGGATAGGTCTTTACCTGCACAAAAACAGCTTATTTGTTTTTGACCCAGTTAACCTTGGGCCTAGGTTGATATCCCTTAAATTCTGAAATGAAGGACATCTCAGGTTGACTCTTATAGCCTACAGGATGATATCTCCTAGGAGGTATGATCCATTCAGCATAAGGGTTAAAGTAATGAGATGTGGAGCTAGAATTGAAATTTGAGTTAACCCTTGAGAACTGGGTTTTGCTCTGAACTCGGCTCGACGCACGTCGAGCTTCGGTCGACGGACTCAAGTGAGTGCGTCGAGCTCCGTTCGACGGCAAGGTCTTGCTTTGTTCAGAGAGTAGAGGGCGTTGACCTGGGTTCGACGTTTTCTTGCGATTACGTCGAGCTCTGGTCGACGTCCGTCGAGCTTCGTTCGACATTTTTTGTCCAGTTTCCTGGGTTAAGTCAGCATTCTTCCTAGCCACTATCAAGACTCCTTTACCTTTCTCACTGGTAAATTTGATTGGAGTTGTCAGCACTATGGGTTGGCTGGATGAAGCACCCAAGCCCAGTGAACCATTCAATCTTGAGTTCACTGTACTTGTGATGTCCATCAATTTGATACTTCTCCCATTAAGGGTTTCTTCAAATTGTTTGGCCTTAGATAGCTCACTTTTCAGTGAAGCTATCTCCTCCCCACACTGCTTCAACTCTTCTAAGAGTCTAAGGTTATCTGAGTTAATGGATTTGCATTCAATTAATTGTTCATTTAGAGTTTTAATCAGCTTTTGAGACTCAATTAAGTCAATGCACATAGATTTAAACTCAGATTTGAAATCATCAGAAGTAAAGTCAAATGAATCTATTACCTGATCCTCAGTAAGTTCCTGATCAGATGGATAGTCAGCCTCAGGCTCTGAATCAGTGTTCTTTTGAGATGCACTGATGGCCATCATGCAGAATCCCTTTTCTTCTGCATCATCCTCATCATCACTAGAACTGGATGATGAATCAGACTCATCAGAGTCACTCCAGGATTCAGCCACAAATCCTTTCCTGGTGTGCTTGCTGTTGCTGGAGGAAGGCTTGTCATGGTATTTCCTTGACTCCTTGTCCTTCCTTTTATCCTTCCTTTCCTTCTTGTCCCTTCTGTCCTTGTCTTGATTTTCTGGACAGTTTGGGAAGATGTGTCCTGGTTTCCTGCAACCAAAGCAGATAATATCTTTATTATTGGATCTGTCATACCTTGGCTTGTCTTTGTCTTTGGATGACCATCTTCTGAAGTTCCTTTTATTTAGCTTATTGAACCTCTTGACCAGTAGGCTCATAAGCTCTTCATTTCCCAACACCTTTTCTTTAGGTTCTTCTTCCTGTGCTTTGAAAGCAATAGTTTTCTCAGCCTTCTCTGTTGGTGTGGATGTCTTCTGCTCTTCTTCTCTTTTCTTAATAAATTGCTCATAGCTCTTGAGCTTTCCTAGAAGAGCTTCTGTGGATAGCTCACAGACATTTCTTCCATCTTTAATTGACCATATTCTTGAGTCCCAAGAGCTAGGGAAACAAGTCAGTATCTTGTCATTTATCTCAGTAAGAGATATGTCCTTCTCTAGTGATCTAAGTTCACTTATGATTAGGCTCAGTCTGTTGTACATGTCAGCAACTGACTCAGACTCTGCCTTTTTGAAGTTTTCATACTGTGTGATGAGATAGGATCTCCTATCCTTTCTTTCATCTGCAGAACCTGATACAATTTCTGAGAGTTTTTCCCAGATCTCCTTGGCAGTATTGCAATCTGCTACCTTCTGGAAAATGTCATCTGACATGGTTTGAGCCAAGATGTTCATGGCTTTAGCATCTGCTGCCTTCCACTTCTTTATGTCAGCATCAGTCCCTGAAGGAGGAGGAACAGCTGATGTACTTGTTCCTGTGGGAGGTCTTGGACAATCTGTCAATACAGAATTGAAGATGTCTTCATCAAAAGAGTTCATATAAAGTCTAATCCTTGCCTTCCATAGTGCAAACTTAGATAGATTGCACATAGGAGGTCTGGTGCTAGCAAAGTCCTTGTTTTGTGCCATGAGTTTTAAAAGATAAGTAAAACTAAGAAAAGTAACCCTTTGAGGGAAATGATCTTATCAGAGATCTTTTGATCCAGGTGTTAGCCTGTATGAATGATCAACCTCCCTCTGATACCAATTGAAAGTGCAGGATAAGATCACTCCTAACTCTAGAGGGGGGTGAATAGAGTTATTTAAAATAATTTTCCAAATAAAAACTTGCAGAGAAAATTTTTACTTTACTTAGTGTATGGTGCTATAGCAAGTAATCAGAGTAAAAAATAAATTCACAGCACAAAGCAAAACACAGAAAGGGGCAAGCAATCCAGATGACACAAGGAGCTATAGTGGTTCCCCAAATCTGGGTACATCCACTCTTCTATCACCCTTGATAGGAATCCACTTCAAGATGAGTTGATCAGGTGTCTTGAGCACCAGAGAGTTTTTGATCAGGTTCTCACAAACCAACAGAAGCTGATTTTGACCAGGTTTCAGCAAAACCAAAAGTAACTTTTGAAGGGAGTTAGAACCCTGTACAGAAAGAAAAAGAAAAAGAATGAAGTTGTCTTCTCTTTTCAACAAGCAAAGAGAAGCAGAAGTGGATCTGAAGTTGTTGTCAAAGCTCCCCCTGAGATCAAGATGAGGTTCAGGAAGGAGAGCTCTGCACAAGGGTGACAGGTCTTCAAAGGTCTGATTTGCTCCAGCAAAGAATGATCCAAGTGAGTTGGATGGAGGTGTCTGAAGCAATCAGATTTTCTGTAAGAGAGTCTTTCAGAAATAATTTTTCACTGAGAGAAAGATGAGAAGTCTTGTATTGTTGTTCTCTTCTGGTTCTGTGTATTCTCTGTATCTTCTTATTATTGTCCAAGAGAAAAAAATATATTTGAGTCTTCTTCTTCCTTTACTTTGATAGCCGTTGGAAGTCAGCATTGATTGCTTTCCTTAACTGTCCATGCCTCAAAGGAAATGACAGGCAGACATTCCTTAGAAAATTCCTTGAGCCATGCACCAGATATGCTGTAACGGCCAATAAATTCTTCAGCATTAATTGCCTGTCAGAAGGAATTTGAATTCCTATCCAAAATCGACGGAAGTCTGGAAGGCGTCGAGCTCACAGAAAAACGTCGATCTGAGCACGACACACGTTGGTCAGAGAGTGTTTTCTGTAAGCAGAGCTGGGATCGACGGAACGTCGAGCTGAGGTCGACTCCACGTCGAGCTGAGGTCGACTCTGCGTCGAGCTGAGATCGACTCTGCGTCGAGCAGAGGTCGACTCTGCATCGAGCTGAGATCGACTCTGCGTCGAGCTGAAGTCGACTATGCGTCGAGCTGAAGACTACTCTAACTAGCCTATGTGACCTATATAACAACATGGAGGTCACAGCATACAATCCCTATAGAAATATAGTCATCCTGGTCCAAATAGTAATAGGGTGTTCCAACACAAAATAGTTAGGAAAATCTGTCGGAATCACGTCGAACCCGCCCGGTTCGCTACTGTATATATAGATCGAGTAAATCTCGCCGATTTCTCCATATGCCTTAATCCCGTCGATTCGCCTTCCTATTACACTAACATTCCGCCGATTCGCTGGTTCGTGTTCTTCCCATCGATTCGCCTGGTCAGTGGATTCCCTCCGATCGCCCAAACCCAACGGAATCGCACAATCCCGACACCATCCCATTAATCACAACTGCGACCGCCAAGGATCTCCTCTGTGCCTCCGACGACTAAGAACAAAGGACGGAAGGGCTTCCACTCGACATTAGGGTAACTGTCTATTCCCGTTCTTCCTCCTTTTTAGTGGCTTGTCAAATGTGTAGCCTCCTACTAGGATCGCTGAGAAGATATCGACTTGGGTATTTCCTCCCTAGGTCTATAATGGCTCCAAGAACAACCGCTGGCCTGGTCACTGGATGTGAACTAGTTCGAACCGGTTTTTCACATGCCTTAGATGAGTTCAGGAACATCATCCTCATGCTTTAAGAGGCTGGACTCACCTTTATACTGGAGCACCCCTACAAGATATTGGATAAGGAGGTGATGGAGTTCTTTACGACCGCCAAACTTCGGGATGAAGACATTGTCATCAAGTGTAAGATTGTCGGTGCTAGGATCAAGATATCTGCAAGGAAACTGACTCGATATTTGCAGCTTTCCAGCTCTGATCACGAGGATTATCTGGAAGAACAAGATAGAGCCAGGACTCTTCTATTCTGCGGCCTACCTAGAGGAATCAAATCCATCAAAAGGAAGGAGATGAATGAAGAAGGCAAGCTTCTGTCTGACATCGTTGGGAAAGTCCTGATATGTAAACCAGGCTCCCATGATCATATCTCAGGGGAGATGTTTAAGATCTTAATGGTCATCGTCTTAGAAAGCGATTAAACTGGGGGGCCATGCTGTTTGAGAAAATAAAGGACACTCTGAGAACCCCCAGCTTTGGACGGATCATTAGTCTTTATCTGAACCAACTGGATGGCGATAAGTTTGATATGAGCAAAGGAGTTCCCATCCACTATCTGAAGAAGATGGACTCCAGTGTATTTGATAGATGGGAGAGACGGATAGGGCAAGCTGCCGTGGGAGAAGAATGAGATGAATCTCCGGCTGTGTCACATAGGGCTGAGGACAATAGAACCCTAGCAGATTCCGTGGCTGTCCCCGGTGAGGTTCCTGATGTACTGACTGCAGGAACTGAGGGGGAGTCTCTATCTGCTCCTGCTGATGTCAGATCTGACATCTCTCAGATAGCTCGGGATGTAGTTGAGAACCTGCAAGAAGAAATTGAGGATGAGGTGGAAGATGAGGCGCCCCTGAATGATAATGATCTGGGAGATGGAGGTGATATCGAGGAGAATGTCGAGGGAAATTTAGGCAATGCCTCAGTTGAGATTGAGAACATGGATGATAAGGAGGAGGAAGAAGGAATCGAGAGGATGGAAGTGTTGGATCCTCGGGATGATGCTGAAGAACAAGCTCCTGAGGATTCTTGTGCACGAATGGAGGGGGAGTCCTCCCAGCAACTATCGGTAAGCATTCCTGAAAAACCTACCGACGCTGCCCAAATTCCCCCTGTGGAAACAGTACTTGTGTCCAGCTCACCAAGTGCATCTGCTGAAGAGCCAGATCAAGGCTTACCTGAAGATCATCCCTTGCAAGCCAATCTGGCAAATCATACTGTCAATATAGTTCAAGGAATTCTGGATGAGCTAAAGGGCTCGTTTGAGAAAAAACAAGCCAAAGTGCTCAAAAGGGTTAAAGAATCTGAGGATCTAATGTTAAAGAACATTGTGGAAGTCAACCACAAGTTGGACGTTATGGAAAAGAAATTCGAGGCAAAGTATACTGAAGCCGGCACAGCTGTCTCTCTGCTGATGCAAGGTCATAAGAAGAACACGGATGATCTGGCTGTCGTTAATCAGAAAGCAAATGTATTGGCAGATAACATTCAAAAATTTGATGCCACCATGGTGACCCTAAATGCCAATCAAAAGACACTGCTCGCTGAATTTACAAAAACTGTGAAACACATCGATGAGTCCCTGCACGCTTACGCAAACTCAATGGCATTGGAAGCCAAAAAGGGGGAGGAAGAGTACAAAGCTAAGATGGCTGGGCTTCAACAGATAATTATCGAAAATTTCGATCAGTCTAATAGGTATGCTCTTAAACTCTAACAAAATCATAATTGACACCTTCAATCAATCTAATAGATAATAATTGACAAATTCGATCAATCGAATCGGTATGTGTTTGAAACGGCCCATTGGTTAGTACAACAAGCCTCGAGCATACACGTTCCCGTTTCTCCTCCGGAGCAAGAGGAGTACACTGCTGCTGCTGCTGAAGAAGAGGCAAGTATTGAAGAAGTTATACTGAGTGAGGCTGAAGCCAAGAAGGCTGCTAGGGCTGCTGCAAGAGCAGAATGCAGTGGCTGGTTTAATCAAGAAGCTCTAGCAAAAGCTAAAGGCAAAAGAAAAAATCAAGAAGGAACCTCAAAGGAAATGCCAACTGAAAAGAGAATCAGACTGAAGGAGGATGAGGTGCGAAATGAAAGGTGGAGCCCAGTATCAAGAAGCATCATTTTGGACACATTTGCGTTGCAACAGAGGGGGAGATAAAAAGGAACAAAGTCTACAGTCAGTACGAGTGGGAGCTGCACAAGACCTTTGAAGCCAAAAGAAACATCTTCTTCAGGTCCAAGACTGTGTCAAATAAAGCTCCCCCTCCCAGATACTATCCTAAGCCAAAGGAATACTTTGAACGTCAAAGCAGCAAGCACTTGGCGCAGCAGCTAAAAGACGAAATAGCTAAGGATAAAGAGATCTAGGAATTTAGCTAATGTACTCCTTATGTTTTTATTATTATCATCATGTATACATATGAACAATTATCGTGGATATCTATATATATATATATATATATATAAGTTGATGATTGTCTCTCATATTGCTCTGTTTGCTTTTATTGTTCCTCTCTTATTTTAATGCATGTATTATCTGGATTGGTGAAATTCATCTTAGCTAGTAGGATTTTGGCTTCTTCAAATAGGGGGAGATTGTTGGGTATTGTATCCACAATTACCTGGATTTGAGGAAGCCTCCTATCAAGCTAAGATGAAGTCACATTGTATTTGATCACTTGACTTCAAGTTGTGCTTGCAGTTATTCCACGCTAAGTACACACCAATATCAGGGTGCAGTGGGTCAATATACACGGGTCTGCGCAACGTAATCCCTCGTTGAGCAGATCAGTGTGTTGGCTTACATGTACTCTCTCTATTGGAGTGTACTTATTTTCAAGTACAGGGCTGAGACAGATCAAGAGGAGACAAGGAGCAAGGATGGGTCAAATCAACTCGCGGGAAGAAAGACGAGAAATCATCTAAGTTAGATTCGACGAGAATCACTAAGTGATTCTCGCCGATTTGACGAGAATCACTAGTGACTCTCGCCGAATCGTCGAGAATCACTCGTCGATTCCCGCCGACCGCTGCCAGACGTCTCAACGCCACCCTGAATTCTACTAAGGCAGAATCGTCGAGAATCACGAAGTGATTCTCGCCGATTCGTCGAGAATGACTCTGCATTCTCGACGATTCGGCAAGATTCAATTGTGATTCTCGCCGTTTTTCTCCGGCTTGCTATTTCAATGAAGCTAGAATTCTGCTAAGTGGAATTCGGCGAGAATCGTAGGTGATTCTCGTCGATTCGTCGAGAATCACCTTCGATTCTCGCCGAATTTGACTTGGGCAAATTTCTGTTATTCTCTGGACCGGTCCAAGTTAACATGCGCGGTTTTGAGCCGGTCTTAGGGATTCTTTTTGGTGGGGCCCACAACGGTCATTTTGGATTACCTAATATATAAATACATCGGTATGTTGAATAGTAAAAGGAACGAACAGAGAAGAAGAAAAGCCGAGCCGCCGACGTGACCTAGATCACGAGGCTTGTTCCGTCGCCGTCGCCGCTCGAGTTAGTTGGTCTCCGTCGCTGATCGGGGTTACTTCCTGATCTCCCGGCAATAGAAGCTCTGTCACGCAACGCGTCTCACGAGTCCTTCTTGAGAACCTTTGTCTCTTGATTTGTAGATCGGGAATACCTTCCCTATCCAAATCGATTGAGACGATTGATCCAAAAAAGACCGTTGGTAGACCTTGCCGGCTTAGCTACGAAGTTTGGATCTACATAGTGTCGCCGCCTCATTCTTTACCGCCGATCGAGAGAAGATCCTTTCCAAGTGAGATCTAGGGTCGTGGACTCTTCGTCGACTTCAAGGACACGTTGTCGTACGAAGAGGGACACCTTATTCTCCATAAGTAGTTTGTATTTCTTATACACTCCATTTTCAATTTTGTTGTAAAGGAACGTTGGTTCCTAGTTGTAAGGGTTGGGTGCAACCCGTGGTGTAGGAGTGGTGACTCCTTCGTTTTGAAGGGTTCCTTTCGTTACTGTGAGGATTGGATTTCAATCCTGTTGGTGAAGTGACCGAGTCGTCCCTGGTTGGGAGATAGGTCGAAGGGGGAGAGTGGACGTACCCAAATCGGGGAACCACTATAATTTGTATGTGTCTTTCTGTGCTGTGTTGTTTGGTTTATTTGTGCAGGTACAATTTTAATTCCACAAAAACGCTGCAAAACACCTATTCCCCCCCCCATAGGTGAAGGTAGTTGGCACTAGGTGGACTTTCAGTTATCACAGGCGATAGCATCAGAGAACTTGCTTTTTGACTAAAATAATTTTTAATCATCAATATCTCACAGCAAACCTTATTCACCCCACCCCCCACACCCCCCCCCCACCCACTCTAAGTTCGGGCACTAGATCCAACAAGGGACTCTCCCATGGAGGCAGAATAGTGGATGTACTGGCACCCATTATTAGTTGAGCTTGTTGTTCCTTGGCAACTGGCTTCTTGCTTGTAGACGGGGTCCGCGATTTGGAGCCTAGCACTCTTCAATAGGGGCATCCGCCACTTCATTTACACTGTAAACATAAAACTGTGTGCCCAAGAATGCCCTCTCCAAAAAGCGAATGATCCGCCAGCCAACCATGGACAAAGCTAGGGATAAAAGAACTCTCATATGCGATGGGAAACAAGGGTGTTGATGTCACCCAGATTGTCTTTAAAGAATTTGAATCGGGATCTCCAACCCATAAGAGCGCCCACCACATTCACAATTCACATCTTGTTAAACCGAAATTACAGCTGCCTTCACTTTAAGTCCTGTGTCTGGATAAGAAAGAAGAATACTTCCAAAGAAAAGGTTATCCTCTCCAACCTCTGGTACATCACAAAATACATTATTGTTGCCACAGAGTTGGACGATAGTTGAGCGGCCAAAATCCCAAAATAGCTCAGAATCTCCGCGACCTCTGGGAAAACAGGAAAGGTCTAGCCTACCTCGAAGTGATCGAGGGGAACGGCGAGTTCACCCTTGTACACTGAATTCACCTTCTCCTTTTTATTTAGAGAGTGTGCAGATAGAATGTCGCCGAGAGGGTGATTTGACAAAAAGATCGCCAAGTCCATGCGGTCTAGTGTTGGGCACGGTGGTTTGTTGCTAAGAAAAGTGACCATGCACCGAGATCTGGACAGGGAAGGAGCTAGTGACAATTTTTAGAAGAGTGATTAACATTTTTAGAATAAACATAAAATGGTGGGGTCCTCTATTTAAAGTCTCGTCAAGAAAGTTAGAAGTGGCGCCAAAAGGCGCCCATTCGCAAGTGGTCTCGCGCACTCAATTTCCTAGCAAGCCCTTGATCGCGCAATCGGTACCATCCAGCAGTAGGATGTAGGCAATGTCAATAATGGAACAGATGCGAGGAAACAAAATATATTTAAAAAATTACTAATATTACTGATGCAATTACATTTCGTAAGAAGGAAATAAAGTAAGGCCGCGCAATCTCAACTATCCATTGAGATGACCAAGCTCCGCCTTCAATTTAGCAAACTCCGTCTCCAATCTGGTGAACCGTACTCTGATCTATGTCAGGTCATCACATATGGAGCGCAACATCTCCGCCAGCACCTCCCCTTCGTAAGGAGAAGTTGCAGTTAAGAAAAAAATTAGTCTTATTTCGCAGACAACTTTAACACACCTTGTAGGGATACACCTCTTACCAAAAGCGATAGTCCTTCGATTCTCACGTCCTCATCTCCAAAGACATTGGTTAGGGTGGTTGTTAGCACTGACAGGCTTACCATGTTGTAGCGACCCTTGGGGAAGCTAAAATCTCGGAAGTCAATCTTGGGTGGAACTAATGACCACGCGGAGCCACAGGCAGGGTGCTTGGCCATCTCAGGGTCAACATCCTTTAGGTATGCCTGATGCATTAACTCATCATGCCTACAAGTGGCACGTAGCTGTGCATGGGTTCGTGGCTGTTTACTGGGATTTTACCACACCACATGATGAATGATGACCGACTTTCGGACGCTTTGCTGAAATGCAAGGGCATTCATGAAGTTGGCATGCTTGGATGATGACTCACCTCTAGGTATGCTCTTTGGTATATTTTTTATCCTGCGCAGGTACCCATGCGGCCTCTTCCTCTAACTGTGCCATCTAGAGTAGGGTCTTTGACACAACCTCCCCCTAGTTCTTCTCGATCTCCTCAAAAGTCTTGTGGTAAATAATACCCTAAAAGAATCAAACCCTAGGATCTCCATCAAATCACTGGCAGCTAACACATTCTTTGCAGTGGTCACACCTATGAACATCCGTAGGAAAGATGGCGCCTTCATCAACACCTCCTCCCAGCGGCATTACAGATAATAGGCCCTCTCACCAATTCGATCGTTGCTTGAAGAGTTCCTTTGGGTGAAGTAGTCTTCATGAGAGCACTCTCGGCAGTCGCCTGCCCTCTAATAGGGTAGGAATTATTAACCACCACTTTTCGCAAATGTTCCATCGGACCTAATCCAGTTGACAAACTCCCAGAAAGAGGACATAATGTAGGGTCTTTGGCTAGCTTGATGGCCTTCAACATCAGTTTTTCATAACGTCCTAGTTCATTCCTTCCATTCTCACTAAATAAAGTTTGTAGGGTCCGAATTTGCAAAAAAAGTGAAGAAACGGTGGGCCAACCTGCCATACTTATAGGCTTGTCCACAAGCTTTCGATCGCACTCTTTGTAGTTACCAGTCTACTTTTCTGGAACCCGCGCGATCTACCAAAAAGTGCGGGGATTATGTTAACCCAAATCTTGTGATAATGGAGGAGAGCATCTGACAAAAGCAAAAGCATTGATTACTTGCCAAGGAAACATTCTCGGCATACGGTGACCTTTCGGGCATACACTCTAGAGTACTCGCAGACACTGGGTGTAGCGATGATCGGTACGGACAGTCGACCGAAAACATTCAGAAAGCTTCTCAGAGTGTTGTTCTGAAGTTCCAGTCTAGTGTACGTGCGGACGCTACGACAAAGCTCATGCAGACTCTTCATTTTTGATCCAGTTCAAGCAGTGCCACGCGATTTAGTGCGGTCTCTTAGTTTAGTCCTCATCGCCCAACCCTTCATGTATCTTGGGCGGCTGAGCATTTAATGTCACAATTAACAAGGAATTAAAATCCTATCGGTTTGTGAACCATCCACGCAACCTACCCTCAAGTATAAAAGGGGTACCAGTGGTGCTTGGAAGGAACGCGCGAACTTAGCCTAGTCGCTTGTAATCCTCTTTTTCAATCAAGAGGCCCATCGCAAGGAAGGCATTCACCATGGTGGATCAAATCTGGCATTCACCACTACCAGCAGCACTTCCTTTTCTTTGTCTCACCATTCGTAGGGTGAGTGACCAATCGTTTGTGAATCACACTTGTCTCTGTCGACCACCCTACCCAAGGATAGCGAGTAGAGAGTTGGTGGCATTTTTGACTCTAACAATACGCATGCCATGTTAAGTGTTCATATCGCTTAATATATCATGCATATTATATTATTAATGTCATCGCACTTAAAAATATTAAATTTGTCCATAACCATTTAATTTTCGCAAGCGGTGTATAACCTAGTGGAAATTCATATGCATATAAAATGTTAAGGTTGCCCAAACTCCCTTAACATTCGTTTGCATATTATAAGGTGAGTGAATAAATGATGTATGCATAAATATATTTATATAATGCAATTCAAAATATATGAGAATTATAAGATACTTTAACTTTAGAAGCTCAACCTCGCTTTGATACCAAATTTCATGACCTGTCTAAAAGCAAAAATTATAGTGCACTCCAGGAGGGTCATGATGCCAAAAACATGGGGGAAAGAAACTTCATGTTTGTTAGGAAAGAGCTGAATTAGAATTATAAAATTTAAAATAAATAATTTGGTGAAAAAATACATTATTTTATGTGAAAGCTTTAGTGTATAGCAGTGAAAAATTAAATACACATATATTTTAATAAAACTCATGATACAAAGTGCTTGTACAAATTTCATGTAATAAAATCCCAAAAAAATTAACATGCAACAATATCAAATTTCATTACATAGCTTTTAGCTTAGCAGTTGTCCATGAATCAAAAAAAAGGACTGATCATAACTATTATATAATAAGCAATACCTGATAGTAAAGGAAATACAACATAGAACTTAATACATCACAAAATATTAACATAAAAATAAGAACTTGTTGCGGATAAGGCTCGGATAGTAGGCGGCAGAGTCATAGACGCTAAAGCAAATTTCAAAACCAAAAAGGAAAAAAGCCTCAGAACATTGATAATAGTAAATAAAGTAAAATACATAACTAGCAAGGGATTAAAAATGTATGTATACTAATTTTCATGAAACGAAGCTAACAAAGCAGGCAAATATGGGGATCAACCTGAAATAATTGGAATTATTAACCTAGTCTAGAGTATAAAATATATTTATTCATGTAATGATATAAGTTGTAACCACTGAAAATTGTAGGTATATTTATTTGATGCATAAATTCATGATTTAGACAGATTCAAGTTTAGATTCAAGAATTATTCAAGATTGAGAATTTATGCACATGATCTCTAAGAGAGAGCAAGAGTGAACCCTCACTCTTGAGCTAGGGAGTTTATGCCCATTGTCAGAACTTATGTAGTACTGACGGACTAGCGAATAGGAGTGGCGGACTAGTTTGGCGGACTGGCGGTTTATTCCTGGAAGTCTGCCTCTCTAGAAGATCTGGTTGTGTTACCGCACGGGTAATGGAGTTGGTTAAAACATATGGAGCTCGTGCGGTATGGCGGTCTGTATAGGTGGACAGATCTGGCGAACTAGAAACTTGGATTGTCGGTTTGGTAATTTTCTAAGGTTGACGGCTAATAGTTGTTAAGGCCAAGGCATGGAGATCATTAAAGGTAGCTTAATTTTGAACTAGCAGTCAATGTCTTCCTAACTGCTACAAGAGATCCTATATGCTTATCACAACTGAGGAGTTTGGAGATTAGCTGGTGCTAGTGATTGCGGTCTAGCAGTTAGATTCTATCTTAACCGTCACTCTTGCCCTGAAGCGAGCTGCCACATTAGAGATGGATAAAGATCAAAGCAAGCATGTTAGTCTCAAGTTGTAATCATGCAGTTAGATTTGTCTAACCGCACAGCCCGCGCAGTCTGCTTTTATGTATCCGCCTAGTCGCATATGATAGGTATCATGTATCCTCTCTCTTGTTTACTCTCTCTTCCCCCTGTTTTCTATAAATAAGGGGACATACCCTTGTATTATTTATCTTTTGGAGTAATAAAAAACCCATTTATTTACGCTTTCCTCACATGATATCAGAGCTTATCGGTACATTTTCTCTTATTTCTGCTTTCTCGAACATAGTGCGATATAAGCGGTCTCCAATTTTTAATCGCCTGAACTTCTCTTTCCACGGTTTTCTCTCTTAACTGCGTTCTTCTCCCTTTTAGCGATTTCCCTCATTTCTGTAGTTTTTCTCTCTTAATTGCGGTCTTCTCCCCTTCTGCCCTCCCTCCCACCCATTTTTCCTCGCACTTCCTACAAATTACTTCCTTCTTGAAGCCCCTACTCTGTTTGTGCGGTTTTACTTTGTTCACACGGTCTCGCCCTGTTTGCATGATCTTGCTCTATTCACGCGGCCTCTCTTTCTTCGACCGATTTCGCTCTGTTCGCGCGGGTTATCTATAGAGACTCCAACCTTTTCCTCCTCCACTCTATCTGCGCAACCTACTCCTACATTGCTTCTATTTCCACAACTTTTGGTAATCTTAGAACTGCTTCCAAGCTAACTGGTCCAAATTATCTAGACTAGAGTGTTTCCTTTACTTTTTTAGTATGGTCTCAACGCAAATGTCATCATCTTACTGATAACCCACCTCTACGTGGATCTACTGCTTTTGATGACCGGGATGTAAGTGATGCTCTAGTCTGTACATGGCGTGCAAATAGTCTTTTTGATGAATACCTTCTCGTCATTCGACATGATAAGATAGTTAAGGCTTCTTAGACACATCTTGCTTCTTTATACTCTAAGGGAGCTCAAACTTTGTGCATGTATACATTGTATGCAGATATTTTTGCCCGACCTATCATGACTCTTACTACTGCTTATTAGAAAGTGAAAGATATGTGTGTTGAACTTCTTCAGCATCATCCCTTTTCTATTGTTCTCGCTGAGCAACATAAACACTTTCAAAAACTCTTGGTGGTTACTTCATTTGATAGACTCTTATGATATGATTCATCAACAAATTCTTAGAGAGGCTGACAATCCTACTATGGATGTCACTACTGCATGCATTTTGGTTGTTACTACTCTTCTTCAACATCCTTTGCTTACCTCTCCACCTCCTCCTGACACTATTGCTTATCTAGCTCATCATGCCATTCCTAGTGGTTATGGAGGCCGCTTCGGCAGACGTGGTCCCTCTAGATATCTCTGCTTTCACTATGGAAATACTGGTCACCTTGTTGATCATTGTCGGGTCAAGCATCCTCATCTTCAACCTACTACGGGTGACACTACCTCGAATAAGTTGACTTCACTTGCTACCTCATCGGGTGGTGCTCATATGGCCACTATGAGTAGGTGTCTTATTGATTCTGGTGCTACTAATCATATGAAGGACAATCCTCATTTTTTCTCTCATCTAGACAAACATAACCAGTCACCTCAAGTTTTTATTATGGATGGTTCTTCATCCCCTATGTGCGGATCTAGAATAGTGCATGTCATTCTCTCTCTAACTTGAGGACACACTCTATGTCCCAAATTTTTTGTGCAACTAACTTTTTGTTACCTCTCTATGTATACAACTAAATTGCACGTCTACATTTACCTTAGATACTTGTTCTTTTCAGAATCCTCACTCTAAGGAGACGATTGGTACTGGGACTAAAATTTGTGGCTTATTCTACCTTGACAATGTGTCGACTTTTTCTGCTTCCACATCTCTTCTAAAGTGCCATTTTCCTCTTGGGAATCCTCTTCCTTGCCTTCTCTACCATCTCTTACCTGATCTACCTCGAGGAGACTCTTCTCTTAATTGTGGAGCTTGCCAACTCGGCAAACACCACCGTTCGTCTTTTCCAGCAAAATAAGGACATAATTTGTCTCGTCCATTTGAAATTATTCATTCTGACATTTGGGTTCCTGCTCCTACTAAATCTGTTGGTAGGGGCAGTTTGTATTTAGTCACATTTATTAAAGATTTTTCTATATGTACTTGGTTATTCTTGTTGAAAGAACATTCTGAATTTTTTTTTGTTTTTAATACATTCTATATTGAGCTATGTACTCAATTTGATGTCTCTATTAAAGTGATTTGCACTTATAATGCCAAAGAGTATCTTAGTCATCAATTCTCAGATTTTTGTAGGCATCGTGGCATTATACATTAAACTAGTTGTCCTTACACCTCTCAATAGAATTTTGTTGTTAAATGCAAGAACCACATCTCCTTGATGTGGCTCGCACTCTTCTTATTCAAATGAGTGTTCCTCGGTCCAATTGGGGTCATATCATTCTTCTTTATTGTTACCTAATCAACTGAATTCCTTTTTTGGTTCTTAATGGCAAAACTCCTTTCTCCATTTTTATCCCGATGCCAAACCATTTCATTTACCTCCATGTATCTTTGGATGTACGGCATTTGTTCATTCTCCTTTTCTTGGTCATGACAAACTCTCTCCTCGCTCTATTAAGTGCATTTTTCTTGACTACTGCCCTACACAAAAAGGATATCAGTATTATGATCCTCTTCTCAGGAAACAGTATGTTTTTATGAATGTCACTTTCTTTGAAGATGCACCTTACTTTTCTTGCACCTTTACCCTCCCACCGTCTAATGATCCCTCTTCGCTACCAATTATCTCTGCACCTCTACTTGAAACTATGCTTCTTCCTCCTACACCAGTTTCTGATTATACTTCTTTTTCTCCTGATACTGCTTCTCTACCTGTGCCATTGCTAACAGTTCCCGAACCAACAGTCTCTCCGGCGGATGGATCTGATACTACAGACAAGTCAAACTTTGATCTTCTAATTACCATTTGGAAGGGAGTTCGAACATGCACTCAACATCCTATTCATGATGTTATTTCTTATGCTCGGTTATCTCCTTCCTACAAGATTTTTGCTCTTTCTCTCTCGGTCAATGTCATCCTAGATACCTATCAAGAGGGTCGTGTTATTCCTCATTGGAAATCCGCTATGGATGAAGAGAAGAAAACTTTGACTGCTCTTGTCTCTACCCATCCATGAGCAGATGTGGTTGGTTGTCGCTGGGTCTTTGTGATCAAGTTTCTTCCTAATGGCACCATTGATAATTGTAAAGCTCGGCTAGTTGCCAATATTTTACAAAAAACCTATGGTGTGGACTTTTTTGAGACCATCTCTCTAGTTTCTCAGATTACAACGATTCGTTTTCTCTTTTCTATGATCGTTAACAGATACTGGGATATGACTAAGTTAGATGTCAAGAATGCCTTCCTTTATGGAGATCTACTAGATATAGTCTACATGGAGCGACCTCTTGGGTATGTTGCTCAGGGGGAGTCTCAGGTGTGTAGGTTTAGGAAGGCAATCTATGGACTTAGTAAAAGCTTGCAGGCCTAGTTTGAGAAGTTCATTGAAGTTATCTCTGTTATTGGTGTTGAAGTTGGTGACCGGGCGGTCTGGCGACCTGTCTTGGCGGATTAAAGACCGTGCGGTCTGGCGGTTTTCCCTTCTGTGGTTTGGTTGCTGTGTTGTTGTTGTCTGGAGTCCAAGCGGTCTAGCGGTTTGTCTCTGGCGGCTTGGAGATCGGGCAATCTAGCGGTCTCCAATGGCGATCTCTCCTTCCTCTCTGGTGGTAGCCGAGCGGTTAGCCCTTCCGTCTAACCGCGCGGCTTGTGCGGGTTGTTTCTGTATAGACCGCTTAGTCCTATAATTTTTTAGTCCCACATCTCTTATTTGTATTCTCTCTTCTCTCCTCCATTCTATAAAAGGGAGGCCATACCTTTGTAATAGATACCTTTTTCAGATAATAAAATTTTTGTTATACCTCTTCCGGGTTATTTTTTGTACCTTTCTTACATGGTATCAGAGGACTCGATCTTCTCCTCCTGATTCTGTGTGCCTTCTCTATCCACGCTACCTGTCCGCGCGGCTTGCTTCTTCTTCTCGCGACCTGTTCTCGCGACTTGTTTGTTCCGCTGGCTTGCACCCTGTTCGGGCGGCTTCTTTCTCTTCTTGTTGTTGCCCTTTGTGTGTGTGACCTCTTCTTCTCGCTGCGACCTCTCCTTAAGTCGTCGCGACCTATTGTCGTGACTTTTTTGCCTTGTTCGCCTTGTTTGTCTCCCGCGGTCTTCTCTTTAACCGTGCGGTCTTCTCTTTCTTCTGTTCGTGCGGGCTGCCTTTTAGCCGCTCGACTTCTACCCCTCTGCTTGATTCTGCGGCTTGGTCGTGGCTTTTCTGGCCGCTAGTGTTTGTCATCGTGACCACCACAGATCTCTTTCTTCTAACCGCTACGATTTCTCCCTGTTCGCGCGGCTTGTTTCCTAACCGCACGGTTTGTTTCCTAACCGCGCAGCTTCCTGGTTTTTTCTCCTATGGCTCTTTTTGATGCTTCTACTGCTACCACTCCTATTGCCAATCTGGCTCCGCCTCTTCCTCCTACTCCTTCCAGGAACCTTGGCACCGTTTCGAAACTTGTCGGCTCCAACTACCCAGATTGGAGCGTCTCCTTCATCTTTCTCCTTCGCTCGCAATACAAATGCCACCATCTCTTCTATGATCCTCCTCCCACCACTTCACCTCTCTTTGATGACTGGGATGCGAGTGACGCACTTGTGCATACTTGGCTCGCTAACAGCCTCTCCAATGAATGCCTCCCCGTCATCTGTCAAGATGAGATGGTCAAGGTCGCTTGGCTTCATCTTGCCACTCTGTACTCAAAGGGGGCTCAGACATCCTGCATCTATATGTTGTATGCGGATCTCTTTGCCCATCCTACATTGTCTCCTGCTGCTGCCTACCAACAGGCCCAGGCTCTTGGGGCTGAGATTCTTCAAAATCACCCCTTTTCTACGGATTTGGCTCAACAACACAAGCATTTCCAAGATCTTCTCGTTGTGTGTTATCTGCTCTGGCTTCCTGATACTTATGATATGATCCGCCAGCAAATTCTGGGTGAGGCGAAATCTCCTACCTTAGATGCAATCGCTGCTCGCATCGCTGTTGTCACCTCCCTCCTTCAGCGCCTGCTTCTGCCCGCTCCTTCTCCACCGGATAACTATGCTCACCAAACTCAACGGAGTGGCTCTGGTAGCCGCAGTCACCAGTTGGCGGACGTGCTCCTTCCCGCTACCTCTGCTCTCACTACGGCCGCACCGGCCATACTATGGAGCGCTGCTGGACGAAGCATCCCCATCTTCGCCCCTCGGGTGAATCTTCTGCATCCTCTTCCAAGCCATCTGCCACCATGGTCACATCATCAGGTAGTGCCCTTGTGGTGACCCAAGGTAAATGGCTTATCGACTCTGGTGAGACTAATCACATGACAGGAAATCCTCAGTGCTTTTCTCTACTCAAACAGCATGATCAGTTGCCTCATGTCCTCGTTGCAGACAGTTCTCCCTCCCCGGTTCATGGGTCGGGAGTGGTTCATGTTACTCCATCTCTTCGCCTAGCGGACACTCTTTATGTGCCCAAATTTCCGTGCAATTTATTGTCGGTTACCTCTTTATGCAAGCAGCTTCAGTGCTCTGTGACGTTTACTCCGACTTCTTTTTCCTTTCAGGATCCGAGCTCCCAACGGATGATTGCTACTAGGACTAAGAGTGGCGGCCTCTACTTCCTCGACAACGTTTCTGCCTTGTCCACCTTCTCCTCTTCTTCTACGGATCTTCTCTAGTGGCATCTCTGCCTCGGTCATCCTCCTCCGCGACTTCTACATTAGCTTCTGCCCCACCTCCCTCCTTCCAGTACTCCTCTCAACTACGACGCTTGTCAGCTTGGAAAGCATCATCATTCCTCCTTCCCGCCGAAGCAAGGTCGGAGCTCTACCCATCCGTTTGATCTAGTCCACTCCGATGTCTGGGGCCCTGCTCCTACCCTCATCATTGGTCGGGGTAGTTCTTATTTTGTAACTTTTATTGATGATTTTTCTAGATGTACTTGGGTGTATCTCTTACGAGATCGCTCTGAACTTTTGGATGTATAAATCTCTTTTTATCAATTAATTAAAACTCAGTTTGGTATTTCTATTAAAACCTTTCGCTCAGACAATGCTAAAGAATATCTGAGTCATGCGTTTACATCTTTCTGTGTGCAATATGGCATTATTTATCAGACTAGCTATGTTTATACCTCCCACCAAAATGGGGTGGCAGAATGCAAAAACCGTCATCTCCTCAATGTCGCTCGTACCTTGATGACCCAGATGCATGTTCCACGCTCCTATTGGGGCTATGTTGTTCTCCTTTCCTACTACCTCATCAATCGCATTCCCTCCACGGTTCTCCACGGGAAAACCTCATTCTCCATTCTGTATCCGGGCAAGGAGCCCTTCCCCCTCCCTCTCTAAATCTTTGGGTGCACTGCCTTTGTGCATGCCCCATCTGCCACCGGAGATAAGGTCTCCCCTCGCTCCACCAAATGTGTCTTTCTGTGGTACTCCCCAACTCAGAAAGGCTATTTTTGCTTTGACCCCATTCTTCATAAGCAGTTCATCTCTGCTGATGTCACCTTATTCGAGAATGCCTCGTACTTCTCGGCTGAATCCTCTCCTCTCCCTCCAGCTTCTAATACTCCTATTGTTCTCTTTGTTCCCTCGTCTCCTACTGCGATCTCAACCCCTACTCCATCTCTATCCATGCCTCTCCCTCGGCCTCTTTCTCCCTCTTCTCCGCCATCGACTCCCTCATCTTCGCAATCGTCGCTCTCTACTCCTAGGCCAGCTCTCTCTACCATGGATGCTCCGGATGCCGAGGGACCCGCCGACCTGGATCTTCCTATAGCTCTTCGTAAAGGGGTGAGGATGTGTACTCTACACCCCCTTGCTGCTGTTGTTACATATGATCTCCTTACCTCTTCTCGCAGGGCCTTTGCTCTGGCTTTCTCTGCCACTGCCACACCCCATTCCTACCAGGAGGCCCTTGTTATTCCTTATTGGAAGATGGTCATGGATGAGGAAATGGCGACCCTAACTGAGCGGGGTACCTGGACTCTTGATCCTCCTCCCTTCGGTACTGATGTTGTTTGCTGTCGCTGGGTCTTTGTGGTCAAATTTGGCCCGGACGGCACTGTGGATCGTTATAAGGCCCGTCTTGTTGCTAAGGGATTTACTCAGACCCATGGGGTTAATTACTTTGATATCTTCTCTCCTGTGGCTCGTCTCAGCACTATCTGGGTCCTTCTCTCTGTGGTCGTCAATCGAGATTGGCCAATTTCTCAGCTAGATGTCAAGAATGCCTTCCTTTATGGTGATCTTCAGGAGGCTGTCTACATGGAGCAACCTCCTGGGTATGTTGCTCAGGGGGAGAAACGGGTATGTCGGCTAAAGAAGGCCATCTATGGCCTCAAACAGAGCCCTCGATCTTGGTTTGACAAGTTCAGCGAAATCATGGGGGTCGTTGGTTTTATGCAAAGCTCTGCCGATCACTCGCTATTCATTCGCAAAACCTCCTCGGGACTGGTGGTTCTTGTTGTGTACGTCGATGATATTCTTCTCACTGGTGATGATCAGGAAGGGGTTTCCTTGACAAAGCGGCATCTTCATCAACATCTGGTCACGAAAGATATGGGCTCTCCGAAGTACTTTCTGGGGATTGAAATATCTCAGAAGCCAAACTCCTTAGTCCTCTCCCAACGTAAGTATGCTCTTGATCTATTAAAAGAGGAAGGATTGACTGGAGCAAAACCTGCCCGATGCCCCATGGCAACTAGAGAAGACAAAACCTGGATAGATGATTCTCCTCCTCTTTCAGATATTACGTGATACAAGCGTTTGGTTGGTAAGCTCATATATCTCACAGTGACCAGGCCCGACATTTCCTATGTTGTGGGCAAGGTGAGTCAATTCATGCAAGCGCCTAGGTAGTGCCATCTACAGTCCGCCTTACGGATCTTGGAATATTTCAAAGCAGAACCTGGGAAAGGATTACTCTTTCAGAAGAATGGTCATCTGAGGGTTGAAGCATACTCAGATGCGAGTTACGCTGATGAAAAATGGGATCGCAAGTCTACTTCGTGTTTTTGCACCTTTGTTGGGGGAAATCTAGTGAGCTGGAAGAGCAAAAAGAAGTCTGTTGTTTCCAGATCCAGTGTAGAAGCAGAGTATCGCAGTATGGCATCGATAACTTGTGAGTTAAAGTGGTTACGGGCTCTCATGATGGATTTAGGAGAGGTCTACAACCATCCTCTACCTATGTTCTGTGATAACAAGGCAGCCATATACATCTCCAAAAATTCGGTCTTTCATGAAAGAACCAAGCACATTAAGGTCGACTGTCATTTCATTCGTGAAGAGATTTTTAAGGAACAAATTTGCACTCCCTTCGTCACTTCTGATAAAGAGTTAGCTTACATCTTCACCAAGCCAGTATCCGCCTCGTTTCTTAAAATTTGCGACAAGCTAGACATGATCGATATATATGCTCCAGCTTGAGGGGGAGTGTTGAAGTTGGTGACCGGGTGGTCTGGCGGCCTGTCATGGCAGATTGAAGACCGCGCAGTCTGGCGGTTTTTCCTTCTGCAGTTTGGTTGCTATATTGTTGATGTCTGGAGTCCAAGCGGTCTAGCAGTTTGTCTCTGGCGGCTTGGAGACCGGGAGGTCTAGCGGTCACCCATGGAGATCTCTCCTTCCTCTCTGGTGGTAGCCGAGCGGTTAGCCCTTCCGTCTAACCGCGCGGCTTGTGTGGATTATTTCTGTATAGACCGCTTAGTCTTGTAATTTTTTAGTCCAACATCTCTTATTTGTATTCTCTCTTCTCTCCTCCATTCTATAAAAGGGAGGTCATACCTTTGTAATAGATACCTTTTTCAGATAATAAAATTTCTATTATACCTCTTCCGGCTTGTTTTTTGTTTGTTTCTTACAATTGGGTTTGCTCGAAATGTTGTAAATCACTCTCTATTCATACGCAAGACTTCTATAAGACTAGTTGTTTATGTGGATGACATTCTTCTTACAGGGATGATAAGAAGGGAATTGACTTAACAACGAAACATCTTCTTCAATATTTTATTACAAAAGATATGGTGTCTCCCAAGTACTTCTTAGGGATTGAGATCTCCCGGAAGACCAATTCTGTGGTAATCTCACAGCAGAAGTATATCTTGAATCTTTTAAAAGAGATAAGTCTTCTTGGGGCTAAACCTGGTCGGTGTCCAATGGATGTTAGTGATGATAAGTGTTTGAATGAGGATTCACCTCTTCTTTAAAATGTCACTAGGTACAGATGGCTTATGGGAAAACTCATTTATCCGACAGTCCCGAGACCGAATATCTATTATATGGTAGGAAGGGTGATCCAGTTTATGAAAGCCCCCAAGGATTGTCATCTTCAATTAGCTTTAAAGATCTTGGAATATGTGAAAGGATCTTCAGGAAAGGACTTCTATTTAAGAAAATAATCATTTAAGGATTGAAGCCTATTCTGATGGCAGTTATGCTGATGATAAGGAGGATAGAAAATCTATGTCTTATTTTCACCTTTATAGGAGGAAATCTAGTCAGCTAGAAGAGCAAGAAATAGTCTATAGTCTTTAGGTCAAGTACTGAAGCTGAATACAGAAGCATGGCTTTAACTACCTATGATCTAAAGTGGTTATGTGCACTCATGCTTGATTTAGGATAATTCTATGATCATCCTCTGTAAATGTTCTATGATAACAAAGAAGTTTTATACATTTTGAAGAATCCAGTGTTTCATGAAAGGACAAAGCATATTGAAGTAGACTGCCACTTTATCAGAGAAGAGGTATTAAAGAATCAAATTTGTACTATGTTTGTCACCTCTGACAAAGAGCAAGCCGAAGTTTTTACCAATCCAATGTCCTCCTTTTTGGGTTCCTGTGACAAGCTGGGCATGGTTGACATATACGCTCCAGCTTGAGGGGGTCTTAAAACCTGTGTAGTCCTAGTGAATTGGTAAATAGGAGTGGCGGACTAGTAGTTTACTCATGGTGGTCTGCCTCTATAGATGATATGGTTGTGTTATCGCACGGGTAATTGAGTTTGTTAAAACATATGGAGCCTGCGCGGTATGACGGTCTGTATAGGCGGACAGATCTGGTAGATTGGCAACTTGGACTGGTGGTCTGGTGACTTTCTAAGGTTGACCGTTGGTAGTTGTTAAGGCCAAGGCGTGGCGGTCAGCAAAGGTAGCTCAGTTTCGAACTGACAGTTAGTTTCTGCCTAACTGTTAAAGGAGATCTTATATGCTTACTAAAATTAAGGAGTTTGGCGATTAGCTGGTGCTAGTGATTGCGGTCTGACAGTTAGATTCTATCTTAACTGCTACTCTTGCCCTAAAATGAGCTACCACATTGGAGATAGATAAATATTGGCGTGAGCATGTTGGTCTTAAGTTGTAATCATGCGGTTAGATTTGTCTAACCACACAGTGATGCAGGCCCACGGTTTTGATGGATGAAACTATGTGCTCTGATGTTCGATAATTAAATTAAATATGCAGCGGGCAATATTTCTCTAAATTAATACTAACGCCGATCAACCAATATAGCAATGCACAACGCAAAGGGTTGCTACCCCTTATAAAGATTGAACAAATGACTATATGTCATTGTTCACTCAAGCGAATAGGACCTACCCGATCCAGACCATTAGCAATTCCAAATGAAATTATTCACAAGCAAATCACAAACCAATACGAGAGGGTCCAGACTAAAATAACGATTTAAAATAAATTCCAATTCAATCACAAAAATAATTAATATGAGGGTATACCAAATCTCTTGAACTTAAGTGGAAATCAAGGGTGATGAACACGATTTCTTCTAGTATTCACTAGATCTACCCACTCCAAATTATACGAGAATATTCTGGAAAATAATGCTTGAAAATTCAGATTTTAATTAGCACAGTTTCAATATAAATCAGGACAAAATACTAGCCTTCTAATTCCACCAAATCTCACAAATAATATTATAAGAAATTCACACAAGAGATGTTTAGAAATTCGTTACCCAATCCCAAGAAGTCCATCCACAATATTGAGTGGAGGAAATGCTCATGACGGTGGTAGATTTTCTATTTCCACGCAAACCCATGGATCCACACCTGACGATGAAGACACTCGCCATTTTCTCCTTTGCCAAACCCTAGAAGAGGGAGTATCTTGAAAAGGCAAATAGATATATAAGGAAAGAGGAGAGAGGAAAGGTGGTGAGAATAATATTCTCAAGATAATGGAGGTGGTCGGTTTTGTATGGTGGATGGTTGGTCGGGTTTTGGTCTTGAAGAGGGTGGGTGGATTTTTGGAGATGAGGGAGGTAGGTTTTACCTTGAGATGGGGTGGCTAGGGTTGGAGGGAGGAGGCGGCTAAAGGGTAGTGGAAGGGTGGCCGAGAGACCTTTGAGAAGAAGGAAGGGGCTCGGGTTTGGGGTGAAGATGGAGGGGCTGGTCGGGTTACTTTGGGAGAGGGAGGAGGAGAGGGAGCCGAGATAGATAAGGGGAGGAGATGTGGCCGGCGGCCAAGAGAGGGCAAGAGGAGGAGGGCCGAATTTTGCCTAAGGGGGAAAAAGAGAAAGAGGGGGAAATTCAATCTTTGAATTCAAGGTTTCAATTTTTTCATTTATCATCTCATAAATCCTTCATAACCATGGCTATATATAGCCTACACCACTCCATCTCCTCAATTCAAAATTCAAAATGAAACTATGATGGTTATATGCACCCATCATTACATGAAATAAAAATAATACAACATGATGGTTATATGCACCCATCATAATACATGAAATAAAATACATGAAATAAACTCTTAAAATAAAATTGCTTAAAAATAAAATTGCTAAAAATAATAATTTGATAAAATATATAATTATAATTATTTAATTTATAATTATATATTTTATTTAGTGGCGGCGGCGGACGTCGTGCAAAACATGTCATGCTGATAGCGAAGGGCATCGTGGTAGAATCTCATCCTAGAGCTTGCGGAAACGATCGTCCCAATCCACAAACTCTCTCAAACGGGGATCAATGACAGCCGTAATAGCAACATGTCCATCAATCCTTCCCCACTCAAAATTACTCATCACTAATGAGTGGCCCATGAGGGGGGAACAGTCGACAGCAGCAGCAACATGGGGCAAATCTGGCCCCACAATCCGTGTCGTAGTAGCATGAACATCTCATAGCACTAAGAACCTGTCAGGTGTAGAAACAGCAAAACTCAAAATGGTGTCAGGCAAAAGAAAATTAACTTGAATCTTACCATCCGATTCAAGAACCAAGGAGTCCACCTGGAAATTAGATAAGACAACACTAACACTCCCCAACCCAAGAGAATATTTAGTGGTAGGAAGAAACGATGTGGAAAGCCACTCAGGTGGAACAGAGACGTACAGTAAAAAGTCCGGAAACTTGAAATAAAGTTAAACACTCTGTGTTATATAAAATCTGAAATAAAAGCATGAAATACGACATTCTTCATAATCATGGATGGGTCAGCATTCCTACGTATTAATTTATTATCGGAGTTAGAAGGCATCCTCTCGGGGACTCACCAGACTAAACCAAAATCACTAAATCTAGCATTGGACGGTCTCGAAAAGGAGTGAAAGTGTGTACGACATAACTTAAAATGAAACACTAACGTCCAAGATACATGAGGAGAGAATCCATGTGCTACATGACTAGACCCAAATACGGAGGATAAGTGGGTTAAGTCAGGTGGCATGGGAGCCTTATAATCAGAGATGATTTTAATGTGCTCTGAATTCGCAGTTTTAATTTTATATTTTAAATACTCACGCTTGGCATGAAGATATGCCAAGGAGAACCGCTCATCATGAAAAAAAGAGTTGGACGCTC
The DNA here is from genome assembly GCA_039513925.1 of Platanthera zijinensis. Classification (NCBI taxonomy): domain Eukaryota; kingdom Viridiplantae; phylum Streptophyta; class Magnoliopsida; order Asparagales; family Orchidaceae; genus Platanthera; species Platanthera zijinensis. Next base: position 156,419,361 of record CM077090.1, on the reverse strand, counting down.
CCGAATGTGGCAGGATGTGCGAGCGATACAACTCAAGGGGCCTTTCTATAGTCACTAAAGTGTGGAAATGAGGGTCATCAAAAGGCGATGGGTAAATGCGTGCGATCGGGTGTGGTATATAAGTATGTATAGGGGACACCACATCCAGAGGCACAATTGCCAAAGAATTAGAATCAGTCGTAGTAGAGGACAGAACCATAGAAGGACATGTAGAAAAATGAATAGTCTGATATGACACGTAGTCAGATCTATGAGGTGCGGTGAACAGACCAAATACTAGCACGCTCAACTTACTAATATCTAAGCGATTAGACAACGCCAATGTAGGAACTAATAGAGTGGGCGTGTCACAAAAACTCAGACTAGGTCTACCGGTTCCACGTCCTAAAAAGTCAACTAATTTGGGCAAATAAATAGGAGGAAGGGTCGGCAAAATCAAACCCGGGATAACATCCAAATCAGTATAAATTTCACCCAACGGTGACGACATCAAAAAATTCTCATCCTGATGTAAAACCAAAGAATCCCCCAAAAATACAACTTCCTTGCTTGGAATTTCTTCCAACACACTAGAGACATCATCTGAATTAGAGTCAGTAAAGGTCTCAGAAATTGGCAAAATCGAACCCGACAAAATTTCTATTTCAATTTGAGCTTTAGGAAATGGTGATAACGTTAAAGAAATAGTTTTCGGGTTCTCAACGCTAAAATCATCTAAAAATATTCGTCCCTCATAAGCTAATTCATCCACAATAATAATAGGGCAATCCTCACTCTTAGTATCCTCAGATAACTCAGATACAATCTCAGTGGGTGCATTCGTAGGCTCTAACATGATGGGTGTCGTATCCTGGAGAGGGCACACAATACTACGGTGAATAGACACAACGCTAGTAAAGCAAGTAATAGGCAACAAAATACTCTCACAAATCGGAACGTAATCATCTCATACATCATCTTATAAATCACTAGGGATTCCCTCACTGTTAGAATCATCAGACTCGTCAGGCACACTCGTACGTGAAGGAATACTCTTACCTAGCTAGTCAACTTCAGAATCTAGAGATACTATATCCACATCTGAATCCTCAGAGGTATCATTCACTATCTCAAGGGGCTTAGACGCCAAGGCTAAAGGAGGCATAACCTTAGTAGTAATATTTTTTGATTCCAACACATAGGGTCGACACTGCGTATTTTCCTTAGGAGTGGAATTAGCGCCACTAGGTGTAGTCCTATCATTGTGGGGAAAATATTTAACCTAAGGCATAAGGTGACTACTATGAGTAGCTATGGGTCTAGCTCTATAACGATACTCACTCGCAGGCTTGGTGTTAGTAGTACGGAGATAGGAAAGATCAAATAGATCCGAGAGTAGGCTACGCATTGCCCGCAAAGTATGTTTATAACTACCAACACGACGTTCTTCGTTTTGCCAAAACATGCGGGCTTGACCTGCTAATCGATCTCCGGCAATGTTAACCTTTTGGTGGTCGTCCCATAAGTGACAATTAAAATAATTTTCTAATCCTTTAAGCCAGCCTCTAAAAATTTGGGGACACCCTAAACTGTCATAAGTAAGTGCCTCAATTCTAGTGGGAGGATAAGCGTGGGGACGATTGGTATTCCTATGGTAAGAAGGCAAGGCTGGGGTGTGTTTATCCATGGCTTTTTCATGCCAATAGTCTAAAAGGGAAGCGTGAACATCATTGGCCATATCAGTGAGAACCGGAGAGAAAACTCGATCTGATTCTTGTGCACAAGCAATGAATTAAGGATTCTGACCCATATAATCTAAGATGGACGGATTTGTTCCCACTTAGTAATTAGGGTAATAAATATAAAATTTTGATTTTCTTGCTGGAAATAATATGAAGATTATTAAATAAATTTTTTTTGTAGAAAATAAAAATATAGGCCGCTATTTGCAGACCAAAATTAAAATTTTATAATGACTTAATAAAAATAAAATATTTTTTTGAGTTCTTACTAAGAAAATGATGGAGAATTTTCAGAATTTTATTTTTTTGAATTTTGATAAAAACTGAAAATTTTATGTTGCTATTGGATGAAACTGAGAATTTTATTTTTATTTTTGATTTCCCCTTGAGTTCAAGAGATTGGGTATACCCTCATATTAATTATTTTTTGGATTGATTTGGACTTTATTTTGAATCGTTTTTTTAGTCCGGACCCTCTCGTATTGGTTTGTGATTTGCTAGCGAATAATTTCATTTGGAATTGCTAATGGTCCGGATCGGTTAGGTCCTATTCGCTTGAGCAAACAGTGGCATATAGTCATTTGTGCAATCTTTATAAGGGGTAGTGACCCTTTGCGTTGTGTATTGCTATATTGGTTAATCAATGTTAGTATTAATTTAGTGAAATATTGCTCGCTGCGTATTTAATTTAATTATTAAACCTGAGAGCGCGTAGTTTCATTCGTCAAAACCGTGGGTCTGCATTAGTTTGGTATCAGAGGGAGGTAGGTTTTCCCTTGAGATGGGGTGTCTCGGGTTGGAGGGAGGAGGCGTCTAGAGGGTGGTGGAAGGGTGACCAAGAGACCTTGGAGAAGAAGGAAGGGGCTCGGGTTTGGGGTGAAGATGGAGGGGCTAGTCGGGTTACTTTGGGAGATGGAGGAGGAGGAGAGGGAGCTGAGATAGAGAAGGGGAGGAGATGTGGCCAGCGGCCAAGAGAGGGCAAGAGGAGGAGGGCCGAATTTTGCCTAAGGGGGAAAGAGAGAAAGGGGGGAAATTCAATCTTTGAATTCAAGGTTTCAATTTTTTTCATTTATCATCTCATAAATCCTTCATAACCATGGTTATATATAGCCTACACCACTCCATCTCCTCCATTCAAAATTCAAAATGAAACTATGATGGTTATATGCACCCATCATTACATGAAATAAAAATAATACAACATGATGGTTATATGCACCCATCATAATACATGAAATAGAAATACAGGAAATAAACTCTTAAAATAAAATTGCTTAAAAATAAAATTGCTAAAAATAATAATTTGATAAATTATTTAATTATAATTATTTAATTTATAATTATATATTTTATTTAGTGGCGGCGGCGAACGTCGTGCAAAACAGTCGCGGTGATGGCGAAGGGCGTCGTGGTAGAATCCCATCCTCGAGCTTGCGGCAACGATCGTCCCAATCCATGAACTCTCTCAGACGGGGATCAATGGTGGCCGCAACAACAACGTCACCATTACACAGCCCGCGTGGTCTACTTTTATGTATATGCCTTGTCACATGTGACGGACGTTATGTATTCTCTCTCTTACTTTCTCTCTCTTTCTATTGTTTTCTATAAATAGGGGGCATACCCTTTTATTATTTATCTTTTGGAGAAATAAAAAACCCTTTATTTATGCTTTTCTCACACTCATTATGACTGATCTTTTGTTCTCGTTAGTATTTCAAGAGGGAACCAAAGTTAAGAAGTTACATCAATTAAACACTATTTTTCAATAATTGTTTATGATATTAATGAATGAAATGATTCATAGTTTAGTGATTCCTAGCATATTAAGAGATGCTATTAATTTAACGATTCAGGTATTCAAGAGTAAAATTCATAAACATAAGAAAGTGGTGCATCAAGCCAAGATCAATTTTTGCAAGTAAGTGATTTCTATACATGCCTTAAGTAAAGCCGAATCTGACGGTGGTGGAATAAGCAAATTTTAAAATCTTATTTAAACCTTATTGGGAGCAGTGCCCACAATATTCCTGATTTGATGAAGTTCTCATAATTTAAATGATCGCAGTTGTATTTTATGAATTTGTGTTCATATTGTGATGAGACAGGTACACGAGTGCTCAAGGTCAGCATAGTGCTAGACTTAGTGTCATCAAACACAACCTTGTCTAATGTAATCTCTCATTGTGTAAAACACCATATCAAACTAAGTTATAGATTATACTGGACTTATGCCTCACCCCTAAAATGATCAGGAAACACATTTTAGAAGCACGGGAAAAGAGAGAAATTTAATAACAAAGCAAAATAATTTGCTAAGTATAAATTCGACCAGATGGTTTGGTCGAATATCCATTGGTTCAACTAGACGGTCTGGTCGAATGTCTAGAGGAGACAAGCAGTCATCTGGAAGAAAAACAAATTCCATTAGGTATAAATTAGACTAGACATCTAGTCGAATGGTGAGCAGTTATGGTCGAAGGGACAAATGATTCGAGTCGATATCTGCCTATGTAGAATCTGCTTAAGTATAAATTCTACCAGACATCCAGTCGAGCTAGTGAAGGAACAAATATACTTAAGTATCAAGATGAATGATTCAGAAATCTAAAGGAGGAAAAATCTGGCTAAGTATAAATTTAACAAGATGAATTAATTAGTGAAAACTCGGATGAATCATGAAATCGTGCAGAAGCATCAAGTCGATTCGATTGGATCACAAGTATTTGTGTAGAAGGATCAAGGTGATTCGACCGAACAAATCCTGAAGATCTCAACTGATTGAGAAGGCATTAGACTAAGTACAAATTCAACGAAAAGAAGAAAAAGAAGTTGTATTAAGCAGATTCGGTGGGAAGACTTGTGGCAAAGCATACTCAACTGGATAACACAGAATTCGACTAGAAGGAAGCGGTTCAGTTTGAAGATCAGAATTAGACTATAAAGTCTAAATTCGACTGAAAAGAAAAAATTCAACTAGAAATACTGAATTCGACCTGAAGAACAGAGTTCGACTGAATCAGGGCAATGAGGTCGAATTATTCAAAATGGCAGAAATTCAAATCAAGCACAGATTTGTCACTTATTCATAAATACTATCGTGGAAAGGTCCAATCAAATCTGTACATCCATGATATGGATCTCTAGCATGCGCACACTGAGGATTCGACCTTTAATTGACTTTGTATGAAAAGGGTACGAGGAATTTCAAAAATCCTAATCAACAAAGAAAAAAAAAGTCAATTACAGAGAAGGGTTTTTATGTCGCTGACTGCCAAAAAAGCTTAAGTTATTTGGAGAAGATGATTCAAAACAAGAAATCTTTCTTCTCTTCTCCAAAAGTAAGGTTGTCAATTCAAGTTGCTATGTTCAACAAGCCAACTCTAACAACAGAAGAAGAAGGATCTTTGTGAAGAGTAGAGCAATCCTGATTGAAGAACATATTCAATCTTAATTATGAACTAAATGATAAGTACTTGAGATCCCTCAATAAGGAATGGGATATCAAGATCTATGATATAAGGGAGATGGGAAATATGGGAAATGTCCCATCCTAGATCTTGTTTGGGAAGTTTATATCTCATGAGCTCCATCTAAACATCAGAAAAAATGAGGAAGAAAGCAGCAAGCCCTACAACATGGAAAAGTTCATGGCATTCAAAGTTGGAAGGCCTAGAAGGAAGAGAGGAAAATCTCCCATTCTGTATGACAATTCCTAACCCAGCACCTCTAGGTAAGAGTTATCTAATGGATACATGGGTCTCCTCATTAAACAGTTCAATAAGATCTTGAATAGAAGAAGGCAATGGAAAAATAGATTTTCTTTGTCCAATGACCCTAGGAAGCTAGGTTACCGTAAGGAGAAGTGATGAGTCTAATATTTGTAGTGTTTTCGAATTCATCTGGGCTAGTTTTAACTCACGTACACTACACATTTTTTTTGTTATTACTCATATTTTCCTTTTTTTGTAATTGTACACATATTTAACTCTTAGGCCCGTTGTGGTGTGCAATTTCGCGCTTTTACCAGAGGTAAATACATGGTTCTCTCTAGCTTGGTTTTTATGTTGTTATTTTTATTGTTTTATGTGTGTTAGAGGTGTGCTCTAGGCTGTGTATTGATCTCCATTTATACCATGTTATTCTCTGTAGGAATTGCACGGTAGTGTGTTTTCTTCACACAAGATCGGTGTAATTGTGTGATGCATATAGCTTTGTTTTATTGTGCTCTGCCCCGAGCCGTGAGATTTGCTCGCGCAATGGCTATTTTGCACGTGTGTGACCAAATCGCACGACCTCGTCTTTTTGTCTAAAATTTATGTTTTTTTTGTCTATGCGTTTTCTTCGTGCAAGGTTGCGCTCAACTGTGCACGAATGAAAATGCACGATCTGCGCTCAACTCCTTAGTTGCTAGTTTTGGTGCCTAATGGTTTGGATTTGCTATGTCCTACCCCTTTTGATTCATATTGAATAATCCACCGTAGTAAGGATTATGAGGAGATTATTTTTTTTGGATTTAAAATAATTTGGATGAATCATAAAGGGTAGCGTACATGGGCTTATCCAATGTTAGGATTCCGACTAGCGGGTTTTATTCTATCCTTGGCATTCTTTTATTTTTGCAAACTCTGGAATGTAATTGTTTGTGATGGATGTATTTTAGAATGCCGTGAGTTAGCCTTTTTTTTTGGAATTCTTCCATTCTCTGTTGGAATGCGAAGTGGAAAAATTTAAGATGCTTCCCTCCTCATTTTATCCACCTAAGCTAGTGATCCTGGAAGAACATGAGCGTGATTCTAATCACTAGATATGGTGGAACATGTGTGAGCCTGGTATTAGGCCACATGAGATTAAATCTGTGTGAGGCACAATTTACTCTTCTTGTGGGAATACTGCGTCCACACTAGTTGCCCAATAAAATGAGTTTTCTTAAACAAGGTTTTCGAGATCTAGGCTTGAATATCTTGGGAAAAGGTTTTCATATTATTGTGTTTTATTATTCAGAACATTACATAATATGTTGTTCAAGAGTCATAAGGGTTAAGCTTTGCTTAAAGGTCATGATTGGTGCTTGTACCTACCTAAACAAACGAATGGATGAGTCCACTTGTTCGGAAAGGATCTTGTGCGATGCTGTGTTTTTCTTTTCATAGCAATAGCAGTTTTTTTTTTATATGAACTTCAAGTAAAATTTTATTTTCTTTTTTCTTTAGAATCATGTCAACCCTTCCAAATTTTCTGCGTTCCATGATTGATAAGAGTCCTCTTGCAAATGACGGTTCAAACTATTCTGATTGGATCCTCAAGTTGAACATCGTGTTGCGTTTGGAAAATCTCCAATAAATTCTGGATGGCAAATGCCTAGAAATGAAGGAGAAAGACAAACCAACCGATGTTGAAAAGGAGGAACAAAAGAAGTGGAATGAACAACAACGTGTTGTGCAAACTTTGATCTTGGCCAGCATTGGCGATCAGTTGCAAAGGAAATTTCTCGATACTCCCACAAAGGAAATCATAGCGCAATTAGAGAAGATGTTCACCGATAGTGCTCGGAAAGAGCGCTACAAGACCACCATAGCACTCATAAGGTGCAAGATGATGGAGGGTGAATCTGTCTCAGTGCACTTCCTAAAGGTGCAGGGCTATCTAGAGAAATTAGAGAAACTGAATTCTCAACTCCCCGATGACATAGCTGAGGATATCATACTAGGGTCGCTTCCTTATTCCTATAAGGATTTCATTATGCACTACCATATGCGTGAAAGGAAGATGACCATGAATGAACTCCACAATGCCCTCAAAACTGCTGAGGTGGACATGGGCAAGACAAAGGCTAATTCTGTCTTGGCCGTTGCGTCGAGTAGCAAGAAGCCCTTTAAGAATAAAGGCAAAGGTGCAATCAAAAATTCAAGTAGAGGTTTCTCTTCGAAAGGCAATAAGGGAGGAGCTCATGTGAGCAACTCCAAGGGAAGCAAGGTGAAGAACTCTCCTACAGATCTCACCGAGTGTTTCCATTGTCATGAAAAGGGACACTACAAGATGAACTGCCCCAAGTACAAACGGGACTTGGATGAAGGCAAGATTGAACGCAAGCGCCCTAAAGGTATATATGTTATTGAACTGAATTTAAACTTAACCACAACTATCCTTGATTGGGTAATTGATACTGGATCATGTGCTCACTTAGTTTCTAATGTGCAGTCACTAAGGGATAGAAGAACGCTCTCGAAAGGAGAGGTTGTGCTGAAGGTCGGGAATGGTGCAAGAATCTCCGCGGTTATAGTTGGCACCCTAGACCTTCGTTTATCTAGTGGTTTAGTTTTAATTTTGAAAAACGTTTATCATGTCCCTTCTATTTTGAGAAACATTATTTCTGTATCATGTTTAGATGCAGAAGGTTTTCGTTTTGTGATTGTTAATTCGCAAATGACAATTGAGAAGGATGGTTTATTTTATGCAAATGCTATTGTTTCCAATGGTTTGTATTTACTTAATATAATTGAGGATAAACGTAATGAACATTAATAACAAAAGACTCAAGATATCTCATATGAATGAGACACTCTTATGACACCATCGTCTTGGTCACATAAATGAGAAACGCATAAGGAAATTGCATCAAACAAATCTTTTAAACTCATTTGATTTGGATGCAATTGGGACATGCGAATCATGTTTAGCTGGAAAAATGACCAAGACACCTTTCAGCAAGAAAGGTGCAAGAGCGAATAACTTGTTGGAATTGATACATTCAGATGTATGCGGTCCAATGAGTACGAGTGCAAGAGAAGGTTATAGGTACTTCATTACCTTCACGGATGATCATAGCCGATATGGCTATGTTTATCTCATGAGGCATAAAAGTGAATCCCTTGAAAAATTCAAGGAATACAAAAATGAAGTAGAGAACCAACTTGACAAGAGAATCAAGATCTTGAGGACCGATCGCGGAGGTGAGTACATGAGCAACATGTTCACTACTTACCTAAAGGAGTGTGGTATTGTACCACAACTTACTCCACCTGGCACCCCGCAGTGGAATGGTGTCTCCGAAAGGAGAAATCGAACCCTGCTTGACATGGTCCATTCCATGATATGCCAGACCGATCTACCTTTATATTTTTGGGGTCACGCACTTCTTTCTGCAACTCTCACTTTAAATATTGTTCCAACAAAATCTGTTGATAAAACTCCATATGATGCATGGTTTGGAAAACCGCCTATTTTATCGTTCCTTAAGATTTGGGGTTGCGAGGCATATTTAAAACGTATGCAATCGACAAAGTTAGAACCCAAAGCGGACAAGTGTTTTTTCATAGGATACCCTAGAGAAACTAAAGGGTATAGTTTTTGGCACAAGTCAACAAATACTATATTTGTAAAGAAAGGTGTTATATTCTTGGAGAAAGAGTTTCTCGAAAGAATGAAGGGATGTGATCGTAGGATAATACTTGAGGAAACTCAAGAGGACCTACAAGGATGTGATCATGATATGAATTTTGATATTCAAGATGACCACGAGCTATCACATATAGTTCCTTTGCTCAGTGGGAGTGTGGCCAATCCACCTCCACAAATTCATGTTGAGGAGCTTCGTAATGTGCCACCAGGCAATTGTTTGGCTCGTGTTGAACATGAATTAATTCCACATGAGGTTGTAGAAGAAATTCGAGAGCCTCAAGGTGAACGGGATGAGCAAAGAGAACTCGGAAGGTCTACCAGGGTAAAAAGAAAGCCCGACCTTTACATGGGTTTTCATGATGTATTGGTAATAGACATTGAAGATCCCCTGACCTATGAAGAAGCATTGGGAAGGAAAGATTCAGAGGCCCGGTTAGAGGCCATGAGATCTGAAATGCAATCCATGTATGACAATCAAGTATGGGACTTGGTTGACCTTCCTGATAGAAAGAAAGCCATTCCCAACAAATGGATTTTCAAGAGGAAGATGGACATGAATGGGAACTTGACAACCTACAAAGCAAGGCTTGTAGCAAAAGGTTTTAGCCAAGTCCAAGGGATTGACTACGATGAAACCTTTTCGCCGGTTGTAATGTTCAAAACAATTCGGATCATGTTGGCTATCACCGCCTTCCATGATTATGAAATATGGCAGTTGGACATCAAAACAGCTTTCCTAAATGGAAAACTAGTTGAGGAGGTATACATGTTACAACCTCAAGGTTTTGAAAATCCGGAAAATATCAAGAAAGTATGTAGACTTCAAAGAGCCATTTATGGTTTGAAGCAAGCATCAAGGAGTTGGAACAAACGCTTTGACGATGAGGTTAAAACTCTCGGTTTTATTCAAAGTAAGGAAGAACCTTGTGTATACAAGAAGGTTAGTGGGAGTCACGTCATATTTTTTTGATTCTGTACGTAGATGATATATTATTAATGGGCAACCATATACTTATAATGGAACAAACAAGAGACTCATTGAAAACCATCTTTTCAATGAAGGACATGGGACAAGCTCAATATATCTTGGGGATCAAGATATATAGGGATAGGTCTCGAAGACTCATTGGCCTGAGTCAAAGTATTTATATGGACAAAGTCTTAGAAAGGTTTCATATGGAAAACTCTAAGAAGGGAAATGTGCCAATGAAGACATCTTTACAGTTGGGCAAGTCTCATTGTGCCTCATCGCACACGGATATTGAATACATGAAGAATGTACCTTATGCTTCAGCCATAGGGTCCATCATGTATGTCATGACTTGTACAAGACCGGATGTTGCATATGCCCTGAGCATAACGAGCCGACATCAAGCTTCACCCGGTCCTAATCATTGGACCACTGTCAAAAATATTCTTAGGTACCTGAAAAGGACCAAGAATAAGTTTCTTGTTTTTGGTGGGGATAAGGAACTAGTTGTAGAAGGCTACACGGATGCCAGTTTCATGACAGATCCGGATGACAGGAAATCTCAATCTGGGTTCGTTTTCCTTCTGAATGGTGGAGCCGTGAGTTGGCGTAGTTGGAAACAATCAACTACCGCTGACTCGACCACCGCAGCAGAAGTTATGGCAGCTGCGGAAGCTAGCAAAGAGGGAGTATGGATAAAGAAATTCCTCGAAGAACTTGGAATTGTTCCATCAAGTGAAGCCCCCTTGAAATTGTTTTGTGACAATAGTGCCTTCATTTCTCAAATTAAGGAGCCAAGGTCGCATCAGAAGACAAAATACATGGATAGAAAGTATTTTGTAACGCGGGACTTCATCGAGGAAGGGAAGATTGCACTTTTATGGATAGACACTAACAGCAACACAGCTGATCCTTTCACCAAACCTTTATCTCAAGCTAAGGGCGAAATTCATTTCGAATCCATGGGGTTACGTGACCATGGAGAGTGGCTTGATAAATGATTTTAAGGTTGCTCCTTTTCTTTTGTAGTTTCTATAATTTAAGAAACATTGAAAACAAGTGGGAGACTGAAGGAAGTGGTGTTTTGAAAGTTATCTTTTTACTTATGTTCATGTTTTAGAATGTTGTAACATTTTGTTCCTTGATTATATGACTTGTATCATGTAAGGTTTGAGAAGATGCGCTTGGTCTTGAACCATAGAACCATGGTTTTTATTGAGTCATGTAATCTTAAGTTATCCTCGTAATCATGGTAATCAAAGAGGAACGTTGATTGCCGAGTTAAGATTGTCATATCGATTAAAGTACATTTGAGTTCTATAAATGTTGATAAATGATTATCGTTTAATCATATGAGTGTGTATGCATGTGATTTCATACATATTGAGAGTGACATATTTTATGTTGTAGCATTATGTGGAATGTGTTAAGTGTCAATAATGCTTCAACGTGTCTATTAAGTTGGAGATACAAGATGTGTATATTTAGCGTGTCAGTGTGGGCAACGTGATTATAGTTGAAAACTATCCTTTGATAATGATATGTACTATGATTCGTTGTTCATACTTACGCGTAGGAAATGTGCGCATCGAAATATCATTTTGTCCCCAAATTATTTTGGTGATGATATAGTCGGGCCCCTTGGCTGAGCGAGGTTGTATAACATGCATTATAACTAACGTAGTTATAAATGCAACTCATTTGTGAGACCAAGAAAGACAAATATAGTGCGAAATGACACAGTCCCAGTTTGCACAATATTTATGATATCATGTGACAAAGAAATAGACGCAGGTCGTTCATTGCGTTACCTAGTCACCATGTTGTTGGGGCGACTATAATGCAGTGACAAAGTCTCTTATAGTACATAATATAGGATGTTATATTATAGCCTTGACGACATGGTTCCTCTTTAAGGTCGCACCAAATGAACGGGAACAGCATCCGTTCGGCTTATTTGGAGTATTTGATTTTATGGAAACTTTAATCTAAGTACTATAGTAAGTGCGAACGCCTAATGTCGTGACTCGACATGCTTAGATATTTTTCCTGTGCAACTATCAAAGAGAAATAATTATGACGGAGCGAGTCGTCGTATTCATTTTGGTAGGAGTGCACAGTAATTGGTATTATGGGATTATATATATATATGTAAGTATTTATATATATAAGTATATATGTATGTGTTATATATATATATATATGTAAATATATATAAATATATGTATATAATATATATAGTTATATATATATAAGTTTATATTTATATACATATTAGATTAAAACCAAGGGGAGAAGCAGCAAAAAAGAGCAAAAAGAAGTTCACGGGTTTTTCATTTTGTCTAACCCTAGCCGCAAGAAAGAGGAGGAGAGGGGTTTTTGCGATCTACTGCTTTCCGGCCGCCATTATCGTGCAGCCCCCTCTCCGCCGCCGGGCTAGCTTGATGCCGGCATCGCCGCCCGCTGCTCCGTCACCGGGCAAGCTTGCCGCCTCCATAGCCTTGGCGTCCATTGCTCTTTCTCCAGGCAAACTTGTTGCCGCCATCTCCGTGCAGTTCGCCGACTTTAGGTGGTTCTTCCCGGTCGGCCACCGCTTGAGTGATGGCTTGAGTTTGCCCCTTTCTCCACAACGGTTTTTTAGATCCCTCTCCGCCTTCTTCTTCCCCACCCGTCGACTAGTGTGGTTTGGCCACTTGGAGTCATCGGTGCAAGAGGAGAGAAGATCTGAGTTAGTGTCTCTATTCCCCGTCAACGGAATAGAGCTTTGACGTTGTTCGGGTTCAAGGTGAACCAAGAGGCGAGGCGATCGGCCTCGTTGTTGCGGTGGGATCGCTTTTATTTTCTCCGGCGCGCCTTCCTCTTCCGCCTAGAGATTGTTCTCTAGAGGTATAACTCCTAACACCTGTGATGGATTAGATGTGATGAGTTAGGGTTTATTTTTGTTAAGCCTGTTTTGAATTGTTTTGGGATATCCGATCCTTTTGTGTTGTATGGTGTTTGGAATTTTTTTAAAAAAAATTCGCCCCACTACCGCACGTGAAATCCTACACTCCTCCCCCTCCTTGGGGCAAAACTTCAATCCGCTCTAGCGGCTGCTGCTGGGCTGGAGCTCCCGCTCCCCTCACTTCCAGGAACTCGGGGCAAGTAGCCGTGACGTGACCCTCCAGCTGGTGGAAGTCACAGTTCGGTAACTCTACTCTGTATCTCCCTCTTCCCCTGCGATTCTTCCTCTCCCTTCGACCAATCGTCATTGCTTGCTACGGTGGGGGCAAGAGCTGTCTTAGGGCTTGCCTTTGGAAGTTGAACCTCCCTTGACCCCCATGAAAGTTCCCCCCACCCTGGATGAGAGCTCTTCCTGGACCCTGGGCAGGTCCTCCTTACTTCCTCCAGCCTGGTTCCGGACCCTCCTATCCCTGGAACCCCTGAGCTCTCTGCTCTTCTCTCCGCCTTCCTTCCTGATTCCTTGAGCCACCTTGCTCCTTTGGCTCCGACTCTGTTAGCTTCGCCAACTTCTTAACAAATATCGGGTTGGCCGCTTCCATGGCTATCTCCTCAGCCGCCCTTTCCATTAGCTCCTCGAAAGAAAGGGGGGCCTTTCGGGTTAGGCTCATCTTGAAGAACCCCTCGCTCAACCCCACCGTGAACGCCATATGGAGGGCATACCCTGACATCTTCTGGATATCCAGGATCTCCTTTTAGAACCTGTCAATATAGTGGGTCAGCGACTCCTCGACCCTCTGCCTTATCAGAAAGATGGACTCAAGACTCCTCTTCCTCTTCTTGGAGGTGGAGAAGCGGAGCTGGAAGCTCCGGCTCAAGTCCTCGAACCCATAGATAGACCTCAGAGGGAGTTGATGAAACCAATCCCTTGCCTTCTCCTTCAACGTGATCGCAAAGAGGCGACACTTGAAGGCATCCATCATCGGCCTGATGGAGACGGCATCCTCGAACCACTACAGGTGTTGGACGGGATCATCCTTCCCGGTATAGTAAGCCATGTTTGGCTCTCTGAACACCTCGGGAACGGGAGCTTAGATGATCAACTCACTGAAGGGTGACCCCCTAAGGGGTGCTCTCGCCATCTCTACTCGCGCGACCTGCTCGCCTGGAGGGCTAGCACTCGCCGGGCTAGGGAACAGCTCCCGGCCGGGGAGGTCTCGCTCGACCCCTTCTCCCATCCTTTCCTTCCCAGGTCGCCTACCTGGTACACTTTCTTATCCCCCTGCAAGGGTCATCTCGCTTGGACCCCTGGGAGCCGACTTATCGAGAGGGGGGGGGGAGCTAGCTCCCGGGGGGTTGGAGTGGAGCTGTCATCCCGAGGAGCCAAACTTCGCAGCATCCCCATGATGCTTTGAATGGATGCCATGAACTCCTCCCTTCCTACGAAGGGTCTTGGGTTGGGGAGCTCGCCGAGATCATCACTACCTCCCTGATCTCCGGCCATGACACGCTCCCGAGATCTTCTGTACTGGTCACTCTCAACGCTCACCGCACCAAAATGTTGAAGCCAAAATTAACCTCTCGTGGAGTTCGGGGTCCCAAAAGAGGGGTGACCTCACACCCACTACACTCGGAGGAACGTCACGGACCTAAGACCTGGGAAACTAGGAATAGACCCTCGGCTCTAGCGTAGAGGTCCCACCTCATACCCGGAAGACCTTTGAGGTCTCCCCCTCCCTAGCCAATGCTTGAGCTAGGTGCCTTAGAGGAAGAAAGCCAAGGGGATTTAAGTGGCTAAGAAGCAATGCTTTCCAAGGCACCCTCAAGGGTCTATTTATAGATTTTAACAAACCTCCACACCAGGGGGTAAAGAGGTAATCCCCCCCCCCGAGGGCAAAACGGTAAAAGCACGTCCCAAAGAGGTCTAAGGGCGGGCGCGGGTGAGATCCTGACAGCCGGCCGGTCACGCCCCACGAGCTCACCGCGCGGGCGAGACCCTAGCCGCCGGCCGGTCTCGCCCTGCGAGCTCACCGCGCGGGCGAGACCCTGACCGTCGGCCGGTCTCGCCCCGCGAGCTCACAGCACGGGCGAGACCCTTGCCGCCGGCCGGTCTCGCCCTGCGAGCTCACCGCGCGGGCGAGACCCCGGCTGCTGGCCAGTCTCGCCCCACGAACTAACCGCACGGGGCGAGAGCCTGACCGCAGGCCGGTCTCGCCCCACGAACTAACTGCGCGGGGAGAGAGCCTGGTCGCAGGCCAGTCTCGCCCTGCGAACTAACTGCGCGGGGCGAGAGCCTGGCCGCAGGCCGGTCTCGCCCCCGTAAGCTGATTGTGCGGGTAGTCTCGCCCTACCCAGGGCTAAGGTGCAGGGGGCGAGATCCTAGCCTCCATCCGGTCCTGCTGCTCCTACCTCGTACCTACCGAGCTGGGGGCGGGTGTCAGCCAACTCGACGCACCCGCTCCCAAAAGGGGCCAAAGGGGGAGGTAGATTTTTCCTCCCCTACTAGTATATTTCCAAGGACAAGCCAAAATTGGCCACCAAGAGTGCAAAACCTTTCAAAAACTTAAAAAAACATATTGGCGAATACGAGGTTGTACACTAAGTCTTTTCGCACTTGAAACCAATTATTACCCATATCTAGTGCATTGCTAACCACTCGGTAGCCATAAGTCATTCACCAACTACATTTACTACATCTGTTATATGAGTAGATATATATAATGGCATTTCCTTACAGATGCATTCAAGAACCTACTTGTATTCACACTTCTTCTTGGAATCAACTTCTTTGCTTTTGGGGGGAGGCTCTGTTCTTTTTTCAAGATATGTTCAAACAAAGAAAGCTCTATTTTTGTAGATTTGTATTTCATCATAATTTTTTTGTGACTTCCACGTGGCCTTCCTTTCAATCTTAAGGGTACCAATGGTTCTTTTGTTTGAGTTGTGTTGGGTTCCATTATCTCATACAACTTACGTTTCATCTCATTTCTTTGAGCATCAGGTATACTATTGTATTGCTTTAGTAAACTGTCCAACACAACTTCTATAACATTCAATGAGTCATTCTCCTCTTTTACTTGAGTTGCACCTAATGTTGTAGATTTCAAGGTTAGTTGCCTCCAATGTTTATGCACCATCCATAATGGAAATGCAGTAGATTGTTTCATATAAATCACTAAATCATGAGAACAAGGCAAGCTCATTGTATACCTTACTTTGTGTAAACATTCTATAGATGTCGGATAACCACTATTTACCATTTCTTCTTCTTTCTTTATTATATCCAATGCCACAATCGAAATAAAACCAATCAAATCTGTATATAGTGGTCCTCTAAAATCGGTGTTTATTTGTATCGAACTTTGTCTAAAAGAACGCTTAATCTCAGTGTTTTGTAGATTAAGCATTTGATCAAATGTTTTCCATATAAAGGTTAAATTACAAACAGATACTTCTAAAACCTCTTAAGGTGGCTATGTCCGCTCTCCACATGGTTGGTGGTGGAGTTTCTAAAATGCAACAACTTATCAATCCAAGCTGAGACAAAATATTTTATGTATGGTTTTATCTAAGTTCTCATCACATAATTCAAAATATTATGATATTTTTCCGAGTACTTGGCTAACATAACATTCAAATGAATGTTGTAATCACTAATGGTTGGTGAGTTCACTAACGTTTGCCATTTTTGTAAAAAAAACTTCACATTCCTTATCATGCTTGAAAAACTTCTTGCGATGTGCTAATATATTGCGGTTAATGTGCACCTGACATAATATAATCCTTATTTGAGGAAAAGTCACTTTTAAGACATTCATTAAACCGACTTCCGTGTCAACAACCATTACATTTGATAAAGAAGTTGCATCCAATGTACTTTTAAAACAATCCAAAGCCCATTTATAGCTACCTTCAGTTTCATTTGATAGAAAATCAAATGATGAGAAAAATATCATATTGGTAGATGTCAACCCAACAATGAAAAGTAAAAGTAATCTATAGCGATTCGTCTTATAAGTGCAATCCATGATAAAAACATCAGGAAATATATTGCTGAGCTAAATCGAAGTAGGATGTGCAAAAAATAAGCTCTCCAAATTATTAGTAACTTGGTTGACATGATTATAACTAATGTATTTTGCATCCCTAATGCACTTCTATAGAAACTGAATTGAGGTTCCACCTTGCAACTTTTTCTTGTACAACTTATTTTTCTCATTATAAATAGTTCTCATTACGGAAGAATTTGTTGGATTTCTCTTTTTTAAGGAGGACAGAATTTTTCAAGCCTTTACGCCGGATGCATACAATTCTTCAACATACAATCTTTTGCTCATTTTCATTTAGCCTTGCAATGTAGCTGTAAGCATCAAGATGTACAAATTCATGATTATGCAAATCACATTTGACTTCAACTTTCCAATCATCCGCATATGAATTTTTTTGGCCAAGGAAAATGAGCATTTGCACCTTTTGAAGCTTCTAGGTCATCTTTGTTAGGAAAAATTGTATCTGTCACAAAGTGAACCCCGACATCTACTGAAATTGTTCTACATTTGTGCTCAACTACCGACAATACATGCTTCACATTCATTTTAATCTAAAAAAACCAAAAAACTGATAAACACCATAATATAATCATAGTCATCACAAAACTACAATCCTAAAATAAAAATAATGTTGTTCAATCCAAAAAATCGAGGTAAAAAAACAGAAATGTTATACCTTGATAAAGACCGGCTAAGTAAAATAGAAGAGACACCTTCAGATTGGAGAAGAACACAGAAATCTGGAGTAAAAATACGTCCAAAGTTAGTAACCCTAACTACATGGAGAGCTTTAAATCCTAAAAAAAGATACATGTGAGAGAAGATTTTGAATTCTTACAGGTCAAATGTCTGGTTTTTCCGGCGAATTGGGTGGCCGACGGTGGGGATTAAGGCGTCGGCGAGAGAGGGAAGCAGAGAGCTACAGGGGGCTGTAGTTCGCGAAACAGAGGAAAGGGGGCGGTGTGCGGGCATTGATGGTAGTCGTGTTCATAAAGCGCCCGGGCCCGGGCTTTCCCGAATCTGGCCCTGGCCCGGGCCCTGATTACAGTCGGGCCGGGCCGGGCCTGCTAAGCCCCCCCGGGCCGGGCCTAGGCTTAGCCCGAGCCCTGTTTTTTTAAAAAAAAATTTAAATATAAACCAACCCTGGATACTCGCCGTGCCAAACAGAGCCTAAAACTTCAGTGGTTAGGTTTTGTGGTCAACCCTCACAATAATGTTTTAATTTGCTGGTATTTTGATATTTTCTTTTTATTTCGTCTAAATTTAATTCTAGGACATGAGAGTTGAACATCTTGTTCAGATTTTAATTTAATTTGAGAACGACACGCTACAAATGGAATGAAATTGAAAATAAAATGTTCATTGTGTTGAGCTAATTATTCAAACTATTCCGAATCCTGTCAATATTTATAACCTTCATAATTTTAAATTTTTTTTTTGTGAATCCGACTTTAGCTTTTAAGTACGCTCATTTCTCTTATATTCAAATACGCACATGTTTATTTTTAGGGTCAAATAAACTCACATGATCGTGCCGTTATTTAGCAAAGCCTCCTCACGGTTCATCCATTGCGGCTGCGCTGGTCTTTTGAGCGATTCGATTTCGTTGTCGCTGTGATATAAATTCGGTGTTTGGCGCGGCTTCTCCCAAAATCGCAGCAGGTTCGTACAAAAAAAAAGTCCCAAAACCGAACTTAAGCCTACTGAGCGAGTATCTAGGGCTGGTTTCATTAAAAAAATAAATAAAGCATACAATCAAGGGCTATAGTATCCGGGCTTAGCCCAAGCCCGGTCCTAGAATTCGAGCTTTGCCCGGCCCGGCCCCGGGCTTAGCCCGGGTGTAGAAGCCGGGCTTTGCCCGACCCGGCCCAGGCCGGGTACCGGTCCGAGCAAATGCTCATATATGAGGCCTTGTTAGGCCCCATGGCCCCGCCTGGGCCCCATGGCCCGGGGCGGGCCTAGCCCGGGCCTGGGACGGGCCTAGCCCGGGCCCGGGCCTAGCCCGGGCCCGGACCTAGCCGGTCTTTTACCGGACCGGACCTGGAGCCGGGCCCGATTTTTATGCACATGGAGCTGATTAGATTTTAAAGTTTTTAAAACCGATTTTTTGAGTGTCTATCCCAAAATTAGTGCGCCTATAACAACACTCGTTCACTAATTTCATTATAAATGAAATTCAACAAAGACATGAGTACTTCCGGTTTTGAAATTGCTAAGGCTCTGTTTGGCGCGGCGTTTCAACAGCAGTGTGCTGCTGTTTTTCAATAAGCCGCGCCAAACGAAACTTTCACGCCCACAGTTGGAGTCGCCCCCGCTGTACAGTCGTGAAATTAGGGCGTTCCAGAGTCGTGATAAATTTTCACGACTCTGGAATCGCGCAAGCTGCGCGATTCGTCTCCCGTTCGTCGTCTCCAGCGGGGGCTTTGTTCTCACAGCCATCGCCACATCTCGAGCGGCATCCGGCGGCCAACGCGACATCTCCAGCGGCATCCGGCGGCCAACGCGACATCTCCAGCGGCATCCGGCGGCCAACGTCGAACGGCTTTCTTCTCACAGCCATCGCGACATCTCCAGCGGCATCCGGCGGCCAACGTCAAACGGCTCCGGCACAAGGATTCTTCTCCGACAGCATCCAGCGCTTGGGCTTTCTTCTCACAGCCATCGCGACATCTCTAAAGGCATCCGGCGGCCAATGTCTCCTTCTCCGGCACAAGGATTCTGCGCAGGTTCGCTTCTCCGGCTTAGGTAATCTTCTCCTTCTTGAATTTCCTATGTTGCTAGACATCTTACCTCTTCCCTCTCCCCCTCCCACCTGGTTTTGTGCAGAACTCCAGAGCTGATTATTCACGGTTACTATTGTGTCGGCCTTCTCCTTCGCACAGAACTATAAATCAGACTTTTGGGCTTGTAATCTGCAGATCTCAACACCAGCAGGTATACCCTCCCCTACCCCCCATTTTTTTTTTCTGATTTTGATGGATTGTGTGTGTTGATTTGCACAACAATATGTGTGTTTGTTTATGTGCAATGTGCTGTGTAATAGTGGATTTGTAATGCGTGTGTGCTGTAATTGTGTGTGTAATGTGTGTTTGTTTGTGTAATGTGTTTTTTTGGATTGTGTGTGTGTATTTTTGATTTGTGTGTGTGTGTGTGTGTGTGTGTGTATGTTTGGATTGTGTGTGTGTATGTTTGGATTGTGTGTGTGTGTTTGTATGTTTGAATGTGTGTGTGTGTGTGTGTTTATGTGTGTGTGTGTGTGTTTATGTGTGTGTGTGTTTTTGTGTGTATGAATGGCATTGTGTGTGTGTGTGGATTGTGTGTGTGTATTTCTGAATTGTGTGTGTGTGTTTATGTGTGTGTGTGTTTATGTGTGTGGCTTTTGTGTTTGTGTATTTTTTTGGATTGTGTGTGTGTATTTTTGAATTGTGTGTGTGTGTGTATGTTTGGATTGTGTGTGTGTGTGTTTGTATGTTTGAATGTGTGTGTGTGTGTTTATGTGTGTGTGTGTGTTTATGTGTGTGTGTGTTTTTGTGTGTATGAATGGCATTGTGTGTGTGTGTGGATTGTGTGTGTGTATTTCTGAATTGTGTGTGTGTGTGTGTTTATGTGTGTGTGTGTTTATGTGTGTGGCTTTTGTGTTTGTGTATTTTTTTGGATTGTGTGTGTGTATTTTTGAATTGTGTGTGTGTGTCTGTATGTTTGGATTGTGTGTGTGTGTTTGTATGTTTAAATGTGTGTGTGTGTGTGTGTTTATGTGTGTGTGTGTGTTTATGTGTGCGTGTGTTTGTGTGTGTATGAATGGCCTTATGTGTGTGTGTGTGTGTTTATGTGTGTGTGTTTATGTGTGTGGCTTTTGTGTTTGTGTATTTTTTTGGATTGTGTGTGTGTATTTTTGAATTGTGTGTGTGTGTGTGTGTGTGTGTGTGTGTTTGGATTGTGTGTGTGTGTTTGTATGTTTGAATGTGTGTGTGTGTGTTTATGTGTGTGTGTGTGTGTTTATGTGTGCGTGTGTTTGTGTGTGTATGAATGGCCTTATGTGTGTGTGTGTTTATGTGTGTGGCTTTTGTGTTTGTGTATTTTTTTGGATTGTGTGTGTATTTTTGAATTGTGTGTGTGTGTGTGTGTGTGTATGTTTGGATTGTGTGTGTGTGTTTGTATGTTTGAATGTGTGTGTGTGTGTATGTGTGTGTGTGTGTGTTTATGTGTGTGTGTGTTTTTGTGTGTATGAATGGCATTGTGTGTGTGTGTGGATTGTGTGTGTGTATTTCTGAATTGTGTGTGTGTGTTTATGTGTGTGTGTGTTTATGTATGAATGGCATTGTTTGTGTGTGTATGAATGGCCTTATGTGTGTGTGTGGATTGTGTGTGTGTGTTTGTATGTTTGAATGTGTGTGTATGTGTTTATGTGTGTGTGTGTGTGTTTATGTGTGTGTGTGTTTGTGTGTGTATGAATGTCCTTGTATGTGTGTATGTTTGGATTGTTTGGATTGTGTGTGTATGTTTGGATTGTGTGTGTGTTTGTATGTTTGAATGTGTGTGTATGTGTTTATGTGTGTGTGTGTGTGTTTATGTGTGTGTGTGTTTGTGTGTGTATGAATGGCCTTGTGTGTGTGTATGTTTGGATTGTTTGGATTGTGTGTGTATGTTTGGATTGTGTGTGTGTTTGTATGATGTGATTGTGTGTGTGTGTGTGTGTGTTTTATGTGTGTGTATGTGTTTATGTGTGTGTTTGTATGTTTGTGTGTGTGTATGTGTGTATGAAACGTATTGTGTGTACGTGTATGTTTGGATTTTGTGTGTGTGTGTGTTTGTATGAATGTTATTGTGTGTGTGTGTTTATGTGTATGTGTTTATGTGTGTGTATGAAACGTGTTGTGTGTGTGTGTTTGATTTGTGTTTGTGTGTGTACGAATGGCCTTTGTGTATGAATGACCTTTGTTTTTGTTTTAATTTAAATTTTTCTCTTAGATGGGTAAATCGAAGGAAGGTGGAATTAGTGCAAATTAGGAGACATCGCATGTTCTGTTTTTCTGTGATCTTTGTAGTCGACAGATAGATTTAGGGAATAGACCTACCACCCATTTCAATAAGGAAGGCTGGGGCAATTTGGTGAAAGACTTCAAGGATCGCACAGGGTTGGAGTACAGTCGGGCACAAATGAAAAACAAATGGGATCAACTGAAACGTGATTGGAAATTATGGCGTGAACTCAAACGAGGTGAGACCGGTCTTGGTTGGAATCCAACTAAACGGACTATTGACGCGTCTGATGATTGGTGGAAAGAACGTATTGAGGTTAGTATTTTTAAATGTAAATGTATTATAATATCAATGCAGAATTCAATAGTATTGACATTTATTGATCATACTTTTTTTAATTTGTAGATGATTCCCAATGCGAAGAAATTTCGTTTCGGTGGAATAGCGCCCGAGCTTGAGGAAAAACTAGACAAAATGTTTAGTTTGGTTGTTGCGACAGGGGAAAATGTGTGGATGCCTTCTTCTGGAGAACTTCCAGGACTTTTTTCGCAGGCTGAAACGCTATCTGAAGAACCTGATGATCAAATCAATGAGAGCAATAATTCACAAACAAATGCAAATGAGGAGCTAAACTCAGGTACACCTGGACAGAGTTCCCACAGTGTTGCGGCTTCAAAAAGAAAAAGAAAGGGGAAGAGACATGAAATGGGGACAAAACAGGTTATGCTGGCGCATGTGGAGAAGTTATTTTCCTCCTCAGAAGCAATAATGCAGCGCGTGACAGCACCAATTATTCCTCTTAGCGTATATCTGCTGCGAGAAGCGATCCAGGAACTCGAGAAGTACCCAGAAATCTTTGAAGACCGGTTACTGTATCATTTTGCGACAGTTCATTTTCAAACACCTGTGAATCGAGTCACATTCTTGAGCATTCCAGAGGAAAGGAGAGTGGAATGGCTGAGGACACACTACATGAATTCACAAATCTGATCTCTCGTTGTTTTGGATTTTCTATGTGAAACTTCTTTATTGTTAGAAGCTTATTTTGTACCTTTATATATCTGACACTGATATTTTGTACTAGTATATGTTGTGTCTTATGATATCTTTCTCTCATTTTTTCATTGTTATAATGACTGCCATGTTATACTTATAGGTCACTGTAATGTCAAGCGTAAATGATGCTGAAGAATTTAACATAGCTGAGGATGAAGAGTTGGTGTTGAATTACTGTGCAAATCGTCAACAAGGGTGCGCTGCATATGTGCAGGTCGTTACCACGAGCGTATGTTTAATAAGTGATTATGTCAGTTTGTTTTGTGATAAAACGCCGTGCATGACATCAAATCAAACTGGACAAAAATGGCTCCGGGAGTTATTTGAAGGACATCCTAGACGTTTTCACAATATGTTTCGAATGACCAAGGTAATCTTTTTTGACTTGCTAGCATTGTTGGAACAACATCACGGATTAAAAGGAACACAGAGGACACCAGCCGGTGAGGTTTTGGCAATAACAATTTACACATTGGGCCACAATGAAACATTCAGAAAAACAGGAGAAAGATTCCAACATTCCACAGAAACTTTGAGTCGGCTATTTATGATCGGTCTGAAAGCTCTTACGAGTTTGTCCATGAACAACATTGCTCCAATTGATCCCCAATTTCGTACAATTTCATCGCACATACGGAATGATGAGAGATATATGCCATTTTTTAAAGATTGTATCAGTGCAATTGACGGTACGCATGTTGATGCACGGATAGCTGTAGAAAATCAAGTTCCTTACATTGGTCGTCATGGTAGCACGACTCAAAACGTAATGGCCGTTTGCGATTTCAATATGTGTTTTACATATGTTGTACCTGGATGGGAGGGGTCTGCACATGACACACGCATATACCATCGTGCAGTACGGGATCCGCAAAGTAAATTTCCGTTTCCACCAGAAGGTATATGTCATTAGCTTTTACGTTATGCTGATTTATTGATCGTATCATCAAATGTTTAAACCATTTTGTACTAATGTAGGGAAATATTATCTCGTCGATGTTGGTTACCCATTGGAGAAGGGGCTCCTGAAACCATATCCGGAAACGAGATATCACTTGCCGGATTTTGCTCGGGGAAATAGGCCAATAGAAGGAAGACGTGAAATATTTAATAAAGCACACAGTTCGCTGCGTAGTGTCATTGAGAGAAGCTTTGGTGTATGGAAGAAAAAGTGGCCCATACTCACCAAAATGCCTCATTTTGATTTTTCGAAGCAGTGCGTGGTTGTGATCGTTACGATGTCGCTCCACAACTTTATTAGAAGACATTCATCGAGGGTTGACCCAGAGTTTGATGTATGTGACGGAAATGAAACCTTTGTTCATCCGGAGGCATATGAGTTGCGACCAAACAATCGCCGAAGAACAATTGATTCTAATCCGAACACTACACCAAGCTCATTTGAGGGGACGAGAGCTGCATAAATGACCAATATAAGGGACACCATTGCAGATCAACTCACAGAGTATCATAGGTATACACTTTAATGACGTTTTCATTTTTTAACATATATAAACGGATCATTAATTACATTTATTGTTGATGTGCAGTTAACGCTCGATGATCGAGGGATACGTTTCAGCTGCATGACGGAATCCGTTTATGATTTTCAGAAATGAAATATTCCTTTTGAAAACATTTCAAATTTTTAGAATTTAAAACTGGGCATTTTATTTTCATTAAGTTAAATTGTTTTTCAATATTATTGCTTATTGTGTGTATCTTCAAAAAAATGAACTGTCCACCGCACAGCTGTTTTGCCAAACAGATTAAACAGTTTCTCTGTTTGAAACAGCTCTGCAAAAGCTGTTCATCCAAACAGTTTCACAGATTCTGGCACCACTCTGCAAAACAGCTGATTATTCCACCACTGCTTCCCACCACTACTTCTGCAGTCGCTGCAGCTGAGCCAAACAGAGCTTAAATTTCAATTCTCGATCTGTGCCAGCCTCCGCCACTTCTCTGTTTCTCGCGATTTTAGGTTTCGCTGGTTTTGCCGGTTTCGCCCGACGCCCCCTCCGACTGCGCGTAAGAGTTTCCCTCCGGCGGTCGTCCTCTCTGCACTCTCCGGCGGTCGTTGAAGCACCCTCCGCGTTCGCTAGTTTCCCTGCACTCTTCGTCCCTACAAACTTCGGTTAGTCTTCTGAATTTTCTTCTCTCAATCAACCGGCCTTCTTCCCCTTCCCCACCTCCTGCCAAGTAGCCGACATGATCCTCACCTCTGTCCAAGGCCTCACAGTCCGCCCCTTCTTTATCCTGCACCGTGCAGCCCTCCTCTTCCTGCACGCCGGCTGTTCCAGGCTCTGGAGAAGCCAGAAATCAATTTCTGGGTCTTGGAGCTTCATTCCAGAATCCAGCAATTCAGCCGCTCTCCTATCTATTCCAGGTGCAGGAAGTCTGTCCTGCACCCAGGAGTTGGATTCAGCAGCCCCACTTCTTACCCAGCAACCCTATTTCCCGTCACTTGTTCGTTTAGCTGTATAAACACTAATGTTTACTCGATTTTCTGGATGGATTTTTCCGGAATACCACTGTAATGAGAACACTGAGTTCACTGTGATTTTGTAGTCAATTTTCCGGATGGATTTTTTCCCTAACACCACTGTAATGAGAACACTGAGTTCACTATGGTTTTGTAATTGATTTTGCTGATTTTCTTGTTTACTTTATGGCATACTATCCCTCGTTGCAAATTTTTGACGTGTTTCCTGGTATAGGTGCAGAAATCCTGAGTGTATGCTACAAAAAATAAGGCTTATATAATGAATTAAAAAGTTTCATTTTGTGTTATAATTTGTAATCCAAAGCTTTATGTTGCAATTTTTTAGTGTTTTCATCATGAAGATACAAAAATTTTTTGATAGATGTATTTTTTGTAGCTTCATTTTAATCTTATATATATATATTAAAATGATTATTTTCAAATTTTAACTTTGATTTGCACGCAACAATTTAGTCTGCACTTATAATATTTTGATTTGCACGTAAAATTGGTAACCATACATACTAAATAAGATATTTTCTTCCATCTAATTGTATGCTCGTTTGTTTCCTGATCTTTTATTTCTTTTATTTGTCAGCCATGGCGCGATCGTTTCTCCAAGCAGTGGCCACAGAGGAGGTTGCCCTTCCACTTCGCGTAGTCCAGATGGAAGGACTGGTGGGTTTTCTTTTGGATTCCTACTTCTGATTTCATGTGGGAACAGATCTTCCCATTATTTTGGATGGTTATTGTATGGCTTGGTACAAACCTTCAAGCTGCACGGATATGTAGTGATTTAATTTCAATTATTTTATGAAGCACAAAAATGTTAAGATGCTTGAAAGAAAAAGATCACTTTGCCCTATATTAGAGAAAGTTATGATAATAAACTTCTTCAGTGTAGTTTTGTTACTTATATCTTCAATTTGAGGGAAGTTGGATGGATGGCTTTCCCCCTTTTATTGAAGTAGAATTTTTCCATATTTTCTTTTTATATCCATTCTAAGAAGAATGAGAAACTAATCTTTTACTTGTTTAAATTTTATCATCTAAGCATGAAATGGCACATTACTACTAGTATTTATTTCCTATGTAGGCTGTTCTTAAGATAATTAAACACTGCAAGGAATTCTCGCCTTCTCTGGTTACTGGACAACTTCTTGGTTTGGATGTTGGGAGTGTACTTGAAGTCACTAACTGTTTTCCTTTCCCGGTATGCGTAATCCACACTCAGTATCAATTCTATAAATTATTGCTTGGTTTCTTTGAATTAAGGTGTATCTACTTTCTTACAATGATTGCACTTCTAATTCGCTGTCAAAGAGTAGAGAAGAGGATGATGAAAATGAGGCTGATGGCGCAAACTATCAACTTGAGATGATGAGGTGCCTAAGAGAAGTTAATGTCGACAACAATACTGTGGGATGGTATTCCTAGGCTTACCTTTCATTCCATGTCTCTTGTGGCTTTATGTTGAAACCATTATTAGTTAATCGATGATTGATGCACTGCTTATCTATTTCTGTTAGTGTTGCTCAGTTGCTTCAAATGCTATTTAATTTAATTTTAACAACAAAGATATATATATATATATATATATATATATATATATATATGCACTTGGTCCTGGTTGTAATGATTGCATGTTGCTTATGTTCTTCAGTATCAATATTGAAAGTAGATAATGTTCATCGTGTGAAACACCATTTTCATACCAATTTTAGGGTAATTTATTATCGTAATTTCTAAACAAACATTCTAGTTCCAATATTTAGTCTCCAGGTATCTAGAAATTAATATAGTACCATAAAATATCAAAAAATATTCAGAAATAGCTACTCATTGCATTATGCTTTGCTCATGTTCTTGAGTTCTATCCCTAGAAGATTCGTAATAAGGGTTGTAGATACTATATACTCACAAATCATGACTATGATGTCTCTCTTATGTTCAAGTGGATGTCCGCTCATGTTTGAAAGATTTCCCAACAAACATCTACATATCCACATGAATGTCCATGCCTCCTTGCAGGCATACATTGGCAAGTCTCTATGCACTTATTGGCTTCATTTAGAATGCTTCCTAGGAATTTCAAAACCATTATAGACACTCCTGAACCATGTTAGTACCTTTATGCATGCTGTTTGCAGATGATACTGTTACGCCCCCAGACGGATCCGAAGGCGACAATGGGGCTGAACCAACTGGTTCAGCCTCCACTTTCTAAAAGGCAGCCTCGGGGGCTGAACCCACCCGGTTCAGCCCCAATTGGGGCCGGCCCTTGGCCTGCCGGCCTTGGTCCGGGTATAAATGTACCCGGATCCTCTATTGGAGGGGATTATGCAAGTATTATCTAAAGGTATTCCTCTAGCCTCCTCTCTAACCCTAGGAATCTCCCCTTCTCCCTCAAATCTCATCTAGTTCGTAACATTTGGTATCAGAGGATTCTTCCTCCCAAAATTTTTTCTTTCCCGCTCGCATCCAGGCTCTGCCCGACTTCGTTCGACCCCACGCATTGAGGAATCGCGGCGACCACATCTGCATCGATCCCGCGTCGCTCCCGCGTCTACGCATCGCTCCGGCGTCGATCCCGCTCCCGCGCCCGAGCGTCGCTCTGCGTCGACGAATCCCGCGCTTGAGCGTCGCTCTCGCGCATCGCTCCGCGTCGACGAATCCCGACGTCGATCCCGCCGACTGCCGCATCTACATCCACTGACCGCATCCTGCCGCCGCCGCCGCCGACTCCGCTCGCATCCTGCTGCCGCCGCCGACTGCCGCATCTTCATCCGCCGACCGCCAGCCGCATCTTCATCCGCCGATCGCCAACCACATCTTCATCCGCCGACCGTCAGCCACATCTTCATCCGCCGACCGCCAGCCGCTGCTTCCTGTTGCTGCATCCGATTGCGGCATCCAGAGGCCACCGCCTCCAATTGTTGCTATTTCACGCACGCCCCCGGTCCCACCATGGTGACTCGCACGCAAGAAGACTCCAATCGGCTCGCACATCTCGAAGAAAAATACATCGGGCTGACTGACACCGTGGCAGCCCTCGCTGATAATTTAACGACATCGGAAAAACGTCTCGAAGAGAAATTGGATGTCCGCATGGACGAGCTTAACAATATGTTAACTCAACACCTTAAAGGAAAAGCTGTTGTGGGCGAGACCAATGCAGTCCAGCTTCCCCTTCCTACTCCAGCATCGGGGCACGACGATCGGGCCTCTAGCCTCAATGGGGGGCTTGGAATTGACAGTGGAAGGGTAGGAGGCTCACGACGACCACAAGTATGGTCCGAGGCAACCCAGTTTGGCGGCGTCGCCGCGTCTGCCTTGGATTTTCCTCCTTACCGTGAAGACCGCCAGGAGGACCAACGACCCAACGAGATGGGGTACCCACCTCGTGAAGGGCTCCTCCCTATTCCAGGAGCACCAGGACACGCCGCAGGCGGAAGGGGAGGAGGCGGATGAGAGTTTAGGCCGCCAGTCTTAGGGAACCCCTATGGAGGGGATTGGGGGTACCCACACGTGGCCGCTGATCGACGGCTACCGCTTGGACACGGGGAAGAGTACGGAGGACCCGAGCAACAACTACCCCGCGTCTATATTCCGCCGAAGGTTACTCGCATGAACTAGCCCAAGTTCAAAGGAGGAGATGCACTCGAATGGGTCCAAAAGGCAGAGTTATTTTACAGTTATCAGGAGATACCAGAGGTACAGTGGGTAAAGTTGGCGTCCTTCCACCTTGAAGAGGACGCATACCAGTTGACCCAATGGTTCCTCCGGGGACGGGATCACGCGCCATGACACGAGTTTGTCGACGGATTCACCGCCCGCTTTGGTCTACTTGCGTATGAAGACTTCGAGGCTCTTCTTCAGAAATTGCGTCAGAAAGGGACGGTGATGGAGTACCGAACCGAGTTTGAACGGTTGGCCAACCAGGTGCAGTGGGGCGAGAGAACATTAACAAGTTGTTTTATTGCCGGCTTGAAGGAGGACATCCGAGATGAGGTGTATGCCTATATGCCGCGCAGTTTGACACACGCTATTAGCTTGATCCGGATTCAAGAAGAGCATCTCAATCGACAGAAGTCCAGGGGGGACACTCCGAGGAATGCTGCACACCTTCCCGACACAAAAAAGTTTCAAACAGCTACAGAACGGGCGACGATGAAGAAATTGACTTGGACATAGCTACAGGCTAGGAAGGAACAAGGATTGTGCTTCAACTACGATGAGAAATTTACCCCAGGCCACAAATGTCAGAGGATCCAGGTTTACATGTTGCAGGAAGGTCCGATGCCGGATGGAGACGGAGGGGAACAAGAGCACATTCTGGATACAATCGAGTACGGGGTATCTTCCCTGACCATGGAGGGAGACTCCGCTCCGCCCACTATAAGTATTGCGGGGCGGATTGACCAACAGCAGGTGACCATTCTGCTTGACAGTGGGAGTACACATAACTTCATTAGCCCGACGGTGACACAGAAGCTGGGGTTAGAGATCATCAAGGATGCCGCTTCCCAGGTTGTGGTGGCCGGTGGACACGAGCTGCAGTGCGAAGGAGTGCTTCCGGACGTGGAAATCAATGTGCAGGGATACACCGACAACATGGATGTCTACTTGTTGCCCATCCAGGGGCCAGATATGATTCTGGGGGCCCAGTGGTTGCGACAACTGGGTAGGGTGACTCTGGATTGGGAGAGGTTGACTATGGAGTTTGCTAAAGATGTGAGAGAGTACTGTCTGCAGGGAATCAGAATCTCACCAGTGCCAGGGGGCTCTCTTTGCTGTTTGGAGAGGCTGCGGGGACAAGGGCGTGACGTGGCTTGGGTAGGCCTGAGGGGACGGACGGAGCCACCAGATTCCCACCTTGAGGACAAGCTGGGTATTGATGGGGCGGGGAATGTTACGCCCCCGGACGGATCCGAAGGCGACAACGGGGCTGAACCAACTGGTTCAGCCCCCACTTTCTAAAAGGCAGCCCTCGGGGGCTGAACCCACCCGGTTCAGCCCCAATTGGGGCCGGCCGGCCCCCTTGGCCGGCCGGCCTTGGTCCGGGTATAAATGTACCCGGATCCTCTATTGGAGGGGATTATGCAAGTATTATCTAAAGGTATTCCTCTAGCCTCCTCTCTGACCCTAGGAATCTCCCCTTCTCCCTCAAATCTCATCTAGTTCGTAACAGATACAGTACTAGAACGTATAGCTTACGCTAAAATAAGTGAGAAATTAGAACAATAGAGAAAAAATAAATGCAATAGACAAGTTAGTAGTACCACATGATTCTAGTACCACATGATTGGGTAAAATAGACAAGTTTTTGTACAAATTGGTGCATATAAGAGTCACGGATGATACAAGTACATAATAGTGTAGAAGGATTAGAAAAATATTAAGCAGACTGGAGATAACATGGATATAAGTACAAGTATTTTTACAAACTTAACTTCACAACTCATGCAACACTCAATGAGTATGAATGAATGTCTACTGAACTCGATTCTAGGTAGTTGGAGTAAGGCTTATGCTGATGATGACTTAAGGATGCCTATCTAAAGATTACAATTTCTAAAGCTTGTAATCACAATAGGTTTCTTATCTAGCTGTTTACAATTTTGTTGTCTTCTTTATAGCTTGTTTATGAATTGAGGTGGCTTTACATTTTTTTTATTTCCTCAATTAGAATTCAACATACATTGCAACTGCAATATACCTTGGAACAATAGATTTGATGTACTGTAATTTAGTGCCAAATGCCTCTAATAACCTCTTCAAAAACAAGGGAAGAAGATGAATTTGACAAAGACTGTTGATGTTGTTGCTGTGGGTACTAGTGCTTTTGATAGAATGTCATCTTAATGTGGTTTAATCAACCATAGAAAGAGTAGATGCTACTAGTCTAGCCATGGGTGTCTGAGCACCATGTATTTTTCTACGCTCAATTGCCATGCCAAAATATTGCAGGTGAGCGATGCCCAACCCGAAAGAGAATCTCCAAAAGACATTTGTGCCACATAGAAATGCAGAAAATCAGTCCAATGATGAAACTCAACCATCGAAGCCACAGAAGTTGATAATCAAAGCAATAAAGGAAGCACAACTCCTGCTAATCGGATGTAGGAACTGTTGATCAGAATTAAACGTCAATGTAGGAACTGTTGATGAGATCTATATGAGATTCCTAAAAGACAAGAAGCGTCAAGAAGAGCACACACCCGACTTGAAGCAACATGATCGGGGAATCCGCTGAGGGGATTAAGAAGGAGATGTTAAAGTGGAAGCACAAATTTGAAGGGAAGTTACTGATGGTATTGTCGATTGTGCCCAAGAGATCTTCAATAAGCCCCGCTCTATTCTCTATAGTGTTGTGAATATTAGTCGATATGTCAGATGACATGAAAGTGTCATAAAAAAACAACATGATATCAACATTTGGTTTTGCAAAGTATCCTTTTGGAATATATCAGCCAATATCCTGGTGATATATCAATTGTTTTTTAAAATTTATTTTATTTAGTATGTATGGTTTGATAAATAACAAATTGTTTTGTTGTCTGGGTTGTTTTGTGCCGTAACCCTTGATGGTATTGTCGATTGTGCCCAAGAGATCTTCAATAAGCCCCGCTCTATTCTCTATAGTGTTGTGAATATTAGTCGATATGTCAGATGACATGAAAGTGTCATAAAAAAACAACATGATATCAACATTTGGTTTTGCAAAGTATCCTTTTGGAATATATCAGCCAATATCCTGGTGATATATCAATTGTTTTTTAAAATTTATTTTATTTAGTATGTATGGTTTGATAAATAACAAATTGTTTTGTTGTCTGGGTTGTTTTGTGCCGTAACCCTTGACGTTCTTCCCGCTTCCTCTAACTTTCTTCCATGCGCTCGTAATGCCATCGACGTCGATTCTCCTTGAGTTTGGATTTTGAACCGAGGGTACAATTATGTTCCATCGTCGTCGACGACTTCCTTGCTTCCTCGGTCTTTCTTCCCCACATTATACTTTTTTTACTTGTGTAATATAAAATGTTTATGTTATGGGCTTCTTTTATTGGGATCATTGGATGTCGGGGATATAAGGGCAAGCCCTAGAATGGTGGAAGAGAAGGGAAATTTAGAAGAAGTTTGGGGGAAAGAGGAAGAGGAAGAGGAAAACCCTAGAGGGAAGAAGAGAGATTAGAGGGAGAGGAAGTTAGAGAGAGAAAGAAAAGTTTTATTCATTCATTAATTGCTTTTGCCACATGTAACTAAGGACCTATTTATAGGATTCCGGGTGACAAACCCGTAATTACATAAGACATAAAAGATTAAAACCACTTAAACGTTACGATGACTCTAATAACGACAACTACGACTCAGTACAACATAACTCGATGCATTGACTCGACTCAACATATATTTGAAAATAATACTACTACTAATAATAATATAATAATAAGATAACTGACGGAGGACCATAACACTCCACCGTCTTTGAAATCGAGCTTGCCCTCAAGCTCTAACTCTAGTAGTGATGCAACCCGCACCGTATCTTTGCTCATAATTTTGTTATTATTATTTCCTGCACTTTTTTTCCATGTAGCGCACGTCTTTGCGCACATTTTTTTTAATTATTGTGCATGTAGTTTGCTTTATTTAGCGCACATTGTTCGCGCTTGTTGTAACAGCTTATTGGGGTGATCGCTTAATAGGTCCCTGAATAAAAAGATCCCTCAAATTAGGTAATAGATTAATTAAGGCAAGCATGCTCTAAATATAAAAAAAAGGAGAGAGATTTTCACTCATCAATTCTGTCCCTCTTGCCGAATTAAATGAAAGCTAAGGAAGAAATATATCTTTTATAAAGATTAGCCTTCATTATTAGGTAGACGTCCTGCGTATGCGGGTCCCATGCTCGAATGAAAAATGGTGAGGGTTGTGTTAGGTTGACGGATAGCATAAAGTTTAGTCACCCTTATGAATATGGATCATTTGATAAATTATGCAAAAACTATGTTGTTCCCCTTAAGGAACGTGTCGCATGATCCGAGTGCGGCGTCTTGACAAGAACCGCTGCATCTCCTGAACTTGGGTGTAGTGTTAAATTTGCAAGAGTCCTCATTGTATGGTCCGAATGCGACAACTTGGCAAGGACCGTTGCATCTCCAAGAGGACTTGGGTGTAATGTTAAATAGACAAAAATCCTCACATATTCAACGTCCTAGGGAAGTATGTCGTAGAAATTGTGATCGACTTAGGTTTGGAAGTTGGAATATAGATACGCTAACGAGAAAAACGATAGAAGTAGTGGATACAATGATTATGAGAATGATAAATAGTTTATGCCTGTAAGAGACTAGATGAGTGAGTGAGAAAGCTAAATTTTTAGATAATTCATGTTTTAAATTATGGTACACAAAAAAAACAGTGCAGTAGGTATTATTGTGGATATTACTTGGAAGGATGAAGTTATTGTGGTAAGTAGAAAAGATGATAGAATATTAGCTCTTAAATTGATCATAGGAAAAGAAACTATTAATGTGATCAGTGCTTATGCGCCACAAGTATGATTAAGTAAAGTTATTAAAGTGTAATTTTAGGAAGACTTAGATGATTTAGTAAGAGAAATCCCACGAAGAGAGAAGATTTTCATAGGAGGAGACTTAAATAGACATATATATGAAAGGAAAATGTAAATTACACAACCGTTTATGGAGGATATGGATATGGAGAAAGGAATGAAGAATGACGAACCATTTTAAACTTTGCCGTAGCACATGAGTTAATTGTGTCAAATACACTTTTCATAAAGAGGGTAGAACATTTAATTATGTTTAAAAACGGACCAAATAAATCACAAATTGATTATTTTATGACTCGCAAAATGAATAAAATGATTTGTAAGGATTACAAAGTCATACTAGGAGAAAGTTTGACAACACAACGTAAGTTAATGATGTTAGATATACAAATTAAATATAATAAATTTAATACAAAAACAAAAATGTTGAAAAAAATTCGGTGGTGGAACTTGAAGATGGAAAAACAGGTTGCTTTCAAGAATTCAGTTATGGAACAATTAGTTGATGACCTTTATGTTGATTTTAATGTCTCATGAGAAGTTATGTCTTCACATTTAATGATAAGTGGAAAGAACGTATTTAGAGTATCAAAAGGTCGTGCACCCCCAATTAAAGAATCTTGGTGGTGGAAAGAGGAAGTGCAAGACAAAGTGAGGGCAAAGAGGGATGAAAAATGGAAAGCAAGATATAAAGTTGTTAAAAAAGAAGCTAAACAGACAGTAAGTAAAGCAAGAAGCCAAGATTATGAAGAATTTTATAAACGACTAGATACCAAAGATGGAGAGCGTGACATATATAAAATTGCTCGAGCTAGAGAAAGAAAGACAAGAGATTTAAGTCAAGTAAATTGCATAAAAGGATGTGACAGATACAATTTTGACGGCTGATGTGGATATTAAAGTGCGATGGAAAAGATATTTTTATCAATTCTATAATGAAACAAAAAACAATGAAATGAATTTGGAATAGTTAAGTAAATCAGTGAAGTATAAGAACGTAACGTTTTATCGTAAAATTCAAGTATCAGAGGTAAAAGATGCTCTAAATAAGATGAAAAATATAAAGATGGTTGAGCCAGACGATATACAAATTGTAGTATGGAAATGTCTAGGAAATGAAAGAATTTTGCGGCTTACATGTTTTTTCAATAAAATACCGAAGTCAAAGAGGATGCCAGACCAATAGAGAGAAAGTATCTTGGTACCTTTATATAAGAATAAAGTGGATATACATAATTGTGTTAATTATAGAGGAATTAAACAGATGAGTCATACCATGAAGCTATGAGAACGAGTAATAGAAAGAAGATTAAGACGAGAGACTAACATCTCAGAGAATCAATTTGGATTCAAGCTAGGGAGGTCGACCATGGAAGCTATACATCTCTTGAGACTCATTGACAACTATCGAGAAAGAAAGCAAGATTTGCATATGTTATTTATTGATCTTAAGAAGGCTTATGATAGATTTCCAAGAGAGATCTTATGGAGAGCCTTAGAAAAGAAAGGTGCAAATATATCATATATTGTCACAATCAAAGATATGTATACAAATTCAGTGACAAGGGTGAGGACACATGGAGGATTAACACAGGAATTCCCTATCACTGTTGGATTACATCGAGGTTCAGCTTTAAGCCCTTATCTCTTTACCCTTATCTTAAATGAGCTCTCACCAGACATATCCAACAAGCAATACCTTGGTGTTTATTGTTTGCGGATGATATCGTTTTGGTTGATGTGACGCGCGAAGGTGTAAACAAAAAACTTGAATCTTGGCGAGATATTTTAGAAAAGAAGGGTTTTAGGTTGAGCAGGGCAAAGATGGAGTATATGGAGCTTAAGTTTAGCAGTACAAGAAGGACAGATGACTTCGTTATTAACTTGGGTGATCAAGATATTTCCCGTAGTGAGTGTTTTAAATATCTTGGATCGATAGTTCAAAAAGACGGAGGTATTGATAAAGATGCAACACATAGAATCCAAGCGGGTTGGTTGAAGTGGAGAGGCGCGTCAGGGATCTTATGTGATCGTAAAGCACTACTAAAACTTAAGGGCAAGTTTTACCATACTGCAATTAGACCCGCGATGCTCTATAGTTTTGAGTGTTGGGCAATGAATTGTGTACATGAGCAAAAAATGGGAGTTGCGGAGATGAAAATGCTTAGGTGGATGTGTGGACACACGAGATTGGATAAAATTAAGAATGAAAGTATCAGAGATAAGACAGGAGTAGCACCAATTGCAAAGAAGATGCGAGAAACTCGTCTAAGATGGTTTGGACATGTACAAAGGAGACCATTAGAGGCACCTGTTAGGCATTGTGAGAGCCTAGTCATTAGACATGTTAAACGAGGGAGTGGTAGACCAATAAAGACTTGAAATGAAACTGTAAGGAAAGACATGATGTACTTAGGCATTAGTGAGATTATGACAAAAGATAGGGCACAATGGAGACAAAGGATCCATATAGTCGACCCCACTATAATGGGATAAAGGCTTGAGTGTTGTTTTGAGTTGTTGTAGCCTTCATATATTGTCACAATCAAAGATATGTATACAAATTCAGTGACAAGGGTGAGGACACATGGAGGATTAACACAGGAATTCTCTATCATTGTTGGATTACATAAAGGTTCAGCTTTAAGCCCTTATCTCTTTACCCTTATCTTAGATGAGCTCACCAAATATATCCAATAAGCAATACCTTGGTGTTTATTGTTTGCGGATGATATCGTTTTGGTTGATGTGATGCGCGAGGGTGTAAACGAAAAACTTGAATCTTGGCGAGATACTTTAGAAAAGAAGGGTTTTAGGTTGAGCAGGGCAATGATGGAGTATATGAAGCTTAAATTTAGCAGTACAAGAAGGACAGATGACTTCGTTATTAAGTTGGGTGATCAAGATATTTCCCGTAGTGAGTGTTTTAAATATCTTGGATCGATAGTTCAAAAAGACGGAGGTATTGATAAAGATGCAACACATAGAATCCAAGCGGGTTGGTTGAAGTGGAGAGGCGCGTCAGGGATCTTATGTGATCGTAAAGTACCACTAAAACTTAAGGGCAAGTTTTACCGTACTGCAATTAGACCCGCGATGCTCTATGGTTCTGAGTGTTGGGCAATGCATTGTGTACATGAGCAAAAAATGGGAGTTGCGGAGAGGAAAATGCTTAGGTGGATGTGTGGACACACGAGATTGGATAAAATTAAGAATGAAAGTATCAGAGATATGACAGGAGTAGCACCAATTGCAAAGAAGATGCGAGAAACTCGTCTAAGATGGTTTGGACACGTACAAAGGAGACCATTAGATGCACCTAATTAGGCGTTGTGAGAGTCTAGTCACTAGGCATGTTAAACGAGGGAGGGGTAGACCAATAAAGACTTGGAATGAAACTGTAAGGAAAGACATGATGTACTTAGACATTAGTGAGATTATGACAAAAGATAGGGCATAATGGAGACAAAGGATCCATATAGTCGACCCCACTATAATGGGATAAAGGCTTGAGTGTTGTTTTGAGTTGTTGTAGCCTTCATTATTATCCTTTTATATTTAATGCTTTAAATATATAAATCCGTTTATAAAATACCCCCATTCCAGAAAGAAAAGAGGGCTTGGAAAAGAATCGGGCAATGGATATCTCTCTGTACCCGATAATCCAGCTAGTCCTTCCTGTTTTCAGCTGCCAGATTTCTTCCCTCCTCACACGGAGACCTAGCGTGCTCCCCGTCACCGACGCCTTTTCGACCTTCCAGTTGTCGTCGACAAAGCCTTCTCAGCCCGATGGATATCTCTTCCCAACATACTACGACATCAAGGGTCCCTCCCGACTTCATCTCGCCACCCAGTGACGTCCAAAAGGACGAACGAGCCGCTGGCTCGACGAAGGCCTTCACCTTCCCTTCCAGTCGTCGCCGACTCCGACGACTCTGACCATCCGTTCTGTTCCTCCTGGAGAACAATTCGATTCATCAACCGCCCCTTCTCATCAAGCTTCCCACCTCTACATTCGTGAGATAGGACAGATTTATAGCCATGAGACAGGGCAGATTTATAGCCATGAGACCGGGCAGATTTACAGCCGTTGTGGGTCCCAGCTTGACATGTTGCTGCTTCCCACCTATGGTATACACCCACACCCGTTTCCTGGCTCCTTCCTTGTTAGTCTTATGATATGATTTTATTTACTTGATCTTAAATTTCAGAGCAAGCTTGCCCTTGATTAATTTGATATATTCCTACATTTTTTTTATTTCCTTGCGTGCTTGTGGATCATTGTTTATGTGCATCAATCGTTGACTTGTTTGGTACATACGCGAGTTTTTGAAATTGAGATCAATTTCCGCTTTCCATTTACTCGAGAGCA
Organism: Platanthera zijinensis; assembly: GCA_039513925.1. Classification (NCBI taxonomy): domain Eukaryota; kingdom Viridiplantae; phylum Streptophyta; class Magnoliopsida; order Asparagales; family Orchidaceae; genus Platanthera; species Platanthera zijinensis. The sequence goes on along the minus strand of CM077090.1, from coordinate 156,380,815 downwards.
TCATGCTAGCGCTACGAGTTTTGAAAGATTTCAAATTTATTTATTTAAAATCATCTCGAGGATTTCAGTTTACATCAATGGAGCTACGGTGGGTTGAGGACATGGCGTATGTGCGAAGAAGTTGGCTTCGAGGTAATCCTTAGCGCACAAAGGAAAGTCGTCACCTTGGCAGCACGTCCATAGGAAGATTGAAGATTTAATTAAAGAAATCCCTTTGGCAGTTGATGTCCCTATTTAAAATAATGTTTAAAATTTAATCAATTAATCAACTATAGATTAATTAATTAAAAATTAAATGAGATGAGATCCATGAGAATAGGCATGCGCGGTGACTGAGGAGCCAGGCGTTGGGCTCAATAAAAATGGGGGCACGGGCGGCTCGAGGGAAGCAACAAGGCTTGAAAATACATAGGGCGCGAAAGGCTGGAGCGAAAATAAGGCACCGATGGTGTGCTGGCCTTCGTCGAGCAGAGCGGGGAGGGAGACAGGGAGGAGCGTCGATAAGTTCTCGTTGAACTTTGGTGTCGAGCCCTGGTGTTCCCTGCCAAGACGGAGGAGTTGCGGCCTTGCGGGAAGGTTCGGCAGATGAGTAAGATGCCAAAAAAAGTTGGAGGTGCAGCCATTGCTTGTCGGACCACCTAGCTCTGATACCAAGATGTTATGAGCTTCTTTTATTGGGATCGTTGGAGGTCGGGGATATAAGGGTAAGCCCTAGAATGGTGGAGGAGAAGGGAAAGTTAGAAGAAGCTTGGGGGAAGAGGAAAACCCTAGAGGGAAGAAGAGAGCTTAGAGAGAGAGAGAGAGGGATAGGAAGTTAGAGAGAGAAAGAGAAGCTTTTTTCATTCATTGATTGCTTTACTACATGACACTAAAGGATTATTTATAGGACCCCGTGTGACAAACCCGTAATTACATAAAACACAAAATATTAAAAACACTTAAACGTTACAATGACTCTAATAACGACTATGAGTCAATACAATGCAACTCGATGCATTGACTCGACTCAACATATATATTAAAGTAATAATAGTAATAATAATAATAAGATAATTGACGGAGGACCACACACACACACATACTATTATCTTGATCGGTAACACATACACACACACAGCTCCGCCTTTATGGGAAACCGCGACTTTACCTCGATCGTGACAGCGCATAGGGCGAGCACAACATAAATTTCCTCACTTAATGAAAATCAAATGATTGCAAGGGATATGGATATTTTCTTCATTAAGCATGCATATTGCGTAGACCACAAATACATGGAACTCACATGCTACAATGGTGGCAAACATTTATGTGCTTCAAAAATCAAAATGCATAGATTCAACTCTCAAGGAAGGAAGTGAAGAACTGGAGAATAGATAACCGATGCAACACGGATTATTATGGACAAAAAAATTTAAGGCAATGGAGTTGCCGAACCTAAAGCATGAATGGATCTCATTCATATTATTACATTGCTAAATGAAATAAGTGATCACAGAGATGGCGGGATAGTGGCTTCAGGTGAAGCCTGATGTCCGGGTTCAATTTTAGCAAAACAATTAATATGTAGGTCTATTTATAACCTTTCTTTATTATTTAAGTTAAATATTTTACTACTTAAATGACCTAATTCGACTTGAGGGGCGCGTAAAAATTGAACGAAGTCACGGGGGTCCTTTTTTCGCCTTTAGAAATAGGCAAATCGTGTGTTTAGGGTTTACACCTTCTGAAATAGGCAAATCAGCGGGTTTCAGCCTAATCACGACTTTGCCCTAGCTGCGATTCCCTGGTTCTCCTCCTGCTATGTGCGGCCCGTCTGACTCCAAGCAACGTGAGGTCGTTGATCTCCTCGAGGCAGCACCTTAGCAACGTCAATCTCTCCTTTGGGGGCTCCTCTGTTCCTCCTTCCATCCTTCAACCAATCTCTCTTCCTGGCTCCGTTGCCCAGTCCTTCGGCACTTTAATGGCGAATTTTCATTATTCCAGTGTATTGCTTATAGTCTTGAACTCTTGAATGCTTGATCACTCTTCCTCTGCTAGCTTCGAAATTTTTCTTTATAAGGTTTGAATTTTCTGTATGTTTATTTGTAATAATGGTTGAAATTTAAATTTTTAATGATATAGGGAGTACCAATCTAATTAGTAATGGACACAATTTTTTTTCAAAAGTTGTTCAATCTAGTCGAAAATCTCAAAACTTTGAAGAATCTCTTTATCATTATGTACAAAGAACCGGTGGTTAAATTGTGTTTAGGACTTGCAATATGATGTAAACTAATGAAGAAATTATTAAGCATTTTTAGAATATAATTATGTGGAAAGTAGCTTATTGAATTGTAAGTTTTTTGCACACTTTACCATTACAACTTTAAGGCTCCATTTGGTTCGGCGGTGGCGGGTCGATCCGGCGGGTGGAAACGGAGTGTTCGAACCGGAGGGCGGAGGTGGCTGCTCCAAACGGAGCTTTTTGGGGCGTTTCTCAAGGCGGGCGGGTGGAAACGGAGCAAACGCCGCCGGAGGTTCATTTGTTTACCCTCCTTCCGGCGGCGTTTGCTCAAAACGGAGCAGCGAAATGCCCAAACAAATAGAGCCTAAATTATATTGCAATGCAATGCAACTATCCTGCTATCACTATGCATTATTCCGCTAGTAAAGAATTTGTATATGCACTCAATATTTGTCATAAAATATATCAATTTAATTAATTTTAAATTAGTGCCTGGGTTAGGCACTGGGTATACATAATACACTACACTGCAGTGCAACTTCAAAGCAGTTAAATTAGTATGTAAGACTTCAAAACTCTATGCGAAATGTCATAAATTCAAAACAATACAAATAAGCACCAAAATTTTTTGAATTCATTTTCTAAAATTTGAAAATGATGTGCTCACAAATTTGAAACTGCATTTTGGATGAAGCTTAGCAGATTCAAACTATTATTTTTGCTGAACACAAATTTCAAAAAAAAATCGCATTATTTTACGAAGTCATGATTATAGAGGTTCCAATTAAATGCCATCAAACTATGAAAGTAAGAAAAGTTATGTTAACCTGCCGCTGAGCTAGCCAAAGGTTATTCACCGTGATGTCCATAGATTCTGATATCATCCTTTTCCCAATCGTGGTTGATTTGTTAAATTAAGCTGGCAAAGGAGAAATTTTGTTTAACTTCTCATGAACAAAGCACTTGAAATGTCATTAATAAGGGCCCAATTACGGTTCTTACCTGCAGGCAATCTTTAAAGAAGTAAGCTCTTTAAATCCCGGGATGCTACACCATGAGAAATCTGTAGGGTTTGGGCGAGGCCAGCTGAAGGCGGAGCACCGGTGGTAGACTTGATAGAATGAAACCTCCTAATTCTGAGTGAAGGAACCAACAGCGTACCGGTTGAGTGGATTGATGGAAGGAGAGATAAATGGGCACGATGAAGAGAATTTTAATGGCTACCGATTAGGTAGGGCATTCTTTGTGGTCCAACGGTTTCGATCGAGGAATAGGCGAAGTCGAGAGTTTCAATTGAGGAAGAGGCGAAGCCCAACGGTTTTGATTGAGGAAGAGGCGAAGCATGACGTTTGCAGAAGTTGGGAGCGGTATTGGAAGAGTGATGCTCTGGGAGGGTTTTAGGATTCCATATCGGGCTCCTCCGTATTGGCGAGTATCGCAGTTGGAAGGAGGAAGACGATCGCAGATCAGAAGTTTCACGATACCCTAAAGCAGGTATCGGGTTTTAGGAACGAGAAGAAGCTCTTGTGGCCTCTTTAACACTTTTCCTCTGTTAGATGAATGGTTAGGATTTAAGATTTGGCTTTTATACTGTTTTAGAATGAACGACTAGGATTATCGAGATGTCTCACAAACCTTGTCACATACTCTAATTGATAGTTCTTTTTAATATAGTATAGTTATAATAAAATGATTATGTATATAAAAAATTAAATATTTATACCTAACATATAAAATATCCCCAATATATTCCATATATATTAAAAAACAACCCGAAAATCTGAACCGACATGCCCCGATATTCGACATCTACAATCTTGGTTCTATGCCTTGGAGCCTTGGAGGACGACTCAATGATGCTATCTGGTGGTCCTTAGCTCTACATTCCTTAGCAACCACTAAATAAGATCAATCCTGCTGGATGCCTAAGGAAAATGGAATCTCAAAAATTTGCTCTAAACCATGTGAAAGATAAGATTGAGATGATTTATAAATTTATTTATTTAGTCAGGCACAAACATATTTTTCCAAGGGGAGTCCCACATGCACACATGCAATGTGGGAATAAAGAATGCATAGGAAAATAGAATGAAAATACCATAACATTTAACAATGATGATGATGTGGAAGCCGAAGATGGTTTGAGATACTTTTTTAGTTAGATGCCCGCTTTTTACCCGTGAACTTGTTAGCGTTTAATTCTAAATGATGCAAACTAACATTGGAGAATGTTTCTTGCTGTGGAGATGAATAGGGAGGGTGATGCGGAGCAGAGACGAACACGAGCTTTGGGCTCATTCGAGGCTGATTTGGCAACTTACCATATATGGCGTGCCCGGATCGACGATTGAACTCCGCGGTTGTGTCCGGCACGTCGCCGCGAGTCAAAAACATATATTAGTTTATTTTTTTTGAGTTTATTTTCATGTATTTAGTGGCCGATCCCACCGGTCAATCATAATTGTTGATGGTGAAGCCCTAATTTGTTCTCTTCTTATAAATATTGGTCTAAGTGGCTGAACCAAAGCATTGCAGAATTTGGAGACTTCTATTCCCGGATTCCAGCGATCACTTCCCGGTGCCGACGCCGTGGAACCCTAGGTGACGACTCCTAGGCGCTCAAACTCCCCCCCCAAGGTACTACCCATCCATAACCTTCTTCTTCCCCCTCCGAAACCCTCATCCGCAGCCCCTACAACCCACAAATCCCAACCCCTACCACCGAGAATTGTCCACGATCACTGTTCATCGTTGCTGTTCATCGTTACTGCGCACCGCTACTGGCCACCGCAACTGTTCATTGATACTGCTCATCGCCACTGTTCACCCGATACTGTTCACCCGTTCCTATTCACCCGCTTGCTGCCCACCAAAATACTGTTCACGCCGACCCTCCACTTCTTCCCCTTTGTGAAACCACTTCCAAACAACCCTAATTCTGTAGATCCATTCAGATCTGAGAATTTCGCTCCCGATCCGTTATTTCCACATCTCATACTTTTCCATTTTTGCCCGGATCCGACCTTAAGTAGCGGATCTACCCCTCCCTGGCCCGGCTACTTATTCGTGGCCAGATCCATCGTTTTATTGTCCGTTTTCACCGTTTTCCGCCGAGGACAGCTACCGCCACCGTCGCTTCGCCACCGGTTCCACCTCCGATCGCCGATCTACACATCCGACCCTCCAAATCTTCAGGGCCTCGGTTCAGCCCTCTGCTTTGTGAGCTTTTGTAGTATTTTACTATTTGATTCAACATTTTTCATTTGGTGATTTATCATATCTTGTTGCGATTCCTGTTTATAGACTTTGTTTTGGTGCTCTAATAATTTGCAGGAGGAAACATTCGCCGCGCGCTTCGCTTTGGCCATCCGAGCGGAGGAAGCCATTATAATTTGCCCAAAATTAAATATTTATTTTTATTTAAATATCTGTGTGGTTCTGAAATTACTTTGCTTTAACTTATTCGTCAAAACATTGCTCATTTCATTGCATGTAGATTTGGGTTAACGTGTCACCCTTGTACTATCACCTAGCGTCGTAGATTTTTTGCACCCGTAGCCTACCCCTACATCATTTTGGTATCAGAGGGAGGTTAGGCCATTTGCATGCATTGTAGTGGTAGGTCATAGAGTCTTTTGGTTCATCCATGACTAATTATGTCGTTGTTCCTCTCCTCACTTTGGGGATTCTGAGTCCGCCTATACCCAATCTCATAGAGCGACTTCAGAGAAATCCTCACGTTGTCATGATGATTATTATCGTCTGCGGCACACCACTTCCCGAGATCGTGCCGACCCACCGACACAACCTCACTATGCCAGAGACGATCAGTATGATGATTCTCGTCGTTCATATCCTTGCACGCAAGCGGATCGTGTTGATCCTTCGACTCGGCTCGATTACTTTAGGGATGACTATTATGAGGATCGTCACTTTGAGAGAGATCTTGAGAGTCAGTTTCGTACAGTTTCCCCTTCCTTTGACGACTCATCGAGTCCCGAGTCTTTCAGTTATTGACTCGTGGATATTGAATATTATCTTGATCAGTTTGAGTTATTCGGTGAGCGTCGCGTTAAGTTTGCGGATCTTACTTTTAGATCAGGCGAGGCTTATTGGGCTAGCATTGAGAGGACCCGCGAGCGAGACTGTCTTCGTCGCATCACTAGTTGGGTGGACATGAAGCGTACATTGTGTCAGAGGCATCTGTCTTCATCATATCGGAGTTGCTTGCTCGATCAATTATTTTCCCTTCAGCAAGAATCCATGTCCACTTGCAGATTGCTTTGATGAGTTAGTAGTGAGGAGCGATATCCGAGAGGACTCAGCCATGACCACTTGCAGATCCCGGTCTGGGCTTCGATCTGACATCCGTACTAAGGTGGTTTATCATAGCTCGAAATCCCTTGAGTAGACGTATCAGCTTGCCCTTCATTACGAACAATCTTTGAGATCCGCCAGAGCTGGTCGGTTGGACCCTCACCTTGACCTCCGCTATACGAGTCCTTCTCATACTGAGGTCACCACGGTGTCTACCATTGTCCTACTCATCCATGACGGAAGTGATACCTAATACAAATTGCTCTCACCCCAGCGAGATGCTTAGCCCCGTGAGTGACCTATCTCTTGTTTCTGACCCGTCTCTTGTGACTCCGACGGAGGGTGAGCCTGAACGACCTATTGAGTCTGCAGTGTTGTGCCCCTCACCCACACCTCCACTTTTGGCATGTCCGGGGTTGATTAACACTCATACCCCAGACTCATGTCTTGACACCGCACCCGCAGACCCATTCTTGAGCGTAGGTCTATGTCGCTTTTCCCTTGGCATTACCCTGAGCCACGTTACGACCGAGAGCTCAGAGCCTGGTGTTGATCTCGTAGTTGCTATGCCACCCATGCACGGGGACACTACCCCTTTCGATGGTCCTCATCGGGAGGACCTTGACCTTATTGACGAGCCCCCTGTTGAACCTCCTGATGATCCGCCACATCTTGGTGAGGATGAGACTCGGGTGAGCCACTCAGGTGTGACGCCTCTTTCATTATCATCTCTGGCCTTACCCTAGAGAAGGGACCTTGAGTGGAGCATGACATATGTAGGGCCTACCATAAGTCCACTTGAGCATACTCATATTGTGAGGACCAACCTTATGACACCTCACACTCTGGATGAGTTTTGGGACACGCCACCCGCTGAACCACCCGATGAGTTCTTTCTTGTCTTGGACGCTCACCATATTCTAGAGTCACGAATTCTAGTCTCTGTGCACAGTTTTCACCCAGGTGGTCGTCTTATCCGCGATGACTTGTCGTACACACCTCCTCGTGAGCCCCTTGATGTGTTACGTTCCCTGAGAGACATCTGGCTCGTTACGAGCTTGTATTTGAGTATAGTTGTCTCTCAAGATCATTTGAGCACTCGTCTCACACTTGATGAATATTTTTATATTCCACCGAAAGAATCTCCTGATAGGCCACCATAATTTAGAGACATTTCAGACATTATTAGATTTTCCTATAAGGAGCGTACCGTGTCTGTCGTGTTGTCTTTGCATCATTTGTATTACCTGCATGAGTCTGCTGAGTCTTTTACACGACATTTGCATGAGTTGCATGAGTCGGTCCGCCGACGAATAATAACAAGCAATGAAAATTATAAAGCCCATGCAGATAAGCGTAGACGAGAACAAATATTTAATGAAGGAGAAAGGGTAATGGTATGAATCCGCCCCGAGAGGCTCCCTTCGGGGCCTGCTAAGAAGTTAAGCGATAGGTGAATGGGTCTGTACTCTGTTATTAGTCGCATTGGGACAAATGCCTACCGGCTCGATATCCCGGCTAGTATGGAAATTCACCCGATGTTTAATGTTGAGGATCTGACTCCATACTACGAATCTCACGAGTATGTGGACCTGAGCAGTGGAGATACCCAGCCACCCCCACCCACACTGTCGTTACCTCACCACCCTCATACGTCACCACCGTCTGATGGCCACCCTAGTTCACCCACTGTTGGCATCCACCCACCTGGGGACTCGTCTTCTCTGGTTTTACCCCGACACCACCGATCGCACCGGGACCTACCTTTCGAGAGATGAGAGATGAGAGCATCAGAGCATCAGATTCCACCAGCTTGTTCCTACTTCCGATGGGTCGCGCTGTCGCTACTTGGTACATTGGCGGGGCCGCCCCGACGCAGTTGACGCTTGGATACTTGCAGCAGAGCTCGATTCGCCCCTGGACTTCGACTTCAGCACGACCATCTCCATTCATCGGAGATGACAACTTTTCATCTCCGTCGACGACACTTGAACGACGACACTTGGATGACTCCCGACGGACCTCTTCGAGTTGATGGACGAGGACGCTCTCTGTCGACGACACTTGGACGACTCCCGGCGGACCTCTTCGAGTTGTACCTGGCATTCATCGAGAGAATTCCGATCCCAATTCATCGGGAGATGAATTCTTTCAAGCCAGGGACTAGGCAGGGAGATTGATGCGGAGCAGAGACAAGCACGAGCTTTGGGCCCGTTCGGGGCTGATTTGGCGACTTACCATATATGACGTGCCCGGAGGCCGGATCGACGATCTGACTCCGCGGTTGCGTTCGACACGTCGCCGCGAGTCAAAAACATATATTAGTTTATTTTTTTGAGTTTATTTTAATGTATTTAGTGGCCGAACCCACCGGCCAATCCTAGTTGTTGGAAACCCTAATTTGTTCTCTTCTTATAAATATTGGTCTAAGTGGTTGAACAAAGCATTGCAGAATTTGGAGACTTCTATTCCCGGATTCCAGCGATCACTCCCCGGTGCCGACGCCGTGGAACCCTAGGTGACGACTCCTAGGCGCTCAAACTACCCCCAAGGTACTACCCATCCATAACCTTCTTCTTCCCCCTCCGAAACTCTCATCCGCAGCCCTTACAACCCCCAAATCCCAACGCCTACCACCAAGAACTGTCCACGATCACTGTTCGCCGTTACTGTTAATCGTTACTATTCGTCGCTACTGTTTATCGTTAATATTCGTCGCTACTGTTCACCCGATACTGTTCACCCGTTCCTATTCACCCGCTTGCTGCCCACCAAAATACTGTTCACGCCGACCCTCTACTTCTTCCCCTTCGTGGAACCACTTACTAGGGCTGTAATGGTTTGGTTTGGTTCGGTTTTTGATTAAAACCACTAACCGAACCACCCGCATGTGGTTCCAAAAATCTGGAACCAAACCAAACCGTGCACACCATTGGAACCAAACTGAACCGAACCGTATGGTTTGGTTTGGTTCAGTTCGGTTTGAGTGGTTTAAAAATATGAAAAAATAATTGGGACATGCAGATAAATAACGCATGAACATAAAAACAGATAAACAAATTTAGGTAAATTTATTCTTATGAAAGATTTCTTTAATTATGTACCCGACTATAATAAATCGTGTTCTATAATAAGTCATGTTCTTTAATAAATCATGTTCTAATATAAGTAATTATGAAACCAAAAATAGTGACTTCTAGTTCTAGTAAGTTGTAACAACTAACAAGAGTGAAGACCTAACTATATTGATAATATATTAAAATTTTATTAAAACTAATACGATTCGGTTCCACTCGATTCGGTTTGACATTCCAAACCGTGAACCGAACCGAACCACATGGTTTTTCAAAAAACGGAATCATGACCGAACCGCAAGCTACTAAAACCGAACCGAACTGTGCGGTTTGGTTTGGTTCGGTTTGGTTCGGTTTGGTTATGCAGTTTGGTTGGTTTGTACTTACAGCCCTACCACTTACAAACAACCCTAATTCTCTAGATCCATTCAGATCTGATAATTTCGCTCCCGATCCGTTATTTCCACATCTCATACTTGCCATTTTTGCCCGGATCCGACCTTAAGTAGCAGATCTACCCCTTCCCGGTCCGAATCTACTTATTCGTGGCCGGATCCACCTTTTTATTGTCCGTTTTCACCGTTTTCCGCCGAGGACAACCACCGCCACCGTCGCTTCGCCACCGGTTCCACCTCCGATCGCCGATCTACACATCCGGCCCTCCAAATCTTTAGTGCCTCGACTCAGCCCTCTACTTTGTGAGCTTTTGTAGTATTGTACTATTTGATTTAGCTTTTTTCATTTGGTGATTTATCATATCTTGTTGCGATTCCTATTTGTGGACTTTGTTTTGATGCTCTAATAATTTGCAGGAGGAAACATTCGCCGCGCGCTTCGCTTTGTCCCTCTGAGCGGAGGAAGCCATTATAATTTGCTCAAAATTAAATATTTGTTTTTATTTAAATATCTGCGTGGTGCTGAAATTACTTTGCTTTAACTTATTCGTCAAAACATTGTTCATTTCATTGCATGTCGATTTGGGTTAACGTGTCACCCTTGCACTATCACCTAGCGTCGTAGATTTTGTGCACCCGTAGCCTACCCCTACATCAGAGGGTATCACCAGAGTTTGGAAGTCGGAAGATTTAGGAGGCTAACATTGTTGGAAGGGAGGAGAGGTATTTTAGATATGGCTGCAGATCAGCACTTACATTGTATATATTCAGGTGAAAATATGAACATAGGAGTTTTTGTGTTATTCTCTATTTGAGTTAACAAAGAGAGTTAACTGGGGGACACTAAAACAAGAGCACTATCAAACTGATTTAGAGTTTGAAACATCTCTAGAGTTTGAGATATTGAGTATGATATTTTTAGAATTCATTGACTGATGAATTATGTTTAATATAAGTAAAAATAAAAGTAACCAGCAATATAGAAAACATGGGAGATTTCTTTATCTTTAGGTTGCTGTTACCAAGATGAAATTACTTGCAATAAAACTCAAAGAACTTGGATACAATCACGAGAAATACTCGTGCTTAATCTCAGGAGCCTGGTTCCTCCTATAAGCCCCTCTCCAGATGAGAGATCACAAAATCCTAATAAAAAGTATAACTAAAACACCCAAGTCAACTCCTTACATAGAGAGAGGGGGATCACATACATTTTACCCTAATGCCCTCCAAATTAAAGATACAAAATACAAATAAGAAGTTGCGTGCGCCTGCGTAACAATATATCCCGCCAGAAAATCGACTTTATCCCAAGGTCGAGGTACTGCCTGCCGTCTAGTAGTGATATGCCCATGGGTTGGCTGCCGTTGAGGTGCTTGGGGCTCCGTTTGACTGTACCTCTGTGATCGCATGGGCATCAAAGTTAGCTACACCGAATTCCTCCCAGTCATTACCGATGAGGGCGCGAAACTCCTTTACAAGACAATCATGATTAGGAGCGTGTGGTTGCTTGCAACGGAATCACAAACCCTTACTCTGCAAGTAATGATACTCTTGGTTAGAAAGACGGTGAGTAGGGATAGGACAGTTGTTGCGTGGAGGCATGATGGTTTGGCGAGGTAGAGGAGGTAGGTGGCAGTGGTGGAGGTTTAGATGGTGGGGGGGATAAAGTATGGTTGGTAGGAGAGTTTGGAAGGAAGTGATGTGGAAAGAGGGCCCCCAAACATCACAAGGGATTCAACCTCCACGAGTAAGGGAAGGTCCATGGGTTGGTCAATGGTAGACAGATGGAGGGGGCAGTGGCGAGCGCGAATATGAGGCTATAAACCGTGCATGAAATAGCCCAAGTAGTGGTGGGTGGAAGACCCAGAACGTGGGTGGATAACTTGATAAATTCATCCATGTACGAGTCAATGTTGCCTGCTTGACGGAGTCAACAAAGGTGTTCAATCACATTGCCAGACTAGCAGTGATCGTACCGTTGAATGAGTGCCTCAGCGAGAGCTGTTCAAGTGGGACGGGAGAGGACTGACTGAGCTATCACACCCAATGGCGAACTCTTCCATGCCAATAAGAGCAGTCGAGACCTTTTACGTCTGATGAGTCCGATGAATGTCAAAATATTGCTTGACGCGGGCAATCCAACCTAGGTCCCATTGAATGTAGGAATTTCAATGCGGGGAAAATGCAGAGATCCCTCCAAAACGTGCTCAACAGGTGACAATGTGCTGGGGGATCTCAAGGCAGAGGCGACGTTAGGCCTATTGTACCGGCCGGGTTGCATGTTGTGGAGCAGAGCCATAATCGAAGCGAACTGCTCGGCTTGGGCCTCGAGGTGAGAGTTGATGGTGATGAGGGTGTGCTGCAAAGCCTCCACACAAGATTCTATCGAGTGACATGCCTTTGTCATAAGAAGGAATAAGCACCACTGACTGCGGAGAAGAAGAGCACATCAGTGGTAAAAGCCCATTATCAGAAGGCCATGCGCAAGATCAAAAGTTGGAGCCGCTGCCGACTCTGTTGTCGGGAACGGTCATAGGAATCAGAGCTGTTGTCGGGCGATGAGCCTGGAGCGGGGGGGGGGGGGGGATGCACTGAAGCAGTGCTTGTTGAACCCGGACAGAGCAGTGAGGACACACTAGGGGCGATCGAACGTAGTCCATCAGATGGAATCAGAAGCTGTAGGCGAAATCAGAAGCTGTAGGCATAATCAGAAGCTGTAGGCGGAATCAGAAGCTGTAGGCAGAATCAAAAGCTGCACAGTGAAAGCGAGCGATTAGGCCACAATCGGCACTAGCAGACACAAATGCTGATCGAGCGGGAAGATGCATATGATGTGGCTGGCGATCGACGCACGGTTAGGCTGTAGGTGAAAGTGGAAGATGCACAATGTGAGGGAGCGATTGAGGTCGACGATTGGCGCCAGTAGACGCGGATGTGGATTGAGAGGGAAAATGCACAGAGTTTGGCTGTCAATCGGTGCATTGATAGACTGTATGCGGACGTGGAAGATACACAATGAGGGCGAGCTATTGAGTCTGACGATCGGCGTCTGAGGAAGCTGGGAATTGATGCTGACGACTATAAGCGGGTGGAAATTGCTAGTTCGGACTAATATTACCAAAATGAAATTACTTGCAATAAAACTCAAAGAACTTGGATACAATCACGCGGAATACTCATGCCTAATCTTGTGAGGTTGGTTCCTCCTAGAAGTCTCTGTTCAAATAAAGATTACAAAACCTTAATAAAAAACATAACTAGAACTCCCAAGCCACCTCCTTATATGGGGGGGGGGAGGGACTCACATACATTTTACCTTAATGTCCTCCAAATGAAAGATACAAAATATAAATAAGAAGTTCCGCTTGCTTAACAATTACTCATGTTAAAGCAAATTAAACTAAGAACATCAGCTATGTCGCATGGGGACGGAAACGGGATACATGATACAATACGAAACGGATACAGGAAACGTGATTATAAAAAAATTTAGGATATGAGAAAACGTTTTTAATTTTTTTAATATAGGTATTAATTAATAAGACTACAACATAGACCATACATATGCAAACGTTTCATATAATGTTATAAATAACATTTTATATAATGCTATAATAATATAGAGAAGATTTAAGAAAACAAGCACTATAAAGAACAATCTATCACATGTTCACATCATCAATTGATCAATGTTTCTTTACATTCATATGCAAAATATCAAGTTTAAAAATTAAACACTCTTGTTATGAGCCTACTCGGGGGTTGTTGGAGTGGCAGGAGGTGGAGATGACGGTGGCAGAGATACTACAGAGCCTTGATCGCGACTGTCTAAACGGGGCTTGCTCGTTGGAGAAGAGAGCTACCAAGACCTCACACAAGAGAATAAAAAATAGATTGATTTCATTTATGCCATAAACAAGACCCCAATGGTCTCTTAAATAGAAACACACATGGGCATTACCGCCTGACACACGTGTCACTAATAATATCATATAATAAAGAGAATATCATACAACTCGATAATAAAATATTATAAAGAGAACGCTGGCATAATAACTCTCTCCTAGAGTATCAATGTCATAATCTTCTTCAATAATCGAGAGTTCCAACATTGGTTCATCAAACAATATATTAGTTATCTCAAGTGTACTGACATCTTCGACTGACTTAAAGTCATCGCCCACAATATCCCACAATATAGATTCTCATTCATTGTATTTTTGATCTCTTCTAGAATTAAATCAAAGATTGCCATGGATACTTATTTTTAATCTCTTCTAGAATGAAGTCGAATATTGCTATGGATACTTATTTTTAATCTCTTCTAGAATGAAGTCGAATAATGCTATGAATACTTATTTTTGATCTCTTTTAGAAATTTATTAGTATGAGTTAAATGATGGCAGTTTTCATGGTGAAGAGTAGTGAATTATAAGTTATTTTTTAATCAGTTTTATATAGCTTTGTTTTTTTGTAACAATTAGTTGGAAGGGTTATAAAAATATATTGGCAGTGAAATATCAAGTGAAGAGCAGTGAAATAAGATATAGAGAAGCAGCACCCCATGTTATTCTAGTTCCTCTTCCTCTATTGTGAATCAAAATATAGATGATAAAGGGCTTCATCAACACTAAAACGATCCTCCTGAAATAGTCCTCTCCTCTCTTGCTGCCCTTCCTTTGTCTACCATTATTAGACGAAAATTAAGGGTGAGCATAATTTAATCACCATCAAAGTTTTTCCTAAATCTGATCTTATTCTACGTATTTACATGATTTTTTTCTTGAAACACAATAAAGGATGAATACGAGGAAGAAAAAGAAGATGAAGAAATAAAATGCGGAGAACTCACCAGAGAGGAGGTTGCAATGGAGAATTCTTCGATGGGCGCACGAAGAGTAGCAATAGAGGAGAACTTCGAGACGGGCTTTCGACGTAGAGTGTTGAGAAAAATCCTATAATTTAACCTAACAAATTAAAATTAAAATTTAATCACCATCAAAGTCAGTTGAGTTAAGAGCATGAGGTAGGCACACTGAAATAAAGAAATAAATCAAGAAAAGTCAATATGTGTCGACTAGAAGTCAGAGCAACGCCAGAACTCAAGTCGACGTTACTTTAAGGCAGTAGATGACGCATACGTCAATAGTTATCGACGCAACGTCGATTATGTAGTTAAGTCGACCAGACTTCATTCTAAAGACAGATCTCAGCGCACCTTCTATTAGAAGTTGACGCAACGTCGAATGGAACTCAAAATAGAAACTATAGAAGATCTATCCATGCTTATTTCCAGGAGTTATCTATGGAATTATTTTGAATATTTAGAGATGTTGGAAGAGTGATAAAGGAGAGGATTCTTCATCCAATTTCTGAAGAATATATTTGGAAGGATTTTGAAGAGATTGTCGAAATTTCTGATGACAAATATAGAAGATTATTATTTCATTCCTTGTGAAGAAGATTTTCCAGGTAAAGAAGACTTCAAATTTGCTCAAGGATTCATATACTCAGAATTCAATCAAAGAATACAACATAGACTAACCGAAAAATCAATATTCTTAGGGAGTCGACAACATACATTCTTCTTTTTCTTCTTCTCGGCAGCTGCAACCTGGAATCATCTGAGATTTTTCTGAGCAATCAAGTGGATCTAAGGATAAAAATCCTTGCATCTTCTGCTAAGCAATGATCTTAATATACAAAAGATTTAGAACACTTAGTGCCTGAAAACAGTCCTAAGACTCTTGCTAAAAGAGGACTCATCTTTAAAGACTTCTTCTTCTTTCTTCTTATTCTCTTTCTGTATTTTGAGTAAAGAGTTTTAAGAATCCCTCTTCAAAGGATTCAGTATTGGTTCTGAGAGTCTCCTTACCAAAGACTCAGATGTTGATTCAAGATCTCCTTATCAAAAGATTTGTACTTGGTTCTGAGAGTCTCCTTATCAAAAGACTCAGTTTGTGCTTCTGAGAGTCTCCTTATCAAAAGACTTAAGACACCGGGATAGTGTATTCCTACTAAGGTGATAGAAGAGTAGATATACCCAGATTTTGGAGAATCACTATAGTTTTTGTTAGGAGAAAACTAGGAGGGAAAGCAACTAAGAGAGATAAAGGAGGCTAAAGGAGAGAATTAGGGTTTGAGGAGGGAGGATGAAGCTAACCTGATAATACTTTGCATAATCCCCCAAAGGGGGGCTGCCCGGATATAAATATATCCGGGCATGGAGGGGCCGGCCGGCCCTTCCCAAGGGGGCTGAACCCGCCTGGTTCAGCCCCAGGCCGGCGGTTCATTGAGTGGGGGCTGAACCGGAAGGTTCAGCCCCGTTGTTTAGCACGTCCTTGCTCCTCCGAACATATTGACGACCCGCAAAGCGTAGCGGGGGCGTAACATTCCCCGCCCCATCAAGAACCAACTTGTCCCCAAGGTGGTATTCCGGATAGAGCTCCTTGAAATCGAAGAAGTCTACCCAAGAGTTGTGTGCTGGCGACAGGTTCTTCCATTTGACCAAGAGCTCGGGCCGGTATTCCGTGCCCCGGTTCTTCCACCTGTGCCCCAAAATATCCTCTGGAAGCGGTCGCAGCTCACCCGTAGTAGTAACTGCAGGCAACAAGGTACTGGGCTGGATATGCGGACCCAGTTTCCGTTTGAGCAAGGAAACGTGGAATGTAGGATGAATGCGGGAACCTTCCGGCAAAGCCAAAGTATAAGCCACCGGCCCCACCCGGCTGATGATCTGAAAGGGGCCGTAATAGCGCGGGGACAGCTTCTGGTTGCCACGATGAGCCACCGACAGCTGTCGGTACGGTTGGAGCTTGAGGAAAACTTCGTCACCCACGGCGAACTCCCGCTCCGTGCGGTGCTTATCCGCCTGGGACTTCATGCGCTCCTGGGCTAGGCGGAGATTTTCCCGAAGAGTCACCAACATGCGATCCCGATCCAGAAGAGCCCGATCCACGGCCGGAAGAGCGGTGCTGCCCGGCTCATAGCTGGCCAAAGTCGGAGGTGGACGCCCGTAAACCACCTCAAACGGCGTCATCCTGCTGGCTGAGTGATATGCCGTGTTGTAACAGTACTCAGCCCAGTGTAACCAATCCGGCCAACTCCGAGGCTCATCCATAACAAAGCATCGAAGATATGTCTCGACACCCCGATTGAGCACCTCTGTCTGGCCATCCGTCTGCGGGTGATGTGCCGTGCTGAAGTGCAAGCGAGTACCCTGTAACCGGAACAACTCCCTCCAGAACCCACTGACGAAGGTGGGGTCGCGATCAGAAATAATGGCACGAGGAAGGCCATGCAGTCGAACGATTTCCCGAGCAAAGAGAGCGGCCACGGACTCCCCGGTATACGGATGGCTAAGGCCCAGAAAGTGGCCATACTTGGAGAGCTTATCCACCACAACCAGAATAACGGACTTTCCTTTGGACTTAGGCAGCCCATCAATAAAGTCCATAGACACCGTGTCCCAAATAAGCTGCGGAATGTCTAATGGCACGAGTAGCCCGGCAGGAGAAGAAGTCTCATACTTTTGTCGCTGGCAGATGTCGCAGTGGCGAACAAACTGTTGAATGTCCCGGCGCATGCCTGCCCAAAAGACGTTTGCTCTCGCCCTCTGGAGAGTCCGAAGGACCCCCGCATGCCCTCCTGTGGGCGACGAATGGAACTCGTGCATCAATACCGTCTTCCAAGCTGAATCGGCGGGTACGACCACCCGGCCCCGATAATAAAGCCGGCCATTACACAAGTGATAGCCAGCCGGCCCTGTCTCGCCCCGCTGTAAAGTGTCCACCAACGGCCGTAGCTTTGCTGAACGAAGTACCTCCTCCTGAATGTCCTCCAAGGAATCGACCAACGGTCCCGAAATATGAGAGAGAGCAGCCTCTGGAAGACGAGAAAGAGCGTCGGCGACCACATTCTCTTTGCCGCGGCGATAAACAATCTCATAGTCGTATCCCAGAAGCTTGGTAACCCATTTCTGCTGCAGAGGTGAAGAAACCCGTTGGTCCAGAAAATGTTTCAAGCTCTGGTGGTCTGTGCGGATCTTAAAGTGCTGGCCCAACAAATAGGGCCTCCACACAGTCACTGCGTGAATGATCGCCAACATCTCCTTCTCGTAAGCCGAGAGACCCAAGGTACGAGGAGCCAAGGCCTTGCTGTAAAAGGCTATTGGCCGCCCCGCCTGCATCAAAACCGCCCCGATGCCGACCCCCGACGCATCGGTTTCCAGAACGAACTCCTTCGAAAAATCTGGTAGTGCAAGCACTGGTGTGGTGGTCATTTGCCCGTTTGAGAGCCTGAAAGGCTTCCTCCGTCTCCCCAGTCCAAGAAAAAGAATCCTTCTGCAGCAGCTGGGTCAATGGTCGGGCTATCTTCCCATAGTCCTGTACAAACCGCCGGTAATACCCTGTAAGGCCCAAAAAACCCCGCAAGGCACGAACTGTAACCGGTCGCGGCCAGGACTGCATACTCTGAATCTTCCGCGGGTCGGCCCGAACGCCCTGACCAGAGACCAAATGGCCCAAGTACTCCACCTCTGCCTGCCCGAAGGAGCATTTGGAACGGTTGGCATAAAGATGGTGCTGACGAAGTCTGGCAAGAACCTGTTCCACGTGGTGCACGTGGTCCTCCCAGGTCGTGCTGTAGATGAGGATATCATCAAAGAATATCAGGACAAACACCCGCAGGAAGTCTCGGAATATCTCATTCATGTTGGCCTGGAATGTAGCGGGCCCTCCAGTCAGCCCATTGGCCATAACCAAAAACTCATAATGCCCGTCATGTGTCCGAAAAGCCGTCTTATGGACGTCCTCCGGTGCCATCAATATCTGATAATATCCGGAACGAAGATCCAGCTTGGTGAAATGCTGCGCTCCATGCAGCTCATCCAGTAACTCTTCTATGTGAGGAATCGGGAAGTTATCTTTGACAGTAGCGCCGTTCAAGGCCCGGTAGTCCACACAGAATCTCCAGGACCCATCCTTTTTCTTGACCAAAATAATAGGAGCCGAGAAGGAACTCGTACTCGGCCGAATGATGCCGGCCTCCAGCATCTCCCGGACACTGCGTTCGATCTCCGCCTTCTGAACGTGTGGGTAGCGGTAAGGACGAACATTCGTAGGCTCAGCTCCCGCCTTGAGCGGGATACGGTGATCCCGAAACCTCGGCGGTGGCAAAGTGTGTGGCTCCTGAAAAACGTCAGCATAATCAGTCAGAAGTAACTGTAACTGAACCGGTACCTCATGAAGTGTGGAATCGCCGGTCTGGACCTCCCGAAGGACGGCCATGATCTGCCCATCCTCGCTCAACCGCTGCAAGCTGCGAAGAGAAACCTCCTTCACAGGAGAGGACATGATACCCTTTAGGCAAAACTGTTTTTCCCCGTGCACGAACTCCATAGTCATGTGCTTCCAATCAAAAGTCACCCGCTGTAACTGGCGCAACCACTGAACTCCCAGCACCATATCAGAACCCCGAATAGGCAACAAGTAGACGTCAGTCCGTCCCACATAACCGTGTATCCGCATTTCCACTCCCTTCAGCACCCCCTCGCACTGCAGCTTGCTCCCATCCGCCACCATAACGTGAAAGGCAGCCCCCTTGTCAACCACGTGTCCCACGCGCCGTGCTACGTCAGGATGTATGAAATTGTGGGTGCTCCCACTGTCCACCAGAATAGTAACCCTCTCTTGGGCAATCCGGCCCGCCAACCGCATTGTAAGCGGGGGAGCGCAACCCTCGAGAGCATGTAGAGAAACTCCAAACTCGGTCTCCTCCAATTCCTCCCCCAATTCCTCGTCCGGAGCCGGCCCGTCCTCATCCTGATGCAACATGAAAACCTGCAGCTTTTGGCATTTATGACCTGGCACAAACTTCTCGTCGCAATTAAAGCACAGACCCTTCTCCTTCCGAGCGGCCAACTCACTCCAAGACAACCGAGTCACCGTTGGTTTGGTACCCGTGTGCTGCTCCCGTCGTGCCGCTGTGGTCGGGGCCAAAGCTGTCCGACTCGTGATGCGGGCCCGCTGTCTGTTGAACTTCTCCTCCTGGATACGTGCCAAAGTAATGGCGTGGTTCAAGGAACGAGGCATGAGTGCCTGCACTTCGTCACGAATGTGCTCCTTGAGACCCGAGATGAAACAGCTGTAGAGTGTCCGCTCCGGCCACTGAACCCTATTTGCCAACTTCTCGAACTCAGTGCGGTACTCCAGCACTGATCCTTTTTGACGAAGCTTCTGAAGGAGGGCCTCAAAGTTGTCGTACTCCAGTGGACCAAATCTGGCCGTAAATCCATCCACAAACTCCCCCCAAGGCACGTACTCCCGTCCCCGCAGGAACCACTGCGTCCACTGAAATGCGTCGTCCTTCAAGTGAAAGGACGCCAACTGCACCCACTGTCCGTCAGGCACCTCCTGGTACTGGAAAAAAAGTTCCGCCTTTTGAATCCATTCCAAGGCGTCACCGCCCTCGAACTCTGGAAAGTACATACGAGTTAATCCGGGAGTCAAGCGTTGTGTTCCCTGACCTCCTTCCCGTCTTGCGGGTTCCCCTTGCTCGAAACCGCCGTAGCCATGATGCTGACCCGCTCCCCAAGGCGGAGGTTGCGGCTGGCCGCCCCATCCTGGGCCAAAACCGCCCACCCCAGGAGGCCCAAACCCGCGGGGAGGAGGGAGGAGCCCCCCTCTTTGCTGTCCCATCGTGTCCGGTGGCCGCCGGAACCCAAACGGGTCGTCACCGCCCCGGCGCCACTGACCTTGGCCGAAACCAGGCTCGCCGAGCCCCGCTGCTGTAGATCCCAGCGGAAATGAGCCCGCCGCACCCCCGTACGCCGCCGCCGACCCTCCGGGAATACCGAAAGCCGTCGAGCCAACTCCGCCCGTCCCCGGCCATGCCGTGCCAGGTGCGATCCCGCCCGATACGCGCGCCCGTTCTGTTTCCGCAAGCCGCACGCCGACGCCCTCCGCAGGCCGCACGCCCGTAGCCGCCGGATCGGCCCCCGATCCGGCCGAATCTTCGCTCGCCGGTGCCTTACCTTTCAACAGCGTCTTCAACTCCTCCATCCGAGCATCCAGCCGCCCTTCCAAAGCCGCCATCGAATCGGTTAACCCAACAACGCTCTCCTCTAGGGTTTCAATCCGCGAGGAATCTTCTTGAGTGCGAGTGGTCACCATTTCGGAGAGACGAACACCTCTGATACCAAATGTTAGGAGAAAACTAGGAGGGAAAGCAACTAAGAGAGATAAAGGAGGCTAAAGGAGAGAATTAGGGTTTGAGGAGGGAGGAAGAAGCTAACCTGATAATACTTTGCATAATCCCCCAAAGGGGGGCTGCCCGGATATAAATATATCCGGGCATGGAGGGGCCGGCCGGCCCTTCCCAAGGGGGCTGAACCCGCCTGGTTCAGCCCCAGGCCGGCGGTTCATTGAGTGGGGGCTGAACCGGAAGGTTCAGCCCCGTTGTTTAGCACGTCCTTGCTCCTCCGAACATATTGACGACCCGCAAAGCGTAGCGGGGGCGTAACAGTTTTGGTGTCTTCTGTGCTGTGCTTTTCTGTGTTGTGTTTGCTGTGCTATGCTTTACTCTTTTGCATTTATTTTCTGGCTGACTATCTGTGAATGCAAAAACTGTGATAGTTTAAATCCAGCAAATTGTTTTAAACAAGTATTTTAAATCTCTATTAACCCCCTCTAGAGAATTCTCGGAGCATTTATTCACAAATGTTCAACCTTTCGGTGTGACGCGAGCTTGATGCCGGAGAGCTTCGACGCATAGAGCTCTCCTCGACGACCACGTGTTGCGGGAGAACTTCGGGACACACAAAATGTGATTTCGTAAACCTAAAGCGCTGCGTGAAATGAAAAGGCCGCGTGAAATGAAATGAATAAACCGCGGGAGGGGTCTGCACGGGAAACGCGTATCCCGCTTGTGGGATACGTGATTCTGAAATAATTTTTTTTTAATTTAAAATTTTTTTTTCCAGCTTTTCGGATACGCTTTTCCGGGCATTTCCCATATCCGATACACGTTCGACCCAATACATAGTATTTTTAAATATTTGTGCTTCGTAGACCGTCGGTGTTGCAAAGAGGTCTTGAACTGCCAATTTTGTTTTGTAAAGTCTCACATCATTATATTTTTAGTAGCTTTTACAATTCAAATTAATAGAAATATGGTTTGTTATTTTATTGTTTGTGGTCTTTGCTATAGAAATTATATAAACTAAATTTCTTTCTTTTTCCTTCTTTTCTCAGAATGTTGATTTTCATAAGAGGCTTTTGGTTGTTGTTTCACCTTTGATTGGATTTAATCTGTTATTGCAACTATTTCTATTGCCTTTACTCAATATGTCAATTTCTTCCATTTGTTGATGTAAATCTGATGATATTTTGTTTCGAATCTTTTAGGTATCAATCAACTCTATTGGGATCTTACCAAACTGTAGAGCTTATTGAAACATTTATGAACTATCAGGTATTGCAGTCTTCTCCTTTGGATTGTTTTACCCATAATAGTTGGTAATTAGATGCTGTTATTCTTTAGAACTTTAGGCTTCATTTTTATACCAATCCTGTAGGTTTTGTATTTTAGTTTCTGCATTAAAAAAAAAATTTCCCCTAGTTTTTTTTCTTTGATATATGATTTATCTTTACTCCCTCCTGATATCATTATTCTTAATTGAGCTGTTTTTTACCACTTGAGTTCAACCTGTGGTGTTAATTCTATTTTTGGGAAGTATTTGACACAACTTCTAATAGCCTACTCTTCCTTAATTTTTGTTGCATTTAGTTTTTTTCTACATCACTAGGCATGTTAAACGAGGCACCTGTTAACACCATTTGCAGAGAAGATGCAAGAAGCTCGACTAAGCTGGTTTGGACACGTACGAAGGAGACCATTAGAGGCACCTGCTAGGCGTTGTGAGAGTCTAGTCACTAGGCATGTTAAAAGAGGGAGGGGTAGACCAATAAAGACTTGGAAAGACATGATGTACTTAGGTATTAGTGAGATTAAGGATCCATATATCCGACCCCACTATAGTGTGGGATAAAGGCTTGAGTGTTGTTGATGTTAGTTTTTTTTCTATTTCTGCCATTTTAATATTTTTCCTCCCTTATTTTTGCATGCCCAAACCGTATAAATCTATTTTCCATTAGATTATCATCAATATTTTTTATACTACCATAATTTCTCTGATATACACACATTTCACTTTATCATTCTTAGTATTACATGCAATCATTTGAAGTTCTATAGCATTCATATTTCATGTAGGTATTTAGTACTTTCTGAAAATCCACATCTATGATTCTATATTATTCTCTTATCACATTGTAATAATCCGAAGTTACTTCTCCATTTTAACCCGTTGACTCAATTCTAGACATCATGGCATCATATCATACAGTTTTACAGGACGTTTTTCATCTCCATGTTATGGTATCTAGTTATTGTTCTCAAAAACTGCTTTGACTTCTAAAATGAGTTCATGCAAAACAAGTAAAACTCATTGAAACATGCGAACATCAATCTCTTGTTTGGTAAAGCTCACGAATGATGCTAAGAGTCAACCACTTGCCAACATTTACACGGTAACAAAGAGACCTTTGATGTTAGTATAGAAATAGCAGCACTGTAAGTTGAGTTTTTTTTTTTAAATCCTATAAAAGATGTTTGCTAGTTCTACTTTTTCATACAACTTCCATTTTTGGATGTCTTTACTAGATTCTAGAAATGAGGTATAATGTATAATATGTAACAGATGCTATTTGGGTGTAAATAATAGCATTTCTTTAATTATTCTGTTGCTCCGAGCCAGGACATATGAAAGTCTTTATTTTTCATTAAGATGCTTTCATTGTTTTTATTCACTTGACTATTGTTCATGCTGCTTCTATTTACCTTTTAATTTTTTTCAAGGTTATCTTATGAATGTAAATAAACTTATAGGCCAGCACAATAAAATAGATTTAAGTGCTTTGAGCATGCATAATTTAAACAAAGGACGCATCAATGAGATTGTCATAACTTGAAAGTTGAAATTTTCATGGAAAGATCGAAATATCGAGGAAATGATCAAGAAGCCTTTACTACTTTAATAGAGTAAAAAAAACAATTTGCTGAAGATTTATGACTGTTAGAGAATATATGTAAAAGCCCAAAGATTGGCCCATCTTGAGGCCCATCTTGGTTGCTTGTTTAGTCCCATATCTTAGGATAGGATTCCTCCTCTCTTTCTTAACTTATATAAATGTACAAGTATACAATTATAGTGATGAATGATGGTACCATTAAATTTGTGAAATTAAATATTGTTTTTCTCAGTTTGCTACGTTTCTCTACGTGGTATCAAAGCCGAACGATCCTTTCTACCTTGGGCGGTTAGAAAAATTCTGACTGCAACCCCTTCTTTACAATTTTTTTTACCTTGGGAGGTTAGAACACTTCTAACCGCAACCCATCCATTGCAGGCTCTCTTTTTCCCGTGCTCCTCCATCCCTACTGGCTGAGATTGACCTCTGCGGATTGTTCAAGCTAGTAGCGGCTTGCTCTCCTGCTCCCGCCTTGGCTCGTCTTCTCGCAAGAGCTTGGTATCTCTCCGCCTCTGCTCACCTAGCTTCAACATCTACCTACAGATCATCTCTACCCGCAGATTATCAAGCTGGAAGCACTCATGCCGCAGTCTCTCCTCAAGCCGCAGTCTCTATCCAAGCCGCAAGCTTGTGCGATTTTCTTCACAAACCCGCAGGTTTGTGCGGTTCTTCTCCAGGCCGCTGCGGGTTCTGCTCAAGCCGCTCCTTCTCCAGGCCGCTGCAGGTTCTGCTCAAGCCGCTGCATGTTCTACTCAGGCCGTGCAACTTCTTCACAAGCCGCGTGTTCTGCTCAAGCTGCTCCTGCTCCTTCTAGCTGCTGCTGCTTGCCAGATCGCCGCTGCTTTCTCTACCTGCCACGATTCTCTACTCGCCGCTGATAATTCTACCCGCAGCTCTAACCACAGCTTCTTGCCTCTGCTAACCACAGCCTCAGCCTGCTTGCCCTCTCAGCCTTGCTTGCTTGACCGCAACCTCTACCCGGAACTGCTAACTGCACGTCCCTGGTCGCAAGATAGTGTGATCGCCGCACCCCTCTCCTACGTTCGTCCGAACCTTAGGTGTGCTTGCAAGCTCGTGTTTGTCTACTTTTTGCTGCTTGCAGCCTCTTGTCGTGCTTCTTGTCGCAGCTCTCCTTGCCCGCTCGATCTCCTGCAGCTTTGTTTGGCTCTACTCCAATGACTGCACATTCTACTCCAACCAGCATTCAAACTGACAATGCTGATTTGCGCACTGAATTCTAGAAGCTTCAAAGAACGATCGGGCCAATCCCCAAGCTCTGTTGTGTCTATTTCTGATGGAGCGATTTCATGTCATGTCCATAGTTCATCTTGGATTATGGACTCAGGCGCAACACACCACATTACCTCGACAAAATCGTAGCACTACTTTGCCTCTGTGCATTCACAGTTTATTAGTGTTGCTAATGGGGAAACCACTCCTGTTTCGGGCTCGGCTGACTTCCACATTACTCCCTCCACCACTCTTCCCTCAGTTCTTCATGTTCCGGGCTCCCCTTTCAATCTCATCTCTATTAACCATCTCACTCAAGATCTTGATATGCTATGTGACATTCTCTCCTACCTTGTTGTTGTGGAGGATTGACAGACGCAAAATATCATTTGCAAAGGGCAACTGTCGAATGAGCTCTACATCCTGGACACCTCTTCCCCCACGACTCTCTCCTCTATTAGTTCTATTGAATGGCATCAACGCCTTAGCCATGCTCCACTCCACATACTCCGAAAAGCTCTCCCTGATCAGCCCCTCCATGACTTCACATGCAAGTTCTGTATCTACCGCAAACAATACCGTGCTACTTTCTCACCTTCTTCTACACGGAGCACTTCTCATTTTGATTTTGTTCATTCAGATATTTGGGGACCCTATAAAACCGCAAGTACTTCTGGTTATCGTTACATCATTATCTTTATTGATGATTACTGTCGAATGACATGGTTATATTTACTTCATGATTGCTCTGACCTGACTCGGGTTCTTTGTGCCTTTATTATTGAGACTCACAATCATTTCTCTACTACAATTAAAACTCTTCGGACTAACAATGCCCGTGAGTATATAAGTTATGGGGTTTCTGACATGTGTGCTGAGTTCAAGATCATCCATCAAACCTCTGGTGCTTATACCCCTCAAGAAAATAGTGTTGCTGAACGCAAAAATCGTCACCTTCTTGACGTTGCACACTTCATTATGTTTCAAATGAATATACCCAAACTCTATTTGAATTTTGCAGTATCTGCAACCTGCTATCTTATTAACCGCATGCCCTCCTCCGTTTTCAATTTTGCCTCTCCCTTTAATCTCCTGTTTCCTTCCACAAACCCCTTTTCCATCCTACCTCGTATATTTGACTGTATTTGCTATGTTCATAATCTTAGTTCTTCCACTGACAAGTTTGCTGCTCGTGTCACGAAATATATGTTTGTTGGTTACTCACGTACTCAGAAGGGCTACGTATGCTTCTCTCCCAAGGATCGCAAGGTTGTTACTTTTGCTGATGTTACCTTTCTCGAAGACCAGCCCTATCATTCTCAACCAACTGAGTCTCCAATTCTGCCTCTCCTTCCGCGACCTACTGTCCCTGTTACTTCTAACCTCCCACCACTCCTTCCCACGCCAATCCTACCATGACCACCTCCCCTTCCCACACCACTCCCACCAAAATCACCTTTGCTTCGGGTGTATACTCGTAGCCCTCCTTCGTCTTACGACTCTACAGGAAATGCCCGCCGCTGATGATATTTTGCGACCTGCAGATCCGACAACCACCTCTACTGCTCACCCGATGACGAATTATGTCTCCTTACCCGCCTCTCTCCGTAACTCCAAAAGTTTGCAGTTTCTTTATCCTCTATTATCGCCCCTATCTCTGTGCAGGAGGCTCTCCGACATCCGGGGTGGCGGGCGGCCATGGACGAGGAAATGTCTGCTCTTTTGGCAAACCACCCTTGGGATCTTGTCCCTCTTCCTACTGCACAGTATTGTGTGAGTTGTAAGTGAGTGTTTGCCATCAAACATGGTCCAGATGGGACAGTTCAACGTTTGAAGGCTCGCCTTGTGGCTCGTGGTTTTACTCAACAACAAGGTCTAGATTATGATGAGATCTTTTCTCCAGTCGCCAAACTCAACACTGTTCGTGTTTTGATCTCCCTCGTTATTCATCGACACTGGACGTTGCATCAATTGGATGTCAAAAATACCTTTTTCAATGACGATTTGTAGGAGGTCGTTTATATGCAACAACCTCCCGGGTTTGAGACCTCGGGGGAGCCTCTCGTATGTCGTCTGAAGAAATTACTTTATGGTCTCAAACAGTCTCCTCGGGCATGGTTTGACTAGTTCAGTCAGAACGGTTAGTGCAGTTGGGTTCACTCAGAGTTCATCCGACTTCTCTTTATTCACTTGTCATTGTCCAACAGACACAATAATTCTCTTGGTGTATGTTGATAATATTTTGATTACGGGAGATGATCTCACAGGTATACACATGATCAAACAACATCTGACGATTGTGTTTCAAACAAAGGACCTGGGAAACCTTCGGTATTTTCTGGGTCTCGAGGTGGTTCGGCGACCTGATGGATTTTTTTTATCTCAAAGAAAATACTGTCTTGACTTGCTTCATGATGCGGGATACTTTGGATGCAAGCATGCCGATACTCCCATGCATAACAATCACAAGCTCTGAGCTCATGCCTCAGACTCTGATCTACTCATTCCGAACCCAAAAGTATTACAATCGTCTTGTAAGAAAGCTGATCTACCTCACTGTTACAAGACCTGATATATCTTTTGCTGTTGGAGTCGTCAGTCGATTCATACATGAACCACGTATTTCTCATCTCCAGGCAGTTGAGCGTATTCTTCGGTACTTGAAGACTGCCCCTGGACAAGGACTTGTATACAAGCCCTCTTCGTCTCCCTTATCTCTGATTGCATATTCTGACGCTGATTATGCTGGTTCATTGGATGATCGTCGTTCTACAAGTGGGTACTACACTTATTTTGAAGGACATCTCATTACCTGGCGCAGCAAGAAACAGTCTGTAGTTGCTCGCTCGTCTGCTGAAGCCGAGTATTGTTCAATGATAGCTGTTGTGTCTGAGCTTACATGGCTTGAAGGTCTCCTAAGTGATTTAGGGGTCAAGCTTTCCTCACTGACTACTGTATTTTGTCACAGTCAGGTTGCCATACACATTGTCAAGAATCCCGTTTTTCATGAACAGACCAAATACATTAAAGTTGATTGTCACTTCATTCGGGAAAATGTTCAATTGAAGAAGATAGATTTACAACATGTTCCTGCTGCTGAGCAAGTTGCTGATATTCTCACCAAGGTCTTACCTCGCCCGCTATATTACCAGTTTTTGTCCAAGCTTGGTGCTTACGATTTGTATGCTCCAGCTTGCGGGGGAGTGTTAGAGAATATATGTAAAAGCCCAAAGATTAGCCCATCTTGAGGCCCATCTTTGTTGCTTGTTTAGTCCCACATCTTAGGATAAGATTCCTCTTCTCTTTCTTCTCTTATATAAATGTACATGTATTTAATTATAGTGATGAATGATGGTACCATTAAATTTGAGAAATTAAATATTGTTTTTCTCAGTTTGCTACGTTTCTCTACAATGGCATTTAGTATAATTTAAAGTTGCTGAAAATATAATGATATCGTACAAGTTGTAAAGATCCACAATATATAATTATTTATATATTTGAAATGAATTCAATGCAAACTCTCATTGAACATCATTGCCAGTGCCATATGTGCACAAAACACATTTGGATCAACATCACCTCCTCAATGAGTTATGTGTACAAATGTTTTTTGCATGGTCGCCCTACCTGTCACACTCAAACGTACTATTTTTAATCTAATCATGCTACCTATATGCTAACTACTCGGTATGCTCCTCCCTAGATGGAACCGTTATTCTATTTATCACCCATGTTTCTTTAATGTCGTCACATTCTATAGGGATCTTTTAGGTTCTACACCTGAATCGAACTCAAGTTAGCCCATGTCAGCCCTACCTTGTACTGAAAAAGAGAGTTATCATCCCCTAATTAATTGAGAGTTTGTGTATATATCATGAGGTGTATAAGATTTGGATTGATTGAGTGAATATATCTCTTTTCCATCTTCTTTTTCTTTGTCAAAGGATCCTCTATGGTTACTTTACAAGTCCATGTGGTCATAGCAAAGGTAATCCTTTGTCTCTTTTCTCTCAACATGGAGGATTTTTGTTGCTGATGCATATAATGGTTGTGAATATACGATTATGCCACTACACAAGCATATTTGATCAGTGGTTTATGTATGATGGTTTGTTAGTCTTTATGGAACAACGGTACCCGTTTATATTTATTTTGCTTTATGATAATAAAAACAAATGTCTATTTATAAAATATTTGTATATACAACACATATGATCATTGTTTTGTACAGGAAAATATTCGGCGCTGCGTCTGCATAATATATGATCCATCAAGATCCAATCAAGGTGTACTTGCACTCAAGGCCTTGAAGCTCACAGAAACATTCATGGATCTATATCGCCATAACAATTTTGTTGGGGAAAAGTATGATCCCATTTCCTTCTGTTTTTTGACTGGAAAAATGATTCCAGTTGGGGCTAACATATTCCGTTCTTATTCAGGTTGAGGGAAAAGAAATTATCATGGGTGGATATCTTTGAGGAGATACCTGTACGATGATTTCTCCCCCATGCTTCCGTTTCACATTTTTATACTAATTTATCACATTTTGAGTATCTAAGCTGTATGTCATAATGAAATTCTAGAATTGAATAAGGCTCTTTTTAGTAACAGTTTGTTTGTATTGCGCAGATTAAAGTTTCTAATTCCGCACTTATTAGTTCATTTATGACTGTGCTGGAGCCTGATTCTCAAGTTGTCCAGGTCTTACTTTACTTCTTTAAATACTGCTTTACTGATTCCGGTTATACCCCCAAATTTTACTCTATAATAAGCTAAAAATTCTTTGCAGTGCGATCTTGATCGCCTGAAGTTATCAACTGCTCCTTTTATGGAGAGAAATTTGGAGTTTTTGATTGAGTGCATGGATGATCTTTCTTCAGAACAAAATAAGGTTTGATATGCTTAAATAAAATTGTTTTTTCCCCTCATATAAAACCTATTTTATTGAAGTCATTTTTCCATCTTTCAGCTTCAATATTATTATCGGAACCTCTCAAGGCAACAAACACAACAGCAAACCTGGCTTCAAAAACGAAGGTAATGGAATTCATAGCAATACCCCATTTTACAGCAAGTTTGTTTCAGTATAATTGTAATTGGATCTCACTTTAAGAAGCGTGTTCAAGCGTTCTATTTAATAAAACTGGATGGAACCGGGTTATCATTTTTGATATTCACATCGAAAAAGTGTTGTATTCCCGAATTCGAGAGTTGATTTTAAACGATAAAACTTGGAAATCTATTTTTAAATTATGTGGCGCTGGTGAATTTTCTCGAGCATTTTCAATCAATACGATACATTTAATTCATCCACATGCATTAGCAAGAAAAGAAATCAAACACAATTTTGAAATTATCTACAAACAAGAGTAGTATTATCTTAAGCAAGCGAATTCTGATTATATTGGTCAAATAGTACTAAGCATGACTATTATACTAATAGTAAGGGAGACACGAGTTTCGGTGAGAGTTATATCTAGTCTTTACGAGCGTAAAACGAATCCCCAAACAAAGGAAGGCCTTGTTTGGACTGAGAAATAGGGGATGCAGGCTTAGTTGGAGGAACAAGACTGCAACAGTGAGTGGGTTGAAGGGAAGGTTGGAGACAGAGATCAGAAATGCTAAGGTCGTCGATTTCCTACCATTGAGCAATCGACAGAGGTTTGCTCGAGGCTGGACTGCCACCGGGAGGCTCGTCATAGGCTGATCTTCCCGCGAAAAGGTTCGTTAACGTCGACGGAAGGGGAATCCGGAGGATTGGTGGGCTAGAGAAGGATGACGACGCCAACAAAGTAGCGGTTACTCGATCCCGTCAGAAGAGGACTAAAAATGGTTCTTTGGAGGCCTCCAAAGCTACGAGAGGCAGTGGTGAGCCATGGAGTGGTGAATTAGACAAGAGGATGCGTTGGAGTAGAGAAAAATGATGAAGACAACCAGGTCTCGTCATTTTCTTCTACTTTCCAGGCTACTGTTTCGATAGGTAGGGGCCATGCTATAAACAGATGGGCTTTTAATTTTTTAATAACTTATAAGAATATTAAGGTGGGGGTTTCAAAAGAGTTGGTCGGCTGTAACACTTAGGTGGGGCCAAGGTACTCGTGGGGAAAATAGGAGGAAGAAGCTCTTCTTCCTGGAGCTGAGGCACATGAAAAAACTCCTCGACTGAAGGCAGTGTCATGGTGGGAATAGGTGGGGCCAAGGTGCTCGTGGGGACAATGACGAGGCTAGAAAGAGGACTATCGATAGACCTAAGCCCAGATTCCATTATATGATACAGAGTTGGGAGGTAGTCAGGTAAAACACATTCCTTTTGTACTTTCGCTTCATGATTTTTATCGATGTGTACAACCCGTTCAAGTTCTATTTTATATTAGTGGAGAGAATCTCAATTTTTTTCATTAAATTTTTGAGATGTTCATCAAAGCTACCTACGTTATGCTCTATGCGAATTTCCATTGATATATGACATTAAATTTACTTCAAGAAATTGTTTTTTTGAGAGAGAAAAGACTTAAATTTTTTTTCCATACTCTAAAGCTTGCAATAGTAATTGCGATGCAAGGGGAATCTATAGGCAGTGGGTAATCAACGACCTAACCCTGCATGCTATGCAACAGTCCGACGATTAGATCACGATTAGATGATAAATATGATATCTCACGCAATTAATTCACAGTAAGGCAAAATATTTTATTAAGGCAAAACAAACTTAGGCTTTCCTCCATGTGGAGGGGCCAAAGCAAGAGCGCGCGACAAATCAATCCTTCCTGCAATTAGAGATTTCTCAAGAAACAAATAACATCATAAACTATAATTCCACGCAAGCACATATTATTCAAACCGTAACAATGTTTATGACCAAACAACTATTACAAAACACCACAAAAATGTTAGGGCTGCTGTCAATTTAATAGATCTGAACGTTGGAGGGATCAACGAGGAATTCTGATGGTTGGTGGACAAGATCGGGTAAGGAGAGGGCTGGTTACGGATTATGAGGGTTCGATCGGGGTGGGGAATGGCTGGAACCGGGCTAAAATACTCAGATCTGGACAGATTTGGTGTTGGGTGGCTGTTTCGAGGTGGATCCACGGGATGGAGGGTGATGGAAGCGAAGGGGAAGAGGCTGGGCGTCTGGACTTGGCTGGAAAATTCCAGATTTTGACTGTTTTGGGCTGAAAACAGCCAAGGGGCTGTCTTGGGTGGCTCGCGACAGAGCTGGACATGTTTGGGGGTGGCTGCTGGCCGGAAATGGAAGGAGAATGGCCGGTGGCCTGTTTTGGAAAGGGTGGAGGAAGAGGCAGGGGAGGTGGCTAGATGTGGGAGCGGTGGCTGCCTAAGGAGTGGAGGCCTGCGGTTGAATAGAGAAAAGAAAACTATAGGGAAATGAATAGTTAATTTAATCAACAATCCTCAACATTGAAAAGGTTGATCTAGGGGAGGAATAAACAGGAGCGACTGATCTTGGGCAGGAAAATTCTCATGGCAGTAGTGGCTGGCTGGACAGCGGGGAAAAATAGGAAAAAGGAGGAAAAATAACAAAGATACACACTTACCCAAGGAGTTGTCACCAATGGGGCTCTGCGGAGTCGGCACCGCGGAGGGGATCACCGGAATCAAGGGATTTCTTCTCCAAACATTCAACAATGAAGATGAATGCAACCCTAGATCTTATATTTATAAGAAATAAAATTAGGGCACCCAGAATCAACGGCTATGATTGGCCGTTGGCCTCAGAGCCAAAACTATATGAAAAAAACGGAAAGTACAATGTTATATGTGAAATTGATTCGCAACGCAAATCTCGACGCATCCACAGAGTCAGATCGTCGATCCGGACACGCCATATATGGTAAGTTGCCAAAACAGCTCTGAATGGGCCTAAAGCTCGTCCTCGTCTCTGCTCCACATCAATCTCCCCGACTTGAAAGAATTCATCTCCTGATGAATATGGATCATAATTCTCTCGCTGTATGCCAGGTAAAACTCGAAGAGGCCCCCAGAGGTCGTCCAAGTGTCGTCGCTGAAAAAGTGTCCTTACCAATCAACACCTTCGAGCTGAAAGCTTCCATCTCCGATGAATGGAGACGGTCGTACTGAAGTCGAAGTTCCGGGGCAAGTCGATCAATCTCTGCTGATAGCGTCCAGGTGTCGTCGGTGAAGAGTCGTCTGCGCCAACGAACCAGGTAGCGACACACAAGACTGTCTGTAGAGGGTGCAGACTCATGCGTAATGATCTCAGTGATAAGCTCATCTCTCAACACACTAGTGGAAGGATCTGAGGTGCCAATGGTCAAGCAGGTAGGGACAGGATCCCGGGTAAGTGGGGGTCAGGGACGGGCTGAGCACATGGCAATGTATGTGGTGGCAAGGGCTCGGGGGTGGACCGAGTGGTGGGTGGTAAAAATGGTGATGAAGGCTCGGGAGGGCCGCCAAGATGTGGGCCTGAATACCCGTGAGATACAAAGTATGGTGTCAGGTCATCGACATTGAACACAATATGAGTACCCATGCTCGTGGGGATGTCCAGCTCATAAGCATTTGTCCCGATGCATCTCAGAACTGAGTAGGGGCCCATTCGCCGAACGCTCAAACTATTAGCAAGCCTCACACGGAGCCTCACAATGCAGATTCTTACCATCACCTGCTTGCCTTCATGAAGTACATGCACTTGCCATTGATCACCCGCATGTGATTTACAAGATTTATTACCAATATGGATTATTCGTTGGACCGACTCATGACACATGCAAACGATGAACAAACAATCAGACTCTTGCAATTGATGACGAAATGACTCAACAGACTCATGCAAATGATACAAATAAAACATGACAGACACTACATGCTTTCTATCGGAAAATCTAGCGATGATCTGGGCGTCCCTAAAATGTTATGACCGATCAGGTGGCTCTCTCGGTGGAGTAGAAAAACTCATCCCGTGTGTGACGAGTGTTCAGAGGATCGCGTGAGCCACCTATACTCAAATACGAGCCCGTGAAGATCCAAGTGTCGCTCAGGGAACGTGGCACATCAGGGGGCTCACCAGGTGGTGTGTATGAAAAATCATTGCGAATGTGATGACCGCCTAAGTGAAAATCGTGTACACCCTCTAGCATATGTGACTCTCGAATGTGGTGCGTGACCCCCCCCCCCCCCCCCCCCCAAAAAAAAAAGAGCTCGTCTGGTTGGTCAGCAGGTGGTGCATCCCAAAAATTGCCGAGAGTGCAATGTTTCAGTAGGTGGTGCCCTAAATATTGGATGCTCTATCCATCCTCTGGGGCGCGGTCAGAGACGATAATGTAAGAGGCGTTCATAACTCGATACTCATACATGCAGGCCTCGCCCGAATCTCATCTTCACCAGGATGTGGCGGCTCATCAGGAGGCTCAATAGGGGGGTTGTCATAGTACTCGTCACTAGGGTCATGGTCCTCCAGATGAGTACCATCGTGAGGGGTAGTGTCCCCGTGAATGGATGGCATAGCCACTACGAGATCAACACCAGGTTCAGGGCTCTCACTCAGAGCAATGACAATGGGAGGGCGATATAGACCTACACTGAAGAATGAGTCTGTGAGTGTGGTGTCAAGAATGAGATCTGTGGTTGGGGTACAAACGGACCCGGTGATTGGCAGAAGAAGAGGTGTGGGCGAGGGACACAATACTGCAGACTCAATAGGTCGCTTAGGCTCACGCTCCGCTGGGATCACAAGAGACGGGTCAGGCATAAGAGATAGGTCACTCACTGGGCTAAGCACCTCACCGAGGTGAGAGCAATCCGTATCAGGTATCACTTCAGTCATGTCTGATGTAACAATGATAGGCAAAGTGGTGCCCACGATGTGGGAGGGGCTCGTACTGCGGAGGTCAAGGTGAGGATCCCATCGACTAGCTCTTGTGGATCTCAAAGACTGTTCGTAACGAAGGGCGAGCTGATATGTTGACTCGAGGGTCTTCGAGCTATGATAAACCATCTTAGTACAAATATCAGATTGAAGCCCATACCGAAATCTGGAAGTGGTCATGACTGAGACCTCTCTCACAATTAACTCATCAAAGCGATCCTTATACTCAGCGACAAACATGAATCCTTGCTGAAGGGAAAATAATTGGTCAAGCAAGCGACTTTGATATGACGAATACCGATACCTCTGACACAAAGTACGCTTCATGTCCACCCAACTAGTGATGCAACGAAGATGGTCTCACTCGCGGGTCATCTCAATGCTAGACCAATATGTCCTCGCTTGATCTAAATGTCTAAGTTTCACAAACTTGACGCAACGCTCACCGCATAACTGAAAATGATCAAGATAATACTCCATATCCAAGAGCCAATGATTGAAAGACTCGGGACTTGATGAACCGTCAAAGGAAGGGGCAATAGTACGAAGCTGACTCTCAAGATCTCTCTCAAAGCGATGATCCTCATAATAGTCATCCCTAAGGTAATCAGGTCATTTCAAAGGGTCAACATGATCCGGTCGTGTGCAATGATAAGAACGACGACGATCATCATACTGATCGTCTCTCGCATAATGGGGTTGTGTTGGTGGGTCAATACGATCTCTGACGGTGGTGTGTTGCGATCGAGAATAATCATCGTAGTACCGTGAAGGCCTTCCTAACGGGGCTTTGTGAGAGCGTGCACAAGTGGACTCGTGACCTCCAAAGTGAGGTTGGGACAAGTGGTGATACCTAGACATAATGAAAGCCTATAGACTTTACAACCGTGTATCGAAAAGTGCGCGCAACTTCGCTTTGATACCAATTGACGCAGGGGGAATCTATAGACGACGGGTAATCGACGACCTAACCATACATGCTATGCAACAGTCCGGCGATTAGATCACGATTAGATGATAAATATGACATCCCACACAATTAATTCACGACAGAGCAAAATATTTTATTATGACAAAACAAACTTTGGCTTTCCTCCACGTGGAGAGCAAAAGCAACAACGCACGACGATTCAATCCTTGAAGAAACAAATAACATCATAAACTATAATTCCACACATGCGCATAATATCCAAACCGTAACAATGTTTATAACCAAACAACCATTACAAAACACCACAAAAATGTTAGGGCTACTGTCAATGTAGTAGATCTGAACGTTTGAGGGCTCAACGGGGGATTCTGGTGGTTGATGGACAGGATCGGGTAAGGAGAGGGCTGGTTGGGGATTAGGAGGACTGGATCGGGGAGGGGAATGGCTCAAACCGGGCTAAAATACTCAGATCTGGACAGATTTGGTGTTGGGTGGCTGTTTCGAGGTGATCCACGGGATGGAGGGTGATGACAACAAAAGGGAAGAGGCGGGGCGGCTGGACCTGGCTATAAAATTCCAGATTTTGACTGTTTTGGGCTGAAAACAGCCAAGGGGGCTTTCTTGGGTGGTTGGCGGCAGAGCTGGACAGGTTTGGGGATGGCTGCTGGCCGGATCTGGAAGGAGCATGGCTGGTGGCCTGTTTTGAAAAGGGTGGAGGAAGAGGCAGGGGAGGTGGCTGGATGTGGGAGCGGTGGCTGCCTAAGGAGTGGAGGCCGGCGGTTGAATAGAGAAAATAAAACTATAGGGAAATGAATAGTTAATTTAATCAAACAATCCTCAACATTGAAGAGGTTGATCTAGGGGAGGAATAAACAAGAGCGTCTGATCTTGGGCAGGAAAATTCTCATGACAGCAGTGGCTGGACAGCGTGGAAAAATAGGAAAAGGAAAAAAAATAACAAAGACACTTATCCAAGGAGTCGTCACCAAGGGGGCTCCACGGGGTCGGCACCGCGGAGGGGATTACCGGAATCAAGGGATTTCTTCTCCAAACATTCAGCAATGAAAATGACGGCAGCCCTAAATCTTATATTTATAAGAAATAAAATTAGGGAACCCGGAATCAACGCTATGATTGACCGTTGGTCTCAGGGCCCAAACTACTTGAAAAAAAAGGTAAGTACAATGCTATATATGAAATTGATTCGCAACGCAAATCCGGGCGCATCCTCAGAATCGGATCGTCGATCTGGGCATGTCATATATGGTAAGTCGCAAAAACAGCCTCGAATGAGCCCAAAGCTCGTCCTCGTCTCGGCTCCTCATCAAATTGTCTTTATTTTTTTTGGTAAAAGAGGGCTTTGATGAAAATGAACAAAGAAATGTAAAGCAAACTTTTTTAAAATAAAAAATAAATTTTTTTGGAGAAAATTGAAGCACATTTTAAATTTTTTTAAAGGCATGGAAATCAAAAACCTACTTCTAATACCAAACAAATGTATACTAAAATTCCGGATTTGATTTCTATTAATAAATTTGAGATTCATTTCAATTATGTGGCGCAAGCAGACTCTCTCGAGCAATATCATCCGATACTCAACCGAAGAGTAGCTAGACACGTATTAATGCCGAAAATGCACATTTTGCAATATGAAATAAATCTTCGACACACCTATTTGAAAGAATAAGAACACAAATTTAGAAATTAACGACAAAAAGACATATATGATAATTAGAGGGCAATCTTTGAAAGTGGAGGTCATTTTCATTTGAATTAGAGCTCCAATTTCAATTCCGAATCCCCAATTCCATTCAACCAAATGAATCTTGTTGTTTTAAAGATTTAGAAAGAAGAAAAAACATAACAATGAATCTAGCCATGTTCTTACTTGTTCATTATTAAACTTGTCGCTCACCATTAAAAAGACTAGTACTTGATGCTTGGTTTTCTTATTGGATAGTCATGGATCATATAGTCCTTCATGCGAAAAGACAAGAATTATAAAAGAAGGAAGACATGAAATGAAACTCAGTATATGTAAGAACAAAAAGAATAGTCAAATTTTCTGCTGTATATTTTCCACTTTAGATAATTTTTTAATCATATGTTTTGGTATTCATCAAAAAATGTTATGGTTGCCTATTTAAGGGGCTGCATCTAGTGGTATAACACTTTTGTGAATTCTTGAGAAGTGAATGCATATCATTTCTCATGTATATAAAATTTTCTGCTACTTTTTTGGTGTTATAGGACAGAAAATATGGCAAGAAAAGCTGCGGGAGAAGAGCCACTACCTGAGGAAGATCCTTCTAATCCAATTTTTAAGCCAATACCAGAACCTTCTCGCCTAGATAGCTATCTCATAACAAATCAAGTTTCTAATTATTGCAACCAAATCAACGGGTATGGTTTTTCTACCCTCACTGAAAAATACTTCACAATAAACTTACTTTTTAAGCCTTGATGTGTATCTAGTCATGCTTGGTTTTAACTTTCATGTTCTTGATACTTTACCCCAACTGAACATTGGGCATTAGCAGTCATTGCAATTGCCACCAATATTAATCATTATTTTTAAATTGACACAAGTATCTGAATTGTCGTTTAATTGAGTGAAATATTTCTCATTGATTATATTTTTAGTTGTTGTATCACAAGTTGTTATGACATAGCATTTCTTTATCTAAAGATGTTTGCCTTTATGGATGCTTCTTTCATTGCTTGAATTCTCATGTTAATAAATTTTCAACACCATCACTTTGTATGTTATAAAACAAAATGATGCTAGTACACCTTTTATTCACCCAACTCTTATTTGTAATTCGCCACACAAAAAATGTTGTATGTATACGAAGATGTAATAATTTAGCAGTACAAGAAGAATGAAGGACTTCGTTATTAAGCTTGGTGATCAAGGTATTTTCCGCAGTGAGTACTTAAAATATCTCGGATTGATAGTTCAAAAAGATGGAGGTGTTGATAAAGATGTGATACATAGAATCCAAGTAGGTTGGTTGAAGTGGAGAGGCGCGTCGGGGATCTTATGTGATCGTCAAGCACCATTAAAACTTAAGGCAAATTTTACCGTACTGCAATTAGACCTGCGATGTTCTATGGTTCTGAGTGTTGGACAGTGAATTGTGTACATGAGCAAAAAATGGGAGTTGCGGAGGTGATAATGTTTAAGTGGATGTGTGGACACACGAAACTGGATAAAATTAAGAATGAATGTATCAGGGATAAAACAGGAGTGACACCAATTGTGGAGAAGATGCAAGAAGCTCGACTAAGAGTGTTTGAACACATACAAAGGAGACCATTAGAGGCACCTGTTAGGCGTTGTGGGAGCTTAGTCACTAGGCATGCTACACGGGGGAGGGGTAGACCAATAAAGACCGGGAATGAAACAATAAGGAAAGACATGATGTACTTAAGACATTAGTGAGATTATGATCAAAGATTAGGCACAGTGGCGACAAAGGATCCATATAGCCAACCTCACTATAGTGGGATAAAGGCTTGAGTGTTGTTGTTTGTTGTATATGGAGGTGCAATAATGAAATGTTATTCCTTTTTGAGTTAGCTATCCCGCGATCATATGAAAACTTGGTTGGGTGTAAAAGTAATGCTAACTCGGTAGAAAAATCCAGCAATGGGAGGGCTGTGCTAAGGGAGAAGAAAGGAGGAAGAAGAAAGGAGGAAGAAGAAAGGAGGAAGAAGAAAAGAGAACTTAGGGAGCATCCCTAAAACACATTCATTCAAGCATGAAAATCCTAATGAGACATACAACGCCCTTTATAACAGTGGGGTGCGGTCGCTAGAGTTTTGGTGTGCGCATAGCTAAAAAGAAATAATATTTAAATGAAGATGGTTCCCGCAGGATCTTCCAATCTAGATGGGCTAGGGGCCGACACCTTCCTCCGAGTGTAGACTCCCCGATCTGTTATCGGCAAACGCGATCGTAACAATGTTGTCGTCTGTAAAATGTGTCTTTTCCTCAAGGTAGTAGTTGACGAACGCGGTGAGAAGCTCCTAAAGGGCCATTGGGTGAGAGGGAGGAACAACGGACGTCCCTGAGAGGGGCCAAAGTCCTGTGGGGAAGGCGGCATCAGTGGTCCGCTGGATCATGCCAAGGGAGACCAGAGAGCGGAGTCACCGTTGAGGCGGAACGGCTGGCCCTCGTGGAGGAATGCATGGTCATATTCGCCCAATCTACACACATCGCCAAGTATGCGGAGCCAAGCCACCCTCAAAATGGTCGAGGGCGAATGTGAAGAAGTCCGTAGTCACGATATAGGACCCACAGAGAAAGTCAAAGCAGGGCAACGACCCAGAGTTGATTGGCGTCTCCCATCGCCAAGGTGGACTAGAAAATCTTGGGATGGAACCGAGGGAAGTCAGAGCTGCTACGCTAGTTACTCGGAGATAAGGTTGTGTCTCGCGTCGCTGTCCACCATGACGTCGATCAGGAGATCACGAAGCATCCTCGAGAGCTTCATGGTCTGCGGCCCGGAGATCCCGCCCACCGAGACACAAGATAACTCCAAGCGGTGAAATGTAGCCGTGGCAGGGTCAAAGGAGTTACTCTCCGTTGAAAGCTCTAGGGCCTGAAAGTAAGCCAGGGTAACCACAGGCTCGACGTCACCAATGATGGCGTGGAACTTCTTCATGGAGCACTCATGGTTTGGGGAGTAGGGTTGACAACACCGAAAACACATGACCTTGATGTTGTAATCACCGTTTGATAGGTGCTGAGTGGCTGAGAGGTTCCTTGAGCGAGGTCCCTCATGCGGATGATGTGGCGAAGGAGCCGAGACAACAGTCGCCAAGGTGGCTGCGGAGGGGGGGGGGGGTGGCCGACATGAGAAGCTTGAGGTCCAGTGGAGAGGTTGGCCTCCACCAAATGGGCCATGGTAAGGGCGTCAGTGATCGTCCGAGGGTGGTGCGTACTGAGTCCGGAGAGAATATGTGAAAGCAGACCTTGCATGAAGAAGCCAAGGTAGTGGACGGGAGGAAGGCCGAGGACATGAGTGACCAGAACGATGAACTCATCGATGTACTCATCTAGACCAACGGTTTGGCGAACGCCGCAAAGGTGCTCGATGGCGGATCCGGAGTAGTGGATATCATACCACCACATCATCTCCAGTTTTAGGTCAGTCCAAGAGAGGCAAGGGTTGGATTGACGAAGCCACCGAGCCCAATGAAGCGCAAAACTGTCAAGGAAGACAATGGCGGTCAACACCTTGTCCGTATCTGGAGTGCGATGGAGGTTCAGCCTTCGCGATCCAGCCCATTGGGTTGACGCCGGTGAAGGACAGAATGTCGAGAAGGAGGGTCGGTCTTGCCGGCGGGGGCGGGAGGAGGGGCTTCGACTTGGACAGCCCCGAGGACGGATCCTTCGTTCGCGGGTTAGCCAGTGCTAGAGGCAGCAGAGGCGGAGCCTTGGAGTTTGTTGAGATTGGAATTAAGGGCGAGGATCATTACATGTATGGAGTTGAGGAGCTGGTCATGTGTGTCCAAGCGGCGACTGAGGGCGTCGTCTGTTGTTTCAGCGGTAGGCTCTTGATTTAGGTGGGTTGAAGGAGCAATTGGGGGATCGGATGGAGAGGGCCGAGCGGCACTGTGTGGGCAAAGTTGCTGCGATCTGGATCAGAGAGGATAGGGGAGGAATCGGCTGGATCTGCGGGCGTCCGAAGCGTCTGTTCGACTGGATTGAGCGACGGGAAGGAGCGATTGAATGGTTTGATCTACAGTTTCAAGAGATCGACTCTGCTACACACTGTATGGATTGATCGTCGGAGGACGAGAACGACTGGTCTGGATCGTCGTATTGACGGGGCATATAGGACGATTGGATTGGGCGAAGCAGTCGATGGGGGAAGAGAAAGACCGGCGGCACGAGTGGTCGGTCTGCAGTTCGGACCAAATAATACTAACTCAGTAGAAGAATCCAACACGGGATGGCCGGCGGTGGCGAGGGAGAAGAAAGGAGGAAGAAAAGCAGAGAACTTTGGGAGCAACCCTAAAACACATTCATCCAAACATGAAACTCTAATGACACATACAACACTTTTTATAACAATGGCGTGCGGATAGCTAGAGTTCTGGCGTGCGCATAACAAAAATATAAATAACATCCGAACAAGATACTTAACAAAGTGAATTTGTTTGCCATCATTTTAATTGTTAGAAGATCAGCTAATGGTTGACTTGTGTATGTGTGAGAACCTTTGATCAAATATACCATAATTGTGAATATATATATCTATACTATATAAAAAAAATACTTTGGAGGACCGGTGTAACCCTGGATGACCGCCCAACTAATCCTAGCCCTCCATCTCCTCCCCCACCGCGTTTAGATATTGCGTCCCTCCCGACCTCTTCCTTCGCTTGCCCGACTACCCCTGATTCCCCACCCCCAAATCCCTTGCACTCTTCGTTCTCGATCCAAGGTCCGCCTATGCCTTCGTCCCGATCAGCACCATGCCCCCCCCCCCCCCCCCGAGCGCAGGCAAAACCTTAAAAAAATCGGTGACAATACGCCGTTGCTTCTTCCTTTCAGGGAGAACAACTGAGACCGTCATCCTCCCACTCAATCCAAGTCATCTTCTCTGTTTCCATGGCTTTTTCCTATTTCTCCTGTCTCACTTCTCCCGTTGATTCCGACATCGACGCCATATTTTTCGAAGCCTCCGATCTCTGCGTCCTCAAGCAGATTTCCGCCATCAACACCATTCACCTCGCCATCGCCGATCTCTCCACTGAATTCGAATTCCGGTTTAGAGAGCTCAATTTTTACCAGGGCATTGCGACAGTGCACCCTTCATCCACATTGATCAGGAGAGAAGTAGAACATACCCGCCACTTCAATCCAACCCGAGAAGCTAGAGGAAGCCCAACCGGAGATTTAATCAACCGCGAGTCCAAAACCAAAGCGTGCAAAGGGGATTGGATCATCATCAACTCCCGTTGTGAGAAGATCTCCGTCGCCTAAACAAGTGAGG
Organism: Platanthera zijinensis; assembly: GCA_039513925.1. Taxonomy (NCBI): domain Eukaryota; kingdom Viridiplantae; phylum Streptophyta; class Magnoliopsida; order Asparagales; family Orchidaceae; genus Platanthera; species Platanthera zijinensis. The sequence goes on along the minus strand of CM077090.1, from coordinate 156,337,688 downwards.
AGGAACATCTTCATCATGTGAGGAGGAAAGTAAAGAACGGTGTTGACATCTTCGTGGGGTTTGATGCCGAGAAGATGAAATAACAACAGAGGAAGCTGGAGATATAGTTTTGAGGGAGCAAGAGAAGGAGAGTATGGTGGAGAAAGCTAGGTTGAATGCGAGAAAGCCTTCGATGAGCTGATGGTTCGGGATGTAATGCAAAAGTTCAAGTAGGGGTTCTGCTGTTTTCCTCTGCATGCCACCTGTGTCTGAATGTCTCTTTTGGTTCTCCAGTCGATATAGAGGTATGCTACTGCATATTATTTTGCACCATTTCATTTTCAAAATGACCTTCTGCTCTACATCCAGTTAGTATAATAATGTGGTTTTTAGATTGTTGAAATGTTATGTTCTGCTCTCCATCCAGTTAGTATAATTTGAGGTTTTATAGAATGAATAATGTAGCTGACTTCCTGGATAATGTTTGATTCATATATACTATGCATCAGTTTTGACCACACTCAAACGCTCGATTGTGGACGGTGCGAGTACTGTCACGCGTGGCAAGAGGGACCCCCGTGCACCGCGCGATAGTACCCCGACCACGATAGTTCCCTGACCCAACGCCACACATGTTGCTCGCAGCCCCCCAGAGCTCATTAGAAAATCAAAAAATTGATGTACTGTGCTCCATGGGCTTCGAGTGGTGGGTGTGTTGTTGGGTTGGGGAACTGTCGTGGTTGGGGTACTGTTGTGCATGACACTGGGGGCCCCCATACATTGTCACTTGTATGCACACGCACACACATACACATACGTACACACGCGCGCACACACACACACACGAGTGAAACGACACGGGCCGGAGGTGACATTCTGTGAGGGAGACAACGTTCAGTGCGAGCGGCGATGTTCGTTGGGGGTGGCGACATTCGTTGGGGGCTATGACATTCGTTGGGGGCGGCGACATTCGGCATGGGTGGAGACATTCGACGGGGATGGCATATTGCGGGGGCAACGACATTCGGCGGGAGTACTGTCACGCCTAGCATGAGGAACCACCGTGTACCGCGCGACAGTACCCCAACCACGATAGTTCCCCGACCCAACGACACGCATGTTGCTCGCAGCCCCTCCAAAGCGCATTAGAAAATCAAAAAATTGAAGTACTGTGCTCTATGGACTGCGAGTGGTGGGTCGGTGGGTGTGTCGTTGGATCAGGGCACTGTCATGGTTGAGGTACTGTTGCGCTTTGCATAGGGGGCCCCCGTGCTCTGTCACTCATATGCGCGCGCGCACACACGCACACACACACGCTCCCACACACTCACCCCCTCCCCCCACACATACCCACCCACTTGCTCGCACGCACACACGAGCAGATGTACTACCGTGAACCGTGTACTATCGCGACCGCATGGGGGTGGGGCTGCATTGCCACTCGTGATAACAAAATTACTCAAGGACTTGAAAATTAGGGACAAACAAACATGTTGTCAATGGGAAAGCTCTGCATTTTAAAACATCAACATGAAAATGCATAAAAATTAAACTGCCAGTAGATGAGAGAGAGAGAAAAGGGAAGAGGAATACTGACACAAGACAAATCTACAGGTGACTAAAGGAGAATTGCCTAACCCTAAATGCAATGCGAGTATGCGATTAATGCAACAATGGACTGATGACACCCTAAAATGAAGATGCAGATAAATACACACACTATCCAATGAACTAATGAAGGCTAACTTTAATGTGATGCAAATGCAATGACTCAATTAAACATTAAATTCCGACTCACAATTAATTAAGCAATAAAAGTTTTAAATATTCGCCGATCCCACTATAGTGGGATAAAGGCTTGAGTGTTGTTGTTGTATGCGATCTTCCAAAAGAATGTCAAAGATAGTGACATAAGGATGTAACTCAGAAGGTTCGACGGGAGGTAAGTAGGTAAATTCATTGTGAATGCGACGATCATCTGAAGAGATGTGTGATACATGGACGTAAGGATGCAACATTGAAGTGGTTTGAATCTCTTAAAAGGAAAACACCGTCAGGTGGCTCTCCCAAAGCTACATAATTGAATTCAAAGTGAATGCGACGATCACCCGGATGAGTACCCAAGACATCCATAGCTGGGCAAATGCTTCTCAGGGAGGGAGACTCATCAAATGGATTTCTCGGGGTTTCAAGGAAGGACTCATTGCGGGGGTCAACAAATGTATTTTGATTTTACAGATGAGAATCGCCGACAATGATAAAGTCACCAGAATCTCGTCATGAATCTCACTCATGACATGACTCAACACTATCTCGTCGTGAAACTATGATGAACAAATACTCAAGGGTGACCTGATGATCACAAAAGTAGCTAAATCAACACATGGGTTTAAGGAAGGATGTGTAACTGTGTCACTGGGTAGCTCGTATTCTATTCAATGGTAATTCATACTCACTCTCAGTCAGGGTCTCAAGAAATGAGTTAGAATCAAATGACGGACCACTAATTGGACAAAGTATCTCACCGAGGTTAGATAACCCCACTTCAGATGTTATGTATTTCTTATGGAAAGAGACATGAATAGGTGTGATAATGACCTAAAAATGGAAATGACTCATACTGGGGAGGTCAATGTGCGAATCCACTCGACTAACTCTAGTGAATCTCAAAAAATGCTCATAATGAAGGTCGAGCTTGTGTGTCTGTTCAAGGAACTCTATGTAGTGATATGTCAACTCAGTACGTATCTCGAATTGAAGTCCATACCAAAATTGGGCGTTGGTCTTAGTTGGCTCCTCTCGGATATCATTCCTCACTACGAATTAATCAAAACGATCTCTATACTCAGTGACGAACATGGATCCTTGTTGAAGGGTAAGTAATTTCTCAAGTAGGCGACTCCGATACGATGTTGGAAAAATATATTTGACACAACCTCTGTTTCATCTCCACCCAACTAGTGATGCGGTGAAGATGACCTTGCCCACAGGTTCCCTCAATGCTAGACCAATATACTCTCGTCTAATCCAGAAGTCTAAGGGTCTGTTTGGGGAGGCGATGGCGGTTATGAACGCAACGGTTGACAATTGCGGTCATGAAAGCAGCGGTTGACAATTGTGGTCATGAATGTAATTGTTGGAAATTGCAGCCATGAACACAGTTGCGCTGTTTGGAGAAATTGTGTTTTCTGTGCTTGGTAGTTGGTAGAATAAATAGAAGACGAATATGTGAGTTTATCTAATCCATTATTTCAAGTTCTGTTCTTCCGGTTTATTTAATCGTCTACAAATGGCTTCTTCACTTCAAAAATACCTGAAATAGGCCTAAAAATTTGATTTTTTTGCTGGTGAATCTATTGTTGTTTGACAGAGATTGGGGCATGAGAATATGAGATTGTGGGTAAAATATGAACGCAATTGGTGCTCATGTAACTGTGAAACCTAAATAATGGCCTTGAGGTGAAATAATAGAAATTCTAGTCGATGGTACTTACCCTATTGAAGTTTTTATAGTCTCTCTTCAAGGGGCTTAATAAAAAACATCTCGACGGCTAATAATTCAAACAAATAACCTTAAAAAGTCGTAATCTATAATTAAAGGGATATCACTGAGTAGGAAAAATACTCACATCAAGATCAATCTAGACAGATTTGAATAGTTTTTCCTGCAAAAATTGTGGAGTTATGAATTAGGATATCACTGAGTAGGAAAAATACTCACATCAATATCAATTTAGACAGATTTGAATCGTTTTTCCTGCAAAAATTGTGGAGTTATGAATTAGGATGCACAAACCTAGGGAGCAGTGAGGTAGAGAATGAGATCGCGGTTGAATATTGTTTTAGCAGGCGCGACTTTGGCAATGTTTGGGAATTTTGGAGAGGAAGTGGAATGAGAGGAAAACTTGCAAGCTCTGTAGGTTAATGGTAGGACTCCTTTCCGAAAGGTCAAAGGAAGTAGAATCTATAGGTTGGCAAGGAAACATGTCGCCCGAATAAGGTGCGGATCTTGGTGTATGGGCCGAGCCATCCGTCTGCGAAACCAATTGCCCACCAAAATGTTTTGTGCTTGTTCTACGAGAAAGGGGAAATTCCAAGAAGTATCAGGCGGACAGTGTGGAACAAGGGAAGCGCGTAAATGAGACGCAGAAGCTGGGAGAGGCTCACGATCGCGTATATCCCAAAAAACACCCTTTTCAACGTTTCACGTTCATGAATGCTCCAACCAAACGTACCAAAAACAACGGTGCGTTTATTTAAACACGCCACCACTGCAAAAATTCCCCCCAAACACACCCTAAGTTTCGCAAATTTGATGCGATGCTCACTGGATAATTTAAAATAACCGAGCTAATATTTCATATCCACGAATCAATAACTAAAAAATCGGGACTCAACAAATCATCAAACTGTGTCGCAACACAAAAAACTTATACTCGAGATCTCTCTTGAAATAATGATCCTCATGGTAATAATCATCCCTAAGATAATTAAGTTGTGGCGAAGGTTCAACATGGTCTGCTCGTGCGTTGGGCTAATGACAACGATAATCATCTTAATGAATGTCTCTAGCTTAGTGAAATCGTGTCGAGGGTCGACACAATCTATGGAAGTGGTGTGCTACGAACGTGACTAATCATTTTAATAATATGTTGACCTGATGTAAACCGGAGTATCGAATTTTTTTTAAAAAGTAATTTTGCGATATCTTTTAAATGATGCGGCGCTAGTGAGACTTTGACAAATAATATCATGTGATTTTTGACCTAGGGTTTGCAAACATGCATAAGGAGATAACATTTGAACGATTAGTAGACACGATTTAACATTCAACAAGTGATAACATGAATGATGAACAAGAAGGATTTCAAATTAACGACAAAAAAGTTTTAGTATAAATGTATAATTAGTGACAAGTTTTGAAATTAAAACGAACAAATAAATAAAGTATGAAATTAATCTAACAAAATTAGAGCAAAAGAGAGAAAGAGATATACCCATAGGATCACGTTGGCAGCCATGATTCTCTGGGCCGGATAAGGGGAATCGGGTTAAGATGATGGAGGCTAAAGGGGTTCAGATCTAATGAAGGAGGTTGGGGCTGTCAGGTATGAAAGTTTGGAAGACTCAGGCCGTGGAGAAGATTGTTGTGGAAGTGGACTGGGTACAAATGGGCTAGTACTTTTCCCTGTATGGGAGTCCAGGGGCATTAGGTGGCCCGAAGAGACTTGAGCAGGGGAAGTGTCATAGGTGGCTGCTGGGAGGGCTTAGCAAAGTGATGGTGGACTCCCGGGCATAAGTAGAACAATGCTGGATTATTACGCTTACTCGTAGAGATGCACGAAAACCTTACGAGTTTGGTCCGAATGGTCGCTGGAGGCTTGGTGTCGTTGAAGGTAGGCTGAGGAGGATTCACCGGAGGTCACCGTGCTTTTAAGAGGTGTCTTCTAGTCAGGAGTGCAAACGACAATCCTGGGGAGAGTTGCTGATCGGCTGGGAGTTACGAAAGAATATTGTGATTTTGTTTCTGGGTAATCCAACCAACCTTGCCCCATGCTTCACCTCCCGCAAGTTGCTATAGCCTCGCCCCTCTCTGATGATTCTACTCAAGGTCCGGTCAACCTCCGACTATCCCATCCATTCCCTCCTCTGTTGATGTTGTCTCCTTGTCTGTTGTTCACGATGTCCTTCCTGCTCCTCTCTGATCCCGCCCGTCAACCTCATCCTTGATCTTTTGCTGCCAACACCCAAAACCTTCCAGAGCATGGATCCCCCTCCATGAACCCTCCTGATTAGTACCTCGAGGCACCGACCCACTCGAGCCACCAATAACCGTCCGAGCTATAGACCCATGACTTTCCCCTACCCGTCCACCCAATCCATTCAACCTATTATTTTTCCGCTAATCCCAAAATCCCCACTACATCCTACCCTCTTCATCCTATCAAAATCATTGCGGGTATAATTTCGGCTCCCTCTCTAGTAGTTTAATTTTATGCAATTTAATTTTAAGTGTTCACATCCTTTTACTTGCAATCATTCTTTTTCGTTGCCGTTATTTCTCATGCTTATTATTTAATTTGCAGATATTCATTTACAAAATGCTTGTGGTGTACTAGCCTGATTGCTCTCACTAAATTTCTGTGTAAAACAATTAAGCTCTAGATTTACTAACGAGGAGCCCACCTCTCGGGATCGTAGCACGAGTTAATTTCCTTAGTTGTGCTTCTTATTTATCTCAAAATATTTTCCAAAATATAAAATTAAATCTAATCTACATCAAGACCTCTTAAGTGAAGCTTTACAGGGTTGAGTATAAAGAGACTCAGATTCCTCAAATAATGGAGTGGGCAACGATGATAACATGCTATGAAGTAACCTATAGACTCAACTATTGCGTTTCAAGATAAAGTCGAACCTGAGGCTTTGATACTAACAGATGCATGACCAATCTATAAGTGACTGAAGACAAATACCTAACCCTAAATGCAATGCAAGAGGGCTCACGATGAATGCAACAACCCGAAATCTTAAAGTGATACGAATAATGCACATACGCAATCCGATGAACTATTGAAGGCTAACCTAGTGCGATGCAAATGCAATGTCTCAATCAAGCAACAAATTTCGACGCACAATTAATTAAGCAATATTAAATTTTAAAATACTAACACATATAACCTCAATTAAGCACAAATATTTGAGATCAGTAATTATGCGACGATTGAAGAATAAATTGAGATGACATTGAAATTAAAATGTTGGGTAAATAAACAACACACATAAAAAGAGCACTCTCAAACTAAGGAGAACATATTATTAGTAATAAAAATGAAATTTGTTCACAAGCGATTAATTTGAAATTTGAAAATGAATGCAAAACTCATTAAGTAGATGGTGGTCTGCGTAGGCGAGAAACTAGTGGTTGCAGATGTGGTGCAATTACTCTGGATAAACAATGATTGTTGTAGGAGGCCGCAAGAGGAGGGGGTGGATGTTTGGGGCTGGGGTGACTTGTTGGGGCTTGGAGGCTTGGGGATTGATTGATTTAGGCCTGGGAGATGGCTTTAATGATTAGTTTGAGAAACATTTTGAGATTCAAGCGATTGCAAATGATATAACTAGTAAATATGTTCCTCCTGTCAACATATTTTATTGTCTAGGGGGATTACTTATTTTTTAGTACAATGTAGCTAATGGTTTTCTATGATCTTTCAATATCGTCCAATTGTCACGTAGACTTTTTCCTCTGCTTAATACATAATGATCGAGACAACTTTAGTTGGTTAATTCAATCGGTTCATCGATGGTCCACAAGTATGATGGTTCTAATGATGATCTTATATGTATTTCAAGTGTATCTTATGGGTTGGTTTAAAAAACTCTACGAATTAACTTGGGTTATGGGGGTAGTTTTGGCTGTATTGGCTGCATTTTTTGGCATAACTGTTTATTCCATACCTCAGGATCTAATTGTCTATTAGGTAGTCAAAAGTGTAACAGGCTTGCTTGAGGTTATTCCTATAATGGTATTACCTTCGGTAGAATTATTACGTGGAAGTGCTAGTGTTAGCGCGGTTGAAAAAGGGGAGGTAGCATTCGGCGGGGCTGTAGTCGCTGGAGTTTGGGATGTCAGAAACATGCAATTTGGTGATCGGGGGAGGGTGACGGTGTAGATGAGGGAGATATCACCAACGAGCTTAAAATTGGACCCGAAGGCAAGTGAGGTGGTGTACGGAGGGCGTCGACACCCTTGGAGGTAAGAACCTGCGACATCACACCGCAGTCGACGTCCAACGTCGCATCGAGGGCGTGGATCTAGCAATTTCTTTTGGAATACCTATACTCTCGATACTTGTAATGGACCCACTACTAGCATAATATAGCATGAAGAATTAGGTTAAATATGTTTGACGACCACAATCGACCGACATATAATTTAACCTCACTCTCAAAATATACAACAACAACACTCAAGCCTTTATCTCACTATAGTGGGGTCGGCTCTATGGATCCTTTGTCGCCATTGTGCCCTATCTTGTGTCATAATCTCACTAATGCCTAAATACATCATGTCCTTTCTTACAGTTTCATTCTAAGTTTTTATTGGTCTACCCCTCCCTCGTTTAACATGCCTAGTGACTAGACTCTCACAACGTTTAACTGGTGCCTCTAATGGTCTCCTTTGTACGCGTCAAACCATCTTAGTCGTTCTTCTCGCATCTTCTCTGCAATTGGTGCTACTCCTATCTTATCTCTGATACATTCATTCCTAATTCTATCCAGTCTCGTGTGTCCACACATCTACCTAAGCATTCTTATCTCCATAACTCCCATTTTTTGCTCATGTACACAATTCACTGTCCACACTCAGAATTATAGAGCATCGCTGGTCTAATCGCAGTACATTAAAACTTGCCCTTAGGTTTTAGTGGCACTTTACGATCACACAAGATCCCTAACGTGCCTCGCCACTTCAACCAACCCGCTTGGATTCTGTGTCACATTTTATCAATACCTCCGTCCTTTTGAATCATCGATCCAAGATATTTAAAACATTCACTACGGGAAATATCTTGATCACCTAACTTAATAACCAAGTCATCCGCCCTTCTTGCACTGCTAAATTTAAGTTCCATATACTCCGTCTTTGCCCTGCTCAACCTAAAACCCTTCTTTTCTAAAGTGTCTTGCCAAGATTCAAGTTTTGCGTTTACACACTCGCATGTCTCATCGGCCGAAACAATAACATCTGCAAATAATAAACACCAAGGTATTGCTTGTTGGATATGTCTGGTGAGCTCATCTAAGATAAGGGTAAATAAGTTGAACCTTGATGTAAGCCAGCATTGTTAGAGAATTCCTGTAATAATCCTCCAGATGTCCTCACCCTTGTCACTGAATTTGTATACATATTTTTGATTATGTCAATGTATGATACACTTACATCATTCTTTTCTAAGACTCTCCATAAGATCTCTCTTGGATCTCTATAATAAGCATTCTCAAGGTCGATAAATAGTATATGCAAATCTTATTTTCTTTTTCGGTAGTTGTCAATGAATCTCCTCAAGAGATGTATAACTTCCATGGTCGACCGCCCTGCCATGAATCCAAATTGATTCTCTGAGATGTTAGTCTCCCGTCTTATTCTTCTTTCTATTACTTATTCCCATAATTTCAAGGTATGACTCATCAATTTAATTTCTCTGTAATTAACACAATTTTGTATATCTCTCCTTTGTTCTTATACAAATGTACCAAGATAATTTTTCTCTATTGGTTTGACATCCTCTTTGATTTCAGTATCTTATTGAAAAAAGATGTAAGACACAAAATTTCCTTTTTACCTAAACATTTACATACATCGATGAGTATCATCTGACCCAATCGCCTTTCCATTTTTCATCTTCTTTAGAGTATCATTTACCTCTGATACTTGAATTTCACGATAAAACTTTATGTTCATATACTCCTACAATTTACATAATTTTTCAAGTTCAATTCATTGTCTTTTGTTTCATTATAGAGTTGATAAAAGTATCTTTTTCATCGCTCTTTAATATCCACATCATCCGTTAAAACTGTATTTGTTTCATTCTTTATGCATCTTACTTGGCTTAAATTTCTTGTTTTACTTTCTCTAGCTCGAGCAATGTTATATATGTCACGCTTTCCATCTTTGGTATTTAGTTTCTTATAAAATTCTTCATAAGCTTGATTTCTTGCTTTACTTATGACATGTTTAGCTTATTTTTTGGCAACTTTATACCTGGCTAGCTTTTAATCATTCCTACAAGCGTAGAGTGATTTATAGCTGACTCTCTTTATCCTCTTTATCTTGCACTTTTTCTTTCCACCACCAAGATTCTTTATTTGGGCGCACACGACCTTTGGATACTCTAAGTATGTTCGTTTCACTTGTCCTTAAATGTGAAGACATAACTTCTCATGAGACACTGAGATCAATATAAGGGTCATCAACTAGTTGTTTCATAACTGTTGTCTTGAAAGCAACTTGTTTTTCCATCTTCAAGTTTCACCACCAAAGTTTTGACAACATTTTTGTTCTTGTCTTAAATTTATTATATTTAATTTGTACGCCTAACACTAATAACCTAACTCTCAAAATATAACTTAGAAAAATAACAAAAAATATAGAAAAATTTGAAACGAGCCGGTCGCGATCACAGACTCCGATTGTCCATCTGATGATCCAAAAATTGTTGACCTAGTCAATTCCTCCAATGTCACACAAATGATCTCTATCAAATACCCCATGTCTGGGGCGCGGTGATGGGGTCAAATCTTCGTTGGGATGACTACAAATAAAGAAGGTTCAAGTTGGCGGTAGCTTAAGGGGAGTTAAGTAATCCGCCTCAACTCAAATGCTGTCAGATTCTCTGAATCAGAATATATAATCCCTGAAAGGTCAAATGGGTTCACTAGGAGTTGGATGTGTTTGTGTAGGTCGATTGGCTGAGGGAAATCAAACTCGAGTACTTAAATACAACACTCAAGCCTTTATCCCACTATAGTGAGGTCGGCTATATGGATCCTTTGTCGCCATTGTGCCTTATCTTTTGTCATAATCTCACTAATGCCTAAGTACATAATGTCTTTTCTTATAGTTTCATTCCAAGTCTTTATTGGTCCCCCTCCCTCGTTTAACATGCCTATTGACTAGACTCTCACAACGCCTAATTAGGTGCATCTAATGGTCTCCTTTGTACGTGTCCAAACCATCTTAGACGAGTTTCTCGCATCTTCTTTGCAATTGGTGCTACTCCTGTCTTATCTCTGATACTTTCATTCTTAATTTTATCCAATCTCGTGTGTCCACACATCCACCTAAGCATTTTCATCTCCACAACTCCCTTTTTTTGCTCATGTACACAATTCATTGCCCAACACTCAGAACCATAGAGCATCGCGGGTCTAATTGCAGTGCAGTAAAACTTGCTCTTAAGTTTTGTGGTACTTTACGATCACATAAGATCCTTGACGCGCCTCTCCACTTCCACCAACCTGCTTGGATTCTATGTGCCACATCTTTATCAATACCTCCGTTTTTTTGAACTATCAATCAAAGATATTTAAAACACTTACTACGGGAAATATTTTGATCACCCAACTTAATAACGAAGTTATCCGTCCTTGTACTGCTAAATTTAAGCTCCATATACTCCGTCTTTGCCTTGCTCAACCTAAAATCCTTCTTTTCTAAAGTATCTCGCAAAGATTCAAGTAGTTAATTAAGGGAAGAAAATCATTACTCGAGGACGAGGAGATACTTGAAATGGTGGAGTGGTTGGAGGTGGAAGGTAGGCATCAAGCATTGGGAAGGAGAACCTTCAACCACAGTAGATGTGATAGAGGGAGGAGCGAGGCAGGGTGGAGGTCAGACAACGATTGGATGCCATGGGATGAACGACTGTCGGTAAGGACACCAGAATGGTCGGAATGGGCGGAGAACAATATCTCACTACCTGGGCAGCTTGTCGACGATGGAGTCGGGCTGCGGAAGGGGGTCGTCGAACACTGGATTCTAAATATTGAGAGGCTTGGTTGGGTAGCTCGAAATCAAGATTCTCTTTTGCAATCTTTTCTCTTGAGCTGTCGTTCCAATGGGTGGGGGTAGTTATATAGGATGTAAGGGGCGTGAATGATAATTAATTTTAGGTTTAAAGAAGGGTTTTGTTACTAGCACATCATATTTGACTTTTAGCAAATCATATTTGACTTTTATCAAGCCATATCTGACTTTTAGCAAACCATATTTGACTTTTAGCAAACCATATTTGACTTTTAGCAAACCATATTTGACTTTTAGCAAACCATATTTGACTCTTAGCAAATCATATTTGACTCTTTGCAAATCATTACTATTGACAAATTTCGAAATCTGAATATGGCTATTTGGAAATCATTTTGTTATTAACAAACCACATATTTATTAAAATCTCTCATATAACTAGTTACATTTATTCATATCAAATTAGCCTTTACATTTTTCCATCCAGTGGGTTTTTATATGTTCCATCAAGAAATCACAGTTTTTCAGTTATCACAAGCTAGGAAGCACTGGTACGGGTACGGGTACCGGATACGATACGTACCCGGTACGGCGGTACGACAAAATTTAAAAAATAAGGATACAGGTACGTCATGATGCGTTATAACAAATATAATATATATTTATATATCACAAGTGCAATAAATATTTTTCAAAACATCGAAACATTAAACATAAATCATAACTTAAAGTACAAGTTCACAAATCAATGCAACATAACATGAAGTTTTCAAACATTAAGCATTCATAAATATTACAAAATTTAACGTCTTATATATTTAACCAAAAGAGTAAATTAAACTTAAGTTAACTTTTTAGTTTTTTTTTCTTCATTGTTGGAGATCAACGTCATTGTTGGAGATCGACATTTTCAATCTCCGGTTAATTTAGAGACAAGTTATGTAACACCCCTTCCCAGTATTTCAGAAATCAGCCGTCCGGCCGGGTCAGCGATATAAAGAAAACTAGGAAACAGTATTAAAACTAGTAGCAACAGGTAATAAAATCTACACTAAGCAATTTAAGACTTACAGCGGAAGTTTAAAAAAGTAAACTAAAGGTAACCACATACCTGATGTCTGGATTCACAGAGCCACTAAACAGGAAGTAAAACTGAATTAACTGAAAATCTGGTTAACCATAAATAGTCTGATACAAATTAGATAAAACATTAATCTGTTACAATATTCTCATCTACAGGTACATGCTGAAACAGAATAAACTGAATAAGATAAATAATACAAACTGACGCCACCATAAAGCTCATCCTAGACGCAGTTTCCCACCTGGGTCACCTGAAAAACAGTGCCCACGAAGGGTCAGAGTAAGGAAAAATAACCCCTCATAGTGACACTAAAACCCAGTTTTACATATGAATGCATGTATGCCTTTGAAAAATAATTTTATGCATTAAAACTTTTATGCTATGTGCTATGCATGCCTTCGCGCTATTCTCTGGTCAAGCATCTTATTCGTCCTAAGCACGTGACTTTTATTTTACTAACTCAAGTCCTGGCGTTCACTAACTAGCGTACTGTCTCATGTCAGGTCTATACTTGAGTTCTAGGTGGCTTCTAACCTGCTCATCTACTAGGAAGGCTCTAGACAGAGTAGCTCCTAACGCGCAACTGAAACTGACGACCTGAGACCATCTTACGAACCCAATTGTTCTAGTGTCACGCGGACACGGTCTCGAATCTACTAGCTGGCTCAAGGGAAGACACTTCCCAAGTCTGTACTACTCATAAGGTTCCATGTGCCTTATGAGAAAGGTAGTGCGCCTCTACCTAGCACGAAAGACCTCTGTGTGCTGGCTGACCTTTTTGGTCTGACGCTACTCTGCAAGGGATAACTTTTCTGGTGTACTACTAAGCGACCCTTGACTTTCTTGTGGTCGACTTGAAGGGGCATTCACGCCCTTGGTTGGACAATTTCCAAACCTACTTAGACGGTTAACGCTTTCGTACTCTATGTTTCTGTTCATGATCCGACTACTTGGGTCTTAGGGAATTCGTGTCACCCTACATATTTTTTTGTAACCGTTTTCCTATCACCACACCTTTCTATGCATGGACATGGTATTTGAAATAATTCTATTTATGTGTATAAAAATATGTACTTTTTACTATGTCTAAATAGCAGAAGTTAGGTTTCCTTACAGCGGTGCTACGGCGCTCGTAGACTCGGCGCGGCGACATCTCCTCTTCCGAAGGCAAATCCTACTACTGGGGACCTTCAGAATGCTGCCCCGACCCCACCAAGGTCCTGCAATTTAGGGCAGCCCTAACTTCATAATCTTTTCCCTTTAGGGTTTTCCGGTGAAAAAAATCCAAAACAACTAAGGTTACAAAAATTAGAAGCTAAACGTACTAATTTACCTTTACGCAGAGCGATTGAGGTTCCCAAGGCGTCCTACTCGAATTCCGCGGTGAAACTCGAACCCCAAAACCTAATTAGGGCAAATAAATCCAAAACCTAGGTTATTTTAGTTTCCAAAACGAAGGATTTCCACAAAGGAATAGAGAGAAAGAGAAAACGGACTTACCGAAACCAAGAATCGGATTTCACTTCTCCGGTTAGGGTTGGAATCGGCTCTTCCATGGCCAAGGAAGGAAAAGGAATGCTTCCCGGCGCCTGTAGAGGAGGGAGGAGAAGTCGGAAATGGCTTCTGGAGGGAGGAAGGCCGCCGGCTAGGGCTTGCGGAAGCCCGGCTGGAAGGATCGTCGGGGTCGGCTCTTGCGGGAGACGGAGCACGCGAAAACGGGAGAGGGGAAAATGTCGGGCTGCGCTCGGTTTATTCCGTGAGAGAGGATTTCGTGCGGGTTTTAATATTAGCGGGATGCGGTTTCCTTCATAACCGCAAAGAGGAGAGTGGGGAAAAATTACTATTGGCAACCCAATTTCACTAGAATACCACTTAATACATGGCTATCGGCACACTCCCAACTCTCAAATAAACGGTCGCGACTCGCCCCTACAATTTAAATAAATATTTTGCGTCAATATTTACGGATGTTACAAGTTAGCCATTTGTTAATAATTTGCGTTGAATCAACACGTTCAATACACGTACTTGTAACAAAAACGTACCGATATCAGAAACATGCTCGGTACATATACACAATTTAATTGGATATACCAACCTTTGTTTATTCTAGAAAAACATACTCCTATCACAATATGCAAAATGATGTGCTAAGTCCAAGTGTGTCCACATAGGTGTATCCGTTGAGTATCGGGTACGTATCCGGTACGGGTACGCTGCCTTCGGGGAAGTATCCGTACTTCATAGGTCACAAGCAATTCCTGGACAACTTTTACAGTGAAAGGCATTAGAAAGTTGTTTATTCTCAGAGAATTCGTAGCCTGTTTCTTTGGAGATGGTATGGCACCCCTCAAAAAACAATTCTTATTGTAAAGTTAACACAAGAAAAGGCCCCTATACCTTATCCCATGGTTTCGAAGATATTACCGAAGCGCTCCTTGAAGGAATTCGCACCCATGGTTGAAGTTGGCCTGCTAAACGAGCAATGTAGTGCTGGATGAATGATACAATGGTGAGGCAAACAAGAGGCGCGATGGAGATGCCTTTTGCTGTTAACAATTCACGGGGAGCCGCGTTGGAGAGGCGAACAAGAGGCGTGATGGGGAGTCGCGATGGAGACACTTATGCTATCATTGTTTCACGAAGAACCGCGATGAGGTGTGATGAGGAGTTGTGGAAATGCAAGGGCACGGTAGGGGATTTGGTTTTAAGGGGTTTGCTAATATAATAGAATAGGACTTCAAATAATGACTAAAAAGGAAAAAATGAGTATATTTTTGGTTTTTGCTAAATGCCAAACATGGTTTGCTAGTAATAGTACCCCTCAATCCCACCTCATAATAAAGATCTTGAAATTAAACATAAAAGTTTTTATAAATTTATCAGATTTCAGAAATTTTAAAGTATAATAAAATGCCTTATTAACACCTTAATTTTGCTGCTTGCCCAAATTATTATTATTATTATACCTAATTTGATTGACCGTTTTATGTAGGATCTTGTTGGTCAACCATACCAATATGGCTTACGATCGCGATCGTGTGCGAGAGACAAACTATACAAAATACACTAATATGTGCGAAGAGAAACAATGACATTGTCGAATAAAAAGGTACAAAAAATATACTATGAGGAAATACACAATAAAACTAAAAATGCAACAAAATAAATTGAAAGACACGAGGATGTGATGCATGTTGCATCAATTCCTCCGGGGTTAAAAGATCTTTACCCCTTTGAGAATGTTATGTACCATGCTACTAGGATGTCCAAATGCCAATTTGATGATCCTTTGAGTGATCTGCCAATGCACTGCTAACATCCCGCGCCCGCCATTTCTCTTGTTACCGACCAGTCACCTGCAGATCCTATCCCCACCTTCAGCCCCGTTCCACCAATCCCAATCTTCCATTCAGCAAGCTTTTCTTCTCACATAACTTATGGGACATAAAACTTCTCGCTCAACTCCAATTATTGCGTCTAAAAAACATACCAAAATTATTCCTTTAGACTAATTATCTACCCGACTCCCTAGCTTGATCCCTTATGCCATTTGAAAGATCTTATTTTCAAGGTAGCTAGCAACCTAGGGGGGGGGGGGGTGAATAGGCCTGCTTAGGTCTTTTGAGAGTCTTTTTAAATCACTTGATTGTGTCTTTTAGCTTTCAGCTTATAGTGATCTAGAGCTTGTCCTTAGCACCTGCAATTAAGAAAATAAAAGCAAACACAGAAAATCACACAAGTATTTTACAGTGGTTCCCCAAAATTATGGGTACATCCACTCTCCTCCCACCTTGCTAACTTCCTGTTAGTCAAGACACTTCTCCAAACCAATGCTCCAAGGAGCTTACACCTCAGATCCCTCAGGATCTCTCAGTCTCCTCCAAGACTTACACCTCAGCCACCAAGGTCTACACTCAGTGATACAAGTATCACCTACCTCAGGCACTTAAGCCCTACCACTCAGGCTATGGAGGATAGCCCTACCTCAGAGCAAGCTTGCTCCTACAACTCAGAGAGATACACTCTCCTACAGTTCAGGCAAAACTGCCCTACTTCTCAGTGAGAAAAACTCACCTACCTCAGAGAGCAACACTCTCCTACAACTTAGGCAAATTTGCCCTACCTCAGACCAAAAGGTCCTACAGCTCAGATCCAGAAGGATCCTACAAAGAGAAATAGTTTAATTAACTTTGACACAGAGAAATTTATCTATGTCAACCACTTGAGCAGAAAACTTTCCGCTCCAACTCTCCTCACAGCAGGGAAAGGATTTGTTGGAGGAACTCAGAAGATAACTTCTGAACTTGCTGCTGAAGGCTAAAGATCTTTTGATCTTGAGTCTTCAGACAGCTCACTGAACCTGTCAAAGGATGAAGGTTCTTCTTTCTTCAGAACAGATTCTGAATCTGCTGTGGCAGATGGAGACTTGCACAGCTAACTGAATTTTTCTTGCTGGAGAGCTTCAAGCTTTTCACATGCAGCAATGACGAAGAAGATGAAGATGACTGCTCTCCTTTTTGAATAATGTATGCCCTAAAAGTTATCTTTGTCTTTGCCCTATCTCTTCCTTTTGTAGTTCGCCGATCAACGACTCTTAGAGATCGGTGGGCCCCACCTGCAGCTTCCAGCTGCGCCTTGCTTTAACGGAAGAAGACGTACAGTAGCTTCACGACAAGTTTTGTCGTGTAGTGTAGCTTCCCCGTGTCTGATTTGATCTTAGTTGACTTTGTCGATTTTGCTGACGTCAGCACATGTGGACTTAGCCTAAATCGAGCATCAGAGAATAGACGTTGAGTGAGTAAGCATCACTCAACGTGAGTAAGCATCACTCAACGTCAAAACACCTAGACATATTCACTGTCTTTTGGCGTTGAGTGAGTCACCTTCACTCAACGCCAAACTACTAAGAATATTAAGTCTGATTCTAGGCGTTGAGTGATTCAGCTCCACTCAACGCCAATCTTGCTTTATCAGCTTTCAGCTGCTTGGCGTTGAGTGAGTAAACATCACTCAACGCCAAACCCCTTAAACAAAATTCTGTCTTCACTAGGCGTTGACCGCGTTAAGTCAGTAACCTCCACTCAACGCTTTTTGCCTTAACCATATTTCTGCTTTTTCAACAACATAAGCGTTGAGAGCGTTGAGTGAACATGCTTCACTTAACGCTTTCAACCTTAGTCAATTTTCTGTATTTAGTAGCATGACGTTGAGTGAGTTGACTTCACTCAACGCCTATGGAATTAGCCACATTTTAGCTCATTCCAACCTAGGCTATGACAGTATAGGCTGCACTCAGCGCTATAAGTCATCTGGCGTTGAGTGATGTTCCTCACTCAACGCTTGTGTACTTAGACAGATTTCTGTCATCCCGCACCTTAGGTAAGTGTTTACCTGACTTAGCCACTTAAGCTACCTGACCTATCATAGTCATCTACATACATGTGTATATCATTGATAATATTGACTTCACTCCAATCCAGGATATTGTGGGCAATGAACCCAACAATCTCCCCCTATTTGAGGAAGTCAAAAACTCTTAAGCAAAGACAATGACATACACAAAACCATGCAACACAAGACAAAAAGAAAACTAAATAATTGAGAAGTGATCTATAGTTACCACACTTCCCTGCTTGCAGAATACATTACTGCATTTGCCATCTGCTTCCCCTGAATTGCTGCTGCCTTGCTGCTGCCTTGCTTATCTGATCATCTGATCATCTTATCCTCTCTCCCTTTTTGACTACAGCAAATAGATGGTAGGATGCACCTGATAAACTGATCATCTTATCACCTGCTCCCCCTCAAATAGGCAGCATTGCTTGACTTGCTCCCCCTTAATTTTAGAGTCTTCATTTCTTTAAAGGACCATCCTATCTGCATAAAGTCAAATAGTTTGCAACTAGATGAGGAGCAACTGAAGCTATACTAGGTTTAACATACCCAACTCATATTTGAAGGTGTTAAACTTGGCTTCATCTAGTGGCTTAGTGAAGATGTCAGCCACTTGCTTGTCTGTTGGGACAAAGTCATGGGTGATGTCTTCACATTCCACATGCTCCCCTAATGAAATGATATTTAATCTCTATGTGTTTAAGTCCTGCTATGGGAGACAGGATTCCTAACAATAAAGATTGCACTAGTAGAATCACAGAATAAAGGAGTTCTACTTATCTGGAGGTTGTAGTCTTGAAGCTGGTGCTGGATCCACAACAACTGAGGACAACAACTTCCTGCTGAGATGTACTCTGACTCTGCAGTTGATATTGCCACACTAGTTTGTTTCTTGCTGCTCCAAGATACCAGTCTCCCTCCCAAGAACTGACAGGTGCCAGATGTGCTCTTCCTATCCTCTTTGCAACCTGTAAAATCTGCATCTGAATAGCCAGTTAGTTCAAACTTCCCATTCCTAGGGTACCAAAGGCCAAGATCTGGAGTGCCCTTAAGATACCTCAAGATTCTCTTAGCTGCAGAGTAGTGAGATTCTTTAGGGCAAGCCTGATACCTAGCACAAACACATGTAATATACATGATGTATGACCTACTTGCAGTCAGATATAGAAGGGAGCCAATTATCCCTATATACAAAGTTTCATCAACAAGTTTCCCTGCTTCATCTTTGTCTACATGCATACTTGACCCCATGAGAGTTCTCATGGTGGAGGAATTTTTCATGCCAAATTTCTTGATTAACTCCCTAGTGAACTTAGACTGGGATATGAACAAGCCATCATCAGTATGTCTTACTTGGAGACCAAAGAAGAACTTAAGTTCACCTATACTGCTCATCTCAAACTTCTCCTGCATGAGTTTAGCAAACTTTTTTCAGAGATTGTCATCAGTAGATCCAAAGATGATGTCATCTACATAGATCTGGACTAAGATGATCTTACCCTTAGATTCTTTTAGGAATATTGTCTTGTCTATATTCCCCCTTGAGAATTTGTTCTCAATGAGGAAACTAGACAATGTCTTATACCATGCTCTAGGGGCTTGCTTCAACCCATATAAAGCTTTTATAAGTCTATAAACAAAATCATGTGAGTTATGAACTACAAAACCTGGAGGCTGCTCAACATAGACTTCTTTTAAGACACCATTTAAGAAGACTGACTTCACATCCATTTGGTAGACATTGAATCCCTTGTGTGCTGCATATGCAAGGAATAACTTGATGACCTCCAATCTTGCTATAAGGGCAAAAGTTTTCTTCTTGCATGTACCCCTTAGCTACTAGTCTGGTCTTGTTCTTAATTATAATATCATTTTCATCAAGCTTGTTTCTGTAGATCCACTTGACTCCAATGACATTATGACCATGAGGTCTGAGAACCAGCTTCCAGATCGTGCACCTCTTGAACTGGTTCAGTTCCTCCTGCATAGCTCCAATCCAATGCTGGTCTATGTTGACCTCTTTAAACTTCTTGGGCTCCACTTGGGATAAAAAGCTTGAATACATGGCTGTGTTCTGACTTCTGCTACTCATCATTATTCCATGACTTGCCTCACCAATGATCTGGTGTGCTGGATGATCTCTCATATGTCTGACTGCAGGTGGAAGTCTTCTTTCAGCAACAGGGGCATCTTCTTTCAGCAATAGGGGCATCTTCTTTCAGCAACAGGGGCATCTTCTTGTTGATCTTCATCCACTCCCAGTGTGTCAGGTAGATCTTCTGGAGTATCCATATCATCTTTGATGATTGGTGATGTTTCCTTGATGGTCAGCTTGTCCATCATCTGTTCTGTACCTGCAGTACTATAAGAGGAACTAGGCAGTCAATTGTTAATCATGGTAGACTCATCAAAGACTACATGAACTGATTCTTCTACAACTTGGCTTTTCAAGTTGTAGATCCTATAGGCTTTGCTATAATTGCTGTACCCAACAAATATTTCATCATAGGATTTGACAGCAAACTTAGTCACATAGGACTTGTCATTGTGAAACACAAAACATTTACTACCAAAGATTCTGAGATAGCCCAGATTTGGTTTTCTTCCCTTCAAGATGTCATAGGGAGTCTTCTTGTGGCCTTTGGTGATAGAGGCTCTATTGCGGATATGACATGCAGTATTTACTGCCTCAGTCCAGAAATATTCTGGGAGAGATGTGTCACTCAACAGTGTTCTACCAGCCTCTATGAGAGTCCTATTTTTCCTCTCAACTATCCCTTTTTGCTGGAGTGTTCTAGGAGAAGAGAATTCTTGATGAATCTCATGCTCTTCACAGAATTTTGTCATGCTATCAGACTGGAATTCTGTCCCATGGTCACTTCTGATTTTGACCATAGAACATCCAAGCTCATTCTGAATTTGTTTGACAAACCTCATGAAGACATCAAGGGTTTCATCCTTCTTCTTAAGAAAGAACACCCAAGTAAACTTGGAATAGTCATCAACTATCATAAGGGTGTAGACTTTCCTACAAAGACTGTGAATTGACATTGGACCAAATAGGTCCAAGTGCAAGAGGTATAAGCACTTCACCGAGTCATTGGTCCCAATACCCTTGAAAGAGACTTTGTCTGCTTACCCTTTTGGCAAGCAGAGCAAATGCCCTCCTTAGAGCACTTCACATTGGGGTCATTTCTAACTAGCTCTTGACTGAAGAGCTTACCAATAGTCTTGTAATTCAAATGAGCTAGTCTCTTATGCCACTGGACACAGTAGGAGACTTTCTCATTTGCCACCAAACAGATAGGAGAATCTGTGTTTAGACATAAAAAGTTCAAGCAATAAATATTTCCACTCCTAGTGCCTGTCAAGATGACCTCTTGGTCACTTGATCTCTTAATTAGGCACTCATGCTTGTGGAAGACAATTACATACCCAAGATCAGAAAGCTGGCTTATGCTTATAAGGTTGTGCTGCAACCCTTCAACATAAGCCACCTTTGTGATAGTGACTATGTCATTGGTGATCTTACCATACCCTCTGGTTACACCTCTATCTGAACCTCCAAAGATGACTTTGAGTCCATCTTTTACTGGAGTAAACTCCTTCAAGTTGCTCCTTGTTCCAGTCATGTGCCTGGAACAACCACTGTCCAAGTACCATATAGGGGTATGACACCTTGAACTATCCTGCAATATACAAATTACTTAACCTTAGGACCCCAATATCTATTGGGTCCTAGGTGCATGTTAGTATGAAACTGAACATGTCCACCAGCAAAATTTCTGACTGGTGGACTGACCCTAGCTTTGGCCACATTGGGATTGTGCCAGCAGTCAATGACAAAATGCCCTATTTCACCACAACACCAGCAATCATGTATGTTATATCTTCTTTTCTTTGAAGGCTCTGCAGCTTGATGAGCAGTAACCTTGACAGGAGAAAAATGTGCTGCAGCCTTTTTCTGATTTCTTTCAGCCAGAATTTGACTGAAGGTAAGTCTTATAGCTGGCTGATTTGGTCTGCCCTGAGTGTCAACAGCAGTTAGATTCTTTTCAGAAAGCATGCTTCTGATGACTTCAGATATGCTCAGATCAACCTGATTCCTAGACTTGCCCTTAGTCAGAACCTTTGCTGTCAGATTCCGAGCCTTGGCTGCAGCAACATTCTTGAGAGTTGGTGCAGAAGCACCAAAGACAAATGGTCCAGATTGGGCCATTTGAAATTTCTCATTGGCAGCCTTGACTGCACACCCTGCCAAAACATTCATCGTGACAGAGAACATCTTTGTTCATTCCAGATGAACAACCTCTCTCCCAGTGACCATAAGAACTTTCTTGGTCATACCTATTAGAAGGTATCAAAACTTTTCTGAAAAGAATGAGAGCCTTAGAAGCAATAGGCTGAGGTGGAACTGGAGCTTTGCCCTTCCTTTTGGAAGGAACAACTCTCGTGCTTCTCTTGAATCCCAACCCCTTGTCCTTTTGAGAGGAGTTTATCAAGGGGAGGACAGTACTTGGCTTAGATTAGCTAGCCACTATTTTTTTCTCCTTCTCAAGCTTATCTTCAAGCTCCCTGATGAGACAGTTCTTGTGTTTGATGGAGACAACCTGAATGTCCAAGAGGGACTTCAGTTGGCTAATTTCCCTAGCTTTCTGGTCCAGCAGATTTGCTGTTACAATCTGCTGGGCAACTGCAAGCTTAAGAGATGAGATCTCTTTAGCTTGCTTCTTAGATAACTTCTTGACCTTCTTGAAGACATTCAAAAGTTCTCCATACTTGTCAATCAGTTGATTGACATCTCTTTCAGATCCAGAATTTTCTTCACCACAGGGTGAAAAGGTTTCTAAGCAAGGACTAGTCTCAAACTCAGACAAATAAGCAGAGTCAGGTGATAGATGTACCTTGCTCTGACCAGGCTGATCCTGGTTGCTTTCCTCATCAGTCATTGCCATCAACCCTATGTAGCTGTGGACATCTTCATCCACCTCTGACTCACTGTCCGACAATGTCAGAGGGGCTCTGATTCCTATCCTCCCTGAAGGATTGACTTCTCCTGCTGTAATAGCTTCATCTTTAACAGTAGCAACAACTAGCCCAATATATGCTTCCTCTTCTTCATACTCAGAAGATGATGAGTCTGTCCAACTCTTTTCCTTCTTGGCAATGAAAGACTTTTCCTTCTTTCCTTTGTGTTGGTGCTGCTTCTTCTCCTCAGTCTCCTTCCTCTTCTCTGGGCAGTCAGCTATCACATGCCCAGGCTTGCTGCAATAGTAGCAAATAACTTTAGAGGAGTTATATTTATTATGTTTAAAACCATACCTGTCAGTCTTGGACTGGTTCTTTCTGTGATGAGTGGAGTTGGAAGGCCTTTTCTTCCAATGCTTCTTCTTCATTAACCTCTGAAGTTGTCTGGAAAAGGCTGCAAAATCTTCATCAGACATGCTGCTGTCTGCTGCCTCTGAGTCAGAGCTGTCTGACTCAGCTGGTCTCCTTGGTGGAGATGGAATTCTTTCTTTGCCTTTCCTTGTGCTTTCAGCTTTGAAGATCAAAGACTATTCTTTGGCCAGTGATTTGTTGGAGGCATCCTCCTCCTTCCTGGCAGCCAGCTGCATCTCATAGGAGAGCAGCTTCCCAAACAATATTTGGGGAGGAGTGTCAGCAAGCTTGACCATCTCTCTTATGGCTCAGATCTTAGTATCCCAGTCTCTAGTGAGAAATCTGAGAAACTTGTAATTAATTTCATAATTATTGAAGACCCTTCCATAGGTCTTCAACTCATTTATGATCCCGAAGAATCTTTCATAACAGGTAGTTATGTTCTCCTTCAGGATTTGCCTGAAAGCCTCATACTCTTGGTTGAGCAAAGACTTTCTATCATCTCTTACCTCATCAGTACCCTCCATGTAGACCATAAGGGTGTCCCACATCTCCTTGGAGGTCTGGCAGTGAACCAAGTTCAGGAAGGTTGAGTCATCTACGACACTGGCTATGATGTTCTGCGCTCTCTTGTCCAGGCCAGTTAGTATGACCTCATCTTTGGTCATTTCAGAGAGTGTCTTTGGTGTCTGGATGTTGACATTCAGAACAGAGACCTTCATGGGAATGACAGGTCCCTCCCTAACAGTTGCAAAAATTCTTGGATCATAGGCTTCCATGAATTACCTCACCCTCTCCTTCCATATTCCAAATTGCTCCTTTTTTTGCAGATGGGGAGTTTCATTGAACTTAGCTCTTTCTGGCTCTCTCCTGAGCCCATGACCACTTAGCAACAACTATCTTGGAGGATCACTCAGATTGTTAAATCCTTTTTGAGAAACCTTCCTCTGATACCACTTGAAAGATCTTATTTTCAAGGTAGCTAGCAACCTAGAGGGCGGGTGAATATGTCTTCTTAGGTTTTTTGAGAGTCTTTTTAAATCACTTGATTGTGTCTTTTAGCTTTCAGCTTATAGTGATCTAGAGCTTGTCTTTAGCACCTGCAAATAAGAAAACAAAAGCAAACACAGAAAAGCACACAAGTATTTTATAGTGGTTCCTCAAAATTATGGGTACATCCACTCTCCTCCCACCTTGCTAACTTCCTGTTAGTCAATGCACTTCTCCAAACCAATGCTCCAAGGAGCTTACACCTCAGATCCCTCGGGATCTCTCAGTCTCCTCCAAGACTTACACCTCAGCCACCAAGGCCTACACTCAGTGATACAAGTATCACCTACCTCAGACACTTAAGCCCTACCACTCAGGCTATGGAGGATAGCCCTACCTCAGAGCAAGCTTGCTCCTACAACTCAGAGAGATACACTCTCCTACAGTTTAGGCAAAACTGCACTACTTCTCAGTGAGAATAACTCACCTACCTCAGAGAGCAACACTCTCCTATAGCTCAGGCAAATTTGCCCTACCTCAGACCAAAAGGTCCTACAGCTCAGATCCAGAAGGATCCTACAAAGAGAAATAGTTTAATTAACTTTGACACAGAGAAATTTCTCTATGTCAACCACTTGAGCAGAAAACTTTCCGCTCCAACTCTCCTCACAGCAGGGAAAGGATTTGTTGGAGGAACTCAGAAGATAACTTCTGAACTTGCTGCTGAAGGCTAAAGATCTTTTGATCTTGAGTCTTCAGACAGCTCACTGAACCTGTCAAAGGATGAAGGTTCTTCTTTTTTCAGAACAGATTCTGAATCTGCTGTGGCAGATGGAGACTTGCACAACTAACTGAATTTTTCTTGCTGGAGAGCTTCAAGCTTTTCACATGCAGCAATGACGAAGAAGATGAAGATGACTGCTCTCCTTTTTGAATAATGTATGCCCTAAAAGTTATCTTTGTCTTTGCCCTATCTCTTCCTTTTGTAGTTCGCCGATCAACGACTCTTAGAGATCGGTGGGCCCCACCTGCAGCTTCCAGCTGCGCCTTGCTTTAACGGAAGAAGACGTACAGTAGCTTCACAACAAGTTTTGTCGTGTAATGTAGCTTCCCCGTGTCTGATTTGATCTTAGTTGACTTTGTCGATTTTGCTGACGTCAGCACATGTGGACTTAGCCTAAATCGAGCATCAGAGAATAGACGTTGAGTGAGTAAGCATCACTCAACGTCAAAACACCTAGACAGATTCACTGTCTTTTGGCGTTGAGTGAGTCACCTTCACTCAACGCCAAACTACTTAGAATATTAAGTCTGATTCTAGGCGTTGAGTGATTCAGCTCCACTCAACGCCAATCTTGCTTTATCAGCTTTCAGCTGCTTGGCGTTGAGTGAGTAAGCATCACTCAACGCCAAACCCCTTAGACAAAATTCTGTCTTCACTAGGCGTTGGCAACGTTGGGTCAGTAAACTCCACTCAACGCTTTTTTCCTTAACCATATTTCTGCTTATTCAGCAACATAAGCGTTGAGTGAACACGCCTCACTCAACGCTTTCAGCCTTAGCCAATTTTCTTTATTTAGTAACATGACGTTGAGTGAGTTGAATTTACTCAACGCCTGTGGACTTAGCCATATTTTAGCTCATTCCAACTTAGGCTATGACAGTATAGGCTGCACTCAGCACTATAAGTCATCTGGCGTTGAGTGATGTTCCTTAACTCAACGCCTGTGGACTTAGACAGATTTCAGTCATCCCACATGAAAGTGAGGGGATAAGTTGTAAACTACTCTAGAGGGGGGGGGGGTGAATAGAGTATTCAAATTTTATGAACAACTAGTCAGCTCCCTTGGAGTTTATTTGCGGAATAAATAATCTGATACTTGAACCCTAAGAGCCTAACACAGTGAAGTGCACAAGTGAGAGAGTTAACTGAAATTTCAGTTTAACTATAAGCCTATCACAGCAACTAGCAATCCTAGGTAGTTCTATCACAGCCACAGAATAGACAATTAAACAAGATAGTCAGAGACACAGGATATATAGTGGTTCCCTCTAAATAGGTACTCCACTCTTCTACCACCCTGGTAGGAATCCACTGCAGGTTTTTGCTAAGGTGCCCTGCCACCAATGATCTGATTCAGGTAGATCAAACAGACCCTTTGAGCTTTTGATAAGGATGCTCAACCACAGGTTGTTGATAAGGTGCCCTGTCACCAATGTTCACTTTTGAAGAGGTGTGAACAAACTCTTTTACAAAGGGGTTGAGAGGGTTAGATTATCTTCTCTGTTGTAAATACAGATTAGAGAAGACTTGTGGATTCTCTAAAGAATCAAAGTCTCCCCCTGGCTCAGTGAAAGTCCAGGGAAAGCCTTTGCTTCAGGATGAAGGAGTTTCAGATATACTGAAACTAAATCCTCAGAGATCTGTAGACTGATTTTTATCAGGTCTTCAGATTCTGGAATAATTGAAGCAGAACTGGAGCTCTTTCTGAAGTCTTGAAAACTCTAAGCAGATGCTCAGGAGACTTGAGAATGAAAGTAATTGCTCTGGGCTTTTTCTTCAGGAGAGCTTTTCTTCTTCTTTTTGTGAGATGGTGAAGAGTTGCTCTGAAGATGCTTGAGAGAATGCAGCACTGAGAAAAAATCTCTCTGTAACTGTAACTTGTTATATTTTTTGAGAAAAAAATCTCTCTTAAATATGTCTTCTCATTTTTCCTTTGGAACGACTCTATTGATTTTAATTCTCGAGCCCTGCAACAGATTATCTCAAAATAGAATATAGCAATAGGAATAGAATGACCTATTAGCTTACTGTCAGTCCCAATAAGGAATTAAATAAGTGGGAAAAATATCTCAGCATAAAGGCTTACCATTCTTGGAAATAGTATACAGTGCCAACGACTAGAATACAGCCTGGCAATATATTTTGTATAATAGGACAAAAATGCTTTATCAAAATACTGAATCCCGTGATTTAAGCTTGACATATTTGGTAATTAATTTATTTTGAATTTAAGCCATAAATCTGCAAAAACAACTTCAGAAAATTCTCTAACCACAAGCTAAAACACTTGGAAATAAACCAAGGAATAGAATGAATATAAAAAGATAAAGGCAGACAATAATCGTCGAACAGGGGTTCGATGATCGTCGACCTAGCTAACAGATCGTCGACTAAAAGCAGAAATCTGTCGAAACAGAAATCGTGAAGCAAGAACACGATCGTTGAACTGCTGATGGCAGATCGTCGACCAACCTTCAGAGCATAATAAACTTGCTCTGAGATCGTCGACCATCGATCGATGATAATTGTCTTGACATCAACGATTCTATAGCCCTGCTATCGTCGACCAATGATCGACGATCGCGAGGCCTCGTTCGACGATGGTCGAACGGAAAATGCCTTAACCAAAAATACATCTAGAACTTCTAGCCTAAGCTCTAGGTCAGTTATAAACTGTCCTAGGGAAACTGAACAAGGTCTAATCATGATCATATATAGTTATATGGATCAAGAGGGGCTGGAAAGGGATTACATAAGCCAAATCACATCTAGGGTACCAACAATCTCCCCCTATTTGGGTTATGTTATCCAATCCGATCTAAAAACTAATGCACACAATAACAAAAGCAGAGATTAACCAAAAATTTAAATCACAGGCAATCCACAGAAAAACATAAAAACATAAATCAGCAGAACTATAAAGTATCAACCAGATTTATCAGAGGTTTTAGCATCAGATGAGTTCTTAGGGATTACAGCTGGTTTGAAAATAATTTCTCTGTTTGGATTTGCTGCTTGTCTTTTGGATAGCATTAGGTCATGTTCACCAATAATTTTCTTTTCAGCATAGCTTGGCAGAACTGCAGCAGGGTGCAACTTCATGTATTCTTCAGTATTAAAAATTTCAGAGTTGACTTGAATTTTGCTGAGTTCCTTTTCTCCGAATTCAGACATAGTTGTATATGTTGTAGGGTCTAGTCCTTGAGCTTTGGCTCTCTCCATCATGCTTAGTGCAATAGATTCCTTAAATCTTACCATAGAGGCAACTCTTTCAGTTTCAGTCATATCTGATGGAGAGGGTGGTCTGTCAGTATCAGCTTGAGCTGCAATCTCCATGTTCCTTTGAAGAGCTGTGGCTAATTTGCTTGAGTCAAGAGGAATCTGTGCAGCCTTCTTAGGATCAGTTTCAGCATATAGAGATCTTGGAGGTGCAAGTTCATTGAACTTCTTGTGGGATTTCTCTGAATAGACCACTCTTTTTCCTTTTGTTTCAACTGTCTCAGAAGCAGCAGGTTTCCTTGATGTGGAGGATGGACCTCTCCTGGGAGGAGAAGGTTTCCATTCTGGAACTTTCTTTTTAGGAGAAGGAGGAGGAGAGAAAGTAGGATGCTGAAATGTCATCTCCTTTATTTGTTTCATGGGAGCATTTTCATTTCTTTTCCTTCCTTGTCCTGATACATCTTGGCCTCCCTAGCTTTGGTTACTCCTTCTCTGGTAGGACTGAAAGGTGTTAGAACTGGCTGATTTTGCAGATGGGGCAGAAGAGAGACTTCCAGAGGCTCCAGCACCAGGAGGTGGAGGAGGACCTCTGGGGGGGAATTTCTGAATTGGAGTGTCATATCTTTTTGTTCTCTTCTTCTCTTTTGTCTGATTCTTTGAGAGTCTCATCCAAGGTTGAAATTCTTTGCTCTTGGGATCAATTCCCTTCAGAATGAAATAGGGAACATCCTTGTCTGGATTAGCAGTAGGAGGAGCAGATGCTTTTCTTTTCTTGGATACAGCCTTTTTCTTCTTCTGGGTGCTATCAGAATCCTCAGAATCATCATCATCAGAGGAGTGGGATGAGGTTCTGCCAGCATAATCATCAAAGTCTTGTTCTGAGATATCCTTGGCAACTATATCATGTTCAGCCTTTTCTTTCTCCTGCTTCTCTCTATCTTCTTTTTCTCTTGCTTCCTCAATGGCATCTTGCCCAAGGAGGGCATCAAGATCAACATTTGGAGATCTCTTCCAGAGTTCTGATTCAGGATACAAGTCAGGAACTATCCTGGGGACCAGTTCTGCAATAGAAGGAGTGGATAGAGGATAGGTAAGGATAGGTGGAGAAAAGATGACTGTATCTGCAGGGGCAGATGCTTTTCCTAGAGAGATGGCTAGGGAAACCATATGAGATTTAGCCAACTCTTCAATGTACTCAGAGGCAATATTCTCAGCCATAAAGGCTATATATTGTTCAAGGTTTAGAGTACCTGAGCTTGATTCCTTTTCAGTCATCTTGGAGGCATTCTCTGGTAAGTCTTGCACAGCCTCAGGTTCTCCAGCAGCAGCAGCAGCAGCATTCTCAAGTTGTTGAACCACTACTTCTGAGTCAGTAGTGTTCATTGGAACTTTTTCACACAAGTCCATGAGGACTTCCTCATTATCTCTCTCAGAGACTTCTTCATCAGAAGCTAGATTCACTAGGGAGTGAATGTCTTTGTTAGATAAAGATATCAATTTAAAGTTCTGATTATAACCTTTAGAGGAAGTGTTTTACCTTCTGGTTGCTCTGAATCTTTCATCAGAGACTCTTTCTCTGGAATAGCTTCCTCTGGAAGCTCTTGAGATTCTTCTACAATTGCTGTAAGGGGAAGGGAAGAATTGTCCTGAAGAGTCAAGGCATCACCTGAGACCACTTCAACAGACATCTCCCCCTGCATGACTTCAGTGGGGACTGGAGTCATGCATCTTACTGAAGAGGGCTCAGCAGAGGGTGGAAGTGATTTGATGGCTTTAGTAAGGGCATTAATGGATGCAATGAGAGGGGCATTGGCAGCCTCAATCATGTTTTGGATGGATGGAGTGATGAGCTCTACAATATGTGCAAGCAATTCAGGAGTTATCTAAAATGCTGAGGGTGTGGAGGTGGATGGATGACTGTGGGATGCAAATTGAGGTGGTGATGGAATGGAAGCAGTATGATCTGCCACATGATCAATTGAATTATGTGGAGATGGGTGATCACCAACATGAGTGTGGGATTCATGTTGAGAGAGGTGTGTGAGGATGGTAGCAGTTACTATGTCAACACTGGCTGAGGCTGCCAGATGTTGTGGTGTGGGTGACTGGGGTGGAGTTGCATGTAGGATGGGAGATGCATGTAGGGATTCATGTTGTGGTGTCACTGCAGATTGTGTGGAGGGTAATGCAGGAGATGAGGATGCAGGGGTAAAGAGGGAGGAAGAAGGGATTACTGAGCCTTCCCCAGCAAGCTGGAGAGTGGCTGAATCAGCCCTTGTGCCTGATGGAGGGTTAGGATCAACCCTGGCTGACTTCTTGATGACTCTCTGGGATTTCTTGAACAGAGAGGGGTCCAACCTCTTGCTGGCGTTGACTGCAGAGGGTGCAGAAACAAGCAGCAGGGGTGCTTTCACATACAGAACCACACCCAACACCCTGGCAAGGTTTACTTCTTTCTTGTTGTTCTTTCTCCTTATCAGTTCAAACAGAACTTTTCCCCAGGCTATCTGCGTCTTATTCACCAAAGCTGACATTAAGGCAAATTGTTGCCTGTTGATGTTGTCGTGAGAAGAGTGTTTTCCCAAAACGACCTTGCCCACCAGGTCTGCCAGAAACTTATACTCTGGAAACAGATTGATCTTCAGCAGCTTAGCTGGAATACCCTCAGCATGGCCCATCACAGTTAGCATGCGGCCATATTCCTCTGTATTTTGCTCATAGTCCTCAGTACCGGTTAGTAGTCCAAACAGCTCAGTCAGAACTTCAGGAGTCAGAATGACCTCCTCTCCATTTATTTTTCCAGTCATGGCTTCGTCGCTGGAGGACGAAGTATATACCCATTCTCGAATCTCTGGTATATGAATCTTCGGTGAGAATGACATAAATCTCTTTAGGCCTTGATCTTCACACAGCTGCAGAATGTCTTGGATGGGTTGATCACATCGACTGAAGGAATCGAAGTCGACACAGAATCCAGTGTCGAACTTCATCCCGAAGAGAACTGCTGAAGGAATCGCCATAGGATTGAAGAGAGAATGAAGAATCGAGATGCAAGGCAGGGGAGAAGAGAATCGCGCGAGATTAGAGTTCGAGAGCGAATTCTAAGCCAGAAGATGGAATATGAAAAGACGGAGCGGAAGAACGACGATCTCCAGACCTAAATCGACTATCAGATATAAATCTGCGATTGTCGAACCCGGAACAAAATCGGTCGTCGAACAATGACCGACGATAGTCAATATTTGACTAATCGTTAAACATCGACCGACTACAAGCAATCACCACGATCGTCGATCAATATATGTTGGTCGACGATTCTCCACACAGCACAGAAAATCTGTCGTCGACCATTGGTCGACGATAGATACCTAAGGAGAGATTGTTGACCAGTTGATCGACGATTTCTGCCTTACTACCAAAAACGATCTGTCGTTGACCATTGGTCGACGATAGATACCTAACCTGATCGAAGATCGTCGAGCAGTCGTTCGACGATTTTAGACAGAAAACAAATCTATCCAAATTTTCACTACTCTGAACCATTAATCATACCAAGCTGGTTCAGGAAGAACAAATGCCTTTGTTCATCAAGGGGCTTAGTGAAAATATCTCCTCTCTGCAGGTCTGTGGATATAAATTCCATTGCTATCTTGTTCTTTTCCACATTATCTCTCAGAAAATGATGTCTAATCTCAATGTGCTTGGTCCTGGAATGGTGCACAGGATTTTGAGCAATTGATATTGCACTGGTACTGTCACACAGAATTTTTGTTTTTGAGTGTGTGTACCCATAATCCACTAGCTGATTTTGAATCCACAGGATCTGTGAACAACAACTAGCTGCTGCTATATATTCAGCCTCAGCAGTTGAAGTAGACACAGATGCCTGTTTCTTACAAAACCAAGAGACAAGTCTCTCTCCCAGGAACTGACAGGTCCCTGAGGTGCTTTTCCTGTCAACTCTACAACCAGCATAATCAGCATCTGAATATCCAATTAATTCAAATCCTGACTCAGCTGGGTACCACAGTCCTAAGTTAGGGCATCCCTTAAGGTATCTCAAGATCCTCTTGAGAAGAGTTAAGTGAGATTCCTTTGGGTTGACCTGAAACCTAGCACATAGGCATGTAGCAAACATTATGTCAGGCCTACTTGCAGTCAAATACAGCAGGGAACCTACAATGGCTCTATAGTTCTTTTGATCAACAGACTTGCCATTGACATCAGAATCAATAACTGCATTTGAGGCCATAGGTGTACTCATTGATGAAGCATCAGACATTCCAAATCTTTTAACCAGCTCTCTGGCATATTTTGATTGAGAAATGAAGATACCATCAACACACTGTTTCACTTGGAGACCAAGGAAATAGGATAACTCACCCATACTGCTCATCTCAAACTTGGAGTGCATTAGTTCAGAGAACCTCTTGCATAGTTTGGGATCAGTGGAGCCAAATATAATGTCATCTACATAGATTTGAACTAACAGTTGTGAGTCCTTATGATGTCTAATGAATAGGGTTCTATCTACTACACCTCTCACAAACTTGTGTTCTAGAAGGAAATTTGCTAAGGTCTCATACCAAGCTCTAGGAGCTTGCTTAAGTCCATATAGAGCCTTTTGGAGTTTGAACACATGAGTGGGTAAGGTTGATGAAACAAACCCTGGTGGTTGTTCAACAAACACTTCTTCCTTTAAATCTCCATTGAGGAAGGCACTCTTCACATCCATTTGGAAGACCTTAAATCTCCTATAGGCAGCATAGGCTAGGAAAATTCTAATGGCTTCTAGTCTAGCTACATGGGCAAAAGTCTGATCATAATCTATGTCTTCCTCCTGTCTATAGCCTTGAGCTACTAGCCTAGCCTTATTCCTAACTACTATGCCTTGGGCATCAAGCTTGTTTCTAAACACCCACTTGGTGCCTATAATCAGTTGGCCTCTTGGTCTTGGAACCAAGGTCCAAACTTTACATCTTTCAAACTGGTTAAGTTCCTCTTGCATGGCTATAATCCAGTGTGGATCAAGCTCAGCATCTTTAATGGTTAGGGGCTCAACCTGAGAAAGGAAACAAGCAAACATCACATCTTTGTTGAGTTGATGTCTTGTCTGGACTCCTACTGAAATGTCTCCAATCACTTGAGATACAGGGTGATCTCTAAGTGTGACAAGATTAGTAGGTTCAACAATGATCTGATCTTCAACATGTTCAAGATTTAATTCCTCATGTGGAATTTGATCAACTGTTGGAGCAGGTGCTTTAACTTCTAAAAGTTCTACATCAGATTCAGAATCTGAAGAAGCAACCTGAGGAGTTTGTTGGGGATGATTCTCCTGTGTGAGTCTCAAACCTTCCAAATCCTTACTTACTCCTAGGACTTGCACTGTACTATTAGAGGAAGAGTCCTCCTTATAATACATGATTGTCTCATCAAAAGAGACATGTGCAGACTCTTCTATCTTAAGAGAGGATATATTAAGGACCCTATAAGCTTTGCTTACTTGAGAGTATCCTAGAAAAACTCCCATTGAAGCTTTTGCCTCAAATTTTCTAAGGTATTCTTTGTTATTGTTATGAACAAAAGCAACACAGCCAAATACTCTAAAATAGTCTATTTTAGGTTTCACTTGCTTAAGTAACTCATAGGGAGTCTTACCCTTAAGTTTATGTATCAGACTTCTGTTCAATACATAGTTAGCTGTGCTAACTGCTTCAGCCCAAAAGGACAGAGGCATGTTAGCATCTGCCAACAATGTACTTGCAGCTTCAATTAGGGTTCTGTTTTTCCTTTCAACTACCCCATTTTGTTGAGGAGTTCTAGGAGCAGAGAAGCTATGTTTGATACCTTCCTTCTCACAGAATTCTTGCATAAGAAGAGACTCAAACTCAGTACCATGATCACTTCTGATCAAGGCAATCTGAGTAGAATACTCACTCTGTATACACTTTAGAAAATCTGTAAGAACCTTGAAGTTATCAGCCTTACTTCTCAAGAAGAATACCCAAGTGAACCTAGAGAAGTCATCTACAATTACTAGAGTGTAAGACTTTCCTCCAAGACTCTGTACAGCAATAGGACCAAATAAATCCAAATGTAGCAAGTACAGAATCCTGGGAGAATCACTTTTATTAACTGATTTAAAGCTATTTCTTGTTTGCTTACCTAATTGACAAGCTTTGCAAAGGCCTTCCTTCTTGTAGGGGCAAGAAGGTAAGCCTCTTACAAGATTGTATTTAGCCAACCTAGAAATGTTTTTCAAATTTACATGACTAAGTCTCTTATGCCAAAGGGTATTATTACTGGTTACTTCATTAAATAAGCATATTTCAGATTTGGATGAGTTAAAATCTACAACATAAACATTACCAATTCTAATACCTACTAACACAACAGTATTATTTAAAGCAATATTACAAGCAGTGTCAGTAAACCATACCTTGTACCCAGCATCACACATTTGGCTTACAGAGATTAGGTTGTGCTTTAGTCCTGAGACATAAGCAACCATCTTGAATGTTACAGCTCCTATGGTGAAGCTGCCATACCCTTCAGTCTGTCCACAGCTGGAATCCCCAAATACAACTTTTGGTCCCAGCTTGGCTTTGAACCCTGACAGATTCTTCTTCTTTCCTGTCATATGCTTGAGCATCCACTATCCAGATACCATTTGTCATGTATGACTGGATAGGTCTTCACCTGCAGAGAGAACAGTTATACATTGTGGACCCAGGTTACCTTGGGTCCAGTATTCTTCACAAAAGAAAAACTAGATATAAAAGATTTTGCAGGCTTAGATTTATATCCTAAAGGGTGTGATCTCCTAGGTGGGATAATCCATTCAGTTGAAGGATTAAACAACCTAGGGTAGTGATTGGGATTTGCAATTCTGGAAGTTTGAAATTTATTTTCCAGCTTAAGTCCAGATCGTCGATCCACGGTCGACGATCGCAAGCCATATCGTCGATCATTTGTAGTAGTGCTATGTTCTGGATTCCACGATCGTCGATCACTGGTCGACGACTCAAGATGAGATCGTCGATCTCCTGCACCAAAGATATCATACTTGGTGAAGGTGTTCAGCGATCGTCGATGGACGTTCGACGATTGGTTTGACGATCGTCGATTAATGTTCGACGATTTTTGTAAAGCTAGAAATTTTTTCTTCCTGTTCTCTTTCTTAATCTTATTCTGAATTTTCTTATATTTTTCAATTTCCTCAGTATTCTTTATTCCTGATTCAGAAATAAATTTTACTGGAGTGCTAAATCTCTCCTTTGTGAGGAGGATGGGTTCACTAGATGTAGCACCTAAGCCTAGTTTATCATTACCAACCCTAGTGTTTGCTATACTGGTTATTTCAGATAATTTAAGGCTTCTGCCATTTAATTGTTCTTCTAACCTCTTAGATTTAGCTAGTTCTAATTTTAGGAATGTTACTTCTCCTCTTAAGCTTTCTAATTCCTTTTCTAATCTGATTATTTCAGTACCTTCCATGTCTAGTTCCATTATCTTTGATCTAAGTGACTTGATTTCATTTTCAGATAACAGTAGATCTAAACATAGAGTTTTAAATTTCAATTTGAACTCAGGAGATGAAAAATTAAATGAGTTGATTACCTGGTCTTCCATAGGAAGATCTTCTTCATTGTCTCCTTCTTCTTCAGAATTCTCTGCAGCTGACAAAGAGCTGCAGGCATCAATAGCCATGAGGCAGACCTCTTTGGCTTTCTTCTCTTCTTCTTCTTCTGAATCATTGGAGCTAGAGGAGCAGGTATCCTCTTCTGTTTCACTCTAGGTAGCAGCCACAAATCCCTTGTCCTTCTTCTTGTATTTGTGTGAGGAGGACTTGGAGTGGTGCTTCCTGTACTCTTTCTCATGTTTCTTCTCCTTGTGTTTCTTCTCTGGACAATCTGGAGCAATGTGTCCAGGCTTGCTGCAAACATAACAGATGATTTCTTTAGATGGAGTCTTGTCATACCTTGGTTTGTCCTCATACTTGGAGAACTTCTTTCTGAGGTCTCTTCTTCCCATGTTGAAGAACCTCTTGGCAATGAGTGCCATTAGCTCCTCATTTGATTGACTTCCTTCAGAAGTCTCAGCAGCCTTAAGAGCTAGAGAGTGCTCTTTCTTTGTAGGTGTAGGAGTTTTTACTTCAGTTGCAGCAGCTCTGCTCTTTAAAGTTTGCTCATATGACTTGAGCTTTCCCAACAGAGCTTCTGTGGAGAGTTCCACAGTGTTTCTTCCATCCTTGATGGGCCATATCCTTGAGTCCCAAGAGATGGGAAGGCACATCAGGATCTTGTCATTGACTTCTGACAAAGTTATCTCCTTGTCCAAAGACCTCAGTTCACTTATTATTGAACTGAGTCTTGTGTACATTGAGTCAATGTCTTCAGCATCATCCTTCTTGAAATTTTCATACTGAGAGGTGAGGTTGGATCTCCTGTCCTTCCTTTCATCAGCTGAGCCAGCAACTATGTGGTTGAGGGAATCCCACATAGCTTTGGCTGAGGTACATTCAGCAAGCTTCTGGAATATTTCATCAGACATTGTCTGAGCTAGGATATTCATTGCTTTTGCATCAGCTGCTTTTGCCTTCTTGTAAGTTTCATTGTAGTCAGGTGGTGGCACAGCACTGAGATCAGCAGAAGTGGAAGCAGCAGCAGGCCTAGCAGGTGGTCCTGTCAAAATAGAAGAAAAGATATCTTCATCAATAGAATTCATGTATAGTCTTATCCTGGCCTTCCATATGCCAAACTTGGACAAGTTGCATATAGGAGGTCTGGTGCTTGAATAATCCTTAGACTGGGCCATGTGTGAAAGTGTTTGTGAATGGTATCAGGAAACAACTTATCACTGGATCTTTTAACTCAGGTGTTAGCCTATATGAACAGCCAACCTCCCTCTGATACCAATTGAAAGTGAGGGGATAAGTTGTAAACTACTCTAGAGGGGGGGGGGGTGAATAGAGTATTCAAATTTTATGAACAACTAGTCAGCTCCCTTGGAGTTTATTTGCGGAATAAATAATCTGATACTTGAACCCTAAGAGCCTAACACAGTGAAGTGCACAAGTGAGAGAGTTAACTGAAATTTCAGTTTAACTATAAGCCTATCACAGCAACTAGCAATCCTAGGTAGTTCTATCACAGCCACAGAATAGACAATTAAACAAGATAGCCAGAGACACAGGATATATAGTGGTTCCCTCTAAATAGGTACTCCACTCTTCTACCACCCTGGTAGGAATCCACTGCAGGTTTTTGCTAAGGTGCCCTGTCACCAATGATCTGATTCAGGTAGATCAAACAGACCCTTTGAGCTTTTGATAAGGATGCTCAACCACAGGTTGTTGATAAGGTGCCCTGTCACCAATGTTCACTTTTGAAGAGGTGTGAACAAACTCTTTTACAAAGGGGTTGAGAGGGTTAGATTATCTTCTCTGTTGTAAATACAGATTAGAGAAGACTTGTGGATTCTCTAAAGAATCAAAGTCTCCCCCTGGCTCAGTGAAAGTCCAGGGAAAGCCTTTGCTTCAGGATGAAGGAGTTTCAGATATACTGAAACTAAATCCTCAGAGATCTGTAGACTGATTTTTATCAGGTCTTCAGATTCTGGAATAATTGAAGCAGAACTGGAGCTCTTTCTGAATTCTTGAAAACTCTAAGCAGATGCTCAGGAGACTTGAGAATGAAAGTAATTGCTCTGGGCTTTTTCTTCAGGAGAGCTTTTCTTCTTCTTTTTATGAGATGGTGAAGAGTTGCTCTGAAGATGCTTGAGAGAATGCAGCACTGAGAAAAAATCTCTCTGTAACTGTAACTTGTTATATTTTTTGAGAAAAAAATCTCTCTTAAATATGTCTTCTCATTTTTCCTTTGGAACGGCTCTATTGATTTTAATTCTCGAGCCCTGCAACAGATTATCTCAAAATAGAATATAGCAATAGGAATAGAATGACCTATTAGCTTACTGTCAGTCCCAATAAGGAATTAAATAAGTGGGAAAAATATCTCAGCATAAAGGCTTACCATTCTTGGAAATAGTATACAGTGCCAACGGCTAGAATACAGCCTGGCAATATATTTTGTATAATAGGACAAAAATGCTTTATCAAAATACTGAATCCCGTGATTTAAGCTTGACATATTTGGTAATTAATTTATTTTGAATTTAAGCCATAAATCTGCAAAAACAACTTCAGAAAATTCTCTAACCACAAGCTAAAACACTTGGAAATAAACCAAGGAATAGAATGAATATAAAAAGATAAAGGCAGACAATAATCGTCGAACAGGGGTTCGATGATCGTCGACCTAGCTAACAGATCGTCGACCAAAAGCAGAAATCTGTCGAAACAGAAATCGTGAAGCAAGAACACGATCGTTGAACTGTTGATGGCAGATCGTCGACCAACCTTCAGAGCATAATAAACTTGCTCTGAGATCGTCGACCATCGGTCGACGATAATTGTCTTGACATCAACGATTCTATAGCCCTGCTATCGTCGAC
This sequence comes from Platanthera zijinensis, assembly GCA_039513925.1. Classification (NCBI taxonomy): domain Eukaryota; kingdom Viridiplantae; phylum Streptophyta; class Magnoliopsida; order Asparagales; family Orchidaceae; genus Platanthera; species Platanthera zijinensis. The sequence continues at coordinate 156,298,805 of CM077090.1, read as the reverse complement.
CAATGATCGACGATCGCGAGGCCTCGTTCGACGATGGTCGAACGGAAAATGCCTTAACCAAAAATACATCTAGAACTTCTAGCCTAAGCTCTAGGTCAGTTATAAACTGTCCTAGGGAAACTGAACAAGGTCTAATCATGATCATATATAGTTATATGGATCAAGAGGGGCTGGAAAGGGATTATATAAGCCAAATCACATCTAGGGTACCAACACCACACTTTAGGTAAGTGTTTACCTGACTTAGCCACTTAGGCTACCTGACATATCATAGTCATCTACAGACATGTGTATATCATTGATAATATTGACTTCACTCAAATCCAGAACATTGTGGGCAATGGACCCAACACCATTCCACAACTCCGCGTTTGCTAGTTTCCGACTGCCTTTGAACCTACAAAGATCAGAGTCAACCCGGAGCTTGCGACATTTGGGGTATATCTCTCACCTAATCTCTTGCTCCTTTACTGTTAGGTCATTTTATGATAAATTTATTTGATTATTTAACTTTAGAGCTTACTTGCCTTATTCTCATATATGCTTGTTTGTCGTTTATTAAAAATCCAGTGTTACTCATTTTTCTATTTTCTGCCGTGGAATGATAATTCATTTTTAATTAATCGTTCGATTGTAGGCTAGTGCATGTATCATAGATCGACCAATCTAGCAAGGGATGCTTAATTTAAACTGTTTGGGACAACTTATGTTAATGAATAAGCCGATGATTGAAAAGTTATCATTGAATAAAATTTTTATAAAAGCAATGATGAATAAATAATAGACTGTTTGGATAGTTGTCCATTAGTGCTGATCTAAAATTTAATTCATTTATAAGGATTTGTTCGTTTGGATGCGTTTTTTTCGCCCGAACGTGATATTTTTGCACGTACGTGGTTTATTAGCTTGGGCGCAATTTTTTCGCTCGGGCCCGGGCACAATTTTTTCTTCTGGGCGCGTTTTTTCTCCCGGGCGGATTTTTTTTTCGCTCGGGCGCGATTTTTTCGCCCGAGAACGAATTTTTCACCTTAGTGCGAATTTTTCGCCCGTGCGCGATATTTCCGCCAGGGCACGATATTTTCACACGGACGCAATATTTTTGCCCGGAAGCGAAAAACTGCGTTCGGGCGGGAAAAAACGCGTAAAAAAACGTGTCCAGGTGAAAAAGTTGCGCCCGGATGAAAAGTCGCGCCGGGGCGAAAAGTTGCGTTCTGGCGAAAAGTCGCGTTCGGGCGAGAAGTCGCGCCCAGGCGATAAAGTCACGCCCGGGCAAAAAACTCGCGCCTTTGTCCTGATATGTGGCTCGATAAGGTATCCTGGCAAGGGAGATGCGGTGGACAGGAACACCGGATGAAGTAGTTGGATATTGGTTAGGGCTCCAAGCAAAGCAGATTGGCTCGAGAAAGCAAACAACATCGACCATATTCGATGAGGTTTCCAGACGATGGACACGGTTTCAATGAGGATTCTTGGCAAAGCAGGTCTTAGCGAGCAGCAGGTCTCAACGGTTGAAGATGGAAGCGTCGAAGCGTCATGGACAGATGAGCGCTTTGATACTAAGTTAGAAAGGCCGTGCCAATATTTTGTCGCGTGTTTCCACTGTTTATTGATCATGTGTTTACATTTTTGGGAGATATGAAGCCATAGCATACCGAACCACATGTATCAGGCTTACTTGCTATAATATCTTGACATCTTCTCTTTGAAGTCACTTGACGAAAGTGGGTGAAGCCGTCTCCTTGATCGAGACAACTTATGTTACTCTCTCTAGAAGACATGGTAATTTCTCTAGACACTCTTCCACAAATCCGTTTGTTATTCCCAAATTAATTTCCCATGGGGGTTGCTTCAGAACAGCACACCGGAGTCAATATCCTAGAGCTTTTTGAATTCAATCCTGTTGATATATGATTTTTTCTCCCCAATTGTAAAAATGATAACTGTGTGGACCCATGAGATGAAATTAAGCAACATGATCCATTTAGTTAATCAGAGTTTGTTGATTAAGGAAACATTGATCACATATGGTAAGCCATCTTGTTGGATCATCTTTACCATTGAACATTGGAGTCTAGTTTGACATTTCACGTTGTGGTGCTGACTTGACTTGTTCCCGATGCAGGAAAGTCATTCCTGGCCAGGAGAGGCAGATTACTTTGACTAGTGGTGCCTTGAGCTTTGTTTGGTTACACAATAATTGACGGGGAATGGGCCAGCTGTCAATCCTCACAGAAAAGTCGCTGACTACTGTTGAGTATGGGCTTCCTCTGCCGGATTCCATGACACAACACAGTTTGTTCAGTCGGTAATTTTGGGGGCTTTTTCATAATTTTCCGTAGGTTGTCCCTTGAATCCTATGGCTGAACTAGTGAGATTGAGTGGCCAATCGATGGTGGACACGTTTGAAGGAACATCCCTAGTGATATCATATTGTTTTCAACTTGCCCTCATTGTGATAAGTCTTCCCCTCCATTATTTTCTTCAAATAGATGGCCTCGTATCTATCAATGAACACCATAAACATAATCTATTTTCATCCAACTTGATCACACCCTTAATTTGGCAGCCACGCTGAAATCAATTTGGCAGCCTCTGGGGACTCCATTTTTGTTGCTCATCCCTTCTTCTCTTCAACTCATATCAAGATTTTTTTTTCTGTGCTAGCACCTCTCTTAATGGCTTTTAATGCAGTGCCAAAGTTTTTAGTAGTGATAGTTGGAGAGAGAGCAACGAAGGGGCTATTAGTGTGCTTATAGATATTCCAAGAAAACTATAGTTCGAAAGAATAGGAATTTTTTCCCCACATTTTACAAAGTTAACCTTTTCTGTACCCACGGAGGCAATCTAACTTATTTATATGGATGTGAATTTGAAATGCTACTATGTTCCTCGTGAACAATTAAAGATACTTTTTTCATGGGACTGTTGAATGTTTGGTTGAGGATTTTGAGTTTGAAATATGCAGGGCTGCGGGACAGAGCTTCAGCAGATTATATTTGATGAAGGCTTTGCATGAGAATTGAATCTGCTTTTGCTACATACTTTCGTGATTATCGGACTGTGGTGTAGCTTCTCAAGGCTATTTATCTTCAGCAGAAATTGAGTATGTTTATTTGGTTGTTTTTGTTTGCATTTATTGTTGATGATAGGTTGAAGCAGTTTTTCTAAATTCCAAAGCCTCCCGGATGATCCTGGCTTACATGGAGCCATGTTTCATTTAAATATTAGTTGATTATCAATCTTAAATATGTTTTTTCCCCAATTATGTCTCGAGTACTATAGATGTCTGCTGAAATGTTGAACATATCGTCCGTCATGATAGTTTTCGAGGGAAAACAGCACGGCAATTTTTTTTAATATTGGCACAATTTTTTAAAATTTTTAACACTATTGATTATCCAAAGTTCTCATGGGAATCAGCATAATTACAGGTTATACTTCTCTGTCTTTTGAAATTATAAAAACCTCTCCAAGTTTATATTTCATAACTTGCATGCACACAAATACCCCTGGATCTTTCTTCAAGGGGGTTATATTTGTTCATGCATGCTTACAAGGGAGGCTTTTGTAATTTCAATGCAAACTTACATGGGAGATCATGGTAAATGGCCCTTTTTAATATATTAAACTGTATGCCTTCTGATTTAATTATTACTTAAAAATTCTTGTGTATTCTTTTGTCGTCTCGCTTCAGCGGACTATAATTTATCCTACGTGCTTCTGTGTATTTTGACTTCATTTCCCATTTTCATTCATGAGCAGTTTCTCGTCTTGGCTTGTGGATATTGCCTTCATTTCTCATTTTTGTTGATGAGCTGATTCTCCTCTTGGCTTCGGTTTTAGATTTAGGAGATTTTCTAGTTCTTGATCTTTGAAGATCTCCTATGGTTCGTACTTCTGTTGCTTCTTCTTTGGACTTCTCCTTCTACCTGCTTCTTCTTTGGACTTCTCCTTCTACCTGCTTTTCTTATTCCCTTCTGAAGGATGAATTGTGAGTTTTTAATATAAGTTCTACGCAACACTATTGTTCGACTGCTACTGTATGGTCATGCTCCTGCCACCACTGATCTCTTGCAAGTCATCCAGAAGAAATATCAATAGTTTTATCAGCTGATTTATTTGTAAGGAAATCCTAATGCTATGTTCTTGTAGCTCTTCATACTTTAGAGGATGTGAGACGTGAATTCATTGATTCTGATTATTAAATTGATTATATTACATATGTTAGTGGTGTTGGACGTCAAAATTAAATATAAATTTAGGGTGATGTAATATGTAGATTGCACTGAGGTCAATCTAAGACATTTAAGATAAACAGAATAGTGAAACTAAAATAACCACTTAATAACCTAAACAAAAGTCAAGAACAACAAAAGTGTAGGAATATGAAAGAAAATTTGGGATATCAACATCATTAGAAAATGTGGAAATTTTCGCAAGTTACAACAACTCCATATGTAGTTGAACTATGTCTGCAATGGTAACAAATATTTAAAATAAACATTTAACTTGGATAATAAGGTTCCGTTTGGGGCTTATTTTCACCGGTCAAGCGGTTACGATCACATGAACCAGATCTTAATTAAGGTCCGGTTCATGCGGTCGTAAACGCTTGACCAGTGAAAATAAGTTCCCCCAAACAAAACCTAAATGAGGAACTTGGCAGCTATACAACAAATGATCATTTATAAGTATTTTTTCACCATTCTCATCTTCAAAAATAGGTATAGTTGTCTAAAATTCTTGCCTAATTTGATGGTATAATATTAGGTCAAAATTGAAGAACTTGGCAGCTACACAACAAATGATCATTTATATGATTATGTACAGCGAGTCCATAAAAAAAAATTAAATGCGCAACAAATGAGAAACTTGACACCTACACAGTAAATGATCATTTATAAGAATTTTTTCTCCATTCTTACCTTCATGAACAGGTACAGTTTTCTAATTTTTTTACCAAATTTAATGGTATAATGTCAGGTCAAAAATTGGGTAAAAGCAGCTACACAACAAATGATTATTTATATATTTTTGGGTATTTTTTCATAAAAAATAACAAATTTGTAACTATAGAAGATAGTCTCACTACCAAGGTTTTGAGAATTGGACCGGAGATCAAACCGGTGAGTTCAAAGGTTCAAGATCCGACCGATTGGACCGGTCGGACCGGGGTCAAACCGTTTGTCCGTTATATATATATATATATATATATATATATATATATATATATATATAACAATATTAGAAAATAAAAAAATAAATATTATAATAAATATTTGCATATATATTGTTATTTATCATTATATTTTGATACAAATAAAAATAATGTATTTGTTAGCATCACATGTGTATATTTTTAAATCAAATCTGAATGATATATAATTATAAATAAATTGTTAAGATAATTTATTATAATTAAATAATATATGATAGATAAAAATAAACGTTATTTCATAAATATAAAAAATAATAAAAAATTAAAATTAAAATTAAATATAATATAAATAGTTGACAAGTATATAATTTTAAAAAAATGACTAAGGGTGTTATATTAATAAAGTTGGATATCAGTTTTTTAATTAAAATGTTTGATGTTATTTACTAATAAATATGATTAGATATATTATATTATAATATAGTTCCTGTGTTTTTAATATAGATGTGTTGGTCTGGTGGAAGGGGTCATTGGAAATATCTCTTGGGTACCTGGTTCGAATCCTATCAGCCCCATTTTAACCCGAATTTTTACCTGCTCGGTTTTGGGGAACCGGCCACAGTTCCCGGGTTTTCGGTCGACCCGTCCGGTTTCCCGGTTTTCGGGCGGTCCATAGGTAATCCGGTTCTTGTACATGGACCAGACCGGATAGGTGCCTGATCGGTGGTCCAACCGGCCGGTCCGATCCGATTTTTAAAGCTTCCTCACTACCAAGAATAAGTTTGCAGCTCCAACACATCCATGAGCTATGATTTAACCGTGTTCACTTGATCATCCTAGAGTGACAATATAAAATTCAAGGCATAGTTGTCTTGAACCTAAAAATTGTTAGGCCACATTATCTAATTAGCCCTTGAATATTTGCCAAGTGTGGATTTTGTAATCAAAAGAAAAAAAATTAGACACGTACAAATATATTAAATATAAAATAATAAAAAATGTTTTTGCCAACCTTTTTAGAGAAGATGTCCACATTTACTATCCCATTTGATGAATTTGTTGATTTGAACTTGATAATCGGGATTTGTATTTATCTGTCCATTTGCTTACTATTGGATCGTAATTCTGTCTCCAATTAGAGACAATATATGGTAGAAGACGCCATGAGACTTTGAAATTTAGAAATTTGGACACAAGCTATATTATAGCATAAAACCACCACGAACCTCATGTGCTGTGCTGACATCCAATTACTGGGGGGGGGGGGGGGGGGTTCTCAATACAATGAAGAGGGAATATTAATTCTTGCTACCTCCCCTTGCCAAAATATTAATATACTCGTCTCCGCCATCGCCCGCTGCCGCCGGCCACCGGCTGCCGCCGTCTGCCGCCGCTGTCGGCCACCGTCCTTCGTCGCCGTCGCCGGCTGCCACCGCCGGCCGCCGCCGTCAACCGCCGCCGCCGCTTGCAGGTTGGACACCATTCGATCATGACCAAGCATCCTTCTCCGTCCGATCTACAGGTAACCACCCACTAAACCACCAAGTTAGTGGGGGCGAGGGGGGGGGGGGGGGGCATAACCACCTCCCAGAGGCTATAAAAGGAGCTCCAGAGCTCCTCATTTCTCACTTTTTTTGCTCCGGAGTCTTCTTCTTCCTCAAGTCGAAGTTCTGCCAAACTCCTCCCTCAGGTCATCTTCAAGCCGCTTACGAGCCAAGTTCCTAAGTGCGCGGGAAAGGGAAGAAGACGACCACCGCCAGCTCTCAAGCATGCCAGCCACCAAGTTTACATTTAGAACTCCTTCGGCGCAGCCTGTTGCCCGTTGCGAGTCAGGAAATTCTCTCTCACCTCTAAGTTGTAACGAGGAGCGGCTTGTCGCCCTCGATTCCCCAAACGCACTGTAACCGCGAGCCGATAGTGGACTTTGAACGGCACAGATCCGGTCACGTGGTTTTTTTTACCCATTTAAGGGGTTTTTCCACGTTAAAATTTCTTGTGTCAATTCACTCTTTTCATTGACTGTGTGCGCGCTCGACCGTCCCGAGAGCTAAGGCAGTTCAGTTTATTCCGGTACGACCGGGACGCCGAGTTAGTCCGCAACAGTTTGACGCCGTCCGTGAGAATTGGACGTGCCCGCTAAATAAGCCGTGAGCAAACTGTTGCGGACTAACTCGGTGTCCCGGTCGGACCAGAATAAACTGGACATCCTTATCTCTCGGGACGGTCGAGCGCACACACAGTCAATGAAAAGGGCGAATTGACAAAAGAGATTTTAACGTGGAAAAACTCATTGACTGGGTAAAAAACCACGTGACCGGATCTGTGTCGGTCAAATACCACTATCTGCTCGCGGTTATAGTGCGTTTGGGAAATCGAGGGCGACATGTCGCTCCTCGTTACAACTTAGAGGTGAGAGAGAATTTCCAGACTCGTAACGGGCAACAGACTGCGCCGAAGGAGTTCTAAATGTAAACTTGGTGGCTGGCGTGCTTGAGCGCTGACGGTGGTTGTCTTCTTCCCTTCCCCGCACACTTAGGAACTTGGCTCGTAGTCGGCTTGAAGATGACCCAAGTTAGGAGTTCGACAGAGCTTCGACTTGAGGAAGAAGAAGTATCCGGAGCAAAAAGGTGAGAAATGAGGAGGCCTGATGCTCCTTTTATAGCCTCTGGGAGGTGGTTATGGAGGCCCCCCACTAACTTGGTGGCTTAGTGGGTGGTTACCTGTTGATCGGACGACGAAGGATGCTTGGTCATGATCGAACGGTGGCCAACCTGCAAGCGGCGGCGACGGTTTACGGTGGCGGCCGACGGCGGCGGTGGGAGGGCGGCGGGCGGGCGGCGGCGACGGCGACGGCGGCGGCGGCGGCGGACGGTGGCCAGCAGCGGCGGGCGATGGCGGCGGGCGACGACGACGGCAGACGGTGGTCGGCTGCGGCGGGCGACGGCGTCGGCGAGCGGCGGCGGGTGGCGGCAGCGGCGAGCGGCGGCCGTCGGTGGTCGACGGCCGACGGCGGCGGCCGGCGGTAGTTGTTGAGTGGGGGGGCCACCCTGATCTCTCCTTTTATGGTGGAGATCATGGGGAGTGGGTTGACCAGTCAAACCCATGATCTCCACCATAGGAGGGATCATGGGGGAGATGGTTAAGTGCACACCCAAGCCTATAAATGAGGCTTCACCCCCATCAATTGCCCCCCAGATTCTCTATTGTCGGAGGTTGGCACAAGCGAGAGAACAAGGATTTTCTCTCATTTCCTTCGACTATGACGACATCCAGCGACATGTCAGAAACGTCCGCGAGTGGCGCCCGACGAGCCCAGGTAATACGTTAAAAAATCTGTGCGGGAGAGGGTGGACGGCGTGCCAATGGTCGGACGGCGCGACGACGCGAAAACGCGTGGGCACGCGAGGGGGTGCGCGAACCGAGTTGCGCAAGGCGCACGTCTGGTCACGCGCGCTGCAGTGAACGCGCTGCAATGTGCTGCAGTGCACACACTGTAGCCCGCTGCAGTTGCGCGCGCAATTGTAGCGCGTTGCAGTGCGCGCACACTGCACGCACTGTAGCGCGCTGCAACTGCAGCGCTCAACTGTAGCGCGTTGCAGTGTGCGCGCACTGCACGCACTGTAGCGCGCTACAGTGCGCGCGCACAGCTGCGCACACGGCAGCGCGCGTAGCAGCACACGCGCAAAGGAGCAGTGCGCGCAGCTATGCACGCGCAATAGTGCGCTTGCGCAATAATGTGTGCGCGTGCCTGTACTGTGCGCGCGCCTGTGCGAGGCTATTTTTTATGCGTGCACGGGGGGGGGGGGGGTCGGTCGGTTTCGAGGGTCTCTTTGTTGCGAGTTTTGCTTCTCACACTACGCCCAATTTTTCCTTCTTTTTTGTACAGGGCTTGAAGCGTTCTGCGAGACCACACTGCGTCTGCACTCTTCTCTTACTGAGGATCAAATTGTTACTTGGAGGATAAAGTTCGGGCTACCTGCCGATTTGGAAGTTAGAATTCCGCATGTCGTGGAGAGAGTGCAGAACCCCCCCCCCCCCCCCCTCGAGGTTGGTTGACAGTCTGCGAGAGCACTTTAAGGTCTGTCTTCCGATTGCCGCCTTGTAGGAGATGACCGAGATCTTAAAATTTTGCGGGGTGGCGATCTCCCAGTTCACCTCGTTGGGAGTAGTGCGTCTTATGGCCATTGTTGTTTTCTTCCGTGAGCATGGCAGGAGACTTACTTTGGAGTTCTTCCGAGAGTTGTGCGATCTCCGCTCCGATTGTGGGGAGCGTGTGGAGATTCACAACAACAAGAGTTGACTCTATTTTGAGGCTCGGATAGACCGTCGTCACGGGAATACTTTTTTTGGCTACATTAGAAACCCTTGGGGGCTACCAGAGGTGTGGAACTCGCTTCCCGATCGTTGTCGTCGCCAGAAGGGGAAGGAGCAGGAATTTTCCCCGGTGCTGGCGTTTTCGGAGCCCCGTGAATTGGCCAACTGATTGTTCAGCATGTTCTCGTTTGTGGAGGAGAAGCACTTGTTGTAGTGCGACATTTCTTCGGATTCTTCGCAGAGTATCGAGGCACCCTCTGATGGCAGTCGCAAGAGAAAAACAAGCGCGACTTCTTCTAACGGTGCTGAGATGATGGATAGGGCGGCTCCTTCGGTTGCCCGAGATGATACTACCCCTGAGGTTCAGGTGCTCGAGCGTCCGGCTCTCCGGGTCCTTTCTGTAGAGGAGGTAGCTGGTGGCGGCTAGGTAAGTATTCTCGTTTGTGCGAAATTTTTACTTTTCATCTTCTGATGCTAATTTTTATTTTCTTATGTGCAGGTTGAGACTCAGGGCCGGACTGCCGTTACTTGGAATGACCATTTTGTGAGTTTGAAGGACGGGTATTTGGCCCTCGAGGAAAAGCTTAGATCGACGACGAGCTTGCTCGCCTCCTCGAGGGAGGAGCATGCTCGTGTTGTTTCACGATTCCGTCAGATGGGGTCTGGGCTGAAGTCCGAGTTGGAGGATGCACACGCGACATTGGAGGTTGAGAAGGCACTAGTGGAGAGGACCACCCAGATGTTGAAGAATTCCCAGGAGGAAGGTACCAGTTTAGAAACTCGGCTTCGGGTGGCGAGGGCCCAAATGGAGATGCTATCTTTTGAGAGCCGTGTGTTGGAGCTGAAGGCTGTTGGACTTGCGGAGTACTTGGAGTCGTTGGACTATATGCGAGATCGTAGCCTGATTGCGGAGGAGGTGCGTGACGAGATCTGGTCCAAGGAGGTGGAGCTTCAAGTGGAAGAGGCCCGTGAGTTAGGCCTTAGGTGTGGAGCGGCGAATGCCTTTCGTTTTGTCGGTCGGCACATAGGATGCGACACCTCTGGCTTTAGCTTTGACGATGTTTCTGAGGATGAGCGATCCGATATTGATGCTGCTGATGAGTAGTGGCTGCCTGTATTTTTCTTCCAGTTATTTATGTCGTATGTTGCTTTTTTGCTCTGCAGTTGTAGTGGGCGCTCTTGTGCGCCGACCTGTATGACATCGTTGTTTTTTTACGTCATTTTTGCCGTTTTGTTTTCCCTTTATCTCCTTTGAGCATTATTTTTGCAAGTTTGGCTTGCGGGAGAGCGTGGACGTAGTATTTTGTATGGAGTAGACTTGTAACTCCTTTTGCATAGCTTCATCCCGTGGCTTGGTTATAACAAGGGGTGCTTGTGACAGTTTGCACGAGAGTTGCTCGCGGCTTAGTTTGTGCGGGGTTTTCTCGCGGCTTAGTCGTGAGGGGGGAAGACCCCCACGGGGAGTTTGCGCGAGAGTTTCTCGCGGCTTCATCGTGAGGGGGGCAAGCCCCCAAGGGGAGTTTGCGCGAGGGCTGCTCACGGCTTTGTTTGCATGAGGGCTGCTCGCGGCTTCATCGTGAGGGGGGCAGGCCCCCACGAGGAGTTTGCGTGAGGGTTGCTCGCGGCTTTATTTGCATGAGGGCTGCTCACAGCTTCATTGTGAGGGGGACAGGCCCCCACGGGGAGTTTGCGTGAGGGCTACTCGCGGCTTTGTTTGCACGAGGGCTGCTCGCGGCTTCATCGTGAGGGGTGCAGGCCCCCACGGGGAGTTTGCGTGAGGGCTGCTCGCGGATTTTTTTTCACGAGGGCTGCTCGCGGCTTCATCATGAGAGGGGCAGGCCCCCACGGGATTACACGAGGGCTGCTCGCGGCTTCTTCGTGAGGGGGCAGGCCCCCAAGGCGTTGCACAAGGGCTGCTCGCAGCTTTGTTTGCGCGAGGGCTGCGACTTTGTTTGTGCGAGGGCTGCTTGCGGCTTCTTCGTGAGGGGGGCAGGCCCCCACGGGGTTGCACGATGGCTACTCACGGTTTTGTTTGCGCGAGGGCTGCTCGCGACTTCTTCGTGAGGGGGGCAGGCCCCCACGGGGTTGCACGAGGGCTACTCACGGTTTTGTTTGCGCGAGGGCTGCTCGCGACTTCTTCGTGAGGGGGGCAGGCCCCCACAGGGTTTCCCGACCTATCCTGACAAAATAATTTCTTGATTAAGCACTAATCATGAAAATAACGAAAAGATAGTCTTTGCAAGCTTGAGCTTGCGGTTTTTACAATAGTAAATAAATAAATGATCGGAAAAGGAAACAGTTCAAGGATGGAAATGGCGGGAGCGCGATTGGAAAACATCTAGGAGTGATTGTTGGAGTATTGCAGTGTAGTCAGAATCAGCTTGGATGACGAAGAACTGTACGTCATAGGATGCTTGCCGATGTGCTTCTTCAAGAGTGACCGAGAGAGTGATGGTGCCCATGACTGGTACTGGGGCGTTCCCCGAAACACGTGCGCTGACAGACGTTAGCTCGAGGTGGCCAGTGGTTAGTTTGAGTTAAAGTAGTGTTGATAAAAACATCACATTAACTGTAATCTCTCCGTCCACTAGAACTTGGTTCAACTCGGTGGGTGGCTCGCCAATTCCGACGGTTGTACATCTCATGCTCTGACTAGGAGGCGATCTCTTTCTTGATAGGAATTGATCAACCACCCCCAGACTGGTCAGTCGCTGGATTTCTTCCTTTAGCCGATTGCATCCGTTGGTGCTGTGGCCATGACCCCGGTGATACTCGCAGTACTTTGATAAATCTCCTCGGTCGGGGGCTAGCGGCCTGGACATGCACAAGGTCAGATGGTTACGAATTGCTTCAAAGATCTTGCCTTGAGGGGCGTTGAGCGCCACAAACTAACTTAACTCTCTCCCTTTGTAGGTACTTGCGCGCTGATCGCAGTTTCTCTTATGCTCAGGATACACACCGCTCTCTAGTTTCCTTTTCTGGACTTTATACGGGCTTGGACTTCCAGGTATGGACTTTCTGACCGTCATGAACCTTTTGATAAAGAGAGCTGCAAGTTCAATGTAGCTGTCTATCTTTTCTTCTTACAGAGAATGAAATCAAGCTCGAGCATTCCCTTTTAGTGTTGTCGGAAATGCTTGGACCATGAGTTGATCTGAAGCGTTGCGAGCATGCATGATAGCTTCGAAACATTCCACGTGTGCTAGCGGGTTGCCGGTTCCACTGAAACTGTAGATTTCAAAGCCATCTTCTGAACCCGGGCCTGCCCAGGAGTCAGGTGAGTTGTAGTTGGGTAGATGTTCACTTAGTCCTTGCTTTGTGGCTGAGGCATCGAGACTCATCACGTTTCCAAGGTTCTCTTCATAATGAGGATTGGCGCGGTGGCGATCATGCGTCTCTTGGACCAATGTTGCGGGCGTGGGGGAGCTACTTGTACTTGAGAATTCCTTCTCTATGTCGTACTCTTTGTGCAGACAACGTCTGGTTGAGGCGGAGAGTTCTCCTGATGGATGTGAACCAACTTGCTCTAATGGCTGAGGAATTCTTGGTCGGTGGAATGCCAGATCATTCTGAATTGCGTACATCACGTTAGTACAAGTGGTATTCAGAGGGGAGTATTCTTGAGGTGGATGTTGCCCCCCATTCCTTGGAGGGTCACGTTGACGATGCACAACCTGACGCCATTCTTCCTGTCCTGTGAGAGTTTGTCCTTCTCTTTGCAGAAATTCATGCGCCGGGCCATGATTTGGCAGAGGCAGGGGAATGACTGGTGCTCGTGGCAGAGGAGTAGTGGGGGGTGCTGCTAAATTTCTGAGCAGAGTGAGCATTTAGGTCTGTCGTTCCTCCATCTGGCGAACACGCCTCTCGAGGGTGGTAATAAGTGCGAATGCAGATTCTGCCTCCAACGGTACGCTCACAAGTGAGCGGGTGCGTGTAACATCCCGACTTTTATTGAGTCACCAGAACCCTAATGAGCCCAATAAAAGTGACCCGAACATCTACCCGTGACCCGATAGGATGAAACCCTAGGCAGGGTATCGAGCTAGAGAACTCCGTTTTGAGTTCTGTCAGTTCTTGTGGCCTCGTATAGCCAATACGAGCGCTTCAGAACTCGTTTCGTTGAACTCCGATGTCATATGGTGGATATGGTCGTTCCTCATAGAACGTCGCGAATACGAGATTTTTGAATATCAAGCTAGAGAACTCTAATTTGAGTTCTGTCAGTTACTGTGGCCTCGTATAGTCAATATGAGCGCGTCGGAACTCGTTCCGTTGAACTCTGAGGTCATATGGTGGATATGAATGTTGCTCGTAGAACGTCGCGAATACGAGATTTTTGAATATCAAGCTAGAGAATTCCAATTTGAGTTCTGTCAGTTCCTGTGGTCTCGTATAGTCAATACGAGTGCTTGGAACTCGTTCCATTGAATTCCAAGATCATATGGTGGATATGACCGTTCCTCGTAGAACGTCGCGAATACGAGATTTTTGAATATCAAGCTAGAGAACTCTGATTTGAGTTCTGTCAGTTCCTGTGGTCTCGTATAGTCAATACGAGTGTGTTGGAACTCGTTCCGTTGAATTCCGAGGTCATATGGTGGATAAGCCCGTTCTTCGCATAACGTCACGAAAACGAGATTTTTGAATATTAATCTATAGAACTCCAATTCGAGTTCTGTCAGTTTCTATGACTTCATATAGTTAATACGAACGCATCGGAACTCGTTGCGTCACAATTTGAAGCCTAACGATGATTATGAGCGTTTTGACCGTTTTAGCGCGTCGCGACGCGCAGATTTTGAATATTTAACAAACGAACTGCGATTCGACCCCAGTCAGTGGCATTGGATTCGTATGGTCAATACAATGTCAACGAAGTTGGTCTCAGTCAGTTTCGATGACGTATGGTCAATCAATGGTTAATATAAGCGTTGTCGTGCACCGAAAAGCGTGCTCACACAAATTATGACGCGACACCCCAACTTTGACCCGAATCTCGATGGCATGAATCTATTTTGACCTTGACCAGCGAGGTGGACCCACCCCATGGTTGACTTTGGGCAAACCTCTTAAAAACACAATTTTTTATGTTTTAAAAACCTCTCCACCACTCATCCTTTTGAGGCCACCACTCTAAGCCATCATAGGCCCGTTAATGGACTCTGATTTTCATGATGCAGCCAAGGATTGGGCCTTGGGACAAAGGAAGAATCCCACCCCACTCTTTCTCACTCTTTCCCTCCTTCCCCAACAAGCCAAGCTCCAACCAGAGGGAGGCTTACACCATGCTTGTACCTCACCAATGGAGGACTGACATGTGCCCCCATATAGCTGTGTAGTTAACCCTAGGAGGGTAGGCTAACCTTACCTTGGTTTGTTTAATTAAGTAGGAGAAGAGGAGGGAGGGGCTCTCTCCTCCCTCTATATAAAGACCTCCCCTCCCTCAAAGCTTTGAAACTCTCTTCCAAGCTCAAAACGAGCTGCCACCACCCCTGACAGAGCCATACCTTGCAGGAAACAGCCACCCGAGCTCCACCGCCACCTCCTCCACCTCCCATGACAACTTTGCCGAGAGCCACCGGAGGCCCCCAAACAAGGTAGAAACCTTCTCCTCTCCTCCCTCCCTATCTTTTTGACATATTGCATGCAAGCTCCGGCGGTCGGAGCGCCGCCGCCGTCACCCCATCCCTTCGGTTAAAAAATTAAATAAAAATGGCTCTGGCCGCCAGACTACCGCCGGAGGGTGCGCCCACCCCCCGGGCAGTTGGCCGGGGGTGGAGATAGGTCGGTCGACGACCGGCCAGCGGCGGAGAAGGCTCGTAATGGGCGGCAGTTCGGTATAGGCGTTTTGGGGAAGAAGATAATATAAAATTTATATATATACATATTATATATTATAATATTTATAAATATTATAATGTTATAATTAATAATGGTTTTTTATTTTCTGGAGACTAATTTAGGCTTTTAGGAAAAATGTTTTGAACACGAAAGTTGTTCCCCTTAATGAGGGCAATCTATAGAAATTTTTTGGGAATTTTTGGAATTGATTTGGTATTTTTAAAAGCCTAAATAAGAATTATTTGGCCAATTCAGAGGCCTGAAATTGCTCGGAAACTTTTGGAAAAATTTCTAGTCTCTTTTTAGGTCCTTTTAAAGGTTGTATTAAAATTTGGAAATCTTGGAGTAAAAATTGAAGATTTTCCAAATTTTTGGAGCCTTAGGCCCCGCTTGGAAATTTATGCGTTCAAATTCTTCGAAAACGAAAATCGAAGAGTGCGACCATTTTATATTATTATGTTCAATTTATTAGGCAACGAGAGTTATCGAGGCAAAATTTCCAGCTCTGAGTATATCGAGGTTTTTGCCAAAACCACTGAGCGCCTCGTTCTTAAAATAACTCCCGAGCATTATGGGTGAACTCGGAAGATGAAAGTATGAGTTTCGAGTAATATAATCCCCAACCTCATTTCGGGTAAAGAGTTTCCCTCATGTGTTGGAAACGATTTTCGAGGTTGAAATTCAAGAAAAAATGTGCCCACTAACGAGATTCTCGGATTCGATCCGACGTAAGCAAGCGAGTTGATATTTATTCTCGAATAAATAATAATAATAAAATATAACTCATAATAAGCTTTCCCTGATCCGATTAAGCCGTGATTAAAAGGACACAACTGAATTATGATCGGATCTTAATAATGGGTGAAACCCAAAGAAACCTCCTGAGAACGGAGAAGGAACTGAACACACCTCCTGGGAACAGAGATGTAATTGAAGCCTCCTGAATGGAGTGATTGGACTACTAACCATTTTTTATGATTATTTCAGTCCTGCACTGGTCCAGTTCCTTTATTTATTTCAGTTCAGTACTACTCCAGTCTCGTACTGGTCAAGTTTATTTCAGTTCAGTACTTTCAATTCAGTTCTACTCATGTCCCGTACTGGTCAAGTACTTTCAATTCAGTTCTACTCCAGTCCTGTACTGGTCAAGTACTGTTGGGGCTTGCGGGTCCGGAATCGCCCCCGCGTTGCGGCGCTATGCGGTAATGGCTTAACTGGCTGCCCCCTGTACTAGTCAAGTACTGTTGGGGATTGTCGCGGGTTCGAAACGCGGGGGCGTTTTCGGACCCGCAAGCCCCAACACTACCTATGAGAGGAAAGAGAAAGTTAGGACCTTTATCCCTAGGTCGTTAGACGTAAGTGCTAGGAATGCCATGAGCCCACGGGGTGAGAGTGTTCCTATTAGCATGATTGAGTCTGAGGCTGTGGTTACGAGTGTGCCTGTTACTAAGGACGAGGCTATTATCACTGACGATGGTAGCGACATTGAGGAGACTGGTTACCCTAGTGACCTGGATGACGACTTCTTCCCCGAAGAGTCATCTCCATTTCCCTCCGACGATATGTCTGTGTTGTCTTCCTTGATTGACATGGAATTCTCTATTGAGCCTAAGTCGGGTAATAAACTGGATGAGTCGGAAGATTTATATTTTGATGCGAGCTTACCCAGTCGTGAGTCAGGTGACGATCTGTTAGGACTTGAGCTTGATATTTCAAGCCCGCGACATATCGAAGTGCTCGTCCCTAAGATTTTTACTGCTGCTGATGTCCTGACCGATGCGTTGGAAGATTGTCTTAGTGAGGGAGTCATAACTCTGAAAGACGTTATTGAAATGGAGCCAGATGAGCATCCCCTGATGCTAATTCCGTTGCCTGAATTTGAATGTGATCATAACTCTCTCCCGATCGTAGTATTACCGATTTTTTCTCCTGACCCGTTGACTCGACGAGCAGACTATTTAGGACACGAGTGTGGTACGTCTGATTATAGTAGTCTTACAGCACGCCCTGAGTTTACTCTGCTAGTACCACCAGAGGTGGTCCCCTTAGTGCCGCATGATCTCGTAGTATTGGTGCCGGTCTACGACCCGATCACTGAGTATGAATCACATGATATACTTAACGTATTGGAAGACATGTCGGATGAGTTTTCCGTAAGGACGAATCCACTTTTTGAATTTTCTTATGATTTTAATAGCGTGCAGTCGGACGAAATTTCTTGGACGTCAAATCCGAGTTTTGAGGTTTCGAATTGGACTTCTAGTGATACCTTGGTTATGGTTCCTTATGATGTGATGTCCCCTCGACACACTTATTTGCCAAGCCTGAACGCTCGCATTTATCCCCCGCCATTTGATGACCCTTTTTTCCACTCGTTAGTGACCACGGTTAGGCCACATGAGTTGTATCGCTCGCACCTGTTTCCATACCCGGGAGCGTTCAACTCTACTAGTATTTATGATGAGCGGTTTCCCTTGGCATATCTTCATGCCAAGCGTGATTATATTAATTATAAAAGTAGAACTGCGACGCTCACGCCTATGAAAATCATCTTTGATTTTAAAGCTCCCATCCCTCCGGACTTAACTCCATTTTTCTCTGAATTTGGGGTGTGTCACATAGCGCATGGGTTCACACCACACGGTAGCAAGTTATCTAGGCTCATTTTAATTAAATTAATCACTCTTGTGGCGTCTCATTACTTACCTTCTAGTTTGATGGCGAAACTCACTCCAGATTATGCTCGTTATGATCCCCTCTTATATAAGCACACTAGTAAAGCGCTAGCCATTCCAATTACTTCATATCATATTCATGCTAGCTTACATAAAAGAGTTTCTCACTATAAGAGTGACGATTTAGTTTTGGTGTGTCTCGTCCCTGAACGGATGCCTTCGGGCACTTTAGAAAGTTGGCGAGTTGGTAAGCTGAACCCTCTTTGGTTATTAATGACATTAGGAGAATACACATTTCATTTGAAATTATCAACTAATTGGGGTTTTCCCCTTATTTTCGATGTTTCTAATTTAACGCTATATGATTCTCCGCCACTTGAATTTTTTGTCTGTCCGTGTGGGTCCACTATGTTCTCTTTGGGTATGGGTTGTGAGATTGTACTTGGATTGTTTTCTTCATCGACCTTCTCTGGAGGTACGTTGGTTATGGACGCTGAATTTTGTTTTCCTTTATTGACTAATGTTCTTCCAAGGTTCCGTAGGAACATATTTATGCTTGACAGGATACTCCAGGTTGTTGTGCTCTCCTCTCCAAGTGGTGTTATCTACCGCCCCGAGGTTTTATTGGACGATGCTTTCCCGCTCTAGTCCTTTCAGGCCAACTCATCGGTGATGAGTATTTTCAAGCGAGGGAGGATTGATGGAGACGACGGCCCTCAACAGGTTGAAGACGAGGACGGTGCGCTTACGGAAGATATTTCTCCGTCTCCAAGTTGTGACGTGCGACGCCGTGAAGACTATGTGGCGCGTCGCCCAAATATTCGCCCGCGGCGCAAGCCTATATTTAAATAATTAATAATAATTATTACTTAAATTATTATTAATTATTTATGCATTTTGGTTCTATTTTATTTAAGCATTTTATTTGAATTTTCATAATATGTGGCATAGTTATGTTTTGAACCATTAGTAGTTGTATTTTAATTTTGGGCTGCATGTAACCTTTTCCCTTGTTGTTTGATGTAAGCCTATATATAGGCATGGATATTTTCATTTTGAGTTATTGATTGATGAAATAAAAATTGAAATCCTAATTGTCTCCCTCTTGAGATCTCTCTCCCTTCTCCCCTTGGCCGTATTTCTCCTTCCCCTCCTCTCTCTTGGCCGTCGGCCTCTTCCCATCTCCTCCTCCCTATTCTCTTCCCCTCCTCCTCTCCTTGTTAAGAAAACCGCCCCCAAATCCCCTCCTCCATTCCGGCCACCATCCCAACAAGCCGCCAACCTCTTCCTCCCTCCTCACCAAGTTCGGCCACCCCCATCCCTTAGCCGCCAACCTCCACCAACCCGAGCCACCTCCATCTCTCCTCTCAAAATCCGGCCACCTTCATCATCTCCTACAATTCCCCTTGTGGATCTCCAACACCGACGTGAAGCGATATTGGAGAGCGAGATTCTCGTCTCCTTCCGGCGCAACTCCGGCGGAGCCGTTGGAGAACGATCCAAGTCAAGATTAATCGGAATCACCCATTCCGATTAGGTAATGAAATACTTACACTCTTGTGAGATTCTTTTCTTTAGAAATATTCAAGTGGTGGTTTTTATCCGTAGCGTTAACTATTGAAATATTCGGATTTCATCGTGGTTAATTTTATCTTGCTTTGTTATTATTTTTATTGTTATTTTTTCATTCAAGAGGTTTGGCGAACCTTCGCAATCTTTTCGTTGGGAGAGATCTACCCATTCCGAATCGAAGTTTTTCGGTAGATCTCTTTTGGTACAACGCCGCTCGGTCGGACCCAATATTGGTCCTTTTAGCTCGATCGAACATTGGCCTTATAGCCCTAGTTGGATCCAAACCGGTTTGGCTACCCGTATGCTAGCATAATATTGATAGATTTAATTGCGTGGTGTCACGTAGAGCGGTTGTGTGAGTGTAGGGATTGGATCGAAGAGTGGTGTGGCGTTAGATCGTAGTTCTATTCGGTGTGAAACGTGCAAGCCTACATCAGTAGCGAGCCCTGCGGGCCTCACCGATGTGGCCATCGGTGACAGTGGCCAGTCCTGCCACTTCTGGGGGTGGTCGTACTACACAGACTCAGGCCCCAACGTATAACCCTGTGTACTATTGGATGTGAGCGACATCCGGCGATAAGACATTTTGGCCGACCAGCAGAGGAAAACCAAACGGGGAAAACATAATGATCGCTCACACGTGGTACCCATCTCCCTTGTCGCCTTGAGTCATCGACCTTCCCGCACCGGTATGAACAGTCTGCGGAAGGGACTGACCCGCCACAATTCACCGCAAGCAATTTACAAGCAATCAAACAGTCAATTTTGCTATCACGTACCGGGTCTATGACGGCCTGCCCTACTATGATTCAATCTTCGGGCAGTAACACACAGCTCAACTTTCGACAAGGAGCATGAGAGCACTTTATTTGGGGCTAAACCTGGAGGAACATCTCAACTCTGATTATCCCCAACTAAGGCTCGACCCTAACAGATGGCTACTAGTCAGAGCAGGACCCGTGTTGATAATAGTAAATTGTAGTAATAGAAATGCGGTAATTAAAGCTGTTGATAATATAAGCTGCATAATCAGAGTGAAGCAATGAAATGTGACCAGTACAGAACTGGAGTTGTACTGAATTGAAAGTACTGAATTTAAGCTTGACCAGTACGGGACTGGAGTAGAACTGAATCGAAAGTACTTGACCAGTATGGGACTGGAGTAGAACTGAACTAAATGTACTTGACCAGTACAGGACTGGAGTAGAACTTAATTGAAAGTACTTGAAAGTCCACCTAGTGCCAACTAGCTTCACCTATGGGGGGGGGATAGGTGACTTGCAGCGTATTTGCGGAATTAAAATTGTACCTGCAGAATCAAAACAAATCACACAGCACAGAAAATAACACAGACAATTTATAGTGGTTCCCCGATTTGGGTACGTCCACTTTCCCCCTTCGACCTATCTCCCAACCATGGACGAATCGGTCACTTCACCAACAGGATTGAAATCCAATCCTTGCACTATCGGAAGGAACCCTTCCACACGTAGGAGTCGAAACTCCCACAACACGGGTTGCACCCAACCCAATAACTAGGAACCAAATGTTCCTTTACAATGAAAAAGAAATTGGAGTGTATAAGAAATACAAACAACTTGAAGATCTAGGTGTCCCTTTTCGTTAGACTACGTGTTCTTGTAGACAACGAAAAGTCCACAACCCTTGATCTTTCTTGAAGAGAATCTCCCCGAGACCGGCGACGGCAAAGGGCGGCGGCAAGGCTCTCGGTGTTGGCGGCGGCAACTGAAAACAGCAGCGATGCACTGGAGATTCAATCTTCTTAGCGAAGTCGGCAAGGTCTTCCAACGGTCACACTAGGATCGATCGTCTCGATCGATTCGGACGGGGATGGATTTCTCTATCTCAAATCAAGAGACAAAAGATCTCTGGTTAGACGCGTGAGACGCTGTGCAAGACTTGGCTTCTGTCACCGTGGATCTGGAGGAGATCGAGATCTGCTACGGTGACCACTGCACGAGCGGCGGCGGAGACGATCGGCGGAGCTAGTTCGCGAATTTAGGGTTTTTCGGCGGCTCGGCTTTCGTATTCTGTATTCGTAAAAATCACTGTACACCAATACTTGTGTATTTATACACTAGGTCATAAAGATGACCGTTGTGGGCCCCACCAAAGCAAAGACCTAAGTCCGGTTCGAAATACCGCTGGAAACCTGGACCGGTCCAGGAAATGTCGGAAATTTTCCCAAGTCAAATTCGGCGAGAATCGTAGGTGATTCTCGACGAATCGATGAGAATCACTTACGATTCTCGCCGAATTCTACTTGGCGAATTCTGGCTGCACAGGTTATAGAGGCCGGGGAGAATCGGCGGGAATCACATTTGATTCTCGCCAAATCGTCGAGAATGCAAAGTCATTCTCGACGATTCTGCCTTAGAGAATTTTCTGACTGCGTCGAGACAGCCGACCTAACCTGGCGAGAATCATCTAGTGATTCTCGACGACTCGTCGAGAATCACTAGTGATTCTCGACGAATCGGCGAGAATCACATAGTGATTCTCGACGATTTACACTTAGACGATTCTCGTCTTTCAACCCGTGAGCTGGTCTTTGGCCCATCCTTGCTCCTTGTCTGCTCTTGCTTTATCATAGCCCTGTACTTGAAATTAAGTACACCCCAATAGAGAGAGTACACGTAGGCCAACACACTGATCTGCTCAACGAGGGATTACGTCGCGCAGACCCGTGTATATTGACCCACTACACCCTGACATTGGTGTGTACTTAGCGTGGAATAACTACAAGCACAACTTAAAAGATTTCATCAAACACACTGTCTATTTACCTTGGCTTGCTCAGGGGCTTCTTCAAATCAGGTACATTGTGGATACAATACCCAACAATCTCCCCCTATTTGAAGAAGCCAAAACCCTACAAGCTAAGGTGAATAGAGCATATAGGAATGAAAATCATAAACTTAAAATTGAGTTGAGAGAGATATTCATTACCAATTACTTGAGAGCAAACTTGGAGCCACTTTAGAATTACTTGAGAGCAAACTTGGGCCCACTTTAGCCTTAGCCGAGAGGGTAACCTCCCCCTTTTCGGCTTCTGCAAATCTGGGTCTGGTGCATTTGACATTATTCTCCCCCTCAGTTCTTGCACCTATACTTACACTTGAGTTCCTGGCAGATGCTCCCCCTAGACGCACGAGCTAGGAGCTTCTGGAGTCTTCATTCCTCATAGTTGAGCATCCCCAATTCAGTTTTGAAGAGACTGAACTTGGCCTCGTCTAAGGGCTTTGTGAAAATATCTGCAATCTGCTTGTCCGTGGGGACATAGCAGAGAGAGATGTCCTTGTTCTCCACGTGCTCCCGAATGAAGTGGTAGCGCACTTCAATATGCTTCGTTCTGTTGTGCGATACCGGATTGTTGGCAATAGCAATTGCACTTGAGGAGTCACAGTACATTGGTACTTCCTTGAACTGGAGGTCATAGTCGGCTAACTGGTTTCTTATCCATATGAGTTGTGCGCAACAGCTGCCAGCCGAGATGTACTCAGACTCTGCAGTGGAGGTTGCTACACAATTCTGCTTCTTGTTGTTCTATGAAATAAGCCTTCTTCCGAGGAATTGACACGTCCCGGAGGTGCTTTTCCTGTCATCCCTACTTCCTGCAAAATCAGCATCTGAAAAACCTATTAGCTCGACATCATTGCTTCTCGGGTACCATAAGCCAAGATTAGGGGTACCTTTAAGGTATCTAAGAATTCGCTTTGCAGCAACATAATGAGATTCCTTAGTGTTCACCTGATATCTGGCACAAACACATGTGGAGAACATGATATCTGGTCTACTCGCAGTAAGATAGAGCAGAGATCCAATGATGCTTCTGTATTTGGTTTCATTAAAAGGTTTCCCTTTCTCATCCTTATCCAGAGACATGGTGGATCCCATTGGAGTCCTCATAGAGGTTACATTCTCCATTCCGAATTTCTTGAGGAGTTCATTTGTGAACTTGGTCTGAGAAATGAAGATTCTTTCCTCAGACTGTTTCACTTGAAGTCCCAAGAAATACTTCAGCTCTCCCATACTTCTCATTTCAAACTTTCCTTGCATAAGTTTGGAAAACTTTTTGCAAAGATTGTTGTCCGTTGAGCCGAATATAATGTCATCAACATAGATTTGCACCAGCAAAATCTTGCTTCTGACTTCCCTGAGAAACAATGTCTTGTCTATTTTTCCTCTAGAGAACTTGTTCTTAAGAAGAAAACTAGACAATATCTCATACCAAGCTCGAGGAGCTTATTTTAAGCCATATAGTGCTTTATTAAGAAAATATACATGATTAGGATAAGTAGGATTGACAAAACCTGAAGGTTGAGCGACGTATACTTCCTCTTTCAAATCTCCATTCAAGAAAGCCGATTTCACGTCCATCTGATATACTGTGAATCCTTTGTGAGAGGCATAGGCTAGGAATAGCCGGATTGCCTCGAGCCGTGCAACTGGTGCAAACGTCTGGTCAAAGTCAATCCCCTCCTCCTGTCTGTATCCTTGAGCCACCAATCTTGCTTTGTTCTTGATGATGTCTCCATGTTCATCCAACTTGTTTCTGAAGATCCACTTGGTGCCAATCACATTTTGCGTCTTCGGTCTGGGAACCAGCGTCCAGACTTTGCATCTTTCGAATTGATGCAGCTCATCTTGCATGGCCAAAATCCATGACGCGTCTTTGTTCGCTTCGTCGAACTTCTTTGACTCAACCTGCGACAGAAAGCTAAGATGCAAAATCTCGTTAAGAGTACCTCGGCGAGTTCTGACACCGTCTCGGGGATCTCCAATGATTTGATTTCTGGGATGATCTCTCACGTGTCTGAGCTCTAGAAGTCTTGCATCAGGTGCTTCGACTACTTCTTAGGCATCTCCTTCTTCTAAAGGATTTGCTTCATTTTGATCTTCAACTTCTCCGATCGGCGTTGATGTGGAGACCTTGACGTATTTTGGAGTTGTATCTTTCTCGGGATCATCCAGTTGTAACTTTTCGAGTCTGGCACATGCATCTTCAGGAAGACAACTAGAAGTCTTGCAATGAAGCAAACTTCCTTCATCAAATACAACATTTATTGATTCCTCTACCACTAGAGTTTTCTTGTTGAAAACTCTATAAGCTCGGCTATGTCTACTATAGCCCATGAATATGCCTTCGAAGCATTTTTCACCAAACTTAGTACACGAGTACTTCCCATTATTCAGTACATAACATTTGCAGCCAAAGATCCTCAGATAGGACATGGTTGGTTTCTTGCCTTTCAGTAGCTCATAAGGAGTCTTACGATAGCTCTTGTTGATCAACGCCCGGTTTTGTACATGACAAGCCGTATTGACAGCCTCGGCCCAGAAGTATTCTGGGAGAGAAGCGTCATTTAACATTGTCGTGCACGCCTCAATGAGTGTTCTATTCCTCCTCTCCGCCACTCCATTCTGTTGAGGAGTTCGAGGGGAGGAGAACTCATGAAAGATACCAAGTTCTTCACAGAACTCTGTCATAGCCCCAGACTCAAACTCTGTTCCGTGGTCACTTCTGATTTTGACCACTGAGTAGTTAAGTTCGTTCTGTATCTGCTTGACAAAACTGGTGAAGATGTCAAACGTATCAGACTTGCGCTTTAAAAAGAACACCCACGTAAACCGAGAGTGATCATCTACAATCACTAGCGTATACGACTTCCCTCCTAAGCTATGAACTTGCATAGGACCAAACAAGTCCATATGCAGAAGATAAAGACATCTGGAGGAGTCTTTGTCTGGGATGCCCTTAAAGGTAGCCCGAGTCTGCTTGCCCATCTAACATGCAGGACATGGACTATCTTTAATGCACTTAATAATGGGAGCATCCCTTACTAAGTCCTTGGAAAACAACATATTAATTGTCTTGTAATTAATGTGTGTCAATCTCTTGTGCCATTGTTCACAAAGAGATGCACTTCCTTTTGCAACGAGGCATACTGGGGTAGAAGAATCTAAACTAAGAAAATCCAAACAGAAAATATTTCTGCTCCTAATGCCAGTTAATAGTCTCCGAAGAATCACATGATATTATCAGGCATTTATCCTTGCAGAACTTAACGTCATACCCTTTATCACATAACTGGCTTACGCTAATCAGGTTATGATTTAACCCTTCAACATAAGCTACGTTAGAGATAGAGAGTATACCGTTGGAAATCGTACCGTAACCTCTGGTGAATCCCTGATCAGATCCCCCAAATATGACTTTGGGTCCATTCTCGACTGGAGAGTACTCCCGCAGCAGGCTTCTTGTCCCGGTCATGTGACGGGAGCATCCACTGTCCAAATACCAAATAGGAGTTTTGTTGGCCTTTGGACATTCCTGCAAAATAAAATTAATTTGCCTTAGGAACCCAATCGTACTTGGGTCCTAGATTTTTCGTTAGCATACTCCCCCTCGGTTGGTTAGCTCTGCGAGAGGTCGGCCTCGCATTGCCAACACGAGGAGTCTCGATATTCCTCGGATTAAACCAACAATCCATGGCAAAGTGACCAATTTTTCCACAGCACCAGCAGTCAAACCTATTATACCTCCTCTTAGGCGCCTGCTTCACCCTTGAAATGTAGAATATGCTGGGGCCGAAGACCTGGAGGTGGAGGCATCATGTTGACCACAGTCACATGACTTCTTCACCTCTTGGCTTTTCAGTGTAACAGGCTTGGCCTTAGGTGCCTGCTTCCTATTATGGCCGCTAGAGAATTGACCATAATTTCCCAAGTGGATTTCCTCATAAGGTGCCTTGAAGACACTCTCACTGAAGTTACGGGGAAAGGTCCACCCATCATACCGGCTCTTCGGCTTTGCAACCGAGGGCCTGAAGTGATGGCCATATGTTGACTCAAAGTCATGTTGGTTACAGGGAAAGCTAGGCTTTCTGAACTCAACATGGCTGAGTGGGGCCTTTCCTTTCTCAGCAGCAGAGGTTTTCTTGGCAGCCTTATTCTTCCTCTTGTTCCTGTTTCTCCTGGATGAGGAGCTAGATACCCCTACATGCCCCAAGCCAGCTCCTTTGGCCTGAGCAGAGAAGGTATCAACTAATGGAAGAACAGTTTTTGGCATAGAGAAGCTCTTGACGATCTTCCTTTCTGCCGCAAGTAGTTCTTCCAACTTGTCGACTTCCTCCTGCTTAAGATCAAGGAGCTTAAGAGACTCTGAATGCTTTGAAGTCAGGTCCAAGTGCTCCTATCGGAGGGAGATCAAACTGGTGATCTCTTCCCTCAGGGATATACTCTCACTTTTAAGGATTTTAACTTCCTTTTTCTCAGCCTTCAGTCTCTTTCGACATTCCAGGAAAGTATTGAGCAGAAGCTCATACTTATCGAGGAGCTCAGCTTCACGGGCAGAAGGGCTATCCTCAGGGTCATCATCCTAAGACTCAGGATCAGAGTCAGAGTCGGAGAGAGGGGTGTGAGCTTTTACCTTCCCAGTAAATGGGGGGCATTCTCCTTCTGAGTCAGAGCGACCCATTAGCCCAAAGTAGGCTTCCTCATCATCGCTGGTGTCTGACGTGTCAGATTCACTCAGCGTCTTTGGCTTCTTTGCGATGTAACTCCTCTCCTTCTTCTTGTCTTTTGAGGACCTGTGCTCCTCTCCCTTTCCCTTTTCCCTCTTGCCTTGATGGCAGTCGGCCACGACGTGTCCTGGCTTGTTGCAACCAAAGCATATAATGTCAGATGAGCGGTGTTTGTTCGGTTTGGAAACATACCTGTCAGAAGAATAGTTCTTCTTCTGATCCCTTGAGGAGGAGCCGTTTCTCTTTCTCTGATTCCTCAGCTTGAGGAACTTCTTGAATTCCCGTGTGATAAGGGATAAGTCTTCCTATGACAATTCTGAGCCGGAGGAGCTTGGCTCAGAGTCTTCCTCTTCATCCCTCTTCCACGCACGGGAAGAAGCGGCACCCTTGCCCTTTCTGGAATGAATGGCTTTCAGGGCCACCGTCTTTTCCTTGGCCGCGACTTTCTCTGCTTCCTCTTCAGCCTTCCTTGTGTTCAACTGGAGCTCATAGGACATGAGCTTCCCGAACAAAATCTGTGGGTCAGTTTCCGCAAGTCTGCCAAACTCGCGGATGGCGCAGATCTTTGTGTCCCATTCCTTAGTGAGGGACCTAAGGAACTTATCATTGAGTTCACCGTCAGTGAACACTCTTCCATATCCTTTGAGTGCATTGACGATCTTGAGGAAGTTTTCGAAGGTAACTCCGATCTCCTCCTTTGGCTCTTGCCTGAAGGCCTCATATTTTTGATTGAGGAGGGATCTCCGATCGTCCCTCACTTCATCTGTGCCCTCCATTAGGACAATCAGACAGCTCCAGAGATCCTTGGCTGTCCTGCAGTTGCAGAAGTTCTGCATCATAGAGTCGTCAACTGCGCTTACCAGGATGTTCTGAGCTTTCTTGTCGAGTCCGAACAGCACCATTTCGTCCTTGTCCATTTCCGAAAGTTTCTTGGGTACTTTCTTGGTTGGATCAATGGTGGAGGCCTTAGTGGGAATGTAAGGTCCCTCCTCCACTATCATGAAGAACCGGGGGTCGACTGCTTCCATGTAGAATCTGATTCTTTCCTTCCAGATAGGAAAGTTCAGTCTGGTGCATATTGGGATTTTGCCGGAGTGCTTGAGTCCGTCCATGGAAGATATCGGTCTTCTTCTTGACACTGGTGGCAGGATTCTACTCAAGGTGTGAACCTTTTTGATGAGTAACCTCGCTCTGATACCACTTGAGAGGACTTAGCGCTACCAACTGCACCAAAAGACCGGCCTGAAGGTCAAAGGCGCATACTAATCTTTATATCAAAGGTCCTCGGGCGGATCCACGGGGCAGCCAGTTAAGCCATTACCGCATAGCGCCGCAATGCGGGGGCGATTCCAGACCCGCAAGCCCCAACAATCCCCCCCGGAAACGACCCCGAGGTTTCGAACCCGCGACCCCCTCTGATACCACTTGAGAGGACTTAGCGCTACCAACTGCACCAAAAGACCGGCCTGAAGGTCAAAGGCGCATACTAATCTTTATATCAAAGGTCCTCGAGCGGATCCACAGGGCAGCCAGTTAAGCCATTACCGCATAGCGCGGCAACGCGGGGGCGATTCCGGACCCGCAAGCCCCAACAATCCCCCCCGGAAACGACCCCGAGGTTTCGAACCCGCGACCCCCTCTGATACCACTTGAAAGTCCACCTAGTGCCAACTAGCTTCACCTATGGGGGGGATAGGTGTTGCAGCGTATTTGTGGAATTAAAATTGTACCTGCAGAATCAAAACAAACCACACATCACAGAAAATAACACAGGCAATTTATAATGGTTCCCCGATTTGGGTACGTCCACTTTCCCCCTTCGACCTATCTCCCAACTAGGGACGACTCGGTCACTTCACCAACAGGATTGAAATCCAATCCTTGCACTATCGGAAGGAACCCTTCCACACGTAGGAGTCGACACTCCCACAACACGGGTTGCACCCAACCCAACAACTAGGAACCAAATGTTCCTTTACAATGAAAAAGAAATTGGAGTGTATAAGAAATACAAACAACTTGAAGATCTAGGTGTCCCTTTTCGTTAGACTACGTGTTCTTGTAGACAACGAAAAGTCCACAACCCTTGATCTTTCTTGGAGAGAATCTCCCCGAGACCGGCGGCAGCAAAGGGCGGCGGTAAGTCTCTCGGTGTTGGCGGCGGCAACTGAAAACAGCAGCGATGCACTGGAGATTCAATCTTCTTAGCGAAGTCGGCAAGGTCTTCCAACGGTCACACTAGGATCGATCGTCTCGATCGATTCGGACGGGGATGGATTTCCCTATCTCAAATCAAGAGACAAAAGATCTCTGGTTAGACGCGTGAGATGCTGTGCAAGACTTGGCTTCTGTCACCGTGGATCTGGAGGAGATCGAGATCTGCTACGGGGACCACTGCACGAGCGGCGGCGGAGACGATCGGCGGAGCTAGTTCGCGAATTTAGGGTTTTTCGGCGGCTCGGCTTTCGTATTCTGTATTCGTAAAAATCACTGTACACCAATACTTGTGTATTTATACACTAGGTCATAAAGATGACCGTTGTGGGCCCCACCAAAGCAAAGACCTAAGTCCGGTTCAAAATACCGCTGGAAACCTGGACCGGTCCAGGAAATGTCGGAAATTTGCCCAAGTCAAATTCGGCGAGAATCGTAGGTGATTCTCGACGAATCGGCGAGAATCACTTACGATTCTCGCCGAATTCTACTTGGCGAATTCTGGCTGCACAGGTTATAGAGGCCGGGGAGAATCGGCGGGAATCACATTTGATTCTCGCCGAATCGTCGAGAATGCAAAGTCATTCTCGACGAATCGGCGATAATCACTTAGTGATTCTCGACGATTCTGCCTTAGAGAATTTTCTGACTGCGTCGAGACAGCCGGCCCAACCTGGCGAGAATCATCTAGTGATTCTCGACGACTCGTCGAGAATCACTAGTGATTCTCGACGAATCGGCAAGAATCGCATAGTGATTCTCGACGATTTACACTTAGACGATTCTCGTCTTTCAACCCGTGAGCTGGTCTTTGGCCCATCCTTGCTCCATGTCTGCTCTTGCTTTATCATAGCCCTGTACTTGAAATTAAGTATACCCCAATAGAGAGAGTACACGTAGGCCAACACACTGATCTGCTCAACGAGGGATTACGTCGCGCAGACCCGTGTATATTGACCCACTGCACCCTGACATTGGTGTGTACTTAGCGTGGAATAACTGCAAGCACAACTTAAAAGATTTCATCAAACACACTGTCTATTTACCTTGGCTTGCTCAGGGGCTTCTTCAAATCAGGTACATTGTGGATACAATACCCAACAGGTAGGTGTACTCGTGCTTGAGATAATCGGATCTTTGCGGGGCAAGTATCTAGCGTGAGGCTTATAGTCATTCCTACAATCAGGAAACTGGGAACGACAGTAGGTAGGGTAATACTCATCCGTTAAGTAATTTTTCATAATCTGTCAACCTATACGTGGGTCGACGGAGGGCATTCCTAAACGTCTTTCCTCATTGAGCCAGAAGGTATGGGCTCGACCAAATAATTGCAGTCTGGCAACGGGAATCCTGTGGGGATCCATAATACGATATTGCTCAAAATAATGCTCCATATTTTCTACCCAACATAAAAACACTTGCGGTGCTCCTAGTCCATCATAGGTCGGAGCAGGAATTCTAACATGCCTAGATGAGTGTGGTGCAACTTGATTAGCCTTTAGTTGGCCAATCAACGCCTTAATCTCATCCATTATCGGGCAATGGAATGGTTTTCTAACGCTCCTAGTGGAACCTAATGATTGTTCTCGGAAAACATTGACGTCGTAGGTCATATTATGATAACCGGAGAAAAAACTCGATCCGAAATTTGTGCACATACAATGAGAAATGCCTCTGACCCAATTAAAATAAATTTGTCGGAATTGTTCCCGCTTTAACACAATGGTAATATTAATACAAAATAGATTTTCTTGCTGAATAAAATATGAAGATTATTATTTAATTTTTTTCTGATTTTTTTATTGCTGAAAAAAAAATTTGGTCGGCTATTGGCAGACCACAAATTTTTTTTTTTTGGTAATTCTTATTAAAAATAAGAGGGATAAATTCTATAATTTTATTCTTTTAAAATTGGAGAAATTTTGAAATTTTAAATTGGAAATTTGAAATTTTGGAATTTGAAAATTTGAAATTTGAAATTTGAAATTTGAAATTTGAAATTTGAAATTTGAAATTTGAAATTTAAATTTTGAAATTTTAAATTTTGAATTTTGAATTTTGAATTTTGAATTTTGAAATTTGAAATTTGAAATTTGAAATTTGAAATTCGAAATTCGAATTTTGAATTTTAAATTTTGAAATTTGAAATTTGAAATTTATATTTTCTTTAGCCTACCTAAAAATAGAAGGATGGTGCCGATTAGGAAATCGACAATAACATCCCTCTGATACCAAATTGATGTAGGCTTGCACGTTTCACACCGAATAGAACTACGATCTAACGCCACACCACTCTTTGATCCAATCCCTACACTCGCACAACCGCTCTACGTGACACCACGCAATTAAATCTATCAATATTATGCTAGCATACGGGTAGCCAAACCGGTTTGGATCCAACAAGGGCTATAAGACCAATGTTCGATCGAGCTAAAAGGACCAATATTGGGTCCGACCGAGCGGCGTTGTACCAAAAGAGATCTACCGAAAAACTTCGATTCGGAATGGGTAGATCTCTCCCAACGAAAAGATTGCGAAGGTTCGCCAAACCTCTTGAATGAAAAATAACAATAAAAAAAATAACAAAGCAAGATAAAATTAACCACGATGAAATCCGAATATTTCAATAGTTAACGCTACGGATAAAAACCACCACTTGAATATTTCTAAAGAAAAGAATCTCACAAGAGTGTAAGTATTTCGTTACCTAATCGGAATGGGTGATTCCGATTAATCTCGACTTGGATCGTTCTCCAACGGCTCCGCCGGAGTTGCACCGGAAGGAGACGAGAATCTCGCTCTCCAATATCGCTTCACGTCGGTGTTGGAGATCCACAAGGGGAATTGTAGGAGATGATGAAGGTGGCCAGATTTTGAGAGGAGAGATGGAGGTGGCTCGGGTTGGTGGAGGTTGGCGGCTAAGGGATGGGGGTGGCCGAACTTGGTGAGGAGGGAGGAAGAGGTTGGCGGCTTGTTGGGATGGTGGCCGGAATGGAGGAGGGGATTTGGGGGCGGTTTTCTTAACAAGGAGAGGAGGAGGGGAAGAGAATAGGGAGGAGGAGATGGGAAGAGGCCGGCGGCCAAGAGAGAGGAGGGGAAGGAGAAATGCGGCCAAGGGGAGAAGGGAGAGAGATCTCAAGAGGGAGATAATTAGGATTTCAATTTTTATTTCATCAATCAATAACTCAAAATGAAAATATCCATGCCTATATATAGGCTTACATCAAACAACAAGGGAAAAGGCTACATACAGCCCAAAATTAAAATACAACTACTCATGGTTCAAAACATAACTATGCCACATATTATGAAAATTTAAATAAAATGCTTAAATAAAATAGAATCAAAATGCATAAATAATTAATAATAATTTAAGTAATAATTATTATTAATTATTTAAATATAGGCTTGCGCCGCGGGCGGATATTTGGGCGACGCGCCACATAGTCTTCACGGCGTCGCACGTCACAACTTGGAGACGGAGAAATATCTTCCATAAGCGCACCGTCCTCG
The DNA here is from genome assembly GCA_039513925.1 of Platanthera zijinensis. NCBI lineage: Eukaryota > Viridiplantae > Streptophyta > Magnoliopsida > Asparagales > Orchidaceae > Platanthera > Platanthera zijinensis. The sequence goes on along the minus strand of CM077090.1, from coordinate 156,265,971 downwards.
TCTTCAACCTGTTGAGGGCCGTCGTCTCCATCAGCTACCCTGCTGGAACAGAAGCGGTCCATACTATGTCGACATAGGGTATGTGCGCGGATGTGAATGCATGCAGTGTGTACGCGGCTGTGAATGCTTGCGATGTGTACGTGGCTGTGAATGCCTGCGATGTGTACGCGGCTGTGAATGCCCGCGATATGTATGTGGCTGTGAATGCCTGTGATGTTTTGAATACCTGCTGCGCTGCTATGCTAGTGGAGCCTAAAATATAACTGACGTATATTGCTATTGCTAGTCAAGTTATACTATGTTGCACCTCTTTTGGTTGCTCCTAGCTTATTCATAAAATGTTGTAGTAACTCTCTCTTGCTTCGACTATCTACTTTTGTTGGGTGCATGAGCTCGTCCACAGGATATCGATCCGGGGAGGAGATTTGTTTCCACTTAGCTCTGTGACTAACAGTTATTTTAATAACCATTCACATGAGATGGAGCACCATAATAACCAGCTGTCGCAGGACGATACGCCAGCTGATGGGACTACTTGAGTAGAGGCACCCCCGTCATCTTCAGAGTTTTGAGACGCAAGTACTAGCGAGTAGAGTTGAGAGAGACAGGAGTTGCTAGTTGTAGTACTATTATAGCCTACGGGCTTCATGTATAAACAGTGGCTACGGCCTTTTGCGTTTTCTTTTAAATATATATTGTTATATATATTTGTTGTGGCTTCCTGTTAATGATTCTGCTAAACTCTGTGATGTTATGTGAATGTTATGGTTCATGCCGATCAAGACGGCCAACCAGTGCTTGGTGGAGTGGGTCGTTACCCCTTAAGGAGCACTGGGTGGACGTCTTGGGCAGTAAGATCCCCTCCGGCCCGACCCGTCCTTGTGGAGCAGTCTCAGGATCCCTCCATCCCTTGCTTCGTTCTTTGGTTCGGGACGAACCATGCAGCGGAAGCCTGGTAGACCCTAGTGTAGAGGCTTAGGGATTCTAGACTGTGCGATAGCACTCCCGCATACCTTTGTTTCCTCTCTGTCAGTATTTTGTAAATTTCCCCTACTTTTGCAAAATACTGACACTTGTTCCATGTTACTTCTCCAGATACCAGAGTCTAGTAATGGGAGATCCTCCTCCAGAGGATATGTCCCCACCACCCCACCTCCAGACTCGGTTTGCCGAGACAGACTTGGGGAAAACATTAACAGCTATCTTGGCGACCTTCCGAACAGCTTTGGCACAACCACCACAGTAGTTGGTGGTACCCACTAACCTACTGACGACCTTTCGAGGGCTAAGGCCTCCTACCTTCAGAGGCACGAAGACTGTCATACAGACAAAAGAGTGGGTTGAGCGTGTAGAGGAACTATTGGTAGGAATGATATGCCCGACAGTAGCTGCAGTGTCACTAGTGGTGACCTTGTTAGAGGGATATGCTAAAGACTGGTGGAGAGCGGTCAGCCGCTCGACGATTAGAGGACGTCTGCTGAGCACTATCCTGTGGGGGGAGTTTTCAGAGGCTTTCCTAGAGCACTTCATCTCGGACGCCGACCGAGCGGCACTACAGGAGAGGTTCCTACACATCCGTCAGGGTGACCGGACGATGCCAGACTACGAGAGAAAATTTAACCACCTGACACGTTTTGCTAGGAACCTAGCAGCCACGGACAGAGATAGAGCTGCTCGCTTCTATGAGGCTTGCGAGGTGACTTGAGATAGGTCTTGATCACGATCTCTCAGTCCACCTTCCACACGATAGCAACTCACGCTGCTGCATTGGAGTTAGAACAGAGGATGGTGGCCCAGTAGTGTCGGGGACAGGTCGAGGTCCAGAGGTCAGGGGCGAGATAGAGGAGCTGCTCCCCACCAACAGGAGAGAGGGTGTAGATAGAGATAGCGCATGCATCCTTATAGGCGCCCACCAACACCCCAACATCGCAGTAGGAGCCCAGGCCAGCTCCAGTAGCACAACCCATGTCAGTAGCTTGACGATACGTTCCCCTTGCAGGGAACCACTTTCTATGCCAGCAGTCGGGATACATGAGAGCTTTCTCCCAGCAGGCAGTAGGAAGGCCAGAATTAGGAGCAGTTCAAGAAGGACAGGCAGTGCGTGGACAAGGGCAAAGAGGCTGAAGGGGTAGAGCTGGCAGGAAAGATCAACAGGGCCGAGCAGCGCCCTTGGAAGCTTATGCGTTGGACCATCAGCATGGACCGGCCCCGATGTAGTGCTAGGTATATATCTTAGACGCTATAGATATGTTAGATATTGGTACCTATATATTATACTATATGCATATGTATGCCTACATCAGATGCGTGTTTTGTTGTATATACTCATCATCTACTCCAAAATGAAGAATAAAGTTCAAGTGCTCACTAAAGTTTCGGTAATGCGAGATTTTTTGGATGTTTTCCATGAGTCCCTCCCGGGTTTGCCACCACAACGAGAGGTTGACCTTCAGATTGAGCTTACGTCCGGAGCTTGACCAGTATCCCGAGCACCCTTTCGAATGGACCTTAAGGAATTGGCCGATTTGAAGATCCAGCTTTAGGAACTGATAGCTGCTGGATTCGTCCGCCCAAGTTCCTCACCCCGGAGAGCCCTGTAAAAAAAAGTAAAGACGGGACACTGCACTTAGACTATGGGGAATTAAACAAACTCACTATACGAAATACGTATCCACTTCCTAGATTGATGAGTTGTTCAATCGATTGCAAGGTACATCCGTATTCTCCAAGATGGACGTAAGATCAGGCTACTATTAACTTCAGATCCGGGAGGATAATATCCCCAAAGCTACCTTTAGCTCCCTCTATGGTCTGAAGGAGTTTATGGTAATGCCTTTTTGGCTCACTAACACCATCTCTTCCTTTATGGCTCTGATTAATAAAGTGTTTGAACCCTTCCTAGATCATTTCATGATCGTCTTCATCGACGACACCTTGATCTACTCAAAGACCAGGGCAGACCATTCTAGACACCTGTAGATGGTGTTACTTAAACTTCGAGAACACTCTCCCTTCGCCAAGTTTAGCAAGTGTGAATTCTGGTTAGAGGAGGTCGGATTCTTGGGCCACACCATCAGCAAAAATAGGGTAGCAGTAGATCAGGCAAAGATCCAGGTAGTTCAAAGCTGGTCGTCGCTTAAGACGGCAACATACATACGAAGTTTCGTTGGTCTTGCCAGGTATTATAGGAAATTCGTGAAATTCTTTCCAAAATTGTGTTACCCCTTACAACTCTTACGAGAAAGGATGTTGCATTTCGATGGACGTCGGACTATGAGACTGCGTTCGTTGAGTTAAAGAAGCGGCTAACTTCTGCTTCATTACTTACGATCCCCTCGGGAACCGAAGGATTTCATATTTATACAGATACATCCCTGAAAGGATTGGGAGCTGTTCTGATGCATCATCGCAAGGTAGTAGCATGCGCGTCACGCTTGCTAAAGCCCCACGAGCTTAATTACACAACCCATGATCTAGAGATGGGCATCGTTGTTTTTGCCCTCAAGATTTGGAGACGCTACTTGTACGGTGTAGGATGCGAGATCTTCTCCGACCATAAGAGCTTTAAAATACATCTTGACTCAAATAGAGTTGAACCTTCGACAGCGCCGATAATTGGAATTTTGGTGTGATTATGGTTTTGCTCTCCAGTACCACCCCGGGAAGGCTAATAAAGTTGCTGACGCGATGAGCCGTCGGCCCTCGATAGCCGGGAACTGGATGGAGCAGATTCCAAAAGAATTGTCCTAGTCCTTGTTCGACTTGGAGATTACACATGTTGCTCGTAGGGACCCAGAAGAGTACCAGTCCTAGCTATATTGGATGAAAATTCAGTGCGACATCCAGGATTGAATATGAGAACCCCAGGAGGTCGATCTAGAAGTTGTCCCAATCATCTACTCCCTATAGGATAGAGCACAAGAGAAGTTCGACCTGCATTATGGAATCTTGCAGTTCAGGCACCACATATATATTCCCTCTACCGAAGGAATCCAAGATGAGATTCTTCGGGAAGCGCACTAGTCGAGATATTCTATTAACCCTAGTGTGGTTAAGATGTATATTGATCTGCGCAGGACCATTTTTCTGGTCCGGAATGAAAAGAGACATAACCAATTTCGTGGCCCAGTGCCAGACCTGTCAAAGGATTAAAGCTGAATGACGCAATTCAGGAGGCCTGCTGCAGCCCCTGCCGATACCATAATGGAAATTTTAGGATATTTCCATGGACTTTGTCCACGGCTTACCTTGATACTTTGTTAGAAATGACTCTATATGTATTGTTGTGGATCAACTTACCAAGGTAGCGCGGTTCATTCCAAACCGACTTAATAATGAAGTTGACGTTCTTGCCAGATTATTTATATAACAAGTAGTTCGGTTCCACAGAGTGCCAAAGTCCATTGTGTTGGATCGTGATGTACGTTTCACATCCAAGGAGTGGAGGCGGGTGCAGACATACTTGGGGAACAAGTTGGCCTTTAGCACCGCCTTCCACCCGTAGACAGATGGGCAGACGGAAGGGATGAACTAGACGATGGAGGATCTACTCCGACTTGCATAGTAGAACACAACGAGCCATGGGAACGGTTGTTGGCTTTAATCGGGTTTTCTTATAATAACAACTATCATGCCAGAATTAAGATGACACCGTACAAGGTATTTTATGGAAGGCGTTGCCGAGCTCCGTTGACTTGGGCTCAAGATTAGGACCCGAAAGCCTTAGGAGTGACTTATAATGTTGATACTATAGCAGAGATACGACTATTCCAGGAGCGAATGCTGAAAGCGCAGAGCCGGCAGGACAAATATTACGAGGCGCGACACCAACCAGTGGAGTTTAGCGTGGGAGAAATGATTTTTTTTTTAAAAATTAAGCCCATGCATGGTGTCTCTCGGTTGAGGAAGCAAAATAAAGTAGATCCCCGTTACTTGGGCCCCTATCAGGTGATAGAGCATGTTGGCCCTGTTGCCTATCGATTAGCCCTGCCCCAGAGTTGGGAAATCTCCATGATGTATTCCATGTCCCATCCTTAAGGTGAGTCCTCCGGCAACCAGAACAACACGTTCTTATACCGCAAGTACAGCTGCAGTCAGATAGATCCGTCCAGCTTGAACCGGTCAGCATAGCAGATTATAAAGTAAAGAATCTGCACGACAAGACCATTCTAATGGTCAAGATTTTGTGATCAAATTTCGGGTGAGGTGAGTATACATGGGAACCAGAAGCACTCGTCCGAGAAAAGCACCCAGAACTCTTCCCCCCAGGTATATTACTTTTTACCCTACTTTAAGCAAATTTTCGGGGACAAAAATTCTTTTATTTTTATTGGATTGTAACATCCCAACTTTTATTGGGCCACCGGAACCCTAATGGGCCCAATAAAAGTGACTCAAACCTCTACCCGTGACCCGGTATGAGGCAACCCTAGGCAGGGTATCGAGCTAGAGAACTCCATTTTGAGTTCTGTCAGTTCTTGTGGCCTCGTATAGCCAATACAAGTGTAACACCCCGAAACTCAAAGGAGGGACGGGTGACGTTTTAAGCCAAGTCTGGGACTTGGAGCAGGTGTCACGGGCGTGTCAAGGGCGTGACATGGGCGTGACACGGGCGTGACACGGGCGTGACACGGGCGTGACACGGGCGTGCCACACTTGGGAGTTTTCTGAGTCATGTACACAGGTCATGACACGGGCACAGACACGGGCGTGTCACATGTGACACGGGCGTGTCGGGTGCCGTGTCGCAGGCCGTGTCCTCCTCGGGAAACAAGTGTTGGCAGTTGTGCACGGGCCATGACACGGGCACAGACACGGGCGTGTCACTTGTGACATGGGCGTGTCGAGTGCCGTGTCGCAGGCCGTGTCCTTCTCGGGAAAAGAATGTTGGTCGTTGCACACGGGGTGTGACACGGGTCGCGACACGGCCGTGTCGCATGCGACACGGGCGTGTCGGAGGCTGTGCCTAAGGCCGTGTGTTGGTTATCGAGTCAGTCGAGACGGCGAATGGGTGACACGGCCATGCACACGGCCGTGTTGCAACCCGTGTTCGGCCTAGTTTTTGTAATTTCAGGCCTAATCGTGGCCGTTCGTTTCCTTGGCTTTGGATCCAACGGTTGGGGGCTGTTACTGGGGTCTTTTAGCCGGGAATTAGGGTAGAATACCCCATTTTCTTTTGGGCATTCTCTCTCTAAGGGTTTAGAGAGAAGGGAGAGCAAGGAAGAGGTTGGAGACCAAGATCCGGCCGTCGGTGGAGCGTTGGAGCTCCGAATCGCGATCCGAGTCCAGATCCGCGAAGGCGACGCCGTTATGGTGCTTTCTAACCGCGTAGATTTTTCATGGTGCTGCGGAAGAACGCAAGGGTAACGATTTCTCATCCTTGGGCATGTGAAGCCCTTGTTCCCTTTGCATAGGAAGCCCTCTCTCGCGAGTGAGCGAAGAGTTGGAGCGTTCCTTGGGGTAGATATGTAAAGTCCCCCTTGTATAGAGTCCGTATGCGAAAACGGACATAGGCATTGTGTGTGAAGCCTATCCGGACAAGTAGAGCCGGATCGGTGATGTTGAATTGCATATGAACCGGGGAAGACTCCGGGTGTTTGGGCATTTTTTGGGTTTTCTACGTGGTAGATTGCAGCAGGGAGCCTTGGGGGTTAACTCCAAGGTGCACTCGAAAAACTGGGCAAAAGCGGGTTTTGCCAACACGATGGCCGGGGAGCCAACGTGAACATAACCGGGTTATGTGATTGTTGTGGCGGAAACGGGACTCGGTGAGTCTTGACCTGTGCATATGGCTTAAATTGTCGTTGCGGTATGAGCATGGGTCAGGCGGAACCGTACCCGATCTATGTCGTTCGGTGGGACCGTTGGCATGGATGAGAGTCTTCGGCGGTCTATGGCTTAAATTTCCTTGACCAAGGCCAGGAAGACATAATGCTCATGTGATTGGCCGTCCAAGAGGCGGTGGTGGAACGGGAACGTCTATGGCTTGAATTGACGTGACGTTGGCCGGTTCGCCGTGAATGTGTCTTGTGTGCACGAGGTGTGTGGCTGTGCGAGCCTACGCCTGTGTTGAAGTGTGTTTACACTATATTGATGCTATACTAATAAAGTGCAGGGAAAGAGCATGCCGCCCCTATTACGGGGGCGGGATCGTTATAATTTGGTCAGCATAGCTGACCATTGCTTTTGTTTACCACCGGGCGGTGGATTGTGGCTTGCAGGTGCTGCGGAGCCGAGCGGGAAATAGCGGGCTAAAGCCCATGTTGCGGTGCTGACCCTCGAAGGCCTACCCTTTTTATGTTTTCCGTTTATCTCATGTATAGCCGGCCTGCGAGCCGAAGTATGAAAGACACTCTTGTATGAGGGAACTATTGTAAGGCCATAAGGCCGGTACTTTTGTATTAATCATTCCTATTTTATCTAAGTAGTGGACATTCGTGCTTGGCAGGGTTCTTTTATTTGTGCAACTTAACAAATTGCTTCCGCTAGAATGACTCTGTGTAGGACGTTTGTGATTGGTTGTATGGTTTCAACGCGTAATCAATCTGTCTGTCCGTAGTATATGGCGTCGGGCCCCGGCCGGACCTACTGCTATATGCTATGCGACGGATAGGGGTGTTACAAATTGGTATCAGACTACTGGTTTCGGTCAAACTTAAATGAATTCGTGGGCGAATTCACTTTAAGGGGTGGTGAGCACATGTGTGTGCATCATCGTTATAACATGAAAAGAACCCATGAATGTCCACTTAGAAATGAAAATACACATGTTTGAGGAACCTGCGTGTTCCTATAATTGTTGTTTGCAATAGTATTTGGTCGCTTATCGGTGTTTTGCACGATTATATGTGACCAGAAGTGGTGCTGGGCCGTCAGAATGGCCAGGTTCTGAGGCAAGCAGTGCGCCAAGTGAAGTGCCTGCAACACCTCCATCTTCCGAGACCATTAGGTTGGTGGCAGAAGTTGTCATGGCGATGATTAATGCGCAACCTGCAAGACAGGTGCAGCAGCCTGCTCCTGCGGAGGAGCAAATGCCGCTCCAAGCGGCGGAGCCTAGAAGGGTTGAGCAGGTGGCAGTGGAGCCGGAGTTGCCTCGAAGAGCAACTGAGAGACAGCTTAAGCATGTGATGGGCTTCCACCCACCAGTGTTCTCGGGAATGGGAACCCCGACCCAGGCTGAAGATTGGCTCTCAAGAGTCAATAGGGTGATGACAGCAACTGAAACGGAAGAGTGGCAGAAGACCACAATAGCGACGTTCCTATTGGATGGGGACGCAAGGTTATGGTGGGAAGGTCTAGAGCTACACCAGTTGAGGGGAAGGCCGTTGGCCGAAGTATCTATGGAGGAATTTTCGAGACTGTTCATGGCCCGATACCTCCCCTCAGCGCAGAGGATCGAACTAGAGAACGAGTTCCAAAAGTTGGTGCAAGGAGATAGCATTGTAGACGAGTACCTCCACGAGTTTACTCAATTGGGGAGATATGCTAGCGCTATCTTTGCCGATGAGGAGCGAAAGACTAACCGCTTCTATGAAGGATTAAGAGATGAGCTGAGGTTGCTACTGTCAGGGCCCATGGCGCAGGGTTTCCTAACCTTGGTCAACTCGGCCCGGTCCTTGGAGAAGGACATGAGAAATGTGCAAGCTAAGAAGGAATCTGGTGGGAAGAAATCAGAGTTCAAGGCGCCGACTACGTCGAAGTCGGGCTATTGAAGATTATACAAGAAGGCTAGGACGTCAGGTCCAGCTTCTTCTACAGGTGCCTCGGGGGCAACTACCAATCGAACCCCGGGCGCTTGTTTCACGTGTGGAAAGACGGGGCACTTTGCCCGTGATTGTTGGAGCGGACGCCCAAAGTCCGAGAGAAAACAAGGAGCTACCTACGAAGAGAAGGGCAAGGCGGTGGAATCAACCGCGTCCCACTATGCTCCGACTCATCCTAGAGTCTACAACTTGGGCCAGCAGGAGGCCATTAAACAAGCGGATGTGGTGACAGGTACGAGTTAATTTATAGCAAGTTAACTTAGATACTATTGTTTATTGCTTGTTAGCCTAATATGGTTTGCATAGGCTTTGTTTTGATTAGCGATAGTCCGGCACGGGCACTGTTCGATACGGGAGCTTCACACTCCTTCTTGTCCGAAAATTTTATATCCCGCATCGGAGTCCCTTCTTCGGTGGCGAAGGACAAGTTGGATGTGCTGCTACCGAATGGGTGCTCGATGCGTGCGGACAGAGTGTGCGCCATAAAGGTTCACATTGGGAGCCAAGAGTTCGACTTGCTAGCGTCATTGCTGTCGCTAGTAGAGTTCGACGTTATCTTTGGGATGGATTGGCTTTCGGAGCAGAAAGCTTGGATTGACTGCGACCGGAAGGAGGTCAAGCTGGGTGTTGGGAGGGGGACAACATTCGAGGGACTCAAGGGGTCGAGCAAGACGCTGATGTCTGCTCTTCAAGTGGTAAAGGCAGTTCGTGCTGGTGCAGAGCTGTTCTTCGCAATAGTGGGGGCTGTGGAGCCAAAGTCCACGTTGGATAGCATCCCCGTGGTTTGTGAATACCCCGATGTGTTCCCGGATAGTCTTCCCGGAGCCCCACCGCAGCGGGAGATTGATTTCACCATCGAGCTCGTACCGGGGGCCAAACCGGTGTCACGTGCTCCGTATAGGTTGGCGCCTAAGGAGTTGGCAGAGTTGAAAGTTCAGCTAGAGGAGCTGATGGAGCAAGGTTATGTGCGTCCAAGCTCGTCGCCTTGGAGCGCACCGGTCCTCTTCGTTAAGAAGAAGGACGGGAGTATGTGGTTGTGTATCGACTACAGAGAGTTGAACAAGATGACGGAGAAGAACAAGTACCCGATCCCGAGGATTGATGATCTGTTCGATCAGTTAGTCGGATCGTCGGTATATTCTAAGTTGGACTTGAAGTCGGGGTACTATATGTTGAGGATAAGGGAATGTGATATCCCGAAGACGGCATTCAGCACAAGGTATGGGCATTTCGAGTTCACGGTCATGCCATTTGGACTAACGAATGCGCCATCAGTGTTTATGGACTTGATGAACAGGACGTTTCGAGATTTCCTGGACCGCTTTGTGATCGTCTTTATTGACGATATATTGGTGTACTCGCAGTGCGAAGAAGATCACTTCAAGCACTTGCATCTGGTGTTGGAGACTTTGAGGAGGAATGAGTTGTATGCGAAATTCTCCAAGTACGAGTTCTGGCTACCCTCAGTAGCGTTCCTTGGTCACATTGTTAGTGGGGAAGGTATAATGGTGGATCCGGAGAAGATCGTTGCGATACGGGAGTGGCCTGCGTTGTCTTCTATCGCGGAAGTCCGTAGTTTTCTCGGGCTTGCCGGATATTACAGGCGCTTCGTAGAGAACTTCTCGCGGATAGCGCTACCTCTCACGAAGTTGACAAGGAAAGATCAGAGATTCTTGTGGACGCAGGAGTGCGTGCAAGCTTTTGAGGAGCTGAAGAGACAGTTGACCACGGCGCCAGTGCTTAGTTCGCCGAGTGGGACCGAGGGCTTCGAGGTTTATAGTGACGCCTCGGGTAGTGGGTTGGGCTGTGTGTTGTTGCAGCATGGGAGCGTGATAGCTTATGGATCGCGTCAGCTAAAAGTGCATGAAAGGAACTATCCGGTCCATGATATATATACCTATCACAAAAGCCTGAAGTACCTATTGGATCACAAAAGCCTGAAGTACCTATTGGATCAGAAGGATCTTAATATGAGGCAGAGGAGGTGGATGGAGTTCCTGGGGGACTACACCTTCAAGATTCATTATGTACCCGGGAATGACAATGCATTTGCTGATGCGTTGAGTTGCAGGGCTCCCGCCCAAGCCAACTGGTTGTCGGTGCATGATGAGCGGCTGATACGGGAGTTGGAGGAGCTTGAGATCTGTTGCGTTGAGAAGCAGACGAGCGCCAAAGCAATGTTGAACTAGACAGAGGTCCAGTATGACCTGGCTGACCGGGTTCGGCAGGCATTGGAGTTAGATGACTCCATGAAGGAGCTTATGGAGGCAGCGTTGGATGGGTCAAATTCCCAATTTTCAGTGGAAGATGGGTTGTTAAGGAAGGATCATCGGTTGTGCGTCCCAAGCACGAGTAACCTACGGGCATAGTTGATGTACGAGGCTCATCATACCAAATACTCGATCCACCCAGGGAGCACAAAGATGTACCGTGACCTCAAGAAGCTGTTTTGGTGGTCGGGGCTTATGAAAGACGTAGCGTTGTTTGTGGCTAAGTGCCAAACGTGCGCCTTGGTGAAGGCGAAGTGCCAAAAGCCGGGAGGATTCTGAAGTCCTTGCCTATACCGGAGTGGAAGTTCGACGACATATCTATGACTTTGTGCATAGGTTGCCAAGGTCGCAGAAGGGGAACGACGCCATCTGGGTGATCGTAGATCGGTTAACTAAGGTGTCGCATTTAATTCTGCATAGAAAGGACGACTCGGTGGAGAAGTTGGCGAAGCTATATGTGGACAATATTGTTAGACTGCTTGGTGTGCCTCGCAGCATTGTGAGTGATCGCGATGGGCGTTTCACATCCAATGATTGGAGGTTGGTGCAACAGATGCTGGGGACAAAGTTGAAGTTCAGCACAGCCTTCCATCCGCAGACGGATGGGCAGACCGAGAGAGTCAATAGGACGATGGAGGACATGCTCTGCATGCGTGTTCTAGACTTCGGGAAGCATTGGGAGGACCACCTATATTTGGTGGAGTTCGCGTAAAATAATAGCTACCAGGCGAGTATCCAAATGGCGCCCTTTGAGGCCCTATATGGTAGAAAATGTCGCACGTCGTTGTCCTGGTTAGAAATGGGTGAGGCAAGGTTGTACAAGAAGCAGGAGGTGGAGAGTGCTACCTCGTTGGTGCGGATCATTCGGGAATGCTTGTTGATCGCTCAGGACAAGCAGGCAAAGTATTACAATGCCAAGCACCGGAACGTGGAGTTCGCGGTAGGCGATTGGGTATACTTGAAAGTGAAGCCGTTCAAGGGGGTTTCGCGGGTGAGACGCTTTAAGAAGTTGAGCCCGAGATACCTTGGACCTTTTGAGGTTCTGGAGCGAGTCGGCGAAGCAGCATACCGTTTGAGGCTATCGGAGGAGTTGAGTGGGCTACACGATGTGTTCCACATCTCTGTGTTGCGGAAGGCGGTGCAAGAGCCTTCGCTAGTGATCGCAGTGGATCAAGTACCGGTGGACGAAGTGTTGACCACTAGGGTCAAGCCCGTTCGTATCGAAGACTCTGAGGTCAAGAGGCTCCGTAATAAGGAGATCCGGATGGTCAAGGTCCGGTGGGACAATTGCGGTCGGGAGGAACTCTCTTGGGAGCGGGAGCAAACTATGCTGGAGGAGTACCCGGAGTTATTCCGCTCAGGTACCGTTAAAAGTTTTAAGTTCCTATGGTTTTCCTTTAGTAAATTTCGTGGGCGAAATTCTTTTAAAGGGGAGAGAGTTGTAACACCCCGAAACTCAAAGGAGGGACGGGTGACGTTTTAAGCCAAGTCTGGGACTTGGAGCAGGTGTCACGGGCGTGACACGGGCGTGACACGGGCGTGCCACACTTGGGAGTTTTCTGAGTCATGTACATGGGTCATGACACGGGCACAGACACGGGCGTGTCACATGTGACACGGGCGTGTCGGGTGCCGTGTCGCAGGCCGTGTCCTCCTCGGGAAACAAGTGTTGGCAGTTGTGCACGGGCCATGATACGGGCACAGACACGGGCGTGTCACTTGTGACATGGGCGTGTCGAGTGTCGTGTCGCAGGCCGTGTCCTTCTCGGGAAAAGAATGTTGGTCGTTGCACACGGGGCGTGACACGGGTCGCGACACGGCCGTGTCGCATGCGACACGGGCGTGTCGGAGGTCGTGCCTAAGGCCATGTGCTGGTTATCGAGTCGGTCGAGACGGCAAATGGGTGACACGGCCATGCACACGGCCGTGTTGCAACCCGTGTTCGGCCCAGTTTTTGTAATTTCAGGCCTAATCGTGGCCGTTTGTTTCCTTGGCTTTGGATCCAACGGTTGGGGGCTGTTACTGGGGTCTTTTAGCCGGGAATTAGGGTGGAATACCCCATTTTCTTTTGGGCATTCTCTCTCTAAGGGTTTAGAGAGAAGGGAGAGCAAGGAAGAAGTTGGAGACCAAGATCCGGCCGCCGGTGGAGCGTCGGAGCTCCGAATCGCGATCCGAGTCCAGATCCGCGAAGGCGACGCCATTGCGGTGCTTTCTAACCGCGTAGATTTTTCATGGCGCCGCGGAAGAACGCAAGGGTAACGATTTCTCATCCTTGGGCATGTGAAGCCCTTGTTCCCTTTGCATAGGAAGCCCTCTCTCGCGAGTGAGCGAAGAGTTGGAGTGTTCCTTGGGATAGATATGTAAAGTCCCCCTTGTATAGAGTCCGTATGCGAAAACGGACATAGGCATTGTGTGTGAAGCCTATCCGGACAAGTAGAGCCGGATCGGTGATGTTGCATTGCATATGAACCGGGGAAGACTCCGGGTGTTTGGGCGTTTTTCGGGTTTTCTACGTGATAGATTGCAGCAGGGAGCCTTGGGAGTTAACTCCAAGGTGCACCCGGAAAACTGGGCAAAAGCGGGTTTTGCCAACACAATGGCCGGGGAGCCAACGTGAACATAACCAGGTTATGTGATTGTTGTGGCGGAAACGGGACTCAGTGAGTTTTGACCTGCGCATATGGCTTAAATTGTCGTTGCGGTATGAGCACGGGTCAGGCGGAACCGTACCCGATCTATGTCGTTCGGTGGGACCGTTGATATGGATGAGAGTCTTCCGCGGTCTATGGCTTAAATTATCGTGACCAAGGCCAGGAAGACATAATGCTCATGTGATTGGCCGTCCAAGGGGCGGTGGTGGAACGGGAACGTCTATGGCTTGAATATACGTGACGTTGGCCGGTTCGCCGTGAATGTGCCCTGTGTGCACGAGGTGTGTGGCCGTGCGAGCCTACGCCTGTATTGAAGTGTGTTTACACTATATTGATGCTATACTAATAAAGTACAGGGAAAGAGCATCGCCGCCCCGATTACGGGGGCGGGATCGTTATAATTTGGTCAGCATAGTTGACCGTTGCTTTTGTTTACCACCGGGCGGTGGATTGTGACTTGTAGGTGCTGCGGAGCCGAGTGGGAAATAGCGGGCTAAAGCCCATGTTACGGTGCTGGCCCTCGAAGGCCTACCCTTTTTATGTTTTTCGTTTATCTCATGTATGGCCGGCCTGCGAGCCGAAGTATGAAAGACACTCTTGTATGAGGGAACTATTGTAAGGCCATAAGGCCGGTACTTTTGTATTAATCATTCCTATTTTATCTAAGTAGTGGACATTCGTGCTTGACATGGTTCTTTTATTTGTGCAACTTAAGAAATTGCTTCCGCTAGAATGACTCTGTGTAGGACATTTGTGATTGGTTGTATGGTTTCAACGCGTAACAACCCGGTCTGTCCGTAGTATATGGCGTCGGGCCCCGTCCGGACCTACTGCTATATGCTATGCGACAGATAGGGGTGTTACAAATTGGTATCAGACTACTGGTTTCGGTCAAACTTAAATGAATTAGTGGGCGAATTCACTTTAAGGGGTGGTGAGCATATGTGTGTGTGTCATCGTTATAACATGATAAGAACCCATGAATGTCCACTTAGAAATGAAAATACACATGTTTGAGGAACCCGCGTGTTCCTATAATTGCTGTTTGTAATAGTACTTAGTCGCTTATCGGTGTTTTGGACGATTATAGGTGACCAGAAGTGGTGCTGGGCTGTCAGAACGGCCAGGTTCTGAGGCAAGCAGTGCGCCAAGTGAAGCGCCTGCAACACCTCCGTCTGCCGAGACCATTAGGTTGGTGGCAGAAGCTGTCATGGCGATGATTAATGCGCAACCTGCAAGACAGGTGCAGCAGCCTGCTCCTTCGGAGGAGCAAGGGCCGCTCCAAGCGGCGGAGCTTAGAAGGGTTGAGCAGGTGGCGGTGGAGCCGGAGTTGCCTCGAAGAGTAACTGAGAGACAGCTTAAGCATGTGATGGGCTTCCACCCACCGGTGTTCTCGGGAACGGGAACCCCGACCCAGGATGAAGATTGGCTCTCAAGAGTCAATAGGGTGATGACAGCAACTGAAACGGAAGAGTGGCAGAAGACCACAATAGCGACGTTCCTATTGGATGGGGACGCAAGGTTATGGTGGGAAGGTCTAGAGCTACACCAGTTGAGGGGAAGGCCATTGGCCGAAGTATCTATGGAGGAATTTTCGAGACTGTTCATGGCCCGATACCTCCCCTTAGCGCAGAGGATCGAACTAGAGAACGAGTTCCAAAAGTTGGTGCAAGGAGATAGCACTGTAGACGAGTACCTCCACGAGTTTACTCGATTGGGGAGATATGCTAGCGCTACCTTTGCCGATGAGGAGCGAAAGACTAACCGCTTCTATGAAGGGTTAAGAGATGAGCTGAGGTTGCTACTGTCAGGGCCCATGGCCCAGGGTTTCCTAACCTTGGTCAACTCGGCCCGGTCCTTGGAGAAGGACATGAGAAATGTGCAAGCTAAGAAGGAATCTGGTGGGAAGAAATCAGAGTTCAAGGCGCCGACTACGTCGAAGTCGGGCTATCGAAGATTATACAAGAAGGCTAGGACGTCAGGTCCAGCTTCTTCTACAGGTGCCTCGGGGGCAACTACCAATCGAACCCCGGGCGCTTGTTTCACGTGTGGAAAGACGGGGCACTTTGCCCGCGATTGCTGGAGCGGACACCCAAAGTCCGAGAGAAAACAAGGAGCTACCTACGAAGAGAAGTGCAAGGCGGTGGAGTCAACCGCATCCCACTATGCTCCGACTCAGCCTAGAGTCTACAACTTGGGCCAGCAGGAGGCCATTAAACAAGCGGATGTGGTGACAGGTACAAGTTAATTTATAGCAAGTTAACTTAGATACTGTTGTTTATTGCTTGTTAGCCTAATATGATTTGCATAGGCTTTGTTTTGATTAGCGATAGTCCGGCACGGGCACTGTTCGATACGGGAGCTTCACACTCCTTGTCCGAAAATTTTAGATCGCGCATCGGAGTCCCTTCTTCGGTGGCGAAGGACAAGTTGGATGTGCTGCTACCGAATGGGTGCTCGATGCGTGCGGACAGAGTGTGCGTCGTAAAGGTTCACATTGGGAGCCCAGAGTTCGACTTGCTAGCGTCATTGCTGCCGCTAGTAGAGTTCGACGTTATCTTTGGGATGGATTGGCTTTCGGAGCAGAAAGCTTGGATTGACTGCGACCGGAAGGAGGTCAAGCTGGGTGTTGGGAGGGGGACAACATTCGAGGAACTCAAGGGGTCGAGCAAGACGGTGATGTCTGCTCTTCAGGTGGTAAAGGCAGTTCGTGCTGGTGCAGAGCTGTTCTTCGCAATAGTGGGGGCTGTGAAGCCAAAGTCCACGTTGGATAGCATCCCCGTGGTTTGTGAATACCCCGATGTGTTCCCGGATAGTCTTCCCAGAGCCCCATCGCAGCGGGAGATTGATTTCACCATCGAGCTCGTACCGGGGGCCAAACCGGTGTCACGTGCTCCGTATAGGTTGGCGCCTAAGGAGTTGGCAGAGTTGAAAGTTCAGCTAGAGGAGCTGATGGAGCAAGGTTATGTGCGTCCAAGCTCGTCACCTTGGAGTGCACCGGTCCTCTTCGTTAAGAAGAAGGACAGGAGTATGCGGTTGTGTATCGACTACGGAGAGTTGAACAAGCTGACGGAGAAGAACAAGTACCCGATCCCGAGGATTGATGATCTGTTCGATCAGTTAGTCGGATCGTCGGTATATTCTAAGTTGGACTTAAAGTCGGGGTACTATCAGTTGAGGATAAGGGAATGTGATATCCCGAAGATGGCGTTCAGCACAAGGTATGGGCATTTCGAGTTCACGGTCATGCCGTTTGGACTGACGAATGCGCCATCAGTGTTTATGGACTTGATGAACAGGACGTTCCGAGATTTCATGGACCGCTTTGTGATCGTCTTTATTGACGATATATTGGTGTACTCGCAGTGCGAAGAAGATCACTTCAAGCACTTGCATCTGGTGTTGGAGACTTTGAGGAGGAATGAGCTGTATGCGAAATTCTCCAAGTGCGAGTTCTGGCTACCCTCAGTAGCGTTCCTTGGTCACATTGTTAGTGGGGAAGGTATAGCGGTGGATCCGGCGAAGATCGTTGCGATACGGGAGTGGCCTGCGTTGTCTTCTGTCGCGGAAGTCCGTAGTTTTCTCGGGCTTGCCGGATATTACAGGCGCTTCGCAGAGAACTTCTCGCGGATAGCGCTACCTCTCACGAAGTTGACAAGGAAAGATCAGAGATTCTTGTGGACGCAGGAGTGCGTGCAAGCTTTTGAGGAGCTGAAGAGACGGTTGACCACGGCGCCAGTGCTTAGTTCGTCGAGTGGGACCGAGGGCTTCAAGGTTTATAGTGACGCCTCGGGTAGTGGGTTGGGCTGTGTGCTATTGCAGCATGGGAGCGTGATAGCTTATGGATCGCGTCAGATAAAAGTGCATGAAAGGAACTATCCGGTCCACGACTTGGAGTTGGCGGCCGTGATATTTGCACTTAAGCTGTGGAGGAACTACCTATACGACGTAAGGGTCGATATATATACCGATCACAAGAGCCTGAAGTACCTATTGGATCAGAAGGATCTTAACATGAGGCAGAGGAGGTGGATGGAGTTCCTGGGGGACTACACCTTCAAGATTCATTATGTACCCGGGAAGGGCAATGCAGTTGCTGATGCGTTGAGTCGCAGGGCCCCCGCCCAAGCCAACTGGTTGTCGGTGCATGATGAGCGGCTGATATGGGAGTTAGAGGAGCTTGAGATCTGTTGCATTGACAAGCAGACGAGCGCCAAAGCAATGTTGAACTGGACAGAGGTTCAGTATGACCTGGCTGACCGAGTTCGGCAGGCATTGGAGTTAGATGACTCCATGAAGGAGCTTATGGAGGCAGCGCTGGATGGGTCAAATTCCGAATTTTTAGTGGAAGATGGGTTGTTAAGGAAGGATCATCGGTTAGGCGTCCCAAGAGGGAGTAACCTACGGGCAGAGTTGATGTACGAGGCTCATCATACCAAGTACTCGATCCACCCAGGGAGCACAAAGATGTACCATGACCTCAAGAAGCTGTTTTGGTGGTCGGGGCTTAAGAAAGACGTAGCGTTGTTTGTGGCTAAGTGCCAAACGTGCGCCTTGGTGAAGGCGGAGTGCCAAAAGCCGGGAGGATTTCTGAAGTCCTTGCCTATACCGGAGTGGAAGTTCGACGACATATCTATGGACTTTGTGAATGGGTTGCCAAGGTCGCAGAAAGGGAACGACGCCATCTGGGTGATCGTAGATTGGTTAACTAAGGTGTCGCATTTCATTCCGCATAGGAAGGACGACTCGGTGGAGAAGTTGGCGAAGCTATATGTGGACAATATAGTTAGACTGCATGGTGTGCCTCGCAGCATTGTGAGTGATCGCGATGGGCGTTTCACGTCCAATGATTGGAGGTTGGTGCAACAGATGCTGGGGACAAAGTTGAAGTTCAGCACAGCCTTCCATCCGCAGACGGATGGGCAGACCGAGAGAGTCAATAGGACGATGGAGGACATGCTCCGCATGTGTGTTCTAGACTTCGGGAAGCATTGGGAGGACCACCTGTATTTGGTGGAGTTCGCGTACAACAATAGCTACCAGGCGAGTATCCAAATGGCGCCCTTTGAGGCCCTATATGGTAGAAAATGTCGCACGTCGTTGTCCTGGTTAGAAACGGGTGAGGCAAGGTTGTACAAGAAGCAGGAGGTGGAGAGTGCTACCTCGTTGGTGCGGATCATTCGGGAGCGCTTGTTGATCGCTCAGGACAGGCAGACGAAGTATTACAATGCCAAGCACCGGAACGTGGAGTTCGCGGTAGGCGATTGGGTATACTTGAAAGTGAAGCCGTTCAAGGGGGTTTCGCGGGTGAGACGCTTTAAGAAGCTGAGCCCGAGATACCTTGGACCTTTTGAGGTTCTGGAGCGAGTCGGCGAAGCAGCATACCGTTTGAGGCTATCGGAGGAGTTGAGTGGGCTACACGATGTGTTCCACATCTCTGTGTTGCGGAAGGCGGTGCAAGAGCCTTCGCTAGTGATCGAAGTGGATCAAGTACCGGTGGACGAAGGGTTGACGACTAGGGTCAAGCCCGTTCGTATCGAAGACTCTGATGTCAAGAGGCTCCGTAATAAGGATATCCGGATGGTCAAGGTCCGGTGGGACAATTGCGATCCGGAGGAACTCTCTTGGGAGCGGGAGCAAACTATGCTGGAGGAGTACCCGAAGTTATTCCGCTCAGGTACCGTTAAAAGTTTTAAGTTCCTATGGTTTTCCTTTAGTAAATTTCGTGGGCGAAATTCTTTTAAGGGAGAAAGAGTTGTAACACCCTGAAACTCAAAGGAGGGACGGGTGACGTTTTAAGCCAAGTCTGGGACTTGGAGCAGGTGTCACGGGCGTGTCACGGGCGTGACACGGGCGTGACACGGGCGTGCCACACTTGGGAGTTTTCTGAGTCATGTACACGGGTCATGACACGGGCACAGACACGGGCGTGTCACATGTGACACGGGCGTGTCACATGTGACACGGGCGTGTCACATGTGACACGGGCGTGTCACATGTGACACGGGCGTGTCGGGTGCCGTGTCGCAGGTCGTGTCCTCCTCGGGAAACAAGTGTTGGCAGTTGTGCATGGGCCATGACACGGGCACAGACACGGGCGTGTCACTTGTGACACGGGCGTGTCGAGTGCCGTGTCGCAGGCCGTGTCCTTCTCGGGAAAAGAATGTTGGTCGTTGCACACGGGGCGTGACACGGGTCGCGACACGGCCGTGTCGCATGCGACACGGGCATGTCGGAGGCTGTGTCTAAGGCCGTGTGTTGGTTATCGAGTCGGTCGAGACGGCGAATGGGTGACCCGGCCATGCACACGGCCATGTTGCAACCCGTGTTCGGCCTAGTTTTTGTAATTTCAGGCCTAATCGTGGCCGTTCGTTTCCTTGGCTTTGGATCCAACGGTTGGGGGATGTTACTGGGGTCTTTTAGCCGGGAATTAGGGTGGAATACCCCATTTTCTTTTGGGCATTCTCTTTCTAAGGGTTTAGAGAGAAGGGAGAGCAAGGAAGAGGTTGGAGACCATGATCCGGCCATCGGTGGAGCATCGGAGCTCCGAATCGCGATCCGAGTCCAGATCCGCGAAGGCGACGCCGTTGCGGTGCTTTCTAACCGCGTAGATTTTTCATGGCGTCGCGGAAGAATGCAAGGGTAACGATTTCTCATCCTTGGGCATGTGAAGCCCTTTTTCCCTTTGCATAGGAAGCCCTCTCTCGCGAGTGAGCGAAGAGTTGGAGCATTCCTTGGGGTAGATATGTAAAGTCCCCCTTATATAGAGTCCGTATGCGAAAACGGACATAGGCATTGTGTGTGAAGCCTATCCGGACAAGTAGAGCCGGATCGGTGATGTTGCATTGCATATGAACCGGGGAAGACTCCGGGTGTTTGGACATTTTTCGGGTTTTCTACGTGGTAGATTGCAGCAGGGAGCCTTGGGGGTTAACTCCAAGGTGCACCCGGAAAACTGGGCAAAAGCGGGTTTTTCCAACACGATGGCCGGGGAGCCAACGTGAACATAACCGGGTTATGTGATTGTTGTGGCGGAAACGGGACTCGGTGAGTCTTGACCTGCACATATGGCTTAAATTGTCGTTGCGGTAGGAGCACGGGTCAGGCGGAACCGTACCCGATCTATGTCATTCGGTGGGACCGTTGGCATGGATGAGAGTCTTCGGCGGTATATGGCTTAAATTGTCGTGACCAAGGCCAGGAAGACATAATGCTCGTCTGATTGGCCGTCCAAGGGGCGGTGGTGGAACGGGAACGCCTATGGCTTGAATTGACGTGACGTTGTGTGTTTACACTATATTGATGCTATACTAATAAAGTGCAGGGAAAGAGCATCGCTGCCCCGATTACGGGGGCGGGATCGTTATAATTTGGTCAGCATAGCTGACCGTTGCTTTTGTTTACCACCGGGCGGTGGATTGTGGCTTGTAGGTGCTGCGGAGCCGAGCGGGAAATAGCGGGCTAAAGCCCATGTTGCGGTGCTGGCCCTCGAAGGCCTACCCTTTTTATGTTTTCCATTTATCTCATGTATGGTCAGCCTGCGAGCCGAAGTATGAAAGACACTCTTGTATGAGGGAACTATTGTAAGGCCATAAGGCCGGTACTTTTGTATTAATCATTCCTATTTTATCAAAGTAGTGGACATTCGTGCTTGACAGGGTTCTTTTATTTGTGCAACTTAAGAAATTGTTTCCGCTAGAATGACTCTGTGTAGGACGTTTGTGATTGGTTGTACGGTTTCAACGCGTAACCAACCGGTCTGTCCATAGTATATGGCGTCGGGCCCCGGCCGGACCTACTGTTATATGTTATGCGACGGATAGGGGTGTTACAAATTGGTATCAGACTACTGGTTTCGGTCAAACTTAAATGAATTCGTGGGCGAATTCACTTTAAGGGGTGGTGAGCACATGTGTGTGCGTCATCGTTATAACATGAAAAGAACCCATGAATGTCCACTTAGGAATGAAAATACACATGTTTGAGGAACCTGCGTGTTCCTATAATTGCTGTTTGCAATAGTATTTGGTCGCTTATCGGTGTTTTGCATGATTATAGGTGACCAGAAGTGGTGCTGGGCCGTCAGAACGGCCAGGTTCTGAGGCAAGCAGTACGCCAAGTGAAGCTCCTGCAACACCTCTGTCTGCCGAGACCATTAGGTTGGTGGCAGAAGCTGTCATGGCGATGATTAATGTGCAACCTGCAAGACAGGTGCAGCAGCCTGCTCCTGCGGAGGAGCAAGTGCCGCTCCAAGCGGCGGAGCCTAGAAGGGTTGAGCAGGTGGCGGTGGAGCCGGAGTTGCCTCGAAGAGCAACTGAGAGACAACTTAAGCATATGATGGGCTTCCACCCACCGGTGTTCTCGGGAACGGGAACCCCGACCCAGGCTGAAGATTGGCTCTCAAGAGTCAATAGGGTGATGACAGCAACTGAAACGGAAGAGTGGCAGAAGACCACAATAGCGACGTTCCTATTGGATGGGGACGCAAGGTTATGGTGGGAAGGTCTAGAGCTACACCAGTTGAGGGGATGGCCGTTGGCCGAAGTATCTATGGAGGAATTTTCGAGACTGTTCATGGCCCGATACCTCCCCTCAGCGCAGAGGATCGCACTAGAGAACGAGTTCCAAAAATTGGTGCAAGGAGATAGCACTGTAGACGAGTACCTCCACGAGTTTACTCGATTGGGGAGATATGCTAGCGCTACCTTTGCCGATGAGGAGCGAAAGACTAACCGCTTCTATGAAGGGTTAAGAGATGAGCTGAGGTTGCTACTGTCAGGGCCCATGGCGCAGGGTTTCCTAACCTTGGTCAACTCGGCCCGGTCCTTGGAGAAGGACATGAGAAATGTGCAAGCTAAGAAGGAATTTGGTGGGAAGAAATCAGAGTTCAAGGCGCCGACTACGTCGAAGTCGGGCTATCGAAGATTCTACAAGAAGGCTAGGACGTCAGGTCCAGCTTCTTCTACAGGTGACTCGGGGGCAACTACCAATCGAACCCCGAGCGCTTGTTTCACGTGTGGAAAGACGGGGCACTTTGCCCGCGATTGCTGGAGCGGACGCCCAAAGTCCGAGAGAAAACAAGAAGCTACCTACGAAGAGAAGGGCAAGGCGGTGGAGTCAACCGCGTCCCACTATGCTCCGACTCAGCCTAGAGTATACAACTTTGGCCAACATGAGGCCATTAAACAAGCGGATGTGGTGACAGGTACGAGTTAATTTATAGCAAGTTAACTTAGATACTGTTGTTTATTGCTTGTTAGCCTAATATGGTTTGCATAGGCTTTGTTTTGATTAGCGATAGTCCGGCACGGGCACTGTTCGATACGGGAGCTTCACACTCCTTCTTGTCCGAAAATTTTATATCGCGCATCGGAGTCCCTTCTTCAGTGGCGAAGGACAAGTTGGATGTGCTGCTACCGAATGGGTGCTCGATGCGTGCGGACAGAGTGTGCGCCGTAAAGGTTCACATTGGGAGCCCAGAGTTCGACTTGCTAGCGTCATTGCTTCCGCTAGTAGAGTTCGACGTTATCTTTGGGATGGATTGGCTTTCGGAGCAGAAAGCTTGGATTGACTGCGACCGGAAGGAGGTCAAGCTGGGTGTTGGGAAGGGGACAACATTTGAGGGACTCATGGGGTCGGGCAAAACGGTGATGTCTGCTCTTCAGGTGGTAAAGGCAGTTCGTGCTGGTGCAGAGCTGTTCTTCGCAATAGTGGGTGCTGTGGAGCCAAAGTCCACGTTGGATAGCATCCCCGTGGTTTGTGAATACCCCGATGTGTTCCCGGATAGTCTTCCCGGAGCCCCACCACAGCAGGAGATTGATTTCACCATCGAGCTCGTACCGGGGGCCAAACCGGTGTCGCGTGCTCCGTATAGGTTGGCGCCTAAGGAGTTGGCAGAGTTGAAAGTTCAGCTAGAGGAGCTGATGGAGCAAGGTTATGTGCGTCCAAGCTCGTCGCCTTGGAACGCACCGGTCCTCCTCGTTAAGAAGAAGGACGGGAGTATGCGGTTGTGTATCGACTACAGAGAGTTGAACAAGCTGACGGAGAAGAACAAGTACCCGATCCCGAGGATTGATGATCTATTCGATCAGTTAGTCGGATCGTCGGTATATTCTAAGTTGGACTTGAAGTCGGGGTACTATCAGTTGAGGATAAGGGAATGTGATATCCCGAAGACGGCGTTCAGCACAAGGTATGGGCATTTCGAGTTCACGGTCATGCCGTTTGGACTAACGAATGCGCCATCAGTATTTATGGACTTGATGAACAGGACGTTCCGAGATTTCCTGGACCGCTTTGTGATCGTCTTTATTGACGATATATTGGTGTACTCGCAGTGCGAAGAAGATCACTCAAGCACTTGCATCTGGTGTTGGAGACTTTGAGGAGGAGTGGGCTGTATGCGAAATTCTCCAAGTGCGAGTTCTGGCTACCCTCAGTAGCGTTCCTTGGTCACATTGTTAGTGGGGAAGGTATAGCGGTGGATCCGGCGAAGATCGTTGCGATACGGGAGTGGCCTGCGTTGTCTTCTGTCGCGGAAGTCTGTAGTTTTCTCGGGCTTGCCGGATATTTATAGGCGCTTCGTAGAGAACTTCTCGCGGATAGCGCTACCTCTCACGAAGTTGACAAGGAAAGATCAGAGATTCTTGTGGACGCAGGAGTGCGTGCAAGCTTTTGAGGAGCTGAAGAGACGGTTGACCACGGCGCCAGTGCTTAGTTCGCCGAGTGGGACCGAGGCTTCAAGGTTTTATAGTGACGCCTCGGGTAGTTGGGTTGGGCTGCGTGCTGTTGCAGCATGGGAGCGTGATAGCTTATGGATCGCGTCAGCTAAAGTGCATGAAAGGAACTATCCGGTCACAAATTGGAGTTGGCGGTCGTGATATTTGCACTTAAGCTGTGGAGGAACTACCTATACGGCGTAAGGGTCGATATATATACGATCACAAGAGCCTGAAGTACCTATTGGATCAGAAGGATCTTAACATGAGGCAGAGGAGTGGATGGAGTTCCTGGGGACTACACCTTCAAGATTCATTTATGTACCCCGAAGGGCAATGCGGTTGCTGATGCGTTGAGTCGCAGGGCTCCCGCCCAAGCCAACTGTTGTCGTGCATGATTGAGCGGCTGATACGGAGGTTGGAGGAGCTTGAGATCTGTTGCTGTTGACAAGCAGACGAGCGCCAAAGCAATATTGAACTGGACAGAGGTCCAGTATGACCCTGGCTGACCGGGTTCGGCAGGCATTGGAGTTAGATGACTCCATGAAGGAGTTATGGAGGCGGCGTTGGATGGGTCAAATTCCCAATTTTCAGTGGAAGATGGGGTTATTAATGAAGGATCATCAGTTGTGCGTCCAAACTGAGTAACCTACTGGCAAGTTGATGTACGAGGCTCATCATAAAAAGTACTCGATCCACCCAGGGAGCACAAAGATGTACCGTGACCTCAGAAGCTGTTTTTGGTGGTCGGGGGCTTCTTAAGAAAGACGTGGCGTTGTTTGTTTGCTAAGTGCCAACGTGCGCCTTGGTGAAGGCGGAGTGCCAAAAGCCGGGAAGGATTTTTGAAGTCCTTGCCTATACTGGTAGTGGAAGTTCGACGACATATCTATGGACTTTGTGCATTGGGGTTGCCAAGGTCGCAGAGGGGAAACGACGCCATTGGGTGATCGATATTTGTTAACTAAAATGTCGCATTTCATTCCGCATAGGAAAGACGACTCGGTGGAGAAGTTGGCGAAGCTATATGTGGACATTATAGTTAGACTGCATGGTGTGCCTCGCAATAATTGTGAGTGATCGCGATGGGCGTTTTCACGTCCATGATTGGAGGTTGGTGCACACAGATGCTAGGGACAAAGTTGAAGTTCAGCACAGCCTTCCATCCGCAGACGGATGGGCAGACCGAGAGAGTCAATAGGACGATGGAGGACATGCTCTGCATGTGTGTTCTAGACTTCAGGAAGCATTGGGAGGACCACCTGTATTTGGTGGAGTTCACGTACAACAATAGCTACCAGGCGAGTATCCAAATGGCGCCTTTTGAGGCCCTATATGGTAGAAAATGTCGCACGCCGTTGTCCTGGTTAGAAACGGGTGAGGTAAGGTTGTACAAGAAGCAGGAGGTGGAGAGTGCTACCTCGTTGGTGCGGATCATTCGGAAGCGCTTGTTGATCGCTCAGGACAGGCAGGCGAAGTATTACAATGCCAAGCACCGGAACGTGGAGTTCGCGGTAGGCGATTGGGTATACTTGAAAGTGAAGCCGTTCAAGGGGGTTTCGCGGGTGAGACGCTTGAAGAAGCTGAGCCCGAGATAACTTGGACCTTTTGAGGTTCTGGAGCGAGTCGGCGAAGCAGCATACCGTTTGAGGCTATCGGAGGAGTTGAGTGGGCTACACGATGTGTTCCACATCTCTGTGTTGCGGAAGGCGGTGCAAGAGCCTTCGCTAGTGATCGAAGTGGATCAAGTACCGGTGGACGAAGGGTTGACGACTAGGGTCAAGCCCGTTCGTATCGAAGACTCGGTCAAGAGGCTCCGTAATAAGGAGATCCGGATGGTCAAGGTCCGGTGGGATAATTGCGGTCGGGAGGAACTCTCTTGGGAGCGGGAGCAAACTATGCTGGAGGAGTACCCGAGTTATTCCGCTCAGGTACCGTTAAAAGTTTTAGGTTCCTATGGTTTTCCTTTAGTAAATTTCGTGGGCGAAATTCTTTTAAAGGGGAGAGAGTTGTAACACCCCGAAACTCAAAGGAGGGACGGGTGACGTTTTAAGCCAAGTCTGGGACTTGGAGCAGGTGTCATGGGCGTATCACGGGCGTGACACGGGCGTGCCACACTTGGGAGTTTTCTGAGTCATGTACACGGGTCATGACACGGGCACAGACACGGGCGTGTCACATGTGACACGGGCGTGTCGGGTGCCGTGTCGCAGGCCGTGTCCTCCTCGGGAAACAAGTGTTGGCAGTTATGCACGGCCATGACACGGGCACAGACACGGGCGTGTCACTTGTGACACGGGCATGTCGAGTGACGTGTCGCAGGCCGTGTCCTTCTCGGGAAAAGAATGTTGGTCGTTGCACACGGGGCGTGACACGGGTCGCGACACGGCCGTGTCACATGCGACACGGGCGTGTCGGAGGCCGTGTCTAAGGCCGTGTGCTGGTTATCGAGTCGGTCAAGATGGCGAATGGGTGACACAGCCATGCACACGGCCGTGTTGCAACCCGTGTTCGGCCCAGTTTTTGTAATTTCAAGCCTAATCGTGGTCATTCGTTTCCTTGGCTTTGGATCCAACAGTTGGGGGCTGTTACTGGGGTCTTTTAGCCGGGAATTAGGTTGGAATACCCCATTTTCTTTTAGGCATTCTCTCTCTAAGGGTTTAGAGAGAAGGGAGAGCAAGGAAGAGGTTGGAGACCAAGATCCGGCCGCTGGTGGAGCGTCGGAGCTCCGAATCGCGATCCGAGTCCAGATCCGCGAAGGCGATGCTGTTGCGGTGCTTTCTAACCGCGTAGATTTTTCATGGCGCCGCGGAAGAACGCAAGGGTAACGATTTCTCATCCTTGGGCAAGTGAAGCCCTTTTTCCCTTTGCATAGGAAGCCCTCTCTCGCGAGTGAGCGAAGAGTTGGAGCGTTCCTTGGGTAGATATGTAAAGTCCCCCTTGTATAGAGTCCGTATGCGAAAAAGGACATAGGCATTGTGTGTGAAGCCTATCCGGACAAGTAGAGCCGGATCGGTGATGTTGCATTGTATATGAACCGGGGAAGACTCCGGGTGTTTGGGCGTTTTTTGGGTTTTCTACGTGGTAGATTGCAGCAGGGAGCCTTGGGGGTTAACTCCAAGGTGCACCCGGAAAACTGGGCAAAAGCGGGTTTTGCCAACACGATGGCCGGGGAGCCAACGTGAACATAACCGGGTTATGTAATTGTTGTGGCGGAAACGGGACTCAGTGAGTCTTGACCTGCGCATATGACTTAAATTGTCGTTGCGGTATGAGCACGGGTCAGGCGGAACCATACCCGATCTATGTCGTTCGGTGGGACCGTTGGCATGGATGAGAGTCTTCGGCGGCCTATGGCTTAAATTGTCGTGACCAAGGCCAGGAAGACATAATGCTCATGTGATTGGCCGTCCAAGGGGCGGTGGTGGAACGGGAACGTCTATGGCTTGAATTGACGTGACGTTGGCCGGTTCGTCGTGAATGCTCCCTGTGTGCACGAGGTGTGTGGCCGTGCGAGCCTACGCCTGTATTAAAGTGTGTTTACATTATATTGATGCTATACTAATAAAGTGCAGGGAAAGAGCATCACCGCCCCGATTATGGGGGCGGGGTCGTTATAATTTGGTCAGCATAGCTGACCGTTGCTTTTGTTTACCACCGGGCGGTGGATTGTGGCTTGCAGGTGCTGCGGAGCTGAGCGGGAAATAGCGGGCTAAAGCCCATGTTGCGGTGCTGGCCCTCGAAGGCCTACCCTTTTTATGTTTTTCGTTTATCTCATGTATGGCCGGCCTGCGAGCCGAAGTATGAAAGACACTCTTGTATGAGGGAACTATTGTAAGGTCATAAGGCCGGTACTTTTGTATTAATAATTCCTATTTTATCTAAGTAGTAGACATTCGTGCTTGGTAGGGTTCTTTTATTTGTGCAACTTAAGAAATTGCTTCCGCTAGAATGACTCTGTGTAGGACGTTTGTGATTGGTTGTATGATTTCAATGCGTAACCAACCGGTCTGTCCGTAGTATATGGCGTCGGGTCCCGGCCGGACCTACTGCTATATGCTATGCGACGGATAGGAGTGTTACAACAAGCGCGTCGGAACTCGTTCCGTTGAACTCTGATGTCATATGGTGGATATGATCGTTCCTCGTAGAACGTCGCGAATACGAGATTTTTGAATATCAAGCTAGAGAATTCTGATTTGAGTTCTGTCAATTCCTGTGGCCTCGTATAGTCAATACGAGCGCGTCGAAACTCGTTCCGTTGAACTTTGAGGTCATATGGTGGATGACCGTTGCTCGTAGAATGTCACGAATACGAGATTTTTGAATATCAAGCTAGAGAACTCTGATTTGAGTTCTGTCAGTTCCCGTGGCCTCGTATAGTCAATACGAATGCTTGGAACTCGTTCTATTGAATTCCGTGGTCATATGGTGGATATGGGCATTCCTCGTAGAACGTCGCGAATACGAGATTTTTGAATATCAAGCTAGAGAACTCTGATTTGAGTTCTGTCAGTTCCTGTGGACTCGTGTAGTCAATACGAGTGTGTTGGAACTCGTTCCGTTGAATTTCGAGGTCATATGGTGGATATGACTGTTCTTCGCATAATGTCGCGAAAACGAGATTTTTGAATATTAATCTAGATAACTCCAATTCGAGTTCTGTCAGTTCCTATGACTTCATATAGTCAATACGAACGCATCGAAACTCGTTGCGTCACGATTCGAAGCTTAACGATGATTATGAGCGTTTTGATCGTTTTAGAGCGTCGCGACGCGCATATTTTGAATATTTAACAAACGAACTCTGATTCAACCACAGTCAGTGGCATTGGATTTGTATGGCCAATACAAAGTCAACGAAGTTGGTCTCGGTCAGTTTCGATGACGTATAGTCAATCCCGATGACATGGATCTATTTTGACTTTGACCGCCGAGGTGGACCCACCCCATAGTTGACTTTGGTCAAACCTCTTAAAAACACAATTTTTTATGTTTTAAAAACCTCTCCACCACTCATCCTTTTGAAGCCACCACTCCAAGTCATCATAGGCCTTTTAATGGGCTTCGATTTTCATGAAATGCAGCCAAGGATTCGCCCTTGGGCCAAAGGAAGAAGCCACCCCACTCTTTCTCTCTCTTTCCCTCCTTCCCCAACAAGCCAAGCTCCAATCAATGGGAGGCTTACACCATGCTTGTACCTCACCAATGGA
This sequence comes from Platanthera zijinensis, assembly GCA_039513925.1. NCBI lineage: Eukaryota > Viridiplantae > Streptophyta > Magnoliopsida > Asparagales > Orchidaceae > Platanthera > Platanthera zijinensis. The sequence goes on along the minus strand of CM077090.1, from coordinate 156,236,360 downwards.
GGACTGACATGTGCCCCCATACAGCTGTGTAGTTAACCCTAGGAGGGTAGGCTAACCTCACCTTGGTTTGTTTAACCAAGTAGGAGAAGAGGAGGGAGGGGCACTCCCCTCCCTCTATATAAAGACCTACCCTCCCTCAAAGCTTTGCAACCCTCTTCCAAGCTCAAAACGAGTTGCCATAACCCCTGACAGAGCCATACCTCGCCGGAAACAGCCTACCCGAGCTCCACCGCCACCTCCGCCTCCTCTCATGGCAACTTTGCCGAGAGCCACCGGAGGCCCCCAAACAAGGTAGAAACCTTCTCCTCTCCTCCCTCCCTATCTTTTTGACGTATTGCATGCAAGCTCCGGTGGCCGGAGCGTCGCCGCCGTCACCCCATCCCCTCGGTTAAAAAAAATTAAAAATGGCTCCGGCGGTGGCCGGCGGCGGCAGGCCGCCGGACCACCGCCGGAGGGTGCGCCCACCCCCGAGCAGTCGGCCGGGAGCAGAAACACGGCCGGCCGGCGACGGAGAAGGCCTGTAATGGGCGGCGGTACGGTACAGGCATTTTTGGGAAGAAGATAATATAAAATTTATATATATATATATATATATATATATATATATATATTATATTATAATATTTATAAATATTATAATGTTATAATTAATAATGGATTTTTATTTTCTGGAGACAAATTTAGGCTTCTAGGAAAAATGTTTTGAACACGAAAGTTGTTCCTCTTGACGAGGGCAATCTACAGAAAATTTTTGGGAATATTTGGAATTGATTTGGTATTTATAAAATCCTAAATAAGAATTATTGGGCCAATTCATAGGCTTGAAATTGCTCGAAAAATTTTGGAAAATTTTTTAAGGTTTTTTTAGGCCCTTTTAAAGGTTGTATTAAAATTTGGGAACCTTGGGATAAAACTTGAAGATTTTCTAAATTTTTAGAGTCTTAGGTCGCACTCGGAAATTTATTCGCTCAAATTCTTTGAAAACGAAAATCGATGCATGCGACCATTTTATATTGTTAAGTTCAATTTATTAGGCAACGAGGGTTATCGAGGCAGGATTTTCAACTCTGAGTATATCGAGGTTTTTGCCAAAACCACCGGGCGCCTCGTTCTTAAAATAACTCTCGGACATTATGGGTGAACTCAGAAGATGAAAATATGAGTTTCGAGTAATATAATCCCCAACCACGTTTCGGGTAAAGAGTTTCCCTCATGTGTTGGAAATGATTTTCGAGGTTGAAATTCGAGGAAGATTGTGCCCTCTGACGAGATTCTCGGATTCGATCCGACGTAAGCAAACGAGTTGATATTTATTCTCGGATAAATAATAATAATAAAAAATATAACTCATAATAAGTTTCCCCTGATCCGATTAAGTAGTGATTAAAAGGATGCAACTGAATTGTGATCAGATCTTAATAATGGGTGAAACCGAAAGAAACCTCCTAAGAACAGAGAAGGAACTAAACACACCTCCTTAGAACAGAGATGAAACTGAAGCCTCCTGAATGGAGTGATTGGACTACAAACCATTTTCTTTATGATTATTCCAGTCTTGCACTGGTCCAGTTCCTTTATTTATTTCAGTTCAGTACTTTCAATTCAGTTCTACTACAGTCTCGTACTGGTCAAGTTTATTTAAGTTCAGTACTTTCAATTCAGTTCTACTCCAGTCCCGTACTGGTCAAGTACTTTCAATTCAGTTCTACTCCAGTCCTGTACTAGTCAAGTACTTTCAATTCAGTTCTACTCAAGTCGCGTACTAGTCAAGTACTTTCAATTCAGTTCTACTTCAGTCCCATACTGGTCAAGTACTTTTGATTCAGTTCTATTCTAGTCCCGTACTGGTCCGCTTAAATTCAGTACTTTCAATTCAGTACAACTCCAGTTCCGTACTGGTCACATTTCATTGCTTCACTCTGATTATGCAGCTTATATTTTTAACAGCTTTAATTACCGCATTTCTATTACTATAATTTACTATTATCAGCACGGGTCTTCCTCTGACGAGTAGCCATCTGTTAGGGTCGAGCCTTAGTTGGGGATAATCAGAGGTGAGATGTTCCTCCAGGTTTAGCCCCAAATAAAGTGCTCTCATGCTCCTTGTCGAAAGTTGAGCTGAGCGTTACTGCTCGAAGATTGAAGCATAGTAGGGCAAATCGCCACAGACCCGGTACGTGCTAGCAAAATTGACTGTTTGATTGCTTGTAAATTGCTTGCGGTGAATTGTGACGGGTCAGTCCCTTCCGCAGACCGTTCGTACCGGTGCGAGAAGGTCGACGACTCAAGGCGACAAGGGAGATGGGTACCACGGGTGAGCGACCGTTATGTTTTCCTCGTTGGGTTTTCCTCCGCTGGTCGGCCAAATGTTGTATCACCGGATATCGCTCACATCCAATCGTACACGGGGTTGTACGTTGGGGCCTGGGGCTGTGTAGTACGACCACCCCCAGAAGTTGCAGGACTGGCCACTGTCACCGACAGCCACATCAGTGAGGCCCGCGGGGCTCGCTAACCTGCTGGAACAAAAGCGGTCCATACTATGTCGACATAGGGTATGCGCGTGGTTGTGAATGCCTGCGGTGTGTACGCGGCTGTGAATGCCTGCGATGTGTACGTGGCTGTGAATGCCTGCGATGTGTACGCGGCTGTGAATGCCTGTGATGTGTACGTGGCTGTGAATGCCTGTGATATTTTGAATACCTGCTGCACTGTTATGCTAGTGGGGCCTAAAATATAACTGATGTATATTGTTGTTGCTAGTCCAGTTATACTATGTTGTACCTCTTTTGGTTGCTCCTTGCTTATTCATAAAATATTGTCCTAACTCTCTCTTGCTTCAGCTATCTACTTTCGTTGGGTGCGTGAGCTCGTCCCCAGGATATGAATCCAAGGAGGAGATTTGTTTCCACTTAGCTCTGTGACTAACGGTTATTTTAATAACCATTCACAGGAGATGGAGCACCGTAATAGCCAGCTATTGCAGGACGATACGCCAGCTGATGGGCCTACCTGAGTAGAGCCACCCCCGCCGTCTCTAGAGTTTCGAGACACAAGTACTAGCGAGCAGAGTTGAGAGAGACATGAGTTGCTAGTTGTAGTACTATTATAGCCTACGGGCTTCATGTATAAACAGTGGCTACGGCCTTTTGCGTTTTCTTTTAAATATATATATTTATATATATATTTGTTGTGGCTTCTTATTAATGCTTTCGCTAAACTCTGTGATGTGAATGTTATGGTTCAAGCCGAGCAAGGCGACCAACCAGTGCTTAGTGGAGTGGGTCGTTACCCCTTAAGGAGCACTGGGTGGATGTCTTGGGCAGTAAGATCCCCTCCAGCCCGACCAGGGAAAAGGTTGGGGGGGTCTTACAATGCATGCTAGTTCAGTGTGTCTACCGGGGACGGATCCTTCAGCAGCCTGGGCGCTTCTTTTCTCCATTAAAGCCGAACTTGAACGTTGCAAGGATGGAGGTCTTGGTTTCTGAAGGATGTTGGGGGATCGTGATTCCCACAGACGATGCCAAACTATTGCAGGCTAACTCGGCGTCCCGGTCGGACCGGAGTAAATTGGACCGCCTTAGCTCTCGGGACTTTCGAGCGCGCACACAATCAATGAAAAGAGAGAGTTGACAAAAGAGGTTTTAACGTGGAAAAACCCCTCAACTAGATAAAAAACCACGTGACCGGATCTGTGCCGGTCAAAGTCCACTATTAGGTTACAGTTACAATATGTTTAGGGAATCGAGGACGACAAGCCGCTCCTCATTACAACTTGGTGGTGAGAGAGAATTTCTGACTCACAACAGGCAACAGGCTGCGCCGAAAGAGTTCTGGATGCTAACTTGATGGCTGGTGTGCTTGAGCACTGGCGGTGGTAGTCTTCATCCCTTCTCCGCGCACTTGAGGACTTGGCTCGTAGGCGGCATGAAGATGACCCGAGGGAGGAGTTCGGCAGAGCTCTGGCTTGAGGAAGAAGACTTCAGGTGTCAAAAGGTGAGAAATGAGGAGGCCTGATGCTCCTTTTATAGCCTCCAAAAGGTGGTCATGGTGGGCCCCCCACTAACCTGGTGGTTAGTGGGTGGTTACCCGCGGATTGGACGACGATGAAGGCCCCATAGTGATCGGACGGTGGCCAACTTGCAAGCGGCGGCGGTGGTGGCGGCGGCGACAGTGGTGGCGACGGCGGTGACGACGGTGGCATCGGTAGTTATGGCGGCGACGACGGCGGCCGACGGCGGTAGATATGCCGGAGACGGCGGCCGTGAGGTCCAAAAATAAAGGCGGCGACGGCCGCGGCTTTGGGAGACGACGACGGCGGCGGATGTCATGAGATGATGACGACGGTGTCTGACGAAGGAAGGGGGAACGCGCCGCCGGCGAATGCCGGACTCCCCCATTGACTGGACGTCCACGTGCGGGATAAATCCTGCGCGTACAGCGCGCGGGATTAATCCCGCACGCAGGATTAGTAATTAATCATGCGCTCGCAGGATTATTCATTAATTAATCGTACGCGCGCAAGATTATTCATTAATCCTGCGCGCGCGAGATTATATCCCACGCAGCGCGCATGATTATTAAATAATCCTGCGCAACGCGCAGGAAATAATCCTGCGTGCGCGGGATTAATGAATAATCCCGCGCGCGCGGGGATTAATGAATAATCCCGCGCGCGCGGGGATTAATGAATAATCCCGCGCGCGCGGGGATTAATGAATAATCCCGCGCGTTAATCCCGCGCGCGCGGGATTAATGAATAATCCCGCGCGCGCGGGATTAATGAATCCTGCGTGCGGGATTAATCCCGCGCGCTGTACGCGCAAGATTAATCTCTAAACCCTAAACCCTAAATCCTGCACGCGCAGGATAAATTACTAATCCTTCGTGCGGGATTAATCCCGCGCGCTGTACGCGCAGGATTAATCCCGCACGTGGACGTCCAGTCAATGGGGGAGTCTGGCATTCGCCGACGACACATTCCCCCTCCTTCCTCAGACGCCGTCGCCATCATCTCATGGCCTTCGCCGCCGTAGTCGTCTCCCAAAGCCGCGGCCGTCGCCGCCATTATTTTGGACCTCACGGCCGCCGTCTCCGCCATAACTACAGTCACCGGCCGCCGCCGTCGCCGCCATTACTACAGCCGCCGGCCACTGCCGCCGACGTCGTCGCCGTTGCCGCCGCCGCCGTTGCCGCCGCCGCCGTTGCCGCCACTATTGTCGTCGCCGCCACCGCCGCCGCTTGCAGGTTGGCCACCGTCCGATCACTACGGGGCCTCCATCGCAGTCCGATCCGCGGGTAACCACCCACTAACCACCAGGTTAGTGGGGGGGCACCATGACCACCTCTTGGAGGCTATAAAAGGAGTCACATGCCTCCTCATTTCTCACCTTTTGACGTCTGGAGTCTTCTTCTTCCTCAAACCAGAGCTCTGCCGAACTCCTCCTCGGGTAATCTTCATGCCGCCTACGAGCCAAGTCCCCTAGTGGGCGGAGAAGGGAAGAAGACTACCACCGCCAGCGCTCAAGCACACCAGCCATCAAGTTAGCATCCAGAACTCACTCGGCGCAGCCTGTTGCCCATTGCGAGTCAGAAATTCTCTCTCACCAACAAGTTGTAATGAGGAGCGACATGTCGTCCTCTATTCCCTAAACATATTGTAACCGCAACCTTTGTGAACTGTAGCTTTATGATTGTAAATTGTCCTTATTGTTGTTGTATTTACGAGATTTAACACATGAGACATACATACTCTCAACAAAATTTTCTTCATTTTTATCCAACCTACCAACAAATGAATGTGTCTCTAAATGTGTAGAATCATGATTGTGTTTGTGACACAACACCTCAACTCTCCATTCATCCACACATTTCTTTCCGACCTCTTACTTGAAATGGACACCCACAATTTTTTTGAAGCGGTCATACACAAGTTTTTCTCGCTTGTTTAGAATTGTCACAATTATATACGGCTCTATCATATCCCAAAAGAACACGTGGCCGTGATCTATGGGTCACTTTATCATAACTTAATATTGCCATAACATAATCCGGACTTCTACCAATTTTAAGTCCACAATCAATCAATTTTTAGAAGCAAAAACTGAATTTGTTTGGAAGAACGTCAAATCTACATATTGAAAGACACAACTAAAAGAACTAAATAAGAACGTCACATCTACATATTGAAAGACACAACTACAAGAACTAAATATATTTTGCACAGTAGACAATACCGTATTCTGGAATAGGGCAAAGAATTTTTACATAGTCTGACTCTATTGTTCCAATTGATACCGATTACTCCTAAGAACACAAAACATGAATTATATGAAGATTTGCCCAAAAAATAATAATTAATCACTTCTTGTAACTCAATGTTGATAAAACCGTCTTGTAACTCAATGTTGATAAGATAATTTGTAAAAAAAAAAGAACTTCTAAGATAAGACGGTTACATTAGATCCTCTGCTAAGAAATTACTCAAATATGTCTTTCCTAGATATTATTTCCTAAGTAGTTCATTAATTTATAGAAAAGCAAGTAATAATGTCACTAAACAGGAGACTGCATCTAAACATTTAGGGCTCCTAATCAATGTCACCTCTGGGCTCTGATACAAGTGTCGAATTAAATGCAAATGGAGTACTTGTAACACCATGTAAAGCAAGTGATTTTCCTGTTACAAATTTAGGGGCGGGCAAAAGGCACGACAGGCCCAGGCTAGGCCCGGACCTGTCGGGCTCGGGAATTTTAAAAAAAGCCTTGGGCAGGGCCTTGTTTTTTAAAAAAAGCTTGTTTTTGATCAAATTCTATATAATTATATTTATCACAAAATTCTCATATGCTCAAAATTCACAAAATCATAAGATGAAAAAAAAATTCGATTAGTTATTAAAATATCAATTACAATAATATCCAAAAAATTGATAACAACAAATTTTTAATTATTGAAAAATGTAAAAATATAAATAAGTTGCACTTAAAAAAATACAATAGCTATCTTCTATCGATGCGACATGTCTCCTCTTCATAACATTCAGATCGTACTTGTGGCATATGCAAATGTCCAAAGACTCGTCGCTCAGAAGACTCCTTCGCTCATTCAGAATCCTGTCACTCAAAGAATGCCTAGAATTCGAAACTACCGTACTAGGTTAAATTGTTAGTAAATTTTGGCCCTTGAAGGCCATAACAAGTACATATTAATTTTATTATTTCACCATTGTAAAATATCAAAATTTTTTATTTTGTTTGAACTCATAAAATCTCGAAGTTGTGTTTTTTATATAATCCTAATTAATTTAAAGTACTCGATGTTCTTTGTTTTTTTTTTCAGAATGCTAAGTCTAAAATTTTATTTTTAAGACTCCTTTGTTTTAGGTTACGTGCTTTCTTCTGTAGGTCGCAATCCATATAACTGATCGTAATAAATATAAAATTCTATAAAAACAATATTAAAATTTGAAAACGCTTATATTATCATAATAATTAGATGTTTGATTTAAGTTCGAATTTCTATTTATTTCTTCTATAGGATTTTCTACGACATCTACACTTATTAAAAGATTTAAAGCTGCGGCGCACGAAAACATATCAAATATTTTTCTATAATATTTTTTGTTTTTCTAATATTTGAATTAATGGATGCTAACCCTTAGATTTTTTATAAACACTAAACTTTTTTTCAATTAACACAAAATTTTCGATAACAAGTGGACTGGTCGGATAATAAACGCCGGATAAAACAGTTGTTGATCTATAAAAAATTTCTAGTAAATCTATATAATTTTTTATCACATCTCAATCAAAATATTGAAAATCATGCATTTCAGACATAATATAAAATTTCATTAGCTATGGCTTTTGTCGTACCGCTCGTTTTAGCATTTTATAGGTTGAATTACAACTTAAAGGCATATTAATTTCAGGTTTTAAATGTCAGGATCGTTGAATATCTGACGGCTGGCGATGAACTGATCCGTGAATTGTTGCGTTAGTTCTGCGAGATCCTTGGTTTCTCCTTCCTTCAGGAACATGAACCATGTGCGAGCTTGCTCTTTCAAAATTGCTGGGAAAGCTTGGCATAATAATTGATCTAGGGCGTTGCAAAGTTGCATCATGATTGTGAAGTGTCTGACATGTTCTGACGGGTCACTTGTACCATCGTATGCCTCGATCTTTGGGAGCTTGAAACCAAGAGGGATTGGGTGTGCCTGAACCTCGGGTGCAAATAGCGAGTAATGATGGAGAGGTCGGCTGGTGGGAGCGGCACGTTGTCTGGCCCGTTCGCGTTCTTCTGTGATTAAGTTGAGAACTTCTTCGTGTTTGAGCCTTTCAACTTCTGTTGGCCTGATGTTTGTTGCTTCTAGATGATTGCAGTGATTTTGAACTTCGGATCCTTTGTCTAAATAGGCTCTACAGCCATGGACATTCGCACTGGGGAGTTCTCTTTCTGGTAAATTGATAGGCAAGCGAGGGGGAACTGGACCAACCTGCCCCCCGAGTGACATCCTTTCTTGAGTGTGGTCAGCTTCTCTTGCCAATGTCTCTAGTCACGAGTACCACTGTGTTGAGGGTACTGTCTTCTGAGGATGTTGGAAACTCATTTCCCACAGACGGCGCCAAACTATTGCGGACTAACTCGATGCCCCGGTCAGACTGGATTAACTTGGACTGTCTTAGCTAACGGAGCGGTCGAGCGCGCACACAGTCAATGAAAATAGAGAGTTGACATGGTAATTTTTTTGACGTGAAAAACCCCGGAAAGAGGTGAAAAACCACGTGGTCGGATCTGTGCCAACCAAACCTCCACTAGATCTGAGTGCTATTATAGGGCTTTTTCAAGAACTCGAGGGCGACATGCCGCCTCTCGTTGCAATTATTGGGGGGAGAGAGAAAACCTGGAGGGTGACAGGCCACCGCTCACAGGGCTAATTATTTCTTCGAGTGCTGCGGGGAACAATGCGCTCGTTGTATTCTGGAGTCTTCTAATAATTCCTGGAGGCGGGAGTTGCTTGTTGTACACGTTCAGATGTCTGGTGCTTCGATGCTCGGAGGTGCGCTCAGGGCGCCTTATCTTCCGCTTCTTGTCTCTGATTGTCTTTTGAAGAAGCATCGTTTAGTTATCTTATCGGTAGACGAAGCGCTTGTTCTTGAGCGCGTAGGGCGCTTGTTAGCAAAGAGCGTGCTGGGAGTTTGCAGGAGGAGAGCGTTTGAAGCGCTAGATGAAAGATGGCGCGCGGAGCGCTTGCTGGTAAAGGGAGCGTGCAGGGTGCTTGTAGGGGGAGAGCGCGCGGGGCGCTTGTTGGAGGAGAACGCGTAAGGCGCTTGCCAGAGGAGAGCGCGTTGGGCGCTTGTTGGAGAAGGGTGTGTGAAGTGCTGGGGGAAGAAACCCATGCAAGGGAGCAACGTGTGTGATAGCGTGCAGGAGCGTGCAAGGGAGAGGCAGGCGCAAGAATGCGCGAGAGAGAGGCGGCGCGCACGGGAGCGCGTAAGGGAGAAATGCGCGCGAGAGCGCGTAAAAAGGCGGCGCCCGCAGGAGCCCGCAAGGGATAAATGCGTGCGAGAGTGCGCAACGAAGCGGCGCGCGCGGGAGTGAGCAAGGGATAAATGCGCGCGAGAGCGCGCGAGGAGGCGGCGTGCGCGGGAGCGCGCAAGGAAGATATGTGCGCGAGAGCGCGCAAGGAGGCGGCACGCGCAAGGAGGCGGCGCGCGTAAGGGATAAACGCGCGCGAGAGAGCGCAAGAAGGCGGCGCGCGGGGAGCGCGCAAGGGAGAAACGCGCGCTAGAGCGCGCAAGGAGGCGGCGCGCGCGGGAGCGCGCAGGGAAGAGAAATGGAGGAGGGATAAAATCCGTAGGAGGATTTTCCGGACGAAGAAGATGAAGATCCTCGAAGGAGGCGTCGAATATGAAGGAGATCTTCAAGGAGCGTTTGAAGGCCTTCGAGGAAGGAGGAGATGAAGGAGGAAGGAGAGAGAAAATCCGTAGGAGGATTTCCCGAGGAAGGAGAGAATGAATAAAAAGGGGGAAGAGAGGTCTTATTTATAGGTTTCATGGGTGATTATGGAGGTCTTGCGGTTATTCGCAGCTCATAACCACCATGAATGTTATTAATAGGCTCACTCATGACATAATATGCACATATAATATTTAATAATTATAATAACCGCAGACCCGTTTATTTTTAGCCGCGCATTTCCCCACTACGAAAGATCATGGGGGTAGTTACATGGGTAGTTACCCACGTAATCGATGACGGCGATCGCGGGAGCACGATCGGACGGCGGAGGAAAGTCATGATAGACGGCGGCGACGGCGGCGGACGGCGACGGCGGACGGCGACGGCGGCGGACGGCGGCGGCGAACGACGACGGCGGCGGTCGTGGAGTCGGGAAATAACGGCGGCGGCCGCAGCGTTGGGAGACGGCGGCTGCGGCGGCTGCGGGAGAAACGGACGACGATGGCGGCGGTCGCGGAGTTGGGAAATAACGGCGCCGGCGGCCGCGGCGTTGAGAAATAACGGCGGAGGCGGCCGCGGGAGAAACGAATGACGACGGCGGCGATCGTGGAGTTGAGAAATAACAGCGGCGGCGGCCGCCGCAGGAGAAACGGATGACGGCGACGACATCCGCAGAAGGGAGGGGAACATACGGCTGTTCCTTGGCCGGCGTCCCCTTCCGGCGACAGCTGCACCTCCCCATTGGGGGAGGGGTTGCGGTTAGCCGCTACTTCTCCCTGTTGGGGAGTGCACTCCCCATTGGAGGGGAACAACACTCCCCATTCGGGAGAACATGCATGGCGTTGACCGGTCAGCGCCCAAAGGGACGCTGACTCGGTCAACGGCCCTGCCAGCTAATGGGAAAAATCTCCATTGGCTGGCATTAATTCCACGCAGGTGATTAATCCCGCGCGCAGCGCGGGATGATTAATCCCGCGCGCGCAGCGCGGGATGATTAATCCCGCGCGCGCAGCGCGGGATGATTAATCCCGCGCGCGCAGCGCGGGATGATTAATCCCGCGCGCGCAGCGCGGGATGATTTATCCCGCGCGCGCAGCGCGGGATGATTTATCCCGCGCGAGGGATCAATCTCGTGTGTGCAGCGCGGGATCATTCCCCCTCGTGCGCGCCGTGCGGGAGGATTTCACAGCACGGGTCTTGTGCACGGTGATTTGTTCGCGCCCTTGACGATTGCGCTGATCAGGACAGAGCGGTTCTCGGGCTTGATTGAACAAGGGGGAAACCCCATCAATTCTAAACTTCTTCTATATTTTGCTTTGGTAATAACAACGTAAAATACTAGCAAGAAAAGCCATGATTGTTTTGTCATTTTATTTTCCTACCGATCTGATCTTCTACTGTTGAAATTGGGACATAATGTAGAGGAGTAATTACACAATTTGTCATTCTATTGATTTCAATATCCAATTTCAATTTCATCCAAACAAATTAAGTAATGAAAAGTTAATTTTAAATAGTTTTTGTTGTCTCATTGCTTTTATATTCTAACTAACATTAAATATCAATAAAATAAGTTTGGCATAGCGGAAATTGTCACATATGCATATTTTGAATATTTGTTGATTAAATTATTTCAAATAAATTATTACTTCGCTCTCACAAAAAATATTTTTTACATCCACCACGCTATCATAGACATCGACGATGCCTACAAGAAAACTGTTGCATTGTAACCAAATATAAACCTCTTTTTGGAATTGATTTTTGATGAAATATTCCTCTTTGTGGTCTTTATGCATAAAAAGGCCTATCAAATTATTAATTAATTCTGTAGAATATTTGGTGATGAATTGAGATTTATTGGTTTCAGCTTGCCTCCATTTTGTTGGTCATTAATTAAACAGATAAAAAAATTTACCACCTAAAGCACAAATAAAAGAAAAATAAAGTAATTTAAATATAAACTCATCCATTCAATCCATCCCTCATTTAAATTAAAATTGAAATTCAAGAGAATTTTTATTCTAATCTCAACTTTCTCATTATTTGTAAGCTATCTCTTACAAAATTAATTTGTCTGCATTTCACACTTGTGATGGAGGACCTACCCCGACTCTTGCTGTGCCAGAATGCTTTGTGCACGGAGCTGCCTCTTAATATTATCATTATCCTTCAGATAAATTTCCCATTTTCAGAGCTTATGATCCTATATCCTAGCATTATCCGGTAATCTCACTTGGAGCCAGTAACTTCCCTGGAAATTTCAGCATCAGCTTCCCAATTCTTCTAATATTCGTTTTTATAAAAGCATCCTTCAGTTGCACCTTACTCATATTTTAAGCTAACTAATTCTGTCTGCGCATATGCCCTCACTCATTAGTCATTCGTGCTTATGTAACACTGTTAACTGTTGCATTGGCAGCTCTTCTTGTCTATCTCCTTCTAAGCCTCTGATGTTTGATCTTCTCTTCAATTCATCTAGATTATTCTTCTATATATATCATGGGGTTCTTCTCTAAGTTCATTATTGGGATTTTAGAGATTGTTTTTGTCGGCGGAAATAAAGCATTGACCGAAGTCAATGTTGGTTAATAAAATAAATATATAATATTGTATATGGAGTCATGGTGACATTAAAATAATAAATAGAGAGCTTTGGCGGTGCATTTGAAGATGGCGTGAAAACCAAGCAAGCATTGATGGCGTTAAATAAAGGGACACGTGGTGGCCTTTTACTTGTTTGAAAAGGTTTTAAATAGGCTTGAATTAGCGGACGAAAAAGGTACGGCATAAGCTTGGCAAAGTGAAAGTTGCGGACTCCATTAGCGAACAGTGAAGGTGGCGGACAGTTTTTGTTTTCTTGCAGATAGCTTCGTATGAACTAATCCTTGCAGACACCAAAGCAGCAAACAAGCTCAGGCGATACATCTTGGGAACAACTCCTTGCCATCACCAAGGATGCGAACAATACTTGGCGGACTGTTCCTGCGGACATTCTTCTTGCGGACAGCAGTGCAGAAGTTCTCCTTGCAAGTAGCATAGTGAAGTGTTTTGGTTGTGAAGTGTTGGGAATGTGAGCGTGCAACCCCGATCAGGACACCTGTTGTAATTCAAGCAAGCGCAACACCAAAAAAATAATGCAGAAAATAATAAAGCACACGGAAAATTTTTACGTGGAAAATCCAACTTGGGCGAAAAACCACGGGACGATCGGAGTCCAACCCGGAAAGCCTCCACTAAAAATGTGTGAAAAACACACACACGGATTACAGGCTTTTCCTCCACTGATTCACACAGGATCTCCACTCCTGCACCACAAACACGATCCACAAAGGATCTACACCACTTCTCTTCCAACAAACACACAATCACTAGTTTGACAAAAGAGAAATACAAGAACAAAGTTGAGGAGTCGTTACCCGGACGGATTGAACAATCCGTCCCAACGTCAAGAATGACGTTCACAAAAACACGAAGGAGGACGGCTAAACAAAGCCCCTTCCAACTTCGCCTTCAACCTCCAAGCCACGAACGAGTCCGGCAACAAAACCGGCCGGCAACAAAATCTGGACAGCGGCGACGGCAACACGGCGGTGGTGGCGTCTTCACACGACGACGGCGGCAGTCCTCCCTTCACACAGCAGCGGCGGCTTGGATCCGCACAAGCAAGGCAGCGGAGTCTTCTCCTTCACAGACAAAGGCAGCCCGCCAACATGGGGCTCGGCCTCCTCTCCTCCAGCGGCGGCCTGGACAGAACGGCAACAGCGGCGGCCCTCCTTCTCCGCGATCGGCGACGCGAGACAGGGGCAGCAGATCTCCTTCAGCGAGAGGAGACGAGAGAGAGAGACACACAAAGAAATAGGAGTCAGGGGAAAGATGAACTGTGAAAAACATACCCTAACTCCTCCTTTTAAGCCATAATAAAACTGCACTTTTAAAAATTCGGCCCGGTTCAGCTGAACCGGTCCAGAAGATTTTCAGAACTGTTGTTTTACGCCCAAAGACAGCAGGAAAAAGGTTACAACCTTCTTTTCGAGGTTGCAACTTTTCTGGCAGATTTCAATAATTACAGAAATTCGCCCTTTTAAATTCCTTGCGCTCCCGATTGTAGAATCACGAGCCGCACCTAGCGCGCCCGGTGGTTTTTACCGACTCGGATGGGAACCACTCCCAATAAATCTCCCCCTTCACATCGAGGCAGAAGAAACCATCATCCCTGCGATTCTAACGCAATGCTCGAACTTCCCCCTTGGCACGACCTTGGTCAGCATATCTGCCCCGTTATCATCAGTGTACACCTTCTGAAGATCAAGCTCTTTCTGTTCCAGGACATCTCGTATCCAATGATACCGAGTGTCGATGTGCTTCGACCTCGAGTGGAATGTGGGGTTCTTCCCAAGGTGGATAACGCTCTGACTGTCACACGGGAGTGTGTATCGGTCCTGAGTGAAACCAAGCTCTTTGATGAACCTCTTAATCCAAAGCAACTCCTTCCTAGCCTCAGTAACCGCAATGAACTCAGCCTCTGTTGTAGACAGCGCAACGCACTTCTGCAATCTCGACGCCCACGAGACGGCTCCCCCTGCAAACAGAATCATGTATCCGGACGTCGACCTCCTGGAATCCACATCTCCAGCCATGTCAGCATCAGTGTAGCCCAGCAGCTCTGGCTCCTCCAAATCTCAATGTCAAATCTGACGTCCCCTGTAAGTATCTGAGTATCCATTTCACTGCGCTTCAATGCTCTCTCCCAGGATTGGAGAGGAATCTACTAACTATCCCAACAGCATGCGTAATATCCGGACGTGTACACACCATCGCATACATGAGGCTCCCAACTGCAGATGCATACGGAACCTTCTGCATCGCCTCGATCTCCTCGGGTGTGCTGGGGCACTGATCAGCGGTAAGCCTGAAGTGAGCTGCAAGCGGCACGCTCACCTTCTTCGCCTGATCCATATCAAATCTCTGCAGCACCTTGCGGATGTACCACTCCTGTGATAACCAAAATAATCTGTCTCCCCTGTCTCGGCGAATGTGCATACCCAGAATTGCCCTCGCAGCGCCCAGATCCTTCATCTCAACGGTGGAACTCAATTGCCGCTTCAACTCAGCAATGCGAGAAGTGTTCCTCCCGACGATCAGCATATCGTCCACATACAACAGCAGAATGATGAAATCACCTGGAGCATACTCCTTGAAGAACACGCAGTGGTCAAGGGTGGTCCTCTTGAAGCCGATCTCCCCCATGAAAGAGTCAAACTTCCTATACCATTTCCGCGGGGCCTGCTTCAGGCCATATACACTCTTCTGCAAGCGGCACACCAGACCTTCCTTCCCTTTGACACTGAAACCCTCAGGCTGCTCCATGTATAGCTCCTCCTCAAGATCGTCATGCAGAAAGGCGGTCTTGACATCCATCTGCTCTATCTCCAAGTCTTGTCTCACAGCGAGGCCAAGAACAACACGAATAGATGACATCTTCACCACAGGAGGGAAGATCTCATCAAAGTCAATGTCACAACCCGCATTTTCTCCGAATTTAGGAAACATCAGAGTATGAGAAAATACGCGCCATGATGCCACGTCAAGCAGGGGATAACTGCTGACGCTCAGGCAAACCAACTCCAATCCCTATGCAAGAAAATCATGTGCTTAATGAATAGAAAATCAGTTATGTTTTAGAGACCGTATCCCTCGGCTCAGTGGATCACCTAGTCCACAAAAGAAAAATTATATTTATACGCTGCGGAAAGAAAAATACTTTAATTAGGTTTTACACCCTAAAGAGCGCATAAGGGTCCCAAGAGAACCACTCATGCTATGTAAGACACTACATTTAATTTATATAATATATAAGAAAACGGTCTTTATACGTTGTTTGGAAAATAGTGATTAAGTTTTATAGAAACATGCCAATCATGAGCTTTATTTATAACAATAATTATGGTTTGAAAATAACTAGCCACCTAGCATAAATCCTTCTTAGAGCGAGTAAACTATCTCCAGAAAACGGTAGCAGCATAAGTAAATATATCCAGCACAAAGGTAAAAACTACCAGTGGGCGCCAACAACCTGACACGAACCCACTAGCACATATGTATGTCTGTAAGAAAGTACTGAAAAACTACCTCACCAACAAGGCAAACAGAACACCAAGGTCCAAGAGACCACCAACACCACCACTGCAAACTAGCCACCCGACTGGCTACGGCTCAGAACCTGGGGTATTCCAAAAGAAAACAGAATACCTCAGCAAGCAACAAGGTGAAAAAAACTGCATGTAAGAGTCAACCAAAAGGAAGAAGTAATTGAAAAACATGCAGTAGGAAGAGTCACCATTGTCCAAAATAGGACAACAAGAAAAGCACAACGAGCAAGGAAAACAGCAATAACCCAACTCAGGAACAACATCCTGCCGGGCCTACTAGGCTACCAAGAGCCAAAAGTGCTGCAAGCTATCAAGGAAGAAACTCCTAACACCCTAAACTGTGGGAAGTGGCAGTAGCAAAAACAAACAACGAGGAACCGGATCGGAGGCAACCGCAGTCCCCCAATCCACCATGTCCAAGTCAAAAAAAACTCGAGGGTCAACACGTGAAAGCACAAGGGACCTTCCACCCACACATGCCCAGCCCGTACCTGGAGCAAGAAAAACAAGAGTGGCTTTGGCTATATCACACAACTCCACCCTCCTGAAGAGCTACAAACCACCACTACTAACCACGACCCTCGATTCGGCCTCCAAGATTGTAAAGAAAACGGCCGACAAGGAAATACCAGAAATATAACAAGAAAACCACTCGGGAACGAAAAACAAGGTAAAGGAAGAGTGTTGAAAAGAATCAACACGACAAGGCGCTGAGTGAGATCCACTCAGTGCCCACCTAAACCTTGGCGCTGAGTGAGCTAGCCTCACTTAAAGCCAAAACCAAACTCTAACCACAATCCCACTAGGGTAATACGGAGCTCGACGATCGTCAGTCGGAGGTCGACGATCGTCGAACGGCCTAAGGCAGAAACCGAGATCGATGATCTCCATTCAGAGATCGACGATTGTCGAACGATTCTATGACAAAAAGAGTCAGGGAACTTCCAGTACCCGAGTAGTTGCATATTACTCGTGTACCTCATCCCTCTACTCGAGTAGTCGCCTACTACTCGAGTACCTCATCCCTCTACTCGAGTAGTCGCCTACTACTCGAGTATACAAACATAACCATCACTCGAGTAGTTACCAACTACTCGAGTACCCCAACCAGCTACTCGAGTAGTTGCCTACTACTCGAGTATACAAACATATCCAGCACTCGAGTAGTTACCAACTACTCGAGTACCCCAACCCGCTACTCGAGTAGTTGCCTACTACTCGAGTATGCTAAAACCATTACTCACGTATCTACAAACCTGCACTCGAGTAGATGCCTACTACTCGAGTAAACCAAACCACCTACTCGAGTATCTCGAGTCCACTACTCGAGTAACCCAAAACCCCTACTCGAGTAGTTACCTACTACTCGAGTAACTCCAAGGATAATACTCGAGTTAATGCCTTCTACTCGAGTATCTCAAAGCTACTACTCGAGTATCTCGAATCCACTACTCGAGTAGCTCAAGGCTACTACTCGAGTATCTACCACCTACTCGAGTACTCCAGAACTAATACCCGAGTAACTATCACCTACTCGAGTACTCCAGAACTAATACCCGAGTAATCTACTACCTACTCGAGTACTCCAGAACTAATACCCGAGTAATCTACTACCTACTCGAGTACTCCAGAACTAATACTCGAGTAATCTACTACCTACTCGAGTACTCCACTTAACAAATTTGGGAAAATCACCCCCCTCCTAACACTCCCTCTCGGCTACACCCAAACCAGAGCAAATCTGAACAAAGATAAACGGCATTATGTCGGCAAAGTTGGGTTCCAACAGCACAAGTAGGGGGGTTCAATAGGAAGAACTAATTCCTATAATTAGCAAGAAAAAATGAGAACAACAAGGCCTCTAACCTGGGCTAACAGGGATTTCAATTTCAATAAGAATAATAAAAAAAAACTTGGCAAGGGCAAGAATACCACTTGCCTCAACTTTCGGCGAAGCACGGACGGCTCTCCTCCTCTTCACACGGAACGAGCAGCCACAGCACCTAGAACAAATCTCACGGCCATTAATGGCAGAAAACTCCAAAACCGAAACCCAAATCTCATCAAAACTCCACAAAAATCGAATACCTTACCGTCGAAACGAAGATCTCGGAGAGAGCAAGACAACGTCGTTTTCGGAATCGAATTCCGTTCACGAACAAGCCTGGAATCGCTGACCGAAGGAGATACAGGACGGGCGGTTTTTCTCCGTTTTCTCTCGTACAGGGGCGGCGGTTTCTTATGGGGAAGATGATACGGGGCTTTTCTACTTCTAACCTAAGTATATATATAGATAAATATATTTATTAATATATAATAACATAATTTATTACATAAAGCACCAAAACAACGCGAAAACCGAATCACCTCGGAATTTAACGAAATCCGCACCGTAGCTAAATACCCATGCTACGAACACAACGACGAAGTCGAAATTAACTTTCGACGAACAGAACTCGAGTTATACCCATATAAAGCCAAACACAAACATCCCCCCGAGAGGCCACACCGGGTCACCCAAAATGACTCGGCTTGCTAGGGAGATCTTGCCAACATGCTACCAAACAGGGCACTCAGTTCTAAGGAGCTAAACCATACTCCACACATGGCACAAGCCACGGAAACGCGTCATCGTAACGCCAACGAGAATACAAATAAACGCAGGAAAATCGGGGGCGTTACAGTCACTCCCCCTAAAAGAAAGTTTCGTCCCGAAACTTTACGCACAAAACTCCTACTAAAGAAGGAGAAACAACTAATAGGAGTTACAAGAAGGAAAACATACCGATTAAATCAACGAAACAGGTGAGGGTAAGCCCTCCTCATAGCCGACTCTAACTCCCAAGTCGCGCTTTCCAAATCCTGATTCTTCCATAGAACCTTAACCATCGGTATGGACTTCTTTCGCAGCACACGCTCCTGAGTATCCAAAATACGAACCGGTATCTCAAAAAAAGAGAGGTTGGGCTCCAACTGGGGCACAACATCTAAGAGCTGCCCACTGCTGCGAACACACTTCCGCAATTGGCTAGCATGAAAAACATTATGCACACCTGGGAAGTTCGCTGGCAAATCCAATCTATAAGCTGACACACCAATCCGTTCCAAAATCTCAAACGGGCCCACATACCTTGGGTCTAACTTCCGATTCTTACCAAATCTCTTAACACCTACCATCGGGGAAACTTTGAGAAATACAAGGTCCCCGACGGAAAACTCCAAAGCAGATCTACGCCGATTGGCGTTCTTTTCATATCTCTCCTGGGCTATACGAAGCTTCTCCCGAATAAGCTTCACTGCGACTTCCATTTCCTCAAGCGCATCGGGACCCAACAAAGGCCTCTCACCAGCCTCAGCCCAAAACAACGGAGTCCTACAGCGCCTCCCATACAAGGCTTCGAACGGAGCCATCTGCAAACTTTCCTGATAACTGTTGTTGTAGGCAAATTCCATGAGTCGCAAACGCTCATCCCACGCTCCACCGTGGTCTAAAATATAGCATCGGATCATATCCTCAACAATTTGGTTCACCCTCTCCGTCTGTCCATTGGTCTGTAGGTGGTAGGCAGTAGAATACCTCAGATCCATACTCAAACCCTCCTGCAGACTCTGCCAAAAACGAGAAGTAAACCGGGAGTCTCGATCGGAAATGATGCTAACCGGCACACCGTGGAGTCGGATGACTTCACTCATGTATAACTCCGCTATCGTCTTCATCGGGTAATCAATCTTATAAGGCACGAAGTGAGCACACTTCGTCAATCTATCCACTATAACCCAAACAGAATCAAATCCTCTCGGGGATTTTGGTAAACTCGTAATGAAATCCATAGATATACTTTCCCACTTTCAAGTCGGGATCTCTAGCGGAGTCAACTTACCACCAGGCCTTCCATGATCGGCCTTCACACGCTTGCAAGTGTGACACTCAGCAACAAATCGGGCTATATCTCCTTTCATACCATACCACCAGGCAATTTGCCTTAAGTCACGGTACATCTTCGTAGATCCTGGATGGTAGGCAACGCTTGAACCATGAGCCTCACTGCAAATCATCCTCCTAATATCCCCAACCGCGGGAACGCAAAACCTGCTGCGGTACTTCAAAGTACCCGCATCATCGATAGCAAAATCGGGCA
Source organism: Platanthera zijinensis (assembly GCA_039513925.1). Taxonomy (NCBI): domain Eukaryota; kingdom Viridiplantae; phylum Streptophyta; class Magnoliopsida; order Asparagales; family Orchidaceae; genus Platanthera; species Platanthera zijinensis. The sequence goes on along the minus strand of CM077090.1, from coordinate 156,216,108 downwards.
ACTCTCCCTTCTCAGTCCTGGTGAAAAGGTGCATAAGATCAGGATCGTCCTTCTGGTGCAGCCTAGTCAAAGAAATCCAGGACGGCTCTGCCACTGACAAACTACTCTGCAAACTACAGCATCCCACTGATATATCCATAATGAGGAACTCCTCCACTAAACGATCGGCGGAGAGGTTAAATATCTTTCTCGTCTTTCGGCTCAGGGCGTCAGCCACCACATTGGCCTTGCCCGGATGATACTGGATCTCCACATCATAATCAGCCACATATTCCAACCACCACTGCTGACGCAGATTCAACTCCTTCTACGTGAACACGTACTTCAGGCTCTTATGGTCAGTGAAGATCTTGCATTGAGCCCCATAAAGTAGGTGTCTCCACAGCTTCAAGGCATAAATAACCGCTGCAAACTCAAGGTTATGCGTGGGATAATTCTTCTCATGAGTCTTCAGTTGCCTTGACCCATAGGCAATTACCTTTCCATCTTGCATCAATACGCATCCCAGACCTACATGCGAAGCATCCACGTAGACATCATAATCCACACCCTCAGTAGGCAGGGTCAGAACGAGAGCAGTGCACAATCTCTTCTTTAGCTCCAGAAAAGCCTCCTCGCACTTTTCGCTCCAAACAAAAGCCACATTCTTCTGAGTCAACTTGGTCAAAGGTGCGGCTAGGGAAGAGAAACTCTCCACAAATCTCCTGTAATAACCAGCCAACCCTAAGAAACTCCTGATCTCCTTAGGAGTATTCGGCCTATTCCAATCCTTCACTGCTGCAATCTTTTCTGGATCGACCGAGATCCCATCCTTATTCACCATGTGGCCTAGAAAAGAAACCTGAGGCAACCAAAATTCGTACTTGCTCAATTTGGCGAATAACTTGTGATTCCTCAACTCTGATAGGACCAAACGCAAATGCTACTCATGCTCCTCAGCACTGCGAGAATAAACTAACACGTCATCAATGAAGACCACAACGAACTTGTCGAGGAAATCCTTGAACACTCGGTTCATCATATCCATAAAGGCTGATGGTGCGTTGGTCAGACCAAACGATATTACCAGAAACTCAAAGTGTCCATGCCTCGACCTAAACGCAGTCCGTGGAATGTCCGCCTCACGGATCCTGAGTTGATGATATCCAGAACGAAGATCGATCTTGGAGAACACCGTGCTACCGCGCAATTGGTCAAACAAATCATCGATCCTCGACAGAGGGTACTTGTTCTTGATAGTGACCTTGTTCAACTCTCTATAGTCGATGCAGAGCCGCATCGACCCATCTTTCTTCTTTACAAACAAAACAGGAGCACCCCAAGGCGACGAACTCTGCCTAATAAACCCCTTAGCTAACAGCTCATCCAACTAAACTCGCAACTCCTCTAACTCACGAGGGGCCATCCGGTACGGCGCCTTAGCAATAGGACGCATACCCGGCTCTAAATCGATCACAAACTCAACATCCCGATCAGGAGGAAGACCAGGAAGATCATCAGGAAAAACATCGGCGAAACCACGAACAATAGGAATCTCTTCCAAGCGTGGCACGCTAACAGCGGCTCCAACCGCCGAGACTAAACAAATACAACAATCAGAAAGAAACAATCTCTGAGCACATACCACAGAGATGACAGGAAAGTCCTGACACAGATCAGCATACACACTGCCGGGCTGACCGTTGTCCCTGATGAAGTTCAAGCGCTTTCCTTTGCACTGAATGACCGCATCATACCAAGAGAGCCAGTCCATGCCCAAAATGACATCGAAGTCCTCCAGATCAATCATTTTCAGGTTCGCCTTCGCAAGAAAGTCCCCCAACAAAACCGGGCAATCTAAAATGCCCAAATCTGACAACACAGATTCACTAGAAGGAAACTTGACACGGAAGGAATCCCGAACACGATCTAGAGTCAACCGATGACGCTCTACAAAGGCTCTAGCCACGAACGAGTGGGTAGCGCCGGAGTCAAACAGAACACGCGCCCAATGGTTCTTCACCTTAAACTTCCCTATAGGAACACATAAACTAAGGAACTACCACAGCAATACCGCAACATACAAGCAAATAAAACTACCAGGCTAGAAAAACAACAAACCGCTAACCTGAAATAACCTGGGTCGAAGTCTGAGCCTCCTCGGAAGAAATCACGTTCAGCTTCCCTTTTCCCTTGTCCACACGCGGAGGTGGAGGTAAAGCCTGCAACGGAACTGCAGGAAGAGCTGACTGAACCTGAGGACACCTCGACTTGATATGACCCTTCTGCCCACACTGAAAGCAGACTCTATCCTTGGTCCAACACTGGGCCGCATCATGCCCGGACCGCTTGCAAACTTGCAAACCGAACAGGAGACATCTCTCCTAGGAGCACCCTGGATCGCATGAACCTGCTCCTTCTTCTGAGCTGCTGACCTCTTAAAATATTTCTCGACAGGATGGCCTGACCGGCCACAGAAACTGCACACTACTCGGCTCCTCTTTCCCGGAACAACATCGGGTACCAGGGGCATCTTCCCCTCCATAGACTTTCTCTTGTCCTTTCTCATCTGCTGGCCTCTGCTCTTTGCCGTTTCAATAGCCTCAACCTTAAGAGCAGCCTCTACAACTCCAGCATAAGTTACAGACTCATAAGCACTGGTCAACTGTTGCACCTCGCTCCTCAAACCACCAAGAAATCTCTTAACTCGATCAGCCTCAACGCTGACCAAAGCAGGGGCAAAACGGCTCAACTTACTAAATTCTATTTCATACTCACCCACCGTGAGTTGCCTTTGCTTCAGATAGAGAAAGTCATTCATGAGGCGGTCACGCTCGACCGAAGGCAAGAACTTCCTCAACAACATCTCCTTAAATATTTCCCAAGAGCATCCAGCTACTAAGCTCTCCTTCTCTCTCAGCCACCAACTCTTAGCCAATCCTTTAAGCTGATAGGTGGCTAGCATCACCCTCTGGTCACCTGCAATCCCTGAATATGAAAACATCTCCTCCATGGAGATCAGCCAATCATCAATAACCATGAAATATGCCTTCCCGTCATAAGTGGGAGGGCTCAGTCTCTGAAATTGCGAGATGAAGGCCATCTCCGCTGACACCACTACCGGAGGTCTCACGAGTGCAGGGGGAGGAGGAACAGCTAACCCCCCAGCAGGAACTTGCGCACCCTGAGCCTGCCCAGCCACAACTGCCACCAAAGACTGAATCTGGGCTCGCACCTCCTCCAACTGCCTGCCCATAGAATCGCTACTCTGACACAGACTCTCGATCACCGCATCATGTTGAGCCCCAGACGACTCACCTTCAGACAAGGGAGTCGAACGAGTCGCAGGTCGCCTAGCCATCCTAAAATCATAACCACCCCAAATCAGATCCCCAATCAACGACTAGAACCCAAACACAAGTACATACCATACATATATAGATATAGGCTTAAAGCTGCTAAACTTGCTCTGAGAGTTTATCTTTTTAACAAAAATTTGATGACATGCCCTAACCTAGGATGGTTAACCATCACCTTGCTAACTCTCGTGCCTAGATCAGGAATGCATGACTTTATTTTGTTTTGAAAACTTATGTGTGTACATATGTCATCCTGCAAATCTTTAGCTTGGCACGTTGTGCTTATGCAATGATATGCTATGCATGTTTGTGCTATGCATTCTAAAAAAAGGCCCTAATGCATGTTATGAGCGGCGTACGCATGAAAATGTTATGCATCCCATACTACATAACATTCCCATGCAATGAAAAAGAAACGTGCTAGTCGCAGTCATGTGGTGAGGTTATGCATCCCATACTACATAACCCTCATATGTAGCCCCTATGGTGGATCCATATACGAACACATATTATGCATCCCATACTACATAATATGCCTCGTATACTTCATGTTATGCCATGAGTGTAGTGTTCGTGCTTTTGCCAAGACGTGCTGATGACATATCGATGTGTGAATGACATGATGCAGAACTACCAAAAGCAAACAAAGGAAGGTTGCTCAACTAACTTGTCAAGCAACCTCCCTCTGATACCAACTGTCACAACCCGCATTTTCTCCGAATTTAAGAAACATCAGAGTATGAGAAAATACGCGCCATGATGCCACGTCAAGTAGGGGATAACTGCTGACGCTCAGGCAAACCAACTCCAATCCCTATGCAAGAAAATCATGTGCCTAATGAATAGAAAATCAGTTATGTTTTAGAGACCATATCACTCGGCTCAGTGGATCACCTAGTCCACAAAAGAAAAACTATATTTATACTCTGCGGAAAGAAAAATACTTTAATTAGGTTTTACACCCTAAAGAGCGCATAAGGGTCCCAAGAGAACCACTCATGCTATGCAAGACACTACATTTAATTTATATAATATATAAGAAAACGGTCTTTATACGTTGTTGGGAAAATAGTGATTAAGTTTTATAGAAACATGCCAATCATGAGCTTTATTTATAACAATAATTATGGTTTGAAAATAACTAGCCACCTAGCATAAATCCTTCTCAGAGCGAGTAAACTATCTCCAGAAAACGGTAGCATCATAAGTAAATATATCCAGCACAAAGGTAAAAACTACCAGTGGGCGCCAACAACCTGACACGAACCCACTGGCACATATGTATATCTGTAAGAAAGTACTGAAAAACTACCTCACCAACAAGGCAAACAGAACACCAAGGTCCAAGAGACCACCAACACCACCACTACAAACTAGCCACCCGACTGGCTACGGCTCAGAACCTGGGGTATTCCAAAAGAAAACAGAATACCTCAGCAAGCAACAAGGTGAAAACAACTGCATGTAAGATTCAACCAAAAGGAAGAAGTAATTGAAAAACATGCAGTAGGAAGAGTCACCATTGTCCAAAATAGGACAACAAGAAAAGCACAACGAGCAAGGAAAACAGCAACAACCCAACTCAGGAACAACATCCTGCCGGGCCTACTAGGCTACCAAGAGCCAAAAGTGCTGCAAGCTACCAAGGAAGAAACTCCTAACACCCTAAACTGTGGGAAGTGGTAGTAGCAAAAATAAACAACGAGGAACCGGATCGGAGGCAACCGCAGTCCCCCAATCCACCATGTCCAAGTCAAAAAAAAACTCGAGGGTCAACACATGAAAGCACAAGGGACCTTCCACCCACACATGCCCAGCCCGTACCTAGAGCAAGAAAAACAAGAGTGGCCTTGGCTATATCACACAACTCCACCCTCCTGAAGAGCTACAAACCACCACTACTAATCACGAACCGCGATTCGGCCTCCAAGAATGTAAAGAAAATGGCCGACAAGGAAATACCAGAAATATAACAAGAAAACCACTCGGGAACGAAAAACAAGGTAAAGGAAGAGTGTTGAAAAGAATCAACACGACAAGGCGCTGAGTGAGACCCACTCAGTGCCCACCTAAACCTTGGCGCTGAGTGAGCTAGCCTCACTTAAAGCCAAAACCAAACTCTAACCACAATCCCACTAAGGTAATACGGAGCTCGACGATCGTCAGTCGGAGGTCGACGATCGTCGAACGGCCTAAGGCAGAAACCGAGATCGATGATCTCCATTCAGAGATCGACGATAGTCGAACGATTCTAAGACAAAAAGAGTCAGGGAACTTCCAGTACCCGAGTAGTTGACTATTACTCGTGTACCTCATCCCTCTACTCGAGTAGTCGCCTACTACTCGAGTACCTCATCCCTCTACTCGAGTAGTCGCCTACTACTCGAGTATACAAACATAACCAGCACTCGAGTAGTTACCAACTACTCGAGTACCCCAACCAGCTACTCGAGTAGTTGCCTACTACTCGAGTATACAAACATATCCAGCACTCGAGTAGTTACCAACTACTCGAGTACCCCAACCCGCTACTCGAGTAGTTGCCTACTACTCGAGTATACTAAAACCACTACTCGCGTATCTACAAACCTGCACTCAAGTAGATGCCTACTACTCGAGTAAACCAAACCACCTACTCAAGTATCTCGAGTCCACTACTCGAGTAACCCAAAACCCCTACTCGAGTAGTTACCTACTACTCGAGTAACTCAGAACCCCTACTCGAGTAGTTACCTACTACTCGAGTAACTCCAAGGCTAATACTCGAGTTAATGCCTTCTACTCGAGTATCTCAAAGCTACTACTCGAGTATCTCGAATCCACTACTCGAGTAGCTCAAGGCTACTACTCGAGTATCTACCACCTACTCGAGTACTCCAGAACTAATACCCGAGTAACTACCACCTACTCGAGTACTCCAGAACTAATACCCGAGTAATCTACTACCTACTCGAGTACTCCAGAACTAATACCCGAGTAATCTACTACCTACTCGAGTACTCCAGAACTAATACCCGAGTAATCTACTACCTACTCGAGTACTCCACTTAACAAATTTGGGAAAATCACCCCCCCCCCCCTCCTAACACTCCCTCTCGGCTACACCCAAACCAGAGCAAATCTGAACAAAAATAAATGGCATTATGCCGGCAAAGTTGGGTTCCAACATCACAAGTAGGGGGGTTCAATAGGAAGAACTAATTCCTATAGTTAGCAAGAAAAAATGAGAACAACAAGGCCTCTAACCTGGGCTAACAGGGATTTCAATTTCAGTAAGAATAATAAAAAAAAAACTTGGCAAGGGCAAGAATACCACTTGCCTCAACTTTCGGCGAAGCACGAACGACTCTCCTCCTCTTCACACGGAACGAGCAGCCGCAGTACCTAGAACAAATCTCACGGCCATTAATGGCGGAAAACTCCAAAACCGAAACCCAAATCTCATCAAAACTCCACGAAAATCGAATACCTTACCGTCGAAACGAAGATCTCGGAGAGAGCAAGACAACGCCGTTTTTGGAATCGAATTCCGTTCACGAACAAGCCCGGAATCGCTGACCGAAGGAGGTACAGGACGGGCGGTTTTTCTCCGTTTTCTCTCGTATAGGGGCGGCGGTTTCTTATGGGGAAGATGATACGGGGCTTTTCTACTTCTAACCTAAGTATATATATAGATAAATATATTTATTAATATATAATAACATAATTTATTACATAAAGCACCAAAACAACGCGAAAACCGAATCACCTCGGAATTTAACGAAATTCGCACCGTAGCTAAATACTCATGCTATGAACACAACGGCGAAGTCGAAATTAACTTTCGACGAACAGAACTCGAGTTATACCCATATAAAGCCAAACACAAACATCCCCCCGAGAGGCCACACCGGGTCACCCAAAATGACTCGGCTTGCTAGGGAGATCTTGCCAACATGCTACCAAACAAGGCACTCAGTTCTAAGGAGCTAAACCATACTCCACACATGGCACAAGCCACGGAAACGCGTCATCGTAACGCCAACGAGAATACAAATAAACGCAGGAAAATCGGGGGCGTTACAGTCAACACCCTGTCATTGTCCAAAACCCTTCACCACCAGCCTGGCCTTGTATCTGGGAGGTATGGAGGAATCTCCCTGCTTCACCCTGAAGATCCATCGATTCTTCAAGGCCTTCTTGCCCTTAGGCAATCTCACCAGGTCATAAGTGGGGTTCTTCTGCAGCGACTGCATCTCCTCCTACATAGCAACCATCCACTGACTCTTCTCGGTGCTCTCCACAGCCTTGACATAACTCTCAGGCTCCCCCGTATCAGTTAGCAATATGAACTTTGATGTAGAATATCTAGCAGGCGGGTGCCTGGCCCGATCTTACCTCCATAGGACAGGCTCAGGGGCCGGTGCCGGCACATCATCAGTAATGTCGTCAGCGACTCCTGGATCACCATCAGTGGTGATATCATGATCCGAAAGTATATCAACGCCCTGTGTAGGCTCGGGCTCGGCAGTCTCCTCAGCATCGTCAGCTCCAACCATAGGTGGCTCTGCAGCAGTGCGAGAGTCAACCTCAACCTCAACAGTCCCCTCAGGATCACCAACAGTCTGATCCTCAAAGAACACAGCATCACGGCTATGTACAAGCTTATTCTCAACTGGATCAAAGAACCTGTACCCAAACTCTCCACTATAGCCGTACCCCAAGAAAATACACTGCCGGGTCTTCGAATCCAACTTCGATCTCTCGTCCCTAGGGACGTGCACAAAGGCTTTGCAGCCAAATACCCGCAAGTGACTGTAAGAGGGGTCTTTCCCATACCAGACCCTATCAGGAACATCCTCCTGCAAAGCTGAACTCGGAGAGAGATTGATGATATGCGCTGCAGTAAGAAGAGCCTCGCCCTAGAACATCCCTGGCAACTTTGACTCAGATAGCATGCATCGAATCCTCTCCATCAGTGTCCGATTCATCCTCTCAGCTACGTCATTCAGCTGCAGCATCTTAGGCGAGGTCTTCTCATGACAGATGCCATGGTCCCTGCAGTACTCGTCAAAGGGACCAATGTACTCTCCCCCGTTGTCGGACCTAATGCACTTCAGTCTCTTCCCAGACTGTCTCTCCACCTCAACGTGGAATCTCCTGAAAGTATCGAGTACCTGATCTTTGGTCTTGATGGCATAGACCCAAAGCTTCCTCGAATGGTCATCAATGAAAGTGACGAAGTATGATGCTCCTCCTCTAGTCTGGACCTTCAGTGGTCCGCACACATCAGTGTGAACAAGCTCCAAAGGCTCCGATCTCCTAGTGGATGTGTGGCTGTGGAATGAAACCCTGTTTTGTTTCCCATCCATACAGTGGTCTCACCTCTCCAAGTGAGCATCAGACATATCACAAATCAGCTTCTTCTTCGCCAGGCATCCCATCCCCTTTTGGCTAATGTGTGTCAGCCTCCTGTGCCATAAGGAGTTGGATGCCTCATCCTTGACGGAGTTTCCCTGAGCAGCTTCAGGCCTCCCCTCCATGTAGTACAAACCAGAATCTCTGTAACCTCTAGCCATCACAAGTGATCCCCTGATCAGCTTCCAGAAGTCTCCTCCAAAGACACTCAGGTGTCCTTCATCTCCAAGTCTGCCAACAGATATAAGATTGAAGCGGATGTCTGGCACATGTCGCACATCCCTCAGAACTAGTAGGGCTCCAGTGCTCGTCTTCAAATGCATGTCTCCGCGCCCAAGTACCTTGGACGTATCTCCATTTCCCATCCTCAACACCCCACAGTAATGAGTGTTGTAAGTGGCAAATAACTCCCTGTTGTGGGATACATGCGCAGAAGCTCCAGAATCAACGATCCAGCATCGGTCGTCACACGAAAGTGCATCTGTGACGTCGTCGCCAACAATAATGATGTCGTACTCCTCAGTCTAAACAGTGGCTGCCGTGTGACCCTCATCCTTGCCCTCAGTGGCAATCCCTTTCTTCTTCTGATCGTTCTTCAATGTATAACAAAACTTCTTGATGTGGCCCTTCTTGTGGCAGTAGTGGCATTCCATGTTCTAATAACGTGTCTTCGATTTGCCCCTACTCTGACTCCTGTCCTCCTTCCTTCCTCGGCTTTTACTCCTTTCTCTCCCCCTGGACTCAGTAAAGAGAACGTCGGCTCGTGAAGAAGAGCTCGAAGTCCCTTGAGACTTTCATCTCACCTCCTCATTCAAGATCCCACTCTTGGCGACCTCCATGGACACAATCCCCTAAGGGGAAGAATTGATCAGAGAAACTCTGACCATCTCCCACGAGTCTGGAAGTGACTTGAGTAGCCACAAGGCATTCACCTCATCTTCAAATGTCACCTTCATGGCAGTCAAACGATCAATGATCCCCTAGAACTCGTTGACATGATCCGAAATGGGTGAGCCCTCCCGGTATTTGAACTCTCCAAGCTTCTTCAGTAAATACAGCTTGTTGATGCATGTGCTCTTGGCATATAACGTCTCAAGAGTCTTCCACAGATCCTTTGCATCATTGGTGCTAGCCACATGGTTGTAGACGTTCGGCTCCACGAACCGTCTGATGAACCCACACAGCTTCCGATTCTCCACCTTCTATTTTACCGGGTCCGTGTCCTCTGGCATCTCCTCAAAGATAGGAGCATGCCAACCCTTCACATATATCAAATCCTCCATCAGTAGGTGCCACTAGTGATAGTTGGTACCATTCAACTTTACCATCTTCTCTGAACCTTATGTAGACTCCATCCTGCTCTGCCAACTGGCCGGACCGACCACTGATCTTTGAGTCGACTATCTCAAAGTATACAACTGGAGAGCGTAGCCAGCGGGCCAATGGTCGTAAACTACCACTCCCAATTGCACACCCGAGATCCCGATCGACTCGTCCTGAAACCCCAATAGGTCAGCCCGGTAACTGCCCTGTCACTGAAACGGCTCTGTCACTCAACGAACCCAACCTCCCTCTGATACCACTTGTTGGGAATGTGAGCGTGCAATCCCGATCAAGACAGCTATTGCAATTCAAGCAAGCGCAACACCACAAAAACAATGCAGAAAATAATAAAGCACACAGAAAATTTTTACGTGGAAAACCCAACTTGGGCGAAAAACCACGGGACGATCGGAGTCCAATCCGGAAAGCCTCCACTAAAAATGTGTGAAAAACACACGCACGGATTACAGGATTTCCCTCCACTGATCCACACAGGATCTCCACTCCTCCACCACAAACACGATCCACAAATGATCTACACCACTTCTCTTCCAACAAACACACAATCACTAGTTTGACAAAAGAGAAATATAAGAACAAAGTTGAGGAGTCGTTACCTGGACGGATTGAACAATTCGTCCCAACATCAAGAATGACGTTCACCAAAACACGAAGGAGGACGGCTAAACAAAGCCCCTTCCAACTTCGCCTTCAACCTCCAAGCCACGAACGAGTCCGGCAACAAAACCGGTTGGCAACAAAATCTGGACAGCGGCGACGGCAATACATCGGTGGTGGCGTCTTCACACGACGGCAGCGGCAGTCCTCCCTTCACACAGCAGCGGCGGCGGCTTGGATCCGCACAAGCAAGGCGGCAGAGTCTTCTCCTTCACAGACAAAGGCAGCCCGCCAACATAGGGCTCGACCTCCTCTCCTCCAGCGGCGGCTTGGACAGAACGGCGACAGCGGCAACGCTCCTTCTCCGCGATCAGCAATGCGAGATAGGGGCAGCGGATCTCCTTCAGCGAGAGGAGACGAGAGAGAGAGAGAGAGACAAAGAAATAGGATTCGGGGGGGGGGGGAAGATGAACCGTGAAAAACATACCCTAACTCCTCCTTTTAAGCCATAATAAAATTGCACTTTTAAAAATTCGGCCCGGTTCAGCTGAACCGGTCCAGAAGATTTTCAGAACTGCTGTTTTACGCCCAAAGACAGCAGGAAAAAGGTTGCAACCTCCTTTTCGAGGTTGCAACTTTTCTGTCAGATTTCAATAATTGCAGAAATTCGCCATTTTAAATTCCTTGCGCTCCCGATGGTAGAATCACGAGCCGCACCTAGCGCGCCTTGCGGTTTTTACCGACTCGGATGGGAACCACTCCCAATATGAAGTTGTAATACCCAAATGTGGGTAACGTGTTGTGTTGATTTGTAATTTTCGTTACAAGTTGTCTTTGTTATTGCTGTTGTAATCTCTGATTATTAATAGTAGAAATTGTTTGGCTCTTAAGTTGTGTTGTGCCCACTAGTATTCCGTTTCCAACATTAGTATCAGATGGAGGTTACGAATCCTGGAAGTCGCTCGGAAGGGTTAGTGACCAGTGGAGATGGAGATGGGAAGTGCCATGCCGGGGCAAGTCCTCAAGTTGACAAAGAATAACTATGAGAACTGGAGTATCCAGATAAGGGTGTTACTCTCCTCGAAGGAGTTATGGGAGATAGTCGAGGACGACTATGAGGAGCTTACTGCAAAAGCAAAAGCGGCGTTGACTAACGCACAAAAGACGGCATTGAAAGAGTCAAAGAAGAGAGACAAGAAGGCATTGTTTTTGCTATACCAATGTGTCGATGAGGCGACTTTTGAGAAAATCTCAGACGCGAGAAGTTCGAAGGAGGCATGGGAGGTATTGCAATGTTCCATGCAAGGAGTTGATATGTCCAAGAAGGTGAAGCTGCAGTCCCTTCGAGCAGAGTATGAAGTGTTGTGGATACAGAGCTCTGAGAAGGTTGGGGATTATGTGACTCGTCTGCGGATGCTCACAAATGAGATGAAACGCAACGGAGAGACGATAGATGATGTAAGCCACATGGAGAAGCTCTTGTGTTCTATGTCAAATAAGTCCTGCCATGTTGTGGTGGCGATTAAAGAATCAAAGGATCTCACTTAGATGTCTGTGGATGAGCTTGTTGGCTCCCTATAAGCCCTTGAGTACTGCATGCTGCAAGATGACGAAGAGTAAAGTAGCATGGGTAAGGCTCTCCAGACCCAATTGAACTTTGGAGAGAGCTCAAGAAGAGGGGAAGGCCAGTAAGGTCGAAGCTACCGAGGAAGAGGTAGAGGAAGAAGAGGAGGAAGAGTTAAAGGAAGAAATCATTACCACTAGAGAGAGGCGGAGCAACCTCAAGGAGGGAGACAAGAAGGAAGAAGAAGAGGCTGATGAAGAGGCCGAGGTGATATGTCCCAAGTATAATGTTATAATTTTAACCATCTTGTTCATATGAGCTATGACTGTTGGGCTCCGAGGAAGAGAGAAGAGAAAAACCACTATGAAGAAGCAAGCAACACTGGTGGTGATCCAATGATGTTCTTGACTTACAGAGGAGCTGAAGAAGGAAGTAATGAGGTGTGGTACTTGGATACGGGAGCAAGAAACCACATATGTGGGGAGAAAGAGTTGTTCACTAACCTCGAACCAAATGTTGGTGAGGTTAGTGAAGGATCAAGCGCATACCCAACTGCACAAAAAGCCCAGACTGTTGGAGAGGGCACTACTTAATTTTTTATATAAGTAGCAGAGCGCCACGGGTCAAGTGAAGGAACGCTGAACCCAACAATCCCCCCCGGCGTCCAGCACAACCCGTCGGCTCAGAGGTGGGGTTACCACATGGCCCACACGGCTCAGAGGTGGGGTTACCACATGTCCACGGTCTCCTGACCCATCGGACCCACACAGGTAGAAGGGAAAAATCAGGATTTAATAGCCCCCCCGGTCTTGAACCCGTGACCTCCTCTGATACCAATTGAAGGATCAAGCGCATACCCAACTGCACCAAAAGCCCGGACTGTTGGAGAGGGCGCTACTTAATTTTTTATATAAGTAGCAGAGCGCCACGGGTCAAGTGAAGGAACGTCGGACCCAACAGTTAGTTTTGGAGATGCTTCGAAGATCTCGGTGGAAGGCAGAGGGTTGATAGTGGTCACCCTAAATGGAGAGAAGGTGCACCTCAGCGATGTGTTCTATGTGTCAGGCCTGAAGAGTAACATCTTAAGCCTTAGACAGCTAGTCGAGAAAAGCTACTGTGTTCAGTTGAAGGATGACACATTGGCAATGAAAGATCATCAAGGAAGAGAGGTGGTGAAGGTGAAGATGACGATGAATCGTCCCTTTACTCTAAGGATGGATGTCGAGGAGACTGTGTGCCTTGAGATAACTGAGGAAGAAGAAGAAGCATGATTGTGGCATCACAGGATGGGTCACTTGGGCTTCACTGGTTTGAAGCTCTTATCTCATTCCAGGATGGTGGAAGGTCTGCCCATGATCTCACCTCCACAGAAGATCTGTGAGGCGTGTACGAAGGGAAAGCAGAAGCGGCAGACGTTCGAAGGTGGCAAGTCCCGAAGAGCAAGGAGACATCTTGAACTAGTTCACTCAGACATTGCTGGTCCATTTGAGACTACCTCAGTTGGCGGAAGCAAGTACTATATCACCTTCACTGATGACTTCAGTCGGAAGTGTTGGTTGTACTTCTTGAAAGAGAAGTCTGGGGCCCTTGACAGGTTTAAGGAGTTCAAAGAGATGGCGAAGAAGGAGAGCGGACAACCACTAAAGGTGTTGAGGACAGATAGAGGTGGGGAGTACACCTCTAGGTTGTTTGATGATTTCTGTAGAGAGTGTGGGATTTCTCATCAGTTGACAATGGTGTACTCACCCCAGCAGAACGGATTCGCGGAGAGGAAGAATCTTACCATCATGAACATGGCGAGAAGTATGATGAAGGGCAAGGGATTGCCAAAGATGTTCTAGGCGGAAGCACTACAGTGTGTTATGTACTTGCTAAACAGGTGCCCAACGAAGAGCGTAAAGTTCATGACTCCATTCAAAGCTTGGAGTGGATGGAAGACGAGTTTTAAACACTTGAGGGTCTTCGGGTGTGTATCTTATGCTCATGTCCTGGACTAGAGGAGGAAGAAACTTGATGGTAAGAGCGAGAAGTGTTGGGTACATTGGAAAATGTGTACCTGATTTGGAGAAGCCTCACTTAGCTCAATGATATACATCAAGGTGTATTTGATGTTATTTTGAGTTTATATGTGCAGGTTAAGTATTGGCTAAAATGCAGAAAAAAGTTTCTAAGTCCATGTGTCGACACCAGAGGAAGCTGTGTCGACACTTCAGTGAGTTTGTGTCGACACTTTAAAAAGGCTGTGTCGACACACAGAATAGTTAGTCGTCATCAACTATGTCGACACCTGGAGGCAGTGTCGATACACAGAATAGTTAGTTGATATCAACTGTGTCTACACCAGGAGGCAGTGTCGACACACAGAAGCAGAGTCGACATCAACTATGTCGACACCTGGAGGCAGTGTCGACACACAGAATTCTTAGTCTACATCAACTGTATCGACACACAAGACTTGTGTTGACACACAACAGAGTTTCAACATAGTTGATTGCTGAAGAGTGAAGAAGTGATTGTGTCGACACAAATAATCTGTGTCAACACATTCTCAAGATGCAGTGTCTAGAAGCAGTGTCGACATCAAGGCAGCTATGTCGAAACCACCAAAGTCTGTGTCGACACTTAAGTCACTTGTGTCGACACATATTGACAGTTTGTCTCGACACATAATGATAGTCTGTCTCGACGCTTTGCTGACAAAGACAAAGGTTCAAGAACTGACTGGAGACTTGACAGCTGTGAATTACAACAGGTTTACTGATGCTATTGATACTGACAGGAGTTCGTTAGAAACCGGATTAGCCGGTTACCATGGGTGAAGCCTATATATAGACGGACTGTGTCAAATCAAAAAATGAGAATATACATACACACAACTAACACAACTATTGAGAGATTGATCTTTGATCAAGAAAGTGCAAGTCACACAGAAGAAGATCTTCGTGAGAAGATCTAAGAAGACATTCTGAAGTGATTATCTACTCAGATTTTGTCTAAGAAGAATTCAATTAAGGATTCAGAAGGAACTTCAGAAGATTTGGGGAGAGAGAGCTCCAACTGTTTTGAAGTCAAGAAGGAGACTATCACAAGTCTCTCAAGAAGTAGATCCTTAACTAATCTACTAAGTAGATCCAGATCTATTTCTGGAATCCAAGGAGGAAGCTGCCAGTCAGTCAACTTCAAAGGAGATCAACCCTTCTGAGTTAAGATTCAAGAAGCTTTGAAGAAAGCTAAGAACAGGTTGATTTCTGCCATCAGTCTCATCAAGAAGCTGATCAAGAATCCTTTTATCCTTTCTCTCTCAACAAGGGTAAGAGTTCATCAAAAATACTTATCAAATTCTGTAGGATCTTTTCAAAGATCTGAGTTGTAAGCCTGTGTTATAAAGGCTGAGTGTAGGAGATTTAGATCTCTGAGTGGTAAGGTTGTTTGATCCTGATTTTAGGAGATTTAGATCTCTGAGTGGTAAGGCTGTTTGAGCCTGAGTGTAGGAGAATTAGTCCTCTGAGTTGTAGGCCTTGTGGCAAGGCTGAGGTAGGGCTTATTAGCCTGAGCTGTAGGAGTGTGGATACATTCTGAGTTGTAGGAATCCTTCAGGATTCTGAGCTGTAAGATCTGTGGATCTGAGAAAAAAGGAAGAAGTTAGGCTGAATCTAGCATATTGTTGGATAGGAGAAGGGGGAAAGTGGATGTTTCCCAGACCTTGGGGAACCACTATAAATAAGTGTGCAATCTGTGATTTGTGTAATTATAGATTCTGTGATTGTATATGCTGTGTTAGCTGTAGAGTTTTCAGATTTATATTAAAGAACTGAAGTTATATTCTGCCTTAGATTGAAACAAGGATAAGAACCTATTCACCCACCCTCTAGGTGTTTAGGTTGTCTTGAAGTTAAATCAATCAAGAAGTATATCTTTGTGGGCTACGCTCCGATAAGTAAAGCTTACAAGTTATACAATCCTGTGACGAAGAAGTCAATCATCTCTAGAGATGTGCTGTTTGAAGAAGATAGTTATTGGAGCTGGGATGAGAAAGATAGAAGCGTCAAAACAATGTTCTATGATGATGATGAAGAAGAAGGTGGTCATGAAGCTGAAGCTGTGGATGGTGGAGCTGAACCACCATCACCACCGAGCAGAGATTCAGGGGGAGCTTCGACTCTCTGCTCTAGTGTAATAAGCACCAACAAAGGAAGTTCTAATAGAGCAAGCACTAGCGGGAGCAACTCTGAAAGTTCTCAACCTAGGATGAGAAGGTTGGAGGAGATCTACGAGGAGACGGAGTCGATTCATGCTAACTTTTCTTTATATTGTCTTTTAGCAGATTGTGAGCCGTACTCGTATGATGAAGCAACTCAAGAGAAGACTTGGAGGAAAGCAATGGATGAAGAGATTACATCCATCAAGAAGAATGATACTTGGGAGTTAGTCACTCTGCCAGCAGGTCACAAGCCCATAGGAGTGAAATGGGTGTACAAAGTGAAGACTAACAAAGATAGAGAAGTGGAGAAGCATAAAGCAAGACTCATCGCGAAAGGCTATCGATAAGTCCAAGGAGTGGACTACGACGAGGTCTTTGCTCTAGTGGAGTGGATTTATACTATCAGACTGATCATTGCACTAGCAACTCAGTATAAGTTGAAGATCTGTTAGATGGACGTCAAGTCTGCTTTTCTGAATGGGTACTTGAAGGAAGATGTGTATGTCCCTCAACCTCCTGGATATAAGTTGAAAGATCAAGAGAAGAAGGTCTACAAGCTGAATAAGGCGCTGTACGGGTTGAAGTAAGCGCCTCGTGTATGGAATGAAAGAGTAGATGCATACTTTCAGAAGAACGGGTACATGAAGAGCCCGTATGAGTATGCACTCTACACAAAGGAGGAAAAGAATGGAGATATCATGGTCGTGTGCTTGTATGTTGACGACATGATATTCATTGGCAACAACTCTCTTATGTTTGAAGAGTTCAAGAAGACGATGAAGAAGGAGTTCGAGATGACTGATATGGGAGAACTCACATACTTCTTGGGCATTGAGGTACAACAGAGTGAAGATGAGATCTTCATTTCTCAGAAGAAGTACGCGAAGGAAATTTTGAAGAAGTTCCGAATGGAGAATATTAAGACTATCTCTACTCCTGCTGATCCGGGAATGAAGTTGAGGAAGGATTCGAAGGAGGAAGCGGTTGACTCTACATTGTTTAAGAGTCTAGTTGGAAGTCTACGCTATCTGACTTTCACTAGGCCTGATATCATGTATGTAGTTGGAGTTGTTAGTAGATATATGGAGGAGACGAAGCAAGATCACTTCATGTTGGGTACATTGGAAAATGTGTACTAGATTTGGAGAAGCCACAACTCAGTCAATGATATGCATCAGTGTGTATTTGATAGAAGTTTGAGTTTTATTGTGCAGGTTTAAAAATTTGAAGGAAAATTTCTAAGTACAAGTGTCGACACTTGTGAAGAAACTGTGTTGACACTCAGGAAACTTGTGTCGACACTAAGGCGAGCTGTGTCGACACACAAGAAAATTGTGTCAACACTCAGGGAATTTGTGTCGACACCCAGCTGCTATGTCGACACTCAGGAAAGCTGTGTCGACACACTGACAAAATGTGTCGACACTTATAAAGAAGTTGTGTCGACACTCAAATCTATGTCGACACCTAAAGAAGTAGTTGTGTCGACATCCAGAATTGTATCGACAACTTAAAATAGAATTATGCCGACACTTGAAACAGAAGATGAGTCGACACTCAGGAGCTATGTCGACACCTGAAGCAATTGTGTCGACACACAGGACTTATGTCGACTCACCAACTCTTAAGAGGTTGTGTCGAGTTTAGAAGTAATTGTGTCGACACACAGGACTTGTGTCGACACACACTCAACGCCATTTGACAAACACTCAATGCCATCTGTCTGCAACAGAAATGTCGAGACAAGAAGCTGCTGTGTCAACATACAGGACTTGTGTCGACACATACAACAAAAAGCAGTGTCGAGAAGTAGAAGTATTACTGTGTTGACACTTGGAGTATTTGTGTCGACACCTTGAAGACTTGTGTCGACACTTAGCCTATATGTGTCGATACATGTAAAGCAGTCTGCTGAGTGTTGTATACTGAGTTGGACAGACATTGAAGAACCAGGTGATGTGACAGGTGACTTGACAGCTGTCATAACTAACCAGTCTGACACCACTTGCATAACTGTCAGAAGTCCGTTATGAACCAGATCTGCCGATAACAATGGAGCAAGCTCTATATAAGAGCCAGATCAGAAACGATTCATAATCATCAATGTGAAAAGATCTCTGGATCATAAAGAAGAATTCTGACAGATCAAGGCCTGTTTGCAAGAAAGATTCAGAGTTCAATCTGAATCTAAAGAAGAAGCTGACTGAAGATCAACTTCAACTTGAAGAGTAGATCCACCTTATTTGTCCTTATCAATAAGCTTTGAAAAGCTAAGTTAGGTTGGAATAGAAGGATCAGTTTATACAAGAACTGATCAAGAAGAAAACATCAACAGAGGAATCTAGCTGGTGAAGTTTTCTGAAACTTATTACTCAAAAATTCTTGTAGGATCTATTGTTGGATCTGAGATTGTAAGCCTAAAATTATAAAGGCTGAGGTAGGGCAGTGTGCCTGAGGTAGGACTTGTAGAAAGTCTGAGTTGTAAGCCTAATTATAAAGGCTGAGGTAGGGCAGTGTGCCTGAGGTAGGACTTGTGGAAAGTCTGAGTTGTAAGCCTAATTATAAAGGCTGAGGTAGGACTGAGGCCTGAGGTAGGATTCAGGGAAGAATCTGAGATAGGACTTGTGTAAAGTCTGAGGTGTAGGAACCATTTTGGGTTCTGAGTTTGTAAGATCTGCGGATCCGAGCTAGTGGAAGGAAGTTAGGCTGAATCCAGTTATCTACTAGATAGGCGAAGGGGGAAAGTGGATGTACCCATATCTTGGGGAACCACTATAAATCTGGTGTTTGCTGTGTTGCATTTAATTTCTATAGATAGAATTATTTTGTGCTAAAAGTAGTTGTAAATATCTGTTTGCCTTAAAATCAAAAAGACACAAAAAGATTAGAACCTATTTACCCCCCCCTAGGTGTTTAGGCTTTTGAATCAAAGTCTTTCAAGTTGTATCAGAGTGAGGTTCTTTAAAATTTGACCTAACAGTCAGAGGATTTCTCCAAGGCTAAAAACAGGCAACAAAAATGGGTTCAAGTGAAAATCAAAAGGAGTTTGGATCTATGAAATTACCCATATGCAGGAAAGAATCTTTTGGCATTTGGAAAGAAAGGGTCAGGCTATTTATGGAAGCATCTGATCCAAGAATTTATATCATAGTACAGGAAGGCCCCTTCATCCCAATGAAAGTTTCAGTTCTTGATGCAAACATTCAAACTCCAAAGAGTTATTCAGAGATAACTAAGGATGAGATCATCTAGGCTACATTAGATAAAAGAGCTCAGAATATAATTGTAAGTGACATAGATGATGCAACATTCCAGAATCTTGTGCACTGTAAAACATCCAAAGAAATGTGGGATACACTGATTGTCTATATGGAAGGCACAGAAGAAGTCAGAGAGGACAGAAAGTCTATGCTGAATCAGAAGTATGAGAGCTTTAGGCAGAATAAAACTGACAGTATAGCTGAATGCTATAAAAAGTTTTTCAGAATAGTGAATGAACTTATGATATATGGAAGAGTCTTCAGTACTTATGAACTGAATGACAAGTTTCTTAGGTCCCTAACAAAGGATTTGGACACTAAGATATGTACAATCAGGGAATTGGCCAGACTAGCTCACACACCTCCACCTATACTTTTTGGAAAGCTGCTTTCATATGAAATGTAGCTTACTGCTAGGAAAGAGGAAGAGAAAGGTAGCAGATCTTAACATAAAGAAAAGTCAGTAGCCTTCAAGGCTGAGGGCTCAAGGAAGGGTAAGAGAAAATATCCTTCTCCACCTAGAAGGAGTACTGAAGCAGAAGAAGGTGTTCCTGAAACAAGTACATCAGATAGTCATACATCTGATGAAGACTTTGCTGTCTTCACAAGACAATTCCAAAGGTTCATGAAGAAAAAGAATTGGAGAACCAGGCCTTCATCTACAACCTATTCCAAAGATGAATACTACAGGAAGAAGAAAACACCTAAGGAGGACAGGTATGCTTCTAAAATTGGTAAACAATCTAATTCTAAGATTGTGTGTTATTGCTGCAACAGGTCTGGGCATGTCATAGCTGACTGTCCTGACAAAAGAAAGGATTCAAAGGACAAGAAGAAGCAGCTGGTCAAAGGAAAGAAGGAGAAGTCTCTAGTGGCTCAGAAGGAGAAGAGTTGGACAGACTCTTCATCTTCAGAATCTGAAAAAGAGGCAGAAGCATATATTGGACTCTTCTCAACAGAAGGGGATTCTGGAGAATTAGAATTCCTACAAATGCTGGACTCTATAAATGGAGTAGAATAATATTGATGTAAAGGGTTGATGGATCAATCTGAAGAAGATAAGTGCCAGGATCAGTCTGGACCAAGTAAGGTAAACAATTCACCCTTAGTCTCAGATTACTTTACAGGATCAGAATCAGAAGCATCTTCTTCAAAAGAAGTGGATGGATCTGAGTCTGAGGGGGATGTTCACCAACTCATTAATGAGTATGGTGGGTTGTTGCATGCTCTAAAGAAGAGCAAGTTTCTTGTTAAAGAGCAGACCAATGAGATTGAGTCTCTCAAACTGGCTGCAGCATATTCAACAAAACTACTGGATCAAAAACTAAATGAAGTTGCCAAATTGAAAAACATTACAGTTATTCAGATGGGCACAATCTCATTCAAAAAGAATCATATCAAGAAACTGGAGGGAAAACTTCAGCAAGAGAGAGAGAGCTAGTGGCAAAATTCTCCAAGCCAAAATAAGTCTTACCTTTGATAGATAATTTTGTTTCACAAAAAGGAAAGACTGGTCTGGGCTTCAAGGGAAGAACTAGGGCTACCAATTCTCATAGAAAAGGTAAAGTCCCAGTTCAGCCTCAAGCTTTTAATCCCCCTATTTTCTTAAAGAAGGTAGTGAATCCTACTAACAGGTATGATCATGACATGACACATGGTCACTGTGAGCATGAAAATTTCATGAGCAAGGGTGCTAATGCCAATAGACCAATCTATAGGCATGCCCATCATATTCAAGGGGAGTTCTTGAAGAATGT
This sequence comes from Platanthera zijinensis, assembly GCA_039513925.1. NCBI lineage: Eukaryota > Viridiplantae > Streptophyta > Magnoliopsida > Asparagales > Orchidaceae > Platanthera > Platanthera zijinensis. The sequence continues at coordinate 156,194,650 of CM077090.1, read as the reverse complement.
TGTTCCAGCACCAAAACTTAACAAGCTTACTGACAACAAAGTAAGAAGGCCTGCCCTAAGAATAGGTATAGTAGGTTTGAGTGTTGGTGTTGTGGCAAGGTAGGCCACTTTGCTATGGATTGCTGATTTAACTTAAGTGTTAAAACCAAAAGTAGGATTCCTGTTAGATCAGTCACAGAGTTTCAAACTAACAAGGACCTAGGACCCACTAGCAAGTTGGGTTCTAAGGGTAAGTGATTCATTATTTGTTGCAGGTAAATCCAAGTGACCATACCCCTATATGGTACTTGGATAGTGGCTATTCCAGACATATGACTGGAACAAGGAGAATGTTGAGGGACTATGTGCCCATAAAGAATGGACCAAAAGTTATCTTTGGTGGATCAGAAAAGGGAATCATAAAAGGATTTGGTAACATCTCTTGTGATTCAATTACTATCACTAAAGTGGCTTATGTAAAGGGTTTAAAATATAACCTGATTAGCATAAGTCAACTTAGTGATCTAGGTTATGATATTTCTTTCCACAAAGGGGAGTGCCTAATAAAAAGTTCAAGTGATCAAGAGATCATTTTGACTGGCATTAGGAAAGGAAATGTGTATTGCCTTAACCTAGAATGTGAGTCTAACATCTCACCTATTTGTTTGGTTGTAGGAGAGAAAGCTTCTCTATGTGTCAAATAGCACAAGAGGCTAGCTCATCTGAACTATAAGTCAATTGGACTGCTGTTCAGCATGGGATTAGTGAGAAATGGTCCTCAAGTTCAGTGCATAAAAGAGGGTGTGTGCTCAGCTTGCTAAAAAGGCAAGCAGACTAAGTCCTCTTTTCGTCACTTGACATCAAAGATTCAAAGAGATGTTTGTATCTCATGCATATGGATTTGTTTGTTCCTATGCCAGTTCATAGTATTGGTAGGAAAGCATACACACTTGTTGTTGTGGATGACTATTCTACATTTACATGGGTTTTCTTCTTGAGGCAGAAATCTGAAACCCTAACTATTTTCCAGACTTTTGTCAGACAAATACAGAATGAATACAACAGCTCAGTGGTCAAAATCAGAAGTGACCATGGAACTGAATTTCAGTCTCAATATATGACAAAATTCTGTGAAGAACTTGGGATTCATCAGGAATTCTCTTCACCTAGAACTCCTCAGCAAAATGGTATTGCTGAAAGAAAGAATAGGACTATAATTGAAGCCAGTAGAACTCTACTTACTTACACTACTCTCCCTGAATACTTCTAGGCTGAGGCAGTAAATACTGCATGTCATGTGCTTAATAGGTCCTCCATCAATAAGAAATACAAGATGACTCCCTACTAGATTTTAAAAGGCAGAAAACCAAACATATCTTATTTCAGAATCTTTGGTAGTAAGTGTTTTGTACTAGTTAATGATAAACACTACCAAACTAAGTTTGCTGCCAAATCCCTAGAAGGGATATTTGTTGGGTACAACAACCATAGTAGAGCATACAAGATCTACAACTTGACTACTCAAGTTGTAGAAGAATCTGTGCATGTTGTATTTGATGAGTCAATGTTTATTAACAGTGAATTATCTAGTTCTTGAGTTAGTTCTACATGCCTAACAGATAAGATGGACAAGCTGACCATCAATGAAGATGTTCATGCTAAACTGGATGAGGATAAAGATGCCAGCTATCCAGGGGGAGATCAAGTCCCTCTGGGTGAAGAAGAAAATGTGGAGCATCAAGATGAGGAAACTGGAGATAGCCATAATGGTGACAGAATTCCTCCAGCAAGGAGACACCTGAAAGATCATCCAGCTCACCAGATCATTGGTGATGCAAGTCAAGGTGTTCTAACAAGGAGAAGGAGCATGAACACAGTTTTGTATTCTAGCTTCCTATCTCAGATAGAACCCAGGAAGATTGAAGAGGCCATGCAAGACACTAACTGGATTGATGCAATGCAAGAAGAGCTCAGTCAGTTCAAAAGGTGTAAGGTTTGGGAACTGGAGCCGAAACCTAAGGATCACAACATAATAGGAACTAAGTGGATCTATAGGAACAAGCTTGATGAGAATGGAACAATAGTCAAGAACAAGGCTAGACTGGTAGCAAAAGGCTACAAGCAAGAGGAAGGTATTGATTTTGATCAAACTTTTGCTCCAGTGGCAAGGCTGGAGGCAATAAGGATGTTCTTGGCCTATGCTGTCTATCAAGGGTTCAAAGTATATCAAATGGATGTGAAATCATCATTTCTGAATGGTGATTTAAAATAAGAAGTCTATGTAGAACAACCCTCAGGTTTTGTAGACTCTCACTTTCCTGATTATGTAGATAGGCTTAGGAAAGCTCTATATGGTTTGAAACAAGCTCAAAGGGCTTGGTATGAAACCTTATCTGTCTTTCTCATTGAGAATAAATTCTCTAGAGGAAAGATAGACAAAACTCTATTCTATAGGGAATCAAAAGGCAGGATAATTCTAGTCCAGATATATGTGGATGACATTATCTTTGGCTCTACTGAGAACAACCTTTATAGGAAATTTGCCAAACTTATGCAAGGGAAGTTTGAGATGAGCAGTATGGGTGAGCTGAAGTTCTTATTGGGACTTCAAGTTAGACAGACTGAGAGTGGGTTGTTCATATCCCAGTCTAAGTTCACCAAGGAGTTGATTAAGAAGTATGGTTTGGACTCAGCTTCTACAATGAAAACTCCAATGGGAACAAGTTTGCCTATATGCAAAGATGAAGCAGGGAAACCTGTTGATGAGTCTTTGTATAGAGGGATAATTTGCTCCCTACTATACTTGACTGCTAGTAGACCTGACATCATGTATGCAACATGTGTTTGTGCTAGGTATCAAGCATGCCCTAAGAAATCTCATTATACTGCAGCTAAAATAATTTTGAGATATCTTAAGGGCACACCTAATCTAGGCCTTTTATACCCTAAGAATAGAGATTTTCTATTAACAGGTTTCTCAGATGCAGATTTTGCTGGATGCAAGGAAGACAGAAAAAGTACCACAGGAACCTATCAGTTCCTTGGTGGGAGGCTGATGTCATGGAGCAGCAAGAAGCAAACCAGTATAGCTATATCAACAGCTGAATCAGAGTATATCGCCGCAGGTAGCTGTTGTACACAATTGATGTGGATGAAGCATCAACTAGAAGATTATGACATCCAGGTAAGTAGAATACCATTATTTTGTGATTCTACAAATGCTATTTCTTTTGCTAAGAATCTTGTGTCACACAGTAGGACCAAGCATATAGAAATAAAGTTTCATTTTATCAAAGAACATGTTGAAAAAGAAAATATTAGTCTAGAGTTTGTAAAAACAGATAATCAAATAGCTGATATTTTCACAAAACCACTAGATGAAACTAAATTCAATAATTTCAAAGTTGAATTAGGTATGTTGAACCTAGAATAGGTTAACAAAAGTTTCCATGAGTAGCATCAGTAAACACCAAATTTCTCTTGAAATTTATCTAAGTACAATGTTTGTGTCGACACAAGCAAGTTGTGTCGACACACTCAATATGTTGTGTCGACACAGAAAAAGGATGTGTCGACACAGAAATAGTATCTGTGTCGACAGGAGAATAGGTGTCGATATAGCCTTGTCGAGACAATAAGTCGTGAGGATATTTGTGTCGAAGCAAAAAGTCAGTGTCGACACAACTCTGTCTAGACTTAAGTTGTCAGCGTCGACACAGACGCAAGTATGTCGACACAGACTCAAGTATGCCGACACATAAATGTGTCGACTTAAAATATGTTTTGTCAACTTAGAAATTAGTATGTCGACACATAGTCATGTCAACTTAACTTAAGTTATGTCAAGACCTAGGTCATTTTTGTCGACACAAAAACAGATTTGTCGACTTAAGCCCGACTTTTGATCTGCCCTGGACTCAAGTACTATAAATAGGTGAATCCAAAATCTGGTCGATTACGCTATCAGAATTTTTGACTCTACACCTTCTGTCGACATAGACCTTCTCTTCTCTTCTCCTCAGCACTTACGTCAATGGCGCCACACCAAGAAGACAAGGTTAATGAAGGTTACGAACTGGTTCGCGAAGGTTTCACAACTGCTTCTGACAAAATTCAGGGAGTCATTGCCCTAATCTCTGAAAATGGACTAGAATTTTTTGTCTCAGAACTGACCAAAATTTGGAAGAAGGAAGTCATGGAGTTCTACACAACCGCTACTGTGGACACAGAAGGACAGAAAATCAAGGCGTCTGTTCAAGATACCCGAGTGAAGCTCACATTGAAATCAATTAGGAAAGCACTACACCTGCCATTGATTAAGGATACAGACGAAATTACTCCATCCCAAATAACTGAAGCATTAAGCTAGTGTGGACTGAATCCCAGTATTAAGATTGGCTCATCCATCAATAGAAAAGGGATGAATTCCCAAGGAAAATTTCTTTCAGAAGTGGTGGGCGACGTGATTATCTGCAAAATAGGAGGACATGATCGAATTTCTGCCCACATGTTCAATTTGATGGTGAGAATAATATTCAAGATAAACACTTACTGGGTAGCAGTAGTGTTTAATAAACTACAAGAAGGAACAAAGAAACCTAACCTGAGAAGGATCCTCAGCCTATGCTTAACATCAGTAGTTCCAGATGTACTGAAACAAGAAAATTGCTCTAAGATAAATCATATGAGAAAAATGGATGTAAGGATACTGTCAAGGTGGGAAAGGGTTCTAACCAAGGAAGTCCCTGCTCTTAAGAAGCAAACTAACAAAGACAAGAAGAAAAATAAGGTGGCTGTATATGCTGACTCCTCCAATGATTTTGAGGAGGAAGTGGTCTTCAGTTCTGATGAAGACCGGCAACAACAATATGTTCAAGCTCAAGCAAAGGACTGTGAGCCCCAAGAGCAACAAATTGAATCTACTCCAGGGGGAAAAAACCAAGAAAAAGAAACTGAGTTGCCTGCCCAAGGGGGAGGTATTGATAATGCTGTCTTGGATAGTGACTTAGCTGCAGACATAATAATGGATGTTGTATCTGAAATCAACTCTGCAGCTAAAGTAACTGATAAAAATGATGCTCAACATGAGCCAGTAAGTTTCTTCTCCACAGACTAGTGATGAATTATAGTATTCTCCTCAAAAATTATTCAAAGGGACACTTTTGTTTACACAACAAAAGAGGTCTATCAATTGGTATTAGTCTTTTCAGTAGTTTTTTTTAAAAAAAACTAATCTTATTCCTTCTGAATAGATACAGTAGGAATTTACAATGGAAGAATTATTTCCTAATCCTCTTACTGATAGAACTAAGGGGGAGGAAATTGAAAAAGAAAAGGAAATTCTAAGGACTGAGGGGGAGTTATCCAAGGATACCCCAGCTGAAAAGAACACTGTTGATATTGAAAGTACATCTGAATCTTTTGAAGATGAAGAAGCCATAATGGCTAAGAAAAGAAAGTTGTCTGTGTTAAAGAAGAAGAGTTCTGGATATAAGAAAGCTTTGCAAATGGGAACAGCACCATCTACATCAACTGTGGACTTCAGTTCTTTACTGGTCCAAATGCAGATAAAATTAGATAATCAAAGGCAGACTATAGAAAAATATGTGGATGAAACTCACAAGGAGTTACAGTTTCAGTTGGCCCAAGACATCAAATCCATTAGATTTGAAGTAAATCAAAATAAGAAGGAGATGACAGATTGCTTCCATAAAGGAGGTAATGCTGTGGTGTTGCTGGCCAAGCAACAACAAGATATACAAGCTAAAGTGGATGAGATTGAAGTAAAGCAGGGATATATACTAGAGAATCAGATTAGAATGAATGAAAATCTCAAGGATTCACATCATGTAATATTGACAAAGCTCACTGATTCTAGCACTACTCTGAAGGCTGAAATCTCCAAGCAAATCCAAGATGATATATCTGCTGTCAAAGCCACATTTCAAGAATCTCAAGAGAAAATAAAAACCTTCCTAACAAAATTCAGAGCTTATTTTAAAGAGGGAACTGAATATCTAGCTGATCAAGTCAGATTCCAGAAGGAAGATTTAAGAGATCATATTGCAAGAGAAGTCATAAAGGGGGAGAGATTACTAGTAAAAGTCAGCTCTGACCATGCTAAATGGACTACCAATAACATCAGAGCCACTCTTGGATATCCTCCTCTGTGTGATGATGCTAATGTAGCTTAGTCTGGGATTCAACCTGAATATTTTGAAGGAGATCAGCCTGAAGTTGCTCAAGTGATCTACCCCCCAGCTGATTTTGAAATGGCTCAAGAAGAAGTGCTGAAAATATATAGTCCTCCACCAGAGGTACAAAATGTAATTCTTGAAAAGGTTGAAATGTTAGAAGTTACATTGGAAGCTCAGAAGAAAGCTCAACTCTCCAAGAAGAGATTCCGAGAGCAGGCTGAGCTGAAGCCAGATTTTGAGCAGTGGAGCCCAACTTTTAAAAATATCATACTTACTGCCTGGAAAGCTGTTAAGGATAAAACCCATGACAGGGGTAAGTGGTATTCTGAGCAAGAGTGGAATAAGTATCAAGCTGGACAAGAAGCAATTCTTCAACATAGAAGAAGTGCTAAGGCTGGGAAGCTACCTGCTAATGCTCAAGAGCCAAGAAAGTACTTCCCCAAACCTTTTCACTATTTTGAAAGACAAAAGATCAAGGCTAAAGAATTGAAGAAGAAAGCTCTCAAAGGGAAAAAGCTAGCTGAAGATGTTGAACCTTCTGTGCTGGCTAAAATCAAGTCTGGCAAATGGATAGTTATTAAGGAACCTAGTCAATAATAGGATTGCTAGGTTCTTGTAATAGAATAATGTATTACTTTTCCTTTTATTCTATAAGAAATTTATGTAAACCAAAATTTTTTCTGATCAATGAAATTTGGTTCAGTATTAAGTGTGTGTTGTTTAAAATGATTATGTAATTATCTGCTCTGAAATGTTTTTACTTCTGTCACAATTTTGTTTTATCTAAAGAGATGTATATCTTTGACTAAGGGTTATGACTTCTCCAAATAGGGGGATATTATTGGGTACATTGGAAAATGTGTACTAGATTTGGAGAAGCCACAACTCAATCAATGATATGCATCAGTGTGTATTTGATAGAAGTTTGAGTTTCATTGTGCAGGTTTAAAAATTTGATGGAAAATTTTCTAAGTACAAGAGTCGACACTTGTGAAGAAACTGTGTCGACACTCAGGAAACTTGTGTCGACACTCAGGCTGTAAGACCCCCCTCCCGGAACACAACACACGGCACGAGGGGAGTCTTATGCCCGAAATAGCCGCCTTGCGGTAGCACTAACACACGGGTTAGCCTTTACCATAAGACGCCTATTCCGCCGGCTACAATCCATATCACATATACCATGCCAACCCAACCATAACAGAAAAGTAAAGCAGTTTAATTCACAGCTAAGTTTAAGTCCAAAAGAGCGGAAGATAACAAGCACAACAGGCTTGTACAAAAGAACAAGAGTCTAGAAATGTTTTGCCAAACGGCTACATGAAAACACTCACGACTGTCACTGACGGTGCCGATGGCACCACCACTTCAGGTCCTATCGTCCAGGCCTGGCTGTCCTGCTGCATAGTCCGTTGCTGCTCTACCTGCGGGGTTTCCTCCTAAAAAGGAAGACGTAGCAACCGTTAGTCATAAGACTAAGTGGCTTCACATCCGCTCCCCCGGCGACTCCTCGGCACCGGGCGGAGAAAGGAACAAAGGTACAATGTATATATATATATAAGCAAGTAAACAAACAGGTGACTGTAAATATGGTGGAGTATAAACTACGCTACACAACTAGCAGTTCTACAAATATCTATAATATATGACAGCAGGTATAAGTAATCAGAATAGTAACTTAACTTATAAGAGTGCCCATACAAACTTATAAGTTAAGGATCGGCTTAACAGTAAAGTAACTCATCGTATAAGAGTACCCATACAAACTTATACGATGAGGATCTTGTGTATGCAATGAATGATATGATATGAATGTTATGCTATGACCGAATCATGCGCACGCACATGCAAGTTGCTATGTCGACACAGACTTGAAGTTCCCATTTTTCGAGCAGGTAGCTAACCTCTCAGGCGTCGTCCGTTGTGGCCAGACGGCGACAGTGGAGCGGGCGTCTCCACTACTAGGTGGTATCACACTACCTATCCTAGGCCCTCGTACGCCTCAACGCTAAAAACACAACAGCGGAGCTCACATGCGTACTACGGCTCAGAAGGGGTCTTGGGTAGATGTGCACCAAGAACACAGCCCAACCTGGCCTTTGATTTCGAACCGGATGGAACCTCGGAAACGCACGAGGTGCAAGCCCAACCGTTCTCATGGCGTGGAGGAGATCTCGGGTTATGGACACCAAGTATCTAACCCTACCGCACAAGGTCTACCCATTGGCTCCCATCGGTGTGACGACTGGCGAACCCGTAGACCTGCATAGTCATTATCTCAATATCGCGACACGATGAATCGTCGCACATTGCATGCCCCAAAACAACTCACTCGATGCTACCCGTAGGGAGGCTTCAACTCTAAGCATCGGTTGTTAATAAACCCCTTGGGCTCGGATTACGGTTACAAAATACTCTTCACATAGTGTTCATCATATTCACGCCCACCTATTCAATGAATTCACCTCAACACTACGTATAATAGATATGTTCAACACCCAACTATATAAATATATTCTACACCAATCTCAACCCTTAATTTCTAGCCTTCTCATCCACTCCATTTCCCCACCAATACATGGTTATTCCTTATTACACAACCAAATGAGTAACCATGCTAAATTATAGTAACAACAACATTATAGATATATGGGAGCAAGATAACAAATGAGCAAATCGCAACCATTGCAAGAGTGCTAACATTGTAAATTAACAAGTGCATTAATCATAGGATAGCCCGATACTAAAACTGGGATTCCCGGAGCTACAGGAATCCAATCACAATGCTCAACCCCTCGTTGGAAAGGTATTCGCGAGGGCTACGACTTTTGTGTTGAGTCGATCGCCCAGATCTGGTCGCAACATACCAGAAATTCAACTCGAATACGTACAGGAAACAGTTTCCTGTACAGGATTTTCCCGAACGCAGCGGACTCGAACCAGCTTTCCCGTGGCTACGGGTATCGCATGGAAACGTGCAACCACTCGTTGGAAAGGTAATTTCAAGGGCTACGACTTTCGTGTTGAGTCGATCACCCAGATCTGGCCAGAACACCTCTGAAATTGGCCACGAAGGTCGCCGCGTGCAGAAATCAGATTTCTGCACGCATCTTAAGGCGAGATGAACGGCATCCGTTCATCTTCTTCCTTGCAACGACCTCGCATAAACTTCTCCAGAAATCACACCCAACCTTATTTCTCCTCTCAAAGCCAAACCCTCAACGAAAACCCCTCTCATCTCCACTTTGAATGATGAGAAGGTTGAGGGAGACTAAGCCTAGAAAACCTAGGCATGGCTTATCCTAAGAACTCTCCTCCTCACCATCAAGACTCTATGGAGTCGATGTCTCTCCTAAAATAACTACAGATCTAGCACCAAGGGAGAGGGGAGAAAGCTCACCTCAAGTCCAGCGGTACCACCATGGCCGGCCATGAGCCTCGCACTCCTTCGTAGCGGCATTTCGTTTCCGCCAAGGATGGCTCGGCAATCTTCTTCCAAGGATGGCTCCGGCAAGCCTCTTCCTCCTCCAGCCAAGAGAACTCTCTCAGAAATTTCGGGGCAGAAGAAAGGGGATGAAATGCTAGGGTTTCACATCTTTTTCATTTTTATACACCGCAGACACGGGTAGGCACACGGCCGTGTTCCTACCCGTGTTCCGGTGACACGGCCGTGTCGCCTGCCATGTTTAGGGCCGTGTTCATCCCAGAATATCTTTCTGCCGTGTCGGGGTTGCGGCACACGGGTAGAGACACGGCCGTGTCTCGACCCGTGTCCTCAGCACACGGGTAGGGACACGCCCGTGTCCCAATACCCGTGTACCTCTCTGACTGGTAAGCCTAATATTGGCATGAGGCACACGGGTATGGACACGGCCGTGTCCATACCCGTGTCGGCCAAAATCACCGTTTTGCCTTGTTTTCCTCATTTCCCATACGTTCGCACCTGTTCACCCACACCCCCATTGGGCTCACCACAGCCCCCTTGACTCAAATACGCAATCAAGGGGCCTAGCGCGAATTGGGACGTTACACAGGCGAGCTGTGTCGACACACAGGCAAATTGTGTCGACACTCAGGGAAGTTGTGTCGACACCCAGCTGCTATGTCGACACTCAGGAAAACTGTGTCGACACACTGGCAAAATGTGTCGACATTTATAAAGAAGTTGTGTCGACACTCAAAGCTATGTCGACACCTAAACAAGCAGTTGTGTCGACATCCAGAATTGTGTCGACAACTTAAAACAGAATTGTGTTGACACTTGAAACAGAAGATGAGTCGACACTGAGGAATATGTCGACACCTGAAGTAATTGTGTCGACACACAGGACTTGTGTCGACTCACCAACTCTCAAGAGGCTGTGTCGAGTTTAGAAGTAATTGTGTCGACACACAGGACTTGTGTCGACACACACTCAATGCTATTTGACAAACACTCAACGCCATCTATCTGCAACAGAAATGTCGAGACAAGAAGCTGCTGTGTCGACACACATGACTTGTGTCGACATATACAACAAAAAGCAGTGTCAAAAAGTAGAAGTATGACTGTGTCGACACTTGGAGTATTTGTGTCGACACCTTAAAGACTTGTGTCGACACTTAACCTATATGTGTCGACACATGTAAAGCAGACTGCTGAGTGTTATATACTGAGTTGGGCAAACATTGAAGAACCTGGTGATGTGATTGGTGACTTGACAGCTGTCATAACTAACCAGTCTGACACCACTGTCATAGCTGTCATAACTGTTAGATCTGAGATTGTAAGCCTAAAATTATAAAGGCTGAGGTAGGGCAGTGTGCCTGAGGTAGGACTTGTGGAAAGTCTGAGTTGTAAGCCTAATTATAAAGGCTGAGGTAGGGCAGTGTGCCTGAGGTAGGAATTGTGGAAATTCTGAGTTGTAAGCCTAATTATAAAGGCTGAGATAGGGCTGAGGCCTGAGGTAGGATTCAGGGAAGAATCTGAGGTAGGACTTGTGTAAAGTCTAAGGTATAGGAACCATTTTGGGTTCTGAGTTTGTAAGATTTTCGGATCCGAGCCAGTGGAAGGAAGTTAGGCTGAATCCAGTTATCTATTGGATAGGCGAAGGGGGAAAGTGGATGTACCCATATCTTAGGAAACCACTATAGATCTGGTGTTTGTTGTGTTGCATTTAATTTCTGTAGATAGAATTATTTTGTGCTAAAAGTAGTTGCAAATATCTGTTTGCCTTAAAATCAAAAAGACACAAAAAGATTGAACCTATTCACTCCCCTCTAGGTGTTTAGGCTCTTGAATCAAAGTATTTCACTTCACAACAGTGAAGAGGATCTTGAGGTATGTGAATGGGACGAGAGATCATTGTTTGATGTACTCAACTGCAGAAGAGTTGAAGTTGGTCGGATACTCCGACGGTGATTATGGCGGAGATGTGAATGACCGAAAGAGCACGTCAGGATATGCTTTTCATGTGGGAACAGTTGTGCTCTCATAGAGTTCGAAGAAGCAGACAACAATTTCTCTCTCAACATATGAAGATGAATACATCGCAGCAGCTGCTTGTACTTGTCAAGCTATTTGGCTGAGAAATCTCTTGCAGGAGTTACATCATCCACAAGATGATCCTGTGACAATCTATGTTGACAATATGTCTGAGATTCAATTAGCAAAGAACCCATTGTTGCATGGGCGCAACAAGCATATCGAGACAAAATATCACTTTCTTCGTGAGCAAGTGCAGTAGAAGGTGGTGGAGTTGGTTTATTGCCCCACGGGAGAGCAAATTGCAGACATTTTCACATAGGCGTTGAAGACTGAGACGTTCATGAAATGTAAGAGCAAACTCGGCATGTTGTCGTGTTTGAGGGTGAGATTGTCGGCGGAAATAAAGCATTGACTGAAGTCAATGTTGGTTAATATAATAAATATATAATATTGTATATGGAGCCATGGTGGCATTAAAATAATAATAAATAGAGAGCTTTGGCGGTGCATTTGAAGATGGCGTGAAAACCAAGCAAGCATTGATGGCAATAAATAAAGGGACACGTGGCAGCCTTTTACTTGTTTGAAAAGGTTATAAATAGGCTTGAATTAGCGGAAGAAAAAGGTACCACATAAGCTTGGCAAGGTGAAAGAGTTGTAGTACGTGAAGGTTTTAGCAAAAGCTGCGGACAGCGACAGCTGTCTCATATATGCGAATAGAAGGAGCAATGCCAAAGCAAAGGTTCGGACTCCATTAGCGAACAGTGAAGGTGGCGGATAGTTATTGTTCTCTTGCGGATAGCTTCGTATGAACTGATCCTTGCGGACACCAAAGCAGCAAACAAGTTGAGGCAATATATCTTGCAAACAACTACTTGCCATCACCAAGATTGCGAAAAATACTTGGCGAACTATTCCTGCGGACATTCTTCTTGCGGACAGCAGTGCAGAAGTTCTCCTTGCAAGTAGCATAGTGAAGTGTTTTGGTTGTGAAGTTGTAATACCCAAGTGTGGGTAACGTGTTGTGTTGATTTGTAATTTTCGTGACGAGTTGTCTTTGTTGTTGCTGTTGTAATCTCTGATTATTAATAGTAGAAATTGTTTGACTCTTAAGTTGTGTTGTGCCCACTATTATTCCTCTTCCAACAATTTTATATTCTGTGATTCTCCTTTAAGTTCATTATCAAAGTTTTGGAGAACCTTTTATTTGACAGGATTTAACGAGTGTTTTAAAAAAGAAGGGATTTTCAAAAACATTCCTGAAGAGAATGGCCAGGCCATTTCCTGTCATTCTCCACTTCTGGTATGAGTAATTTATAAAGGATGCAGATGTAAAGATCTCCAGTAATAACATATGAGTTATTTACAAGGGATCGAAAAAAGACAAATACCCTCCCTAAAAATGGGAAAAAAATCACATTGTAGAGCCAATAGGTTTATCCTTTGAATCCTTCCTTAGCTTCATTCCCAGATCTGCGAGAGTTGAGATAGACAAACTATTCTCCATCTAGAACTTCTTCAAAATCTCCACATATTTCTTCTGAGATATTAAGATCCCATCTTCACTATGTTGCACTTCAATTCCCAAGAAGTAAGTGAGTTCTCCCAGGTTAGTCATCTCGAACTCCTTCATCGCCCTCTTGAACTCCTTGAACATGTGAGAGTTTTTGCTGGTTAATATCATGTCGTCAACATACAAGCATACGACCATGATATCTCCATTCTTACCCACCTTCGTATAAATAGCATACTCATAGGGGCTCTTCATGTACTCGTTCTTCTGAAAGTATGCATCCATTCTTTCATTGAACACACGAGGCACTTGCTTCAACCCATACAGCGCCTTCATCAGCTTGTAGTCTTTCTTCTCTTATCCTTTCACATCATATCCAAGTGGCTGGTGGACATACACATCTTCTTCCAAATAACCATTCAGAAATGCTGAGTTGACGTCCATCTGAGAGATCTTCCACTTATACTGAGCGGCTAGTGCAATGATCAGTCTGATAGTATCAATCTGCATCACTTGAGCAAAGACCTCATCGTAGTACACACCTTGGACTTGTCGGTAGCCTTTTGGGATGAGTCTTGCTTTGTGCTTATCCACTTCTCCATCCTTGTTTGTCTTCACTTTGTACACCCATTTCACACCAATGGGCTTGTGACCTGCCAGTGGAGTGGCCAACTCCCAAGTATCATTTTTCTTGATGAATGTCATCTCTTCATCCATCGCCTCCCTCAAAGTCTTCTCTTGAGCAGCTTCTGCATATGAGTATGGTTCGCAATCTTCTAAAAGACAATACAAAGAAAAGTTAACATGAATCGGCTCCGTCTCCTCGTAGATTTCATCAAGCCTTCTCGTCCTTAGTTGAGGACATTCATAGCTGCTCCTACTAGTTCTTGCTCTATTAGAACTACTTCTATTGGTGCTTACTCCACTTGATTAAGGAGTAAAAGCTCCCCCTAAATCTCATCTCGGTGGTGATGGTGGCTCAGCTCCACCATCCTCAGCTTCAGCTTCATGACCACCTTATTCTTCATCATCATCATAAAACATTCCTTTGATGCTTCTCTCCTTCTCATCCCAGATCCAACAACTATCTTCTTCAAACATCACATCTCTAGATGAAAGTCCATCTAGTGTCAACTACCTTCACCTATGGGGGGGAGAATAGGTGTCTTTGCAGCGTGTTAGCGGAATTGAAATTATACCTGCACAAGAAAATAAAACAACAAAGCACAGAGAGGACACAGGCAATTTATAGTGGTTCCCCGATTTGGATACGTCCACTTTCCCCCTTCGACCTATCTCCCAACCAGGGACGACTCGGTCACTTCACCAACAGGATTGAAATCCAATCCTTGCACTAACGGAAGGAACCCTTCCACACGTAGGAGTCAACACTCCCACAACCCGGGTTGCACCCAACCCTTACAACTAGAGACCAATCGGTCCGTTACAAAGAAATTGAAAATAGCTTGTAAGAAATACAAACGACGTTTGGAGACAAAGGTGTCCCTCTTCGTTCGACGACGTGTCCTTGAAGTCAACGAAGAGTCCACAACCCTAGATCTCACTTGGATTGAATCTTCCCGATACCGGCGGAGGCTTGGAGCGGCGGCAAGGTTCTCGGAATAACCGGCGGCGACGGAGAGCTGCTGCTGTGCTATCTTGATTCAAACTTCGTAGCAAGGGAAGCAAGGCCTTCCAACGGTCACACCAGGATCGGTCGTCTCGATCGATTCGGAAGGGGAAGGTTTTTCCCGATCAACGAATCAAGAGACAAGGGATCTCTAGTTAGACGCGTGAGACGCTATGCTAACCTAAGCTTCTGTCGCCGGTGATCTGGAAGAACTTGAGATCAACAGCGGAGACTACTGCACGAACGGCGGAGACGATCGGCGGAGACGATCGGCGGAGCAAGATCGGGGATTTAGGGCTCGACGGCGGCTCGTCCTTTTTGAATTCGCGTTTTTCGTATCTGTCCTGTTCATACATACGGGGTATATATATATTAGGTCAAGAGATGACCGTTGTGGGTCCCACCCAAGTAAAGACCAAAGACCGGTTCAAACAGCTGCAGATAACGTGGACCGGTCCAGAATTTTCTGAAAATTTGCCAAGTCAAAATCGGCGAGAATCGAAGGTGATTCTCGACGAATCGGCGAGAATCACCTACGATTCTCGCCGAATTCTACTTAGTGAATTCTGGCAACACAGGTTGTAGGGGCCGGGGAGAATCGGTGGGAATCACTTTTGATTCTCACCGAATCGTCGAGAATGCAAGGTCATTCTCGACGAATCGGCGAGAATCATAATGATTCTCGACGATTCTGCCTTAGATAATTTTCCTGTCTGTATCAAGACAGCCGGCCCAACCCGGCGAGAATCAACTAGTGATTCTCGATGACTCGTAGAGAATCACAAGTGATTCTCGACGAGTCGGCGAGAATCACCTAGTGATTCTCGACGAATTACACTTAGATGATTTTCGTCTTTCGTCCCGTGAGCTGGTCTTTGGCCCATCCTTGCTCCTTGTCTGCTCTTGCTTTATTATAACCCTGTACTTGAAATTAAGTACACCCCAATAGAGAGAGTACACGTAGGCCAACACACTGATCTGCTCAATGAGGGATTACGTTGCACAGACCCGTGTATATTGACCCACTGCACCCTGATATTGGTGTGTACTTAGCGTGGAATAACTGCAAGCACAACTAAAAAAATATTTCATCAAATACATTGTCTATTTACCTTGGCTTGCACAGGGGCTTCTTCAAATCAGGTACATTGAGGATGCAATACCCAACACTAGAGTTGATTACCTTCTTCTTCACAGGATTATATAACTTGTAAGCTTTACGCATCGGAGCATAGCCTACAAATATACACATCTCGCTCTTGTCATCAAGCTTCTTCCTCTTCTAATCAGGGATGTGAGCATAAGTCACACACCCAAACACCCTCGAATGTTGAATACTAGGCTTCCATCCACTCCATGCCTCATATAGAGTCTTGAACTTCACACTCTTTGTCGAACATCTATTAAAAAAGTACACAACACATTGTACTGTCTCAGCCTGGAACATTTTGACAACTTCTTGCCCTTTACCATACTTCTTGCCATATTCTGAATTATCAAGTTCTTTCTCTCAGTAACTCTATTCTACTGAGGTGAGTATGCTGCAGTCAAATAATGAACAATCTCATGCTCTTTGCAGAATGAATCAAACAACTTTAAGGTGTGCTCCCCACCTCAATCAGTTCTAAGTACCTTCAGGTACTGCCCACTCTCCTTCTCTGTCATTACCTTGAGCTCCTTCAACTTGTCAAGGGCCTCAGACTTCTCCTTCAAGAAGTAAACCCAACACTTTCGACTAAAGTCATCAGTGAAGGTGATGCAGTATTTGCTTCCTCCAACTAAGGCAATATCAAATGGACCAACAATATCCAAATGAACCATTTCAAGTTGTCTCTTTGCTCTTTGAGATTTACCATCTTCAAACATCTGCCGCTTCTGCTTGTCTTTCGTACAAGCTTCATAAATCTTCTATGGTCGTAAGATTTTAGGCAGACCTTCCACCATCTTTGCATGCGACAAATACTTCAGACCACTGAAGCCTAAGTGTCACATTCTGTGATGCCACAACCATGCTTCTTCTTCTTTTTAAGTTCTTGCAAGACATGTCATCTCCTCGACATCCATCTTAAATGTAAAGAGATGATTTGTCGACATCTTTACCTTCACCACTTCTTTTCCTCATTGATTCTGCATAGCTAACGAACCATCCTTCAATTGAATGCAGTAGACTTTCTCCACCAACTTTCCAAGACTTAAGATGTTACTCTTTGTAAGACCCCCTTTTTTTAAACCCCAGAGTCTTATGCCTAGAATCACAGTTTTGCGGTGACACCGACACTCGGGAAGGTTGCCACTACAAAACGTTGATCCAATCGGCCTTACGATCACCAAAGAGAAAGAAGCTTAAACTAGTTCTGATAAAACTAAGTCCACAATCACATATAATATAAAATATGAGAAATCACATCAAGTCCACATGATAATAGAAGCACTGAAATAGAATAATATAAATAAATATAAACAGGGTCAAGCCCGGTACATCAATCCTCACTACAAACTCTCACAGAAGCTAAGTAAACTAATCACTCACGGAGCCAGTAGCCGGTGCTCCTATACTAGACTGGCCCACCTCCATGTGCACCGTACTTCGCTGGTGTTATATCCCCTGCTCCTGCTCCTGCTCCCTGTCTCTCATCCAAAGCCCCTGGAATGTTGTGGTCTGAAAACTGTTAGTAAAAAGACCAAGCCCTATCATCCCCTACCCCTCCCCCATGGCTATTAGGAACCGAGCGGGGAGGAGGAAAGGGAAACTATAAAGGTTGATAATAACAAAGCAGGTGACGGTGGAACTATTCTAGCAGTTACTCATAATGTATATACAGCTAAGGAAGGAAGGTACAAGCTAGTAGTTCTATAATATCAAGCAGTAAGGTAAACAAGTAGAGTAAGCAACATATGTAAGAAAGACAAACTTATAAATTAAGGGGTCTTCTGCAAAGCTCTAATCATATAAAAAGTCTCATACCGATTTATACGTTGGGATGTAGGTTGTATGCAAGTATGAGTGTAGTGATATGTTATGTCATGATTCATGCAAGTACAACTCACGCACACGACTCTATGTGCACAGACCTTTAGTTCCCCCCTTTTGGGCAGCTAGCTTCACTCCCAAGAACCTCCGTAGTGGCAAATGGAGATAGTGGGTCAGTCCCCCAACTCCTAGGCGGGTATCCACTGTAACAACCCCATTCATTAAATAACATATAATAGAAGGTCCGGCCGGGGCCCCACATTATATGCCACAAACAGACGGCGAGGTCACAGGTTAATACCAAACTACCATCGCACCCTAACCCAGAGCATTCTAGCAGAAGTTTAAAGCTTGCAAGAACTCATCCAATGAATATCCACTACTAATATATAAACAAATCATTTATATATAGATAATACTAGGAATGTTTAAAACTCAAACGCTCACGGTCTTAAGGCTTTACAAGTTGCTCTTTACAAAATAGGGTTTCATACATCGGCACGCAGGTCGACCACACATAAAATCCAAAGCTTCGCACGGTCTTCGACGGCCTACCAGTAGCAGCAGCACAAAGGGATTCAGCCCACTCAATCCAATCAGCCAGCAACACCTGCATATGGACGTCTACCCCATGGGTGATAAACAAAGCAATGATCAGCATTCAGCTAACCACTTATAACGACCCTACCCCTTACCCGGGACAGTGGTTCCTTCCCTGCATGCACAACATATATATATATATATATATATATATATATATATATATATATATATATATATATATATATATATATATATATATATATATATATATCACACACATCATCACAAACGCCGGCCTCAGAACCAGGCGCTCTGTGCACTCAGTGCATGATTATGGTGTACCGAACTCCTCAAGGTTCCACCACCGATTCGAGGTGTTTAGCTTGTTGGTCGGGCATAAGCCTCCAAACACACGTCGGAGACCTCACATACCCTGCGCAGAGGCAATCACCTCACGACAATTGTGAGCACTATCAGTCGACCTACCCAAGTAATGTAACAAGCCTAGGGAACTCTCCCCGCTACATTGCCACCAATCGACAGCTCACCCGATCCTACCACTGAACTTGTTGGGTGGCCCACCCACTCAGAGATTCTTAACTTGTTGGCTATGGGCATCAGCCGCCAAACCCCTATATGAGGCCTCTCGCACCCATCCACTCAGAGGTTCTCGCAATCCATCTCATATCCATCCATAAAACAGGCACACAGTGCCACTTTCCATTCCATCAATACAGCTTGTGCCAAGCATATAACCAAAGGAGCTATACAAAGCATCCTTCTGACCATCACAATCGTCCTCACCATCTCCGCAGGCTAAATGATAAATACACGGAGTCTTCTCCGGTTCGCAACATCACCAATCTATACATCCATCCAGATGGGCTTCACACAACATGCCTATTCCGTACTACACACTTTCGGATCTAAATGCAGACTCGATCACTGGAATCGCTTACGCTTTCCACCTCTTGGTGGAGGATCCCATGCACATGCATAAAGTAGGACTTCACTTGTCCAAGAAGAAGATCGTTACCCTTGATGATCGCTTCAGAGTCATGGAGAAACTAGCCGGATGGTAATCACCGTGACGGCCTTGCCTCCACAACGCTGAACTCGACTCTCGATTCGGACCGCTGAAGCTCCACTGGCGGCCGGAAAGCTTCTCCTTTCCTCCTCCAAGCTCTCCTCTCTCTCTTCTCTTTTGAAAGAGAATGGTCAAGGATTGAATGGAAACTTCATGCCAATCCCGGAGATATACCCAGCTGGGAATACCCTGGACCATTAGATCTAGGATGAGGGAAACGAATGGACAAATCGCCTGAAAAAGTCTAGTTTTGCGCCTGACACGGCTTGTGACACGCCCGTGTCACAGGACGTGTACTGCAAGCGGTACACGAACCGACTCACCCAGACCAGAATACGGGCCGAGACATGCCCGTGTCAAACCCCTGACATGCCTGTGTCAGTAAGTACACGCTCGTGTTGAGGGGCATGTCCTTCACTCAACACAAGACTGCCAACCCGAGCAGAACACGGTTAAGGAACACGCCCGTGTCCTTGGCCGTGTGCCAAACACGCCCATGTGACACGCCTGTGTCACAGGCCGTGTGCCACACTCGACGCCACTCCACTCAACATCGCTCGGTTACCAACCTGAGTAGGACATGCCCTGGGACACGCCCGTATCCCAGGCCGTGTCGCCTCTCAATGCCGTTGGACTTCAATTTTCTGGCTCTCCCTACACAGCCGAGTTTACTCAGAGCTGGACACGCCCTGGGACATGCCCGTGTCCCAGGCCGTGTCACCTAGCCTAAACTCCAAATTGAAATTTGGGGTTTTACATCCACACAACCAGGCCTAGCCCTTACGTACGCCTTTGGAAGGACACAACCCAAAGTCACACGTACTAATACTGGCCATATCCACCAGACTTCCTTTGGCTAAGTGTAAACCACACCCGACGAGTTAGCACATCGACGTCAGTGTGAACGATAGTCCGATACCGAAGGCCCACCACCTTTTATCTTATGTACATGTAATAGTAATATATTCTCCTACCGAGCCATCGGCTCGCCGGGCTAACCTTCCCACCACTAAAACCACCGAGCCTTCCGCTCATGAGACCCAACCTAACTCCCACAATACCGGGAAGTGTGAGTGTAAGTTTAATCCTAGTTATACTAATTACTCTTATCATTGATTGTTCTTACGGTTTACGTTAACCTTGGACTGCCCTAGGTATTTCCGGTGAAGGGCTCTCACAGGGCACTAGAAACTATGATGGTAGCTGAAGCTCATCGTTCCCTTTCGCAAGG
This sequence comes from Platanthera zijinensis, assembly GCA_039513925.1. NCBI lineage: Eukaryota > Viridiplantae > Streptophyta > Magnoliopsida > Asparagales > Orchidaceae > Platanthera > Platanthera zijinensis. The sequence goes on along the minus strand of CM077090.1, from coordinate 156,174,032 downwards.
CACTTACTATTATTTGTTAATACCCAATCCCTGATTCCTTTTAATGTTATATTAGATCTAACCCTAGTGTATTTGACCCTTCCTCTCCATAGGGAAGACGATGTTTCGTCGAACCAAAGTATCACCTACACTAGTCTTCCCATCATTACTCCACACCATGACTCATTGATGAGCACATTTCTATTTCACCATTACAGTAAAACTAATACCCCAACTGCCTATGTTCATTTTACATTCTATTACAATTTCTGTCATTTTACTATATGCAAACCAACCTAAGCTATATGATGTATACGATAGGAGATACTTCAAATTTTCATCCAAAATTTAGCCTAAATCTAGAAACTTAGAATTTTCCTAAATAAATTGGCATTTAATTAATTTTCCTAAAACTTGGTCCATGGATGATTTGAATATGAAGTATTAGATTTACTTAAGATATGACCATATAAAAATTATGAACACTATAGTATAGCAAGATATCGGTGAATACCAAATTTCATAAATTGTTATAAAGGAATTATACTCTAAATAAATAATCCAATGTAATTCAGATAAATAGGGGTAATGAAGGGAGTACCAAAAATACTTATCCAAAAATTATATGAAAATTAAATGAGCTTTATTATGATTATAAAACCTTACTGACTAAATTTCATGCAATTCCAGGGTCAGTAAACTATATATAAAAATATCTCAACAAAATCCATCATGTGACACTTTGTGAAGGAACATCCTTGTAATCTCAACTAAACAACATGTAAATATTTTTTCAAGCTTTTTTATGCCCTAAAAAGTACTCTAATTAAGTAACACAATTTTATAGCAAGCTATAGTATTTGTCTTCTATTTATCAAAGTAGGGTGCACTAGTTTACTTTACACATGATGTACTAAAAAGAAATGTTCAACTATACCAAATAATTCACTAATGCATCTACATGCTATTTGATCAGCTTTTCCAGAGTTTGAAATCATTCTAAGACATATAAACTATAATTACATCAATATCATCAAAAGGGAAAGATGAAGTTTATAACTACAAGGGTGAGCTACTGTTATCTAGACACCCTATAATAAATTCCAAAGGTATATATCACTATGACAATACTCCAATCAAAATATTACAAAGATCCAAGGTCATATGACCCATTGAATATTCCCTAAGGTGTAAAGACCTAAATATTTATGGTGTGCTCTAAGTGGGGTGCATGTGTCCAAAGTCCACCAAATCCCTTCCTAGGGCATTTCATCTCCCTAGAACCACATGGACTAATCAACAAGTCCATCCAAGGACATAACACCCTGTGTCCTTCATAAATTCCCAAAGTTCAACCTTAGGGTTTGAACTTGGTTCCTAGGGTAATTCTACCCTAATATATCCCATACTCAATGTGAGGGAGTTAAATATCATAGCAAATCAGTGGACCAAGTTTTAACCTCTGTTGAGGTGATCTGGCCACCTAAACCCACAAGGGACACATTGACCTAATTACCCTTTTTGGTCCAACTTAGGGTTTGCTTATTTCCAAACTGAATCATCACCAAATGGGATGAAATTTACACAGAGCCTTATGATGACGCCAAGGACCACCCACCAAAATTTGGGAGGGTTTGGAGGTCATTAGGCTTTTTAAATAAATCATAAACCGATTATTAAATTTCTATAAAAACTTTCAGAAACTATTTTCCAAAAATTCCCATTTTTGGATATGTCCTAGGTATAGGTAAGGGTGAGCCCCATCCAAAATTTCAAGTCATTTGGATGGCTGGATTGATGGAAGCACTCAAAATAGTCTCTGGTCTAGCCTAGGTATAGTTCTCACCAAAATGAGTGCTTTGGTCAAGCCACATACCCAAATGGGTTGAAAGAAAATTTAAACTAAAGTAGACCCATAGAGATACAATTTTCATGTTGACCACTTTCTCTAATGAAGCCTCTAAGTATTTTTAAATTAATTCCGAAGGTGGCTGATTATTTGTGATAGAATATACAAAATATGTAATATAAATAATATGATCTTTGCACAGATCTTGGCGCAAATCCAACGGTCACTGGCCTTCTTCTTCCTCCAGTCGACTGGTGTGAATTAACCGACCTGAAGTAACCTTCCAACCTTATTTCCCAGCCACCCGGCCACCTCCCTGGCTGGCCATCGCCACCTTGTTTGAGGTGGGGGCTATCGTCGGCGGCGGCATGACCACTGGAGGGGTTGTTTCCGATGATCCCGATACTTGAAATTTTCCCCAAAAACTAGGAAAGTGAAAGCTCTGATCAGGCTCAATTGATCCTGATTCTCAATCTAAATGAATCTTAGGATCTACCCATAGAAGAAGGAGAAGGGAAGGACCTTATTGGAGGGCTAGAGGCGGGTCGATCGCCGGATTGTCATGGTGGTGGTGGTGCCGCTCGGGTTTCTACAACTATACTGTAGAAGTGCTAGAATTCTTCAGGTAAATGGTGGGAAAGGCTCCTCTCAGGCCACTGATGGTGTTTAAAACCACAGTTGGGGAGGGGAGCGGCCAGGCCATCAATGGCCATTAATAGCCATTAAAAGCTTGGCTCGGCCATGGAAATTCTCTTCCCCTAGTCACTGTCATGGCTGGGAAAACCCTTGGACTTCTCCTAACTTGCCAGGGGAGATGATTCCAGTAAGAAAAGAGGGCCTTTGGCCTTCCAAGCCATGAATGACCTCACTCCCCACTTTCTCTCTCCTCCATTAAAGGGGAAAATGAAGTTTTCTCTCTCCTAGTCATCAAGGCCGATTTTGATCTCTCCTCCAGCCTATTGGCACCCCACTAACTCATATTAATAATAAAAATGATGTTAGCCCAAGTGGGGGAAATGGGTTTGAGCTTGGGTTAGCCCATTCTGGCTAATTTGACCTAACACTAGGGTAGAGTTGACCTTGGTCAACATGACCATTTGGGTTGACCCCAATGGGTCCTTGGTGACCCATTGGCATCCCCTAGGGTCTAGGTAGGGTTAGGTAGGGTTGACTTGGCACTTTGGAGGTCACCTGATCCTTAGGAAGGGTACTTTAACCAAATTAGGGCTAGGGATGACTTGAGTCAACTTAGCCTCTTGGGTTGACCCCAATGGATCCTTGGTGACCCATTGACCTCACTTTAGGGTTAGGGAGGCATGTGTGGGGTTCGCTTTGCTAAGGGAAGGTCAATTGACCCTAAGTAGGCCAGTTTGGCCCATTTAGGGTTAGGGTGGACCTAGGTCAACTTGACCACCTTGATTGCCCCCAATGGGTCCTTAGTGACCCTATGGAACACCCAAGGGGTTAGAGGTGTTGTGGTGGGGTAATGAAGTCAAGTCGAAGCCCTATGGTCAAACCCTAAGTCTAGTGGTGAGGATGTGCTATAGGCAGACCAAGGTGATTTTCACCTTGGCCCTTGTTCACTTGGTCCTTTGAGCTTCTCATGGTTTTGTCATGACCTAGTCATGAAAAAACCACTCTTAGAGGTCTAGTTGTTTGAGGGATCTTACAAATCCCAATATATAAAAATAAAAATTTCATCCCCGAAATAAAGGTTAAGCCTACGGGATTTCTACTTAAGTAAAAGTATGCAATATCCCTAGGAGTTGAAGGTATACCTGACTCAAAGAGTTCCGGGTACTTTTGCTGCATCAAGTATAGTGGCTCCCAAGTGTACTCCTCCTACCCATGGTTTCTCCACAGAACCTTGACTAGCAGAACCTTCTTGCGTCGCAAGACCTACATCGCCGAATCATCGATCCTGATCGGCTCAATGCTGACTGATAGATCTGAGGCCACTGAGCCGTATGTGGTGGAAATCAGCTGCTCAGGGCATAGTAGAGCCCTCCGAAGTGAAGAGACGTGGAAGACATCGTGCAACTCCGCTTACTACGATGGTAGCTCCAGTCTGTAAGCCAAGGGGCCAATCCGCTCCAGGATCCTGTAAGGCCCCATATATCTCAGACTGGGCTTCTTCCGCCCACGAACCCTCGAGACTCCGTGCATCGGTCGTATCTTCAAGAAAACCTGGTCTCCCACCTGGAACTCTACCTGGAGATGCCACACATCGTAGTATTTGGCCCGCCTGCTCTGAGCTTCCAACATCCTTTCCCAGATCAATCTCACCTGAGCATTCGTGTCTTCCACGAAATGCGAGTCGAGTGCCTTCAGATCCTCATCCTGGATCCAAGATAGTGGGGTCCTGCACCTCCGTCCATATAATGCCTCGTAAGGGGCCATGTCTATGCTTGACTGATGGATATTATTTTACGAGAACTCGATTAGCGGCAACAGTCTCTCCCAAGGCTCGCCTGTTAAGTTATCTATGGAGGTTGGCACAACACTTGTACACACAGCGGAAGGAATAAAACAAGAACAACCCAAAGAGAAATGGATCGGACCATGAATGTTGAATCTAGAAGTTATGAAAATAACAAGGCAAAATTACCTCTTCGATGTTGAGTCACAACTCAACAAAGATGCTCCAAGATCTGAGTCCTGTTGGTGAAGAGTTTCACGTAGCATAATGTCTACGTTTCTGCAGAAATCCACACGAGCGGGAGAACACCTAGCTTCGTCGCACGAAGGGTCGGGAAGGAGATCGACCGCACCTTACGATTCCACGGACTGCTAGGTCCGCACCAGGAAAGGAAATACCAACGACGATCGTCGGAGAGGAGGAGGTTGGCGGAGCAAACCCGGCGGCAGAGCACTTTCGTCCGACAAGGTTCGGGATTCGGCGGATCGGTAGAACGGCGGAACGCTTTCGTCGGGTTCTATTCGGCCGCAGGAAAAATCGCCTCACTTTCCCAAAACCCTAAGTCCCTATTTATACTAAAAGTATAAACAGACCTAAAAGCATCGCTATCTGCAGACCACACAGTGTAGGGTCATCGAATCGTTCGGCGAGAAACAGCGGATGGATTCGGCGAGAATCACCCGCAGAATCGTCGAGAATCAGGGACGACTCTTGACGAATGGCCTCAGTCGTCGAGTCATACTCGACGATTCTCGTCGATCGGCGGTCGACGACAATCGTCGAACCCCGGTCGACGATATTCGTCGACCCGCGTTCGACGACAATCATCGAACGGCGGTCAACGATATTCGTCGACCCGCGTTCGAAGACAATCGTCGAACGGCGGTCGACGATATTCGTCGACCCGCGTTCGACGACAATCGTCGAACGGCGGTCGACGATATTCGTCGACCCGCGTTCGATGACAATCGTCGAACGGCGGTCGATGATATTCGTCAACCCGCGTTCGATGAAAATTGTCGAACGGCGGTCGACGATATTCGTCGATCGGCGGTCGACGATATTCGTCGACCCGCATTCGACGACAATCGTCGAACGGCGGTCGACGATATTCGTCGAACCTGCTTCAGTCGTCGAGTCATACTCGACGACTCTCATCGACTCAGCCTCAGTCGTCGATTCATACTCGACGACTCTCATCGAAACAGCCTTAGTCGTCGACTATCCATTCTCAATGAACTTTCTTGGCAACGATTGCCTAACCCCCATACACTATGGTGATTGGTAACCATTACCAACACAGTCAATCTTCCAACTTATCCACAGCTCTTATGTGCGACCCTGTAGGCTCTTATCGTGTTAGCAGTGAGATCACATGTTTGACCACTTCTAGATCACCATGGTAACTCCAACAGTCTCCCACTTGATCTTGAAAGTATCAAACCAAAAACCTCAAAAACAGTGAGCGACATCTAGCAATGCATCACTGCTCCCCAAGCAATAAGAGTTTACAACTCAAAAGCCTTTATGACCAATATTCCAACGGTGTCTTTGTCCCTTTGTCCCTTACATCCGGAAAGAATTAGAGGCATGGACCGTGTCACCCTCATAATAGCTCAATCCAAGTTTCTTGATCTAGAATGGACTTCCAGAGAATGGTGAGTCCAATATCACATATTGACTCAACCAAGCATGGCCATGCATTTCTAAGTCCAGTTCCATCAAGGGGCCCATGGATGCAACTCCTGTCATATAGGAGGACAAATCCCATATCTGCTCACACACAAACACCCAAATGATTCGTAACGTGCCCAACAACCACCCTTATCATCAACCTTTCTCAAGGAAGACTTTAGATGGCATCAAAGCACGCTCTTCCTCACTTGATGAATACTGTGACTTCAGGTCAAAGGAACACAACACCATTGTCAATTGAGACCCACTCGTGACACGTTTAGATAACAATCCATAGAGTAGTCTCAGGTTGGGTCTGTCCAGTACAACTTGTTCATTAACAAGTACCCACGTGATGACTTGATATCACAATATCATGACCTGTGAGAACTGGTCATCAGTCAACGCACGTGTTAGTCTTAAGGCATCATCATCACCCTTAGCTTCTATGATGATACAACGACCAGGGACCTTTTAAGAATGAAGCTTCAAATAAATCATAGGCTCTCACATTCAAGTCACGTACTTGATGTCCTATGGAAGCGAACACTCTAAGGGTATTTATTATGTTACAATTTAACTATCACATAGGAAAATCATAATAAAAGAACTTGCCATTAATTGTAAAAAAAAACATTTGGTACACAATTCATCATATGAATAAATAATAAACAACCAACAGAATATATGTTTACATGCAATCCACAAGACTCCCACTAGAGTTGATCACTTAGGTATCGTATACCCATCGATCTAGTATGACCATCATGCTTTCTCTGCGCGAGAGGCTGATAGTTTTACTTTCAAGACTACCTAAAACACCTAGAGGGGGGGGGGGTGAATAGGTTCTAATTGCTTGTTTATATTTTTAGGCAGAATTCAATCACAGAATTAAAACTTTCAGCACAGCAATCACAGAAATCTAAACATTACAGATTGCACAATGTTTTATAGTGGTTCCCCAAGGTTTGGGTACATCCACTTTCCCCCTTCACCTATCTAGCAGTATGCTAGATTCGGCCAAACTTCTACTATTCTCAGATCCTCAGATACTACAGCTCAAAACCTGGATAGGTTCCTACAACTCAGGCACAACAGTCCTACCTCAGCCTTGCCACAAGGCCTACAACTCAGAGAAGAACCTTCTCCTACACTCAGGCAAACAGCCCTACCACTCAGAGATCAACTCTCCTACACTCAGCCTTTATATCACAGGCTTACAACTCAGATCTGTCTAAAACAGATCCTACAGAAATTTAGAAAAGAAGTTTTAATGTCTTGCCTTTGTTGAGAGAGAAGAGGACAAGACAATTCTTGATCAGCTGATGAAATCAACTGAATCTGAGCTTTCTTCAAAGCTTCTTGAATCTGAACTTAGCTGAGTTGATTTCCAAACAGCTTCTTAAGAAACCACTGATGGCTTCCTTCTTCTTCTTCAAAATGGGTGGATCCCTCTCTATCCAACACCTTTGATGATACTTCTGAATTCTTGTTAGAACTCTTCTTAGATCGATCCTGAGATCGTCTTCTTAGATCTTCTGATGAAGATCTACTTTTAGAGTATTACTCCTTCTTGATTTGATTTCTCAATTTGATTGCCAAAGTTCAATCTTTTCTCATGATGATTCTTCTTTCTGAATCTGTCTATTTATAGACCTTCTTAATGGTAACCGGCTGATTCGGTTTATAACTGTCTTCTGACAAGTCTGACAACATCAGTTAACTGGCTGCAACCCACAGCTGTCAAGTCTTCAAACAGATCCTGTGCCTTAGTCTTGGTCAGCAATGTGTTGAGACAGACTGTCAGGAAGTGTCGAGACCAACTGTCTATATGTGTCGACACAAGTAACTTTGGTGTCGACACTACCTTTGATGATGTCGACAAGTTTGCCTTTAAGTCGACACAGTTTCTTCAGAAAATAACTTGGTCTTGACTTTGCAGTGTGTCGACACAAGTCCTGTGTGTCAACACAGTTGTTGTAGATTCAGAACTTAGTATGAGTCGACACAGCCTTCAGGTGTCGACACATCAATTGTCGACTCTGCCATCATGTGTCGACTCTGTCTCATTGTGTCGACTATCTCCTTCTGCGTTGAGGTCGACTATCTTTTAGTTAGTCGACACTGCTTCCCAGTGTCGACACAAATGAGGTCGACTATCTTCCTGTGAGTCGACACTACTTCCCAGTGTCGACACAAATGTGGTCGACTATCTTTCTCTGTGAATCGACACTGCTTCCCAGTGTCGACACAAATGTGGTCGACTATCTTTCTCTGTGAGTCGACACTGCTTCCCAGTGTCGACACAAATGTGGTCGACTATCTTTCTCTGTGTCGACACAGCTTCCTTCAAGTGTCGACACAAATATTCTGAAGTGTCAACACTGTTTCTTCAGGTGTCGACACATGGACTTAGAATATTTTTCTGCATTCTTTAACACTTCTTCACCTGCACATGTCAACTTAAAACAACATCAAATACACCTTGATGTATATCATTGAGCTAAGTTGGGCTTCTTCAAATTAGGTACACATTTTCCAATGTACCCAACAATCTCCCCCTATTTGGAGAAGTCATAACCCTTATAGCCAATGATATACACCATTAAAAAAAATATAATATGATGATATATGACATAACAGGAATACTTAATATAAACAAAATATGAACAATCCATCATAGAGTGAACATTATATGATTCCAAACAAAATTTTGTTTATAACTTGATAATGTTTGATTACAGAGTTTTACATTGAATGATTTAACCAAAACATTACAAAACACATTTGAAAGAACTTAAAACTAAGACTGATTAGGCTCTCTTATGACAATCCCTTTGCCAGATTGGATTTGAGCCTTCACAGGAGCTTCAGCATCTTCAGCTGGCTTCTTGCCTTTTTGATCAGCCTTCTTCTTTGCTTCTTCCTTGAGCCTTTGCCTTTCAAAGTAATGAAAGGGCTTTGGAAAGTACTTGCTCGGCTCCTGAGCATCTGGTGGAAGCCTACCCAGCTTGGCATTTCTTCTGAACTGTACTATTGCCTCCTGCCTAGCTTCATGCTTTTGCCATTCTATTTCATTATACCACTTTCCTCTTTCATGAACTTGGTCTTTCACAGCCTTCCATGCAGTGAGTATAATATTTCTTGAAGTAGGGCTCCACTGCTCAAAATCTGGCTTAAGTTCAGCCTGCTCTCTATATCTCTTCTTGGATAGTAGAGCATCTTGCTGTTCTTTCAAATTGGCCTCAGGCTTATCCCCTTTCTCAATAACAACCCTGTTAACCTCCTTTGGAGGGCTATACATATCTTGAACTTGCTGATCAATCATATCAAAATCTGGAGGAGGGTAAATGACTTGGGCAACCTCAGGTTGATTGCCTTCAAGTAGACCTGTTTGTATTCCTGACTCAGCCACCATAGCATCATCACACAAAGGTGGATATCCCAATGTGGCTCGAATACTATTTGTCACCCATTTGGTGTGCTCTGAGCCAGCATGAACCAACAACCTCTCCCCCTTTATGGCTTTTCTGGTAATATGATCTCTTAGATCTTCCTTCTGAAACCTGATCTGTCCATCCAGATAATTCACACCCTCTTTAAAAAATGGTTTTAACTTTTGAAGCTTGTCAGATATGTCCTTTTGAGAGGTAGTGATAGCAGTTTTAACTGATTCAATAGCATCTTGAAGTTTCTTATCAAATTCTCCCATCTCCTTTGCTCTAGCTTCAGTCAGCCCTGGAGTAGTCTTTTTCAATTCATTAATAATTTCTTGATGAGATTCAGTTAAATTGTCATTCATCCTCAGCTGATTCTCCAAAACATAACTTTGCTTTAAAACAATATCATCCACTTTAGGGATGATGGACTGCTGTTGTTTAGCCAAATACACCACAGCATTACCTCCCTTATGGAAGCAATCTGTCATCTCCTTCTTATGCATATTGACTTCAAATCGAATTGACTTTATATCCTGAGCCAAGTCAAATTGAAGGGACTTATTGCTCTCATCAACATATTTTTCAACAGCCACTCTATGGTCATCTAACTTAACTTGCAAATCAACCATAAACTTGTTATAATTAAATTCAGAATGAGATGGTGGAGTTGTAGTCTGTAGAGCCTGCTTATAACCTTTGCTCCTTCTCTTGAAGACAACAAGTTTTCTCTTCTTAGCCATTCTGGCTTCTTCAGTCTCAGATTCAGATGAACTATCAACTTGAACTCTTTCTTGAGGAGGAGGAGGAATATCTGTCTCAGTGCCATGTTGTTCAGCTTCAACATGCACAGACTCCCCCTCAACCATTTGCTCCTTCTCAAGTTCTATCTCCATGTCAAGGGCCTTTTCATTATCTTGCCCCTCTTCTACTCTATTAGTAGCAATATCAACATTTGGAAAAAACTCATCAAGAGTATATTCCTTCTGAGCTTGAACATAAGATGTATCAATTAGATCTTCTATATTCAGATCTCTGGAGATATCAATTTGTACTGCCTCTTGCACTGAGTCTGACATCTTCTCCCCCTGTACTTGTTTAGTATTGGTAATGTCCTGGGCAGGTGAGTACACTTGCTCCCCCTGCACCTGTGCAGAAATTGAAATATTAGAAATGTCTTTTATAAGAAAATACACCAGCTCCCCCTGCTACTGTACCTGGTCAGGAGTAGTTTCATTCTGGGCAGGAGAATGAGCTTGCTCCCCCTGCATCTGTGCAGGTATAGTGTCTTGCTGGGCAGGAGTAGACGCAGGGTGATCTTCATCCTGCTTCCTCTCTTGTTCTTCTTGAAGCTGCTCAGTATCTTGAGCATGAGAAGAGGATTTCACTGGGGTGTCCTGCCTGCTCTCATCAGGCACATCCTTAGACAGCACCCTATCCCACCTAGAGAACAATCTCATGTCCATCTTTCTCATGTGATTGATTTTTGTTCCTGGCAGGTGTTGCATTATCTCAGGGATTACTCCATTCAGATATAAACTCATAATTCTAGCCAGATTTGGCTTCTTGATTCCTTCCTTGATCTTGTCAAAGATTACAGCTGACCAATCAGTTGGAATTGTAAACACAATTCTGGTCATGAGGCTGAACATATAGGCTGAAATCCTATCATGTCCCCCTGGTTTGCACAGAATCACCTTGCCAACTACTTCAGACAGAAATTTCCCTTGCTGATTCATCCCTTTCCTGTTGAAAGCAGCTCCAATCTTCAGTGTGGGATCCAATCCGCACCATTGGATAGCCTCCCTTAACTTAGAAGCAGGGACTTCTTCTTCATTCTCAATTATTGGTAAGTGTAGAATCTTCCTTAGACTTCTTGGGGTAATCTTCACTGTCGACCCATGCACAGTGGATTTTATCTTGAGTGTATCTGAACCTATTGATGCAGAGTTAAAGAATTCATGCACCTCCTTCTTCCATATCTTGGAAGGTTCAGAAACTATAAACTCTAATCCGGATTCGGAAATAAGAGTGATAACTCGTTGAACATCTGTCGGGGCTTCGGCAAAGGCATTCCTTACCAACTCATAACCTTCATTGACGTTGTCTTCAATCTTCGGCGCCATTGTTCAGGTGAGAAAGCTTGAGAGAAGAGAGAGAGAGAGAGAGGAAGTTGACACAGGGTTTCAGTCTCGAAAACCTTGTAAGCGTGTCGACTGAATAATTTCTTGACTTATTTATACCTTCTATTGAAAGAAGATCAAAAGGCGGGCAAAAACAGTCTATATGTGTCGACACAGATGGAATGTGTCGACACAAACTTCTATTGTCTCGACAACAAATCTGTCTACTATGTGTCGACACCAATTGTGAATATGTCGACACCTGAGAGATATAGTAGAGAATCAGAAATTCTGTGTCGACTCTTAGGATAAGTGTCGACACAAAATTTGGAAGTGTCGACATCACTATTCTGATGAAGTCGACACTACATTCCTGGATAAGTCGACAATTTAATTCTTAAGTGTCGACACATATTCTCTGTGTCGACACAATATTTCTGACTTGTCGACATTACTACACTGAGTCGACACATTATCACTGAATGTGTCGACACTATTTCACTTAGCCAATTTCTGTTTTTGTCAACACCACTTGAGACCATTTGATAATCTAATATATTACTTGTAAGTTTGTTGATAATCTAATCAATGGTCAGCATGCCTAATTCAATTTTAAATTTATTGAATTTTGTTTCATCTAGAGGCTTAGTGAATACATCTGCTATTTGATAATCTGTTTTAACAAATTCCAATGTGATGTCTTCTCTTTCTACATGTTCTCTAAGAAAATGGTATTTAATTTCTATATGCTTAGTTCTACTATTAGAAACAGGATTATTAGCAATAGAAATTGCACTCTTAGAATCACACAAAAGAGGTGTTCTACTTACTTGAATACCATAATCTTTAAGCTGATGCTGTATCCACAATAGTTGTGCACAGCAGCTGCCAGCAACAATATATTCTGACTCAGCTGTAGAAATAGCCACACTGGTCTGCTTCTTACTACTCCAAGATATCAATCTTCCTCCCAAGAATTGACAAGTACCTGTTGTACTCTTCCTATCCTCTCTACAGCCTGTAAAGTCTGCATCTGAATAACCTGTTAGTAGAAAATCTCTATTCCTGGGGTACCAAAGGCCTAGATTAGGTGTGCCCTTAAGATATCTCAGAATTCTTTTGACTGCAGTATAATGAGACTCTTTAGGGCAGGCTTGGTACCTAGCACAGACACATGTAGCATAAATAATATCTGGTCTACTAGCTGTGAGATATAGTAGAGAACCAACTATTCCTCTATACAAAGTCTCATCAACAGGTTTACCTGCATCATCTTTGCATATAGGCACACTTGTTCCCATAGGAGTTCTCATGATGGAGGATGACTCCATACCATACTTCTTAATTAATTCTTTGGTAAACTTTGACTGGGATATGGACAAGCCATCATCAGTCTGTCTTACTTGGAGTCCCAAGAAGAACTTCAGTTCCCCCATACTGCTCATCTCAAACTTCCCTTGCATAAGTTTGGCAAACTTTTTACAAAGGTTGTTTTCAGTAGATCCAAAGATTATGTCATCAACATAGATCTGAACTAAGATGATCTTGCCTTTGGATTCCCTAAGGAATAGAGTTTTGTCTATTTTTCCTCTTGAGAATTTATTCTCAATAAGGAAAGTAGACAGGGTTTCATACCAGGCCCTTGGGGCTTGCTTTAACCCATACAAAGCTTTTCTAAGCTTATACACATAATCAGGTTTAAGAGGATCTACAAAACCTGATGGCTGCTCTACATATACTTCTTCTTTAAGATCACCATTCAGAAATGCTGACTTCACATCCATCTGGTATACTTTGAAGTCTTGATAGACTGCATAGGCAAGGAACATTCTGATTGCCTCCAGCCTTGCTACTGGGGCAAAAGTTTGATCAAAGTCAATCCCTTCTTCCTGCCTGTATCCTTTAGCAACCAATCTTGCTTTATTTTTCACTATTACTCCATTCTCATCCAACTTGTTCCTGTAGATCCATTTTGTCCCAATTATATTGTGGCCTCTTGGTTTAGGAACAAGCTCCCAGACATTGCACCTTCTGAATTGATTCAGCTCCTCTTGCATAGCATCAGTCCAGTGCTGGTCTTGGATGGCTTCTTCAAACTTCTTAGGCTCCATTTATGACAAGAAACTTGAATGCAAAACTGTGCTTTGACTTCTGCTTCTAGTCTGCACTCCCTGTCTTGGATCACCTATTATCTGATCAGATGGATGGTCTCTTAAATGTCTTATAGCTGGAGGAAGATTCCCTTCTGGTTGAACATCTCCAGCTCCTTCATTATGCTGAACCTCTTGGTTTTCTTCATCTTCTATTGTGTCTTGTACTCCCCCTGGACAATAGCCTTCATTTTCCAATACTCCATCTTCCCTTGAAGCTTCAGCAATGGAGAGCTTGTCCATTCTTTTGCTTATACCTGTTGAGTCATTTGATCTACAAGACAACTCACAGTTGATTAATCTTGTTTCATCAAACACAACATGCACAGATTCTTCAACAACTTGAGTAGTCAAGTTGAAGATTCTATAGGCCTTACTATTTGTGCTGTACCCAACAAATATCCCATCCTGGGATTTGGCAGCAAACTTAGTCAAATATGACTTACCATTGTTAAGTATATAATGCAACCAAAGATTCTGAAGTAGGATAGATTTGGTTTTCTACCTTTCATAATCTCATAGGGAGTCTTTTTGTGGCTCTTGGTGATAGAAGCCCTATTGATCACATGACAAGCATTGTTTACTGCCTCAGCCCAGAAATATTCTGGTAGAGAGGTGTCACTCAATAGAGTTCTACCAGCTTCAATTAATGTTCTATTCTTTCTTTCAGCAATTCCATTTTGCTGAGGTGTTCTTGGTGAGGAGAACTCTTGGAAAATCCCAAAGTCTTCACATAACTTTGTCATGCTTTCAGATTGAAACTCAGTACCATGGTCACTTCTGATTTTGACCACTGTACTATTCAGTTCATTCTGAATTTGCTTTACAAAATTAAGTAAGACACTTGGGGTTTTAGATTTCTGTGTCAGAAAGAACACCCATGTAAATCTAGAATAGTCATCTACAACCACAAAAGTGTAGACCTTCCTACCTAGACTATGAACTGGCATAGGACCAAAAAGATCCATATGCAAGAGGTATAAGCACCTCACAGAATCCTTGTTTTCAAGGCTTTGAAAGGAGGATTTTGTCTGCTTGCCCTTTTGACAAGCTGAGCATATCCCTTCCTTCATACACTTAACTTGAGGACCATTCCTCACTAATTCTTTGATAAAGAGTTGGCCAATTGTCTTATAGTTAAGATGAGCCAATCTCTTGTGCCACTTAACACAATGAGAAGCATTGTCATCAGCTACAAGACAGATGGGAGAAGCCTTATTCTCACATACAAAATTAAGACAATATACATTTCTCTTCCTATACCCAGTCAAAATGATCTCTTGATCACTTGACCTTTTGATATGACATCCATCCTTAACAAATGAAATGTCATATCCTAAATCACTCAGCTGGCTTATGCTTATTAGATTATGTTTCAAACCTTTTACATAAGCCACTTGGGTGATAGTAATTAGGTTAGAAGAAATGTTACCAAACCCTTTGATGACTCCTTTTTCAGATCCACCAAAGATCACTTTAGGTCCATCTTTGACAGATGAATACTCCTTCAACAGCCCCTTTGTTCCAGTCATGTGCCTGGAACAACCACTATCCAAGTACCATATAGGGGCATGGCTACTTGGATACACCTACAACACAGATTTACCTTCCCTTAGAACCCAAGCAAGTCTTGGGTCCTTGGTTCAAGTTAGCATTAACAAAGCTACCATTATCTCTTCTAACAGGTAGACTATTATTCTTTCTAACACTTGTATTATACCAGCAGTCTAGTGCAAAATGGCCTCTCTTGCCACAGCACCAACATTCAAACCTATTGTATCTAGTTCTAGATACATCCTTGACAAAAGAATTTCTGTCCATTGCTGGTGCTGCAGCTCCTTCACCCACTGATTTTTTATAACCATTGGGTTTATGAATATAGGTAGGCCTGTTGGCAGTTACACCCTTGTTTTTCAGAACATTAGACTTAATATGACCATGAATATTTTCATGATCATATAGGTTAGAAGGCACTTCCACCTTTCTAAACTTAATAGGGACTGAAAAGTTCAGTGGCTTGACAGGAGCTTTGCCTTTCCTCTTGAATTAGCCAGCCCTGGAGTTACCTTTGAATCATAATCCTGCCTTACCCTTTTGATTCACAAATTCATCTATCAAGGGTAAGACAGACTTTGGCTTAGAGTAACTAATCACTAAATCTTTTTCAATTCTTAGTCTGGCCTCCAGACTCTTCACTTGATCATTGGTATAATTAATTGTGCCCATCTGAATAATAGTTATAGTCTTTAGCTTGGCAATTTCATTTAACTTCTGATCAATTACTTTCTCTAACTCAGTTGCAGCTACCCTTAGTTTAGCAATTTCATGAGCCTGAAGTTTAACCAGGTTCTTACTTTTCTTAAGGGCCTGCAACAAGTCCCCATACTTATCTATCAATTGATAGACATCTCCTTCAGATTCAGATGCATCTACATCACTTGATGCAGATGTAGCTGATTCTGTACTTGTACTACAAACAGATTTCACAGAAGGACATTGTACCTTATTAGGACCAGACTGATTCTGGCATATGTCCTCTTCTGATCCTGCCATCAGTCCCATGCACTGATGATCCTTTTGTTCATTGATGGAGTCTAGCAACTGCAGAAACTCCTCTTCTTCAGATACAACATATAGTCCAATATATGCTTCTGCTTCAGATTCTGACTCTGAAGTTGACTGATCTGTTAGGCTCTTATCCTTCTTTGCAACAAAGGATTTCTCCTTCTTGCCCTTTTGATGAGTCTTCTTCTTGTCTGAAGACTCCTTTCTCTTATCAGGACAGTCAGCCACTACATGTCCAGGCCTATTGCAACAATAGCAGACAATCTTTGAAGTAGTGGCTTTGCTGGGCTTTGATCTGCTCTTATCTTTCCTTGATGACTTTTTCTTCTGATAATAGTCATCAACTTGCTGTGAAGTGGAGGGCTTAGACTTCCACTGCTTCTTCTTCAAGAACCTTTGGAATTGCCTTGTGAATGCAGCAAAGTCTGCATCTGAATCACAGCTTTCTGAATCCTGATAATCTGAATTTTCTGAACTAACTTCTGCAATTTCCTTAGGAGGGGATGGTGATATCCTCCTATTCTTTCTGATGGATTCTGCATTGAATGCCACAGTCTTTTCTCTATGCTCTCCTCTTGAATTCTTTTCCTCCTTCCTCACCATAAGTTGCATTTCATAGGACAGCAGCTTTCCAAACAAGGTGGGAGGAGAGATCTCTGCCAATTTAGCCACTTCTCTTATGGCACAGATCTTTGTGTCCCAATCCTTTGTTAAGGATCTTGAGAATTTGTCATTCAGTTCATAGGTACTGAAGACTCTTCCATAGGACATTAACTCATTCACAATTCTATAGAATTTCTTATAGCATTCAGTTATGCTATCAGTTTTTCCTTGTCTAAAACTTTCATATTCCTGGTTGAGCATAGACTTCCTATCCTGTCTTACTTCTTCAGATCCCTCCATGTAGATAATCAAGGTGTCCCACATTTCTTTGGAGGTCTTGCAGTGAATCAGATTCTAAAATGTAGAATCATCTATGGCACTCACAATAATATTCTGAGCTCTCTTGTCCATGGTTGCCAAAATGACTTCATCCTTGGTCATTTCAGAATAACTCTTTGGAGTTTGAATATTAGCATCAAGAACTGATACCTTCATTGGAATGAAGGGTCCTTCCTGAACTGTAATGTATATTCTTGGGTCAGATGCTTCCATGAATAATCTGACTCTTTCTTTCAAAATTCCAAAGATTTCCTTCCTGCAGATGAGTAACTTCATTGACCCTAACTCCTTGTGATTTTCTCCAGAACCCATCCTCTTGAATCTTGATTCTGCCTTTCTGATCTACCTCAGACTGTTAAGTCCTTTTTTTGAGGAACCTCCCTCTGATACCACTTGATAGTTTTACTTTCAAGACTACCTAAAACACCTAGAGGGGGGGGGGTGAATAGGTTCTAATTGCTTGTTTATATTTTTAGGCAGAATTCAATCACAGAATTAAAATATTTAGCACAACAATCACAGAAATCTAAACATCACAGATTGCACAATGTTTTATAGTGGTTCCCCAAGGTTTGGGTACATCCACTTTCCCCCTTCACCTATCTAGCAGTATGCTAGATTCGGCCAAACTTCCACTATTCTCAGATCCTCAGATCCTACAGCTTAGAACCTGGATAGGTTCCTACAACTCAGGCACAATAGCCCTACCTCAGCCTTGCCATAAGGCCTACAACTCAGAGAAGAACCTTCTCCTACACTCAGGCAAACAGCCCTACCACTCAGAGATCAACTCTCCTACACTCAGCCTTTATATCACAGGCTTACAACTCAGATCTGTCTAAAACAGATCCTACAGAAATTTAGAAAAGAAGTTTTAATGTCTTGCCTTTGTTGAGAGAGAAGAGGACAAGACAATTCTTGATCAGTTGATGAAATCAACTTAATCTGAGCTTTCTTCAAAGCTTCTTGAATCTGAACTTAGTTGAGTTGATTTCCAAACAGCTTCTTGAGAAACCACTGATGGCTTCCTTCTTCTTCTTCAAAATGGGTGGATCCCTCTCTATCCAACACCTTTGATGATACTTCTGAATTCTTGTTAGAACTCTTCTTAGATCGATCCTGAGATCGTCTTCTTAGATCTTCTGATGAAGATATACTTTTAGAGTATTACTCCTTCTTGATTTGATTTCTCAATTTGATTGCCAAAGTTCAATCTTTTTCTCATGATGATTCTTCTTTCTGAATCTGTCTATTTATAGACCTTCTTAATGGTAACCGGCTGATTCGGTTTATAACTATCTTCTGACAAGTCTGAAAATATCAGTTAACTGGCTGCAACCCACAGCTGTCAAGTCTTCAAACAGATCCTGTGCCTTAGTCTTAGTCAGCAATATATTGAGACAGGCTGTCAGGAAGTGTCGAGACCAACTGTCTATATGTGTCGACACAAGTAACTTTGGTGTCGACACTACCTTTGATGATGTCGACAAGTTTGCCTTTAAGTCGACACAGCTTCTTCAGAAAATAACTTGGTCTTGACTTTGCAGTGTGTCGACACAAGTCCTGTGTGTCGACACAGTTGTTGTAGATTCAGAACTTAGTATGAGTCGACACAGCCTTCAGGTGTCGACACATCAATTGTCGACTCTGTCATCATGTGTCGACTCTGTCTCATTGTGTCGACTATCTCCTTCTGCGTCGAGGTCGACTATCTTTTAGTTAGTCGACACTGCTTCCCAGTGTCGACACAAATGAGGTCGACTATCTTCCTGTGAGTCGACACTGCTTCCCAGTGTCGACACAAATGTGGTCGACTATCTTTCTCTGTGAGTCGACACTGCTTCCCAGTGTCGACACAAATGTGGTCGACTATCTTTCTCTGTGAGTCGACACTGCTTCCCAGTGTTGACACAAATGTGGTCGACTATCTTTCTCTGTATCGACACAGCTTCCTTCAAGTGTCGACACAAATATTCTGAAGTGTCAACACTGTTTCTTCAGGTGTCGACACATGGACTTAGAATATTTTTCTGCATTCTTTAACACTTCTTCACCTGCACATGTCAAATTAAAACAACATCAAATACACCTTGATGTATATCATTGAGCTAAGTTGGGCTTCTTCAAATTAGGTACACATTTTCCAATGTACCCAACATAGGCTTTGTCAGTGGATCTGCAATATTCTCCTCAGTCGGCACTCTGCAAATGTTCACATCTCCTCGTTCGACAATCTCACAAATAAGATGGAACCACCGAAGTATGTGCTTGGAGCGCTGATGGAATCTAGGTTCCTTAGATTGTGCAATTGCACCATTGTTATCACAGTAGAGAACTACGAGGACCAACAATGCTTGGAACTACATCCTTCGCTGCGTTAGCTGCAGCGATATACTCGGCCTCTGTTGTAGAATCAGCAACTGTCTCTTGCTTGGAACTCTTCCAGCTCACAGCTCCTCCATTAAGGCAAAACACAAACCCTGACTAAGACTTTGAATCATCCCTATCAGTTTGGAAGCTAGCATCCGTGTAACCACTTACAACGAGCTCTTCCTCTCCACCATACACCAAGAACACATCCTTAGTCCTTCTCAAGTACTTCAGAATATTCTTGACTACAGTCCAGTGACACTCACTAGGGTCTGACTGATACCTGCTAGTCATGCTCAAAGCAAAGGATACATCAGGTCGAGTACACAACATTGCATACATGATTGATCCAATTGCCGAAGCATATGGAATCAACTTCATGCGGTCCTTATCTTCATAAGATTTTGGACACTGGTCCTTAGAGAGATTCACACCGTAAGACATGGGTAAAAATCCTTTCTTGGACTCAAGCATGTTGAACCGCTTCAACACCTTCTCAATGTATGTAATCTGGGTCAAACCCAGCAACTTCTTCGATCTATCTCTATAGATCTTAATACCGAGTATATAAGTCGCTTCACCCAAGTCCTTCATAGAAAAGCAGTTCCCTAGGTTGTTTTTAACAACTTTCAGGGTAGGAATGTCATTCCCAATCAACAGTATGTCATCTACATACAATATCAGGAAGACAACAATGCTCCCACTAATTCGCTTGTAAACACAAGGCTCATCTTAATTCTTGATGAGACCAAACTCTTTGATTTTCTCATCAAAACGAAGATTCCAACTTCGAGAGGCCTGTTTCAGTCCATAGATGGACTTATTCAGCTTGCATATTTTAGTGGCTTCATTTGGGGATACAAAACCCTCGGGTTGTGTCATGTACACTTCCTCAAGGAGATTTCCATTAAGGAAAGCCGTTTTGACATCCATCTGCCAGATCTCGTAGTCATAATACGCAGCAATAGCAAGCAATATCCTTATGGACTTTACCATGACAACAGGGGAAAAGGTCTCATCATAGTCAATACCATGAATTTGCTTGAAACCCTTAGCCACTAGTCGCCCTTTGAATGTCTGTACATTCCCATCCATATCGGTCTTCTTCTTGAAGACCCATTTGCACCCTATGGGTCATACCCCTTCAGGTTGTTCCACCAAGTTCCAAACTTGGTTTGCATACATGGAGTCCATTTCGGATTTCATAGCCTCAAGCCATTTGTCGGAGTCCGGTCCATTCATAGCCTCTTGGTAGGTCACTGGTTCATCATCATGATCCATAAGAAACACATTACCTATTTGAGACATGAGAAATCCATATCTCTCAGGCTCAAACCTCGGTCTACCAGATCTACGTAGGACTTTTGTTTCTTGAGCAGGTTCTCTAGCTACAACATCTTGTAGTCCTGTCTCAGAATCCAATTCCGGTTCATTCACTACTTGTGGTTCTTGAACTTCTTCAAGTTATACCTTTTCAGTCTTTCTTGATAAGAACTCTTTCTCCAAGAAGACGCCAGTCCTTGCGACAAACACTTTGCCCTCGGACGGTAGGTAAAAGTAATACCCTTTCGTTTCCTTAGGATATCCCACCAGATAACATTTATCCGATTTGGGTTCCAACTTGTCAGGCATTTGACGTCGCACGTATGCCTCACAACCCCAAAATTTAATGAACGACATACTAGGACGCTTCCCAGTACATATCTCATATGGTGTCTTCAGAACCGTTTTCGTTGGAGCGCGATTCAGTGTCATTGCAGCAGTCTCTAAAGCAAAACCCCAAAAGGAAACAGGCAAGTCTGCATGACTCATCATCGAATGTACCATGTCTAACAAAGTACGATTTCTCTTCTCAGACACACCATTATGCTGTGGTATTCTAGGTTGAGTGAGCTGTGATACAATACCACACTCTTTCAGATGATCACGGAACTCATGACTCAGGTATTCGCCACCTCGATCAGATCAGAGTGCTTTAACTCTTTTTCCCAACTGGTTTTCTACTTCATTTTTGAACTCTTTGAACTTTTCAAAGGTCTCGGATTTACACTTCATAAGATACACATATCCGTATCTAATGAAATCATCAGTAAATGTAACGAAGTAGAAATACCCACCTCTAGCCATGGAGCTTATGGGTCCACATACATCACTATGTACAACACCCAAGAGATCCTCAGCCCTCTCAGTATAACCAGTGAAAGGGGCTTTAGTCATTTTGCCTAACAAACAAGATTCGCATCGCTCAAATGATTCATAATCAAATGAGTCCAAAAGTCCATCTTTATGGAGCTTGGATATGCGCTTCTCGTTTATATGGCCCAAACGACAATGCCAGAGATATGTAGGGTTTGAGTCATTTGTTCTTAGTCTTTTATTATTTTCTACATTATAGATCTGATGGTCCAAGTTCAAAACGTAAAGACCATTAAATAATTGGGCTACAACATAACAAACATCATTCTTAAATATAGAACAATAGTTGTTCTTAATTATAAAAGAAAATCCAATCATGTCCAAGCATGAAATGGATATAATGTTTCTAGTTATTACCGGAACAAAATAACAGTTATCTAGTTCTATTACAAGCCCACTTGGCAAAGAAAGACGGTAAACCCCTACGGCTACAACAACAACTCTTGCTCCATTGCCGACGCGCAGGTCCACCTCCCCTTTACTCAGCAATCTTCTCCTTCCCAGTTCCTGCACATTTGTACAAATGTGAGAACCACATCCGGTATCCAATACCCAAGATGAAGGAGCAGAAAGGTTTATCTCTATAACGTAAATATTTGAAGAGGAAGTCATACCTCCCTTCATTTTCTGCAGACCCTCAATGTACGAAGGAAAGTTCCTCCTCTAATGACCAGCCTTGCCATAGTGGTGGCATTTCCCCTCCTTTATCGTGCTCTTCTTTTTAATCAGTGCAGAAGACTTGGGCTCGAGATGTGACTTAGGTCCCACCTTCGTCTTCTTAGAGCCCTTGGCCTTGCCCTTTCCCTTATGCACCATCAGTATGGGGCTGGTAGGCTTGGCCTTCTTCATATTGATCTCGGCAGTTCTTAACATGCTTAGGAGCTCGGACAGTGTCTTGTCTATTTCATTCATGTTGTAGTTCAAGACAAACTGCTCGTAACTGTCCGGCAACGATTGCAGGATCAGATCTGTGGCCAACTTTTGACCCAGAGGAAAACCCAGTCTTTCAAGGTTCTCTATATACCCAATCATCTTGAGTACGTGAGTCCCTACTGAGTCTCGAACTCCCATCTTGCACTGAAACAATGCTTTGGTGACATCAAATCTCTCTTGACGAGCTTGCCCTTGAAATATTTTCTTCAGATGCTCGTCAATCTCCTTGCACCCCATGTTCTCATGTTGCTTCTAAAGCTCAAAGTTCATGGTGGCAAGCATAAGGCATTCGACGTCCAAGGCGTCATCAGTATACTTCTTATAAGTATCTTTGTCAGCACGGGAAGAATTCCCGGTCGGCACCTCGGGGGCTTCTTCTTCCAAGACATAGAGCTTTCGCTCTTGCCTGAGAACAATTCTCAGGTTCCTGTACCAGTCCATGTAGTTAGTCCCACTGAGCTTATCCTTCTCAAGGATGGCTCTGATAGACAGTGTGGAGTGTGAACCACTTGCCATGGAATTCTACAAGAATTCATGCAGAATAAATCAGTACCAATATTTCAAAATACAATTATTTTTCTTAATTTGGACTTCAATTAAAAACTCCCACTATTTTATTCGAAATAATAGCCCTCACTATCAATTCAGAGAGTTCATGCGAGCTACTCTTTTAGTGGACAAGATCCGTATTTCACCAACACTATGAGTCAGCTTTGGCTTTCCTCTCACAATGCGGTTATTTAGGTAGGCAACGCTTGTCAATTGCATCCTCATGCAATTCTTGTATGGTTGGTGAATAACTCCTTATTCGCATCCATCATATGGTGCATGCCAACTCTATGCCTCTAGGCACTCAAATTTTGAGGTCACCTAGTTAAGATGGACCCGATGTCGACAGTGGGATATCACAATTATCCGCTTGCACCCTTACCAAGCTAGATTAATGCACCTTGCTTTGGCAAGCCCACACTTCATCAATCGAGGCAGGAAGAGTGTAATCCATCGGAAGGCATCCGAACACTTAATATTAGAGGAAGGGATTTTAATTATAGGTTAACAATTAACCACGATCAACATTTGATCAATGTGCACATCCACAGAAGAACAATTCTAAAATTCACATGCATCCCTTATGTGCACAGCCTGACATTATCAACATTTGATAGAAAGGAAGGGTTAAATCTGAACGTCCGGACTCTTCCAAATCTTCAGATTTACATGCATTGGACAAAAACAAAGACAACTCAACTTAAAGCAGTAGACACGCTCGTCTCTCATTGTTGAATACAAAATCCAAAACAATACATTGGTTCACTAACCATTCGAGGATCGGTTACTGCTAAGGAGACAACAATTTCTAACAATTCGAAATAACCACGAAATCCCAGACGTTCCTGTCAGGGTTCTAAGATTAAATCTAGACATTTAGAGCACTTCTAAATCCCTAGGTTTACACGTACTGGAATAACCTAACTTCCAATACAACAATCAAGGCCGCAACCTCCCTCTGATACCACTGTTGGGTTTTCTATGGAGGTTGGCACAACACTTGTGCATGCAGCGGAAGGAATAAAACAAGAACAACCCAAAGAGAAATGGATCGGGCCATGAATGTTGAATCGAGAAGTTATGAAAATAACAAGGCAAAATTACCTCTTCGATGTTGAGTCACAACTCAACAAAGATGCTCCAAGATCTGAGTCCTGTTGGTGGGGAGTTTCACGTAGAATAATATCAACGTTTCTGCAGAAATCCACACGAGCGAGAGAACACCTAGCTTCGTCGCACGAAGGGTCGGGAAGGAGATTGACCGCACCTTGCGATTCCACGGACTGCTAGGTCCACGCCAGGAAAGGCAATACCGACGACGATCATCGGAGAGGAGGAGGTCAGCGGAGCAAACACGGCGGCGGAACACTTCCGTCCGGCGGGGTTCGGGATTTGGCGGATCGGTAGAATGGCGGAACGCTTCCATCAGGTTATATTCGACCGCAGGAAAAATCGCCTCACTTTCCCAAAACCCTAAGTCCCTATTTATACTAAAAGTATAAACAGACCTAAAAGCATCGATATTCGCAGACCACACAGTATAGGGTCATCGAATCGTTCGACGAGAAACAGCGGATGGATTCGGCGAGAATCACCCGCAGAATCATCGAGAATAAGGGACGACTCTCGACGAATGGCCTCAGTCGTCGAGTCATACTCGAAGACACTCGACGATTCTCGTCGATTGGTGGTCGACGACAATCGTCGAACCCCGGTCGACGATATTCGTTGACCCGCGTTCGATGACAATCGTCGAACGGTGGTCGACGATATTCGTCAACCTGCATTCGACGATAATCGTCGAACGGCGGTCGACGATATTTGTCGATCGGCGGTCGACGATATTCGTCGACCCGCATTCGACGACAATCGTCGAACGGCGGTCGACGATATTCGTCGAACCTGCTTCCGTCGTCGAGTCATGCTCGACGACTCTCATCGACTCAGCCTCAGTCGTCGAGTCATACTCGACGACTCTCGTCGAAACAGCCTTAGTCGTCGACTATCCATTCTCAATGAACTTTCTTGGCAACGATTGCCTGACCCCCATACACTATGGTGATTGGTAACCATTACCAACACAGTCAATCTTCCAACTTATCCACAACTCTTATGTGCGACCCTGCAGGCTCATATCGCGTTGGCAGTGAGATCACATGTTTGACCACTTCTAGATCACCATGGTAACTCCAACATCGCCACGGTCCAAAATGCATAGGCGCAGAAGATCATCCAATGTCCAGTTGGTGCGTTCCGTCTACCTATCTGTTTGAGGGTGGAAAGCCATGCTGAACGTCAGGCGAGAACCCAGATAAGTCTGAACTGACCTCCACTCCTTGGATGTAAACCGTCCATCCCGTTCTTACACGATCGTCCTGGGCACTCCATGATAACGAACAAACTGTTCGACGAACCTTCGCACTAGAACATTGACCGGAGCGTCCTTCGCAACTGGAATAAATCTGGCCACTTTCATTAGTATATCGACGATCACCCAAATCGAATCATTCGCCGCATGAGATTGGGGTAGCCCATGTATAAAATCCATGGCTATGTCCTCAAACTTCCATTCCGGCACTGGAAGTGGCTGTAGTAACCTGGTCGGGCTCTTGCACTCCGCCTTTACGAGCTGGCATGCCTCGCAATGGGTCACAAAGTATGTAATATCCTTCTTCATGCCCGGCCAATACATTGTCCTCTTCAGGTCTGCTGCCATCTTCGTGATCCATGGGTGCACTAAATACCTGCTACCGTGTGCCTCTGCCATAATATCCTCTTGAATTCGGCCTCCTGCTGGTATATAAAAACTGCCTCTAAATCATAGCAGTCCATATATCAGAGAATAATCCCCCGTCGTGCCTTCCTCCAAGGCCCTAAATATCGGATCTGTCCTCGCATCCAGCCTCTGCCCGTCCCTGATGCGATCTCGAATGTCGTCGGTGGCAATCATCGATGATAGGTACTCTGCATATAGCTTTGGGTCATCCTCGGACACTAGAGTTATTTGCATCTCCTCCAACATCTTCACTAACTCCATATCCATCAGATGAGGACCTGCTCCCGATGTAGTTGCTCTCCGGCTCAGAGCATCTACTACCACGTTTGCTTTCCCGGGATGATAGCGCATGGTATACTGATAGTCCGACAAAAACTCTACCCAGGGTCTCTATATGATGTTTAGCTCCTTTTGTGTGTCCATGTACTTCAGGTTCTTATGGTCTGAGAATATATCGCAGTGGACCCCATAAAGGTAGTGCCGCCAGATCTTCAACGCAAAGATAACCGCTTCCATTCCCAAGTCATGCACCTGGTAATTTTGCTCGTGTTTCTTCAACTGACGGGAGGCGTAAGCTATCACGTGCTCGTTCTGCATCAGAACAGAACCCATCCCCTGATAGGAAGCGTTTGTGTAAACCTTAAATGCTTCCTTCCTAGTTGGAAGAGCAAGGATAGGGGCCGAGGTGAGCCGACCCTTCAGTTCCAGAAATGCAGCCTCGCACCGTGGCATCCAAACAAATGGAGACTCCTTCTTCGTCAGAGATGTGAGAGGGAGAGCAATCCGAGAGAATCCATCCACGAACTTCCGGAAGTATCTGGCAAGCCCTAGGAAACTCCTCACATCAGTGCTCGTCTTCAGCGGTGGCCAATCCCGTACTGCCCGAACCTTCGCGGGATCCACTATAAATTATGCCCCACTAATGATATGGCCTAAGAAGGCCACCTCCTTTAGCAAAAACTAGCACTTGCTGAACTTAACATATAACTGGTGCTTGTTGGAGCCAAAATTGACCTCAACAAATGTTCAACACAGAGGTATAGCCAACACCTACTTCTCTCAAGCCCCGCCCCTTGACTGGTTGCTAACGACCTAGGACTGACCTAAAGCCTCAGCAGGGAGGTCCCACCTCACACCCGGAAGATCTCTGAGAGCTTCCCCTCCAAAGCCAAAAGCTGGGCTAGGATCTCCTCAGAAAGTACTAGAGATTTAGAGAAAAATGAGAGTCCGCTTTCTAAGGAGCCCTTATGGGTCTATTTATAGCCTTCTGCTGACCTGAAATTACTGAAATACCCCTGACTGGTCTGCAAATAGCCAAATCCCACTGTCTAAAAGACATTAAACGCAGCTCTTGGGTGTATAAGGGTAATTTTACCCAAGGGTAATTAAGTCATTTTACCCCAGACCCTGGGCCCCACATGGTGAGAATCTTATACCGAGGACCTTTTCGCCTACACTACCTGCGGGCGGCGAGAACCCTTGAGCTGGGAACCTTTCCGCCTGCACCTCCTGCAAAGGGCAATAACCCTTGGGTCGGGGACCTTTCCGCCTGCACCTCCTGCGGGTTTGAGAGGACGCGGCGCCTTCTCGCCTACCTCCTCGTCCACCTCGGGGTGCCGACCCGTGGCTCGGCAATAGGGATCTCGCCGAGGACCTTAGGCTGGAGATCTTCCGAGCCAAGAGCTCTTCCTAGGCGAGAGCTCCTTTGGCCCCCAAGGCCCCGAACTAGTTTGAGAGTAGTCTAACTCTGACCATTGATGCCCCCGGGTTCCACCCAGTGAATATGGGGTTGTACATAATCCCCGCTCTTTTTGAGCTAGCCCTGCGCTCGAAAAGACACGTCCAACCCAGCCATATTTGTTGGGCACGTGTCATTTCAGAGAAAGGAGAATCTTTTGGTGGGCCATCCCAGGGCTATATATATGCGTGGATAGACGGCCGTAAATCTGTTCCTGAGTCGCCGCTCTCTGCTTGAGCTCTCACGAGATCTCATCATGCGTTCCAAATGTGTTGATAAACCGCTCCCGCAAGACCTCCAGGATCGCATCAACGCGGCCCAGGCGCGAGCCCTAGAGAACAGCACTTTGGTTTTCCCTTGGCTGGCGACAAAGTCGCCGACCGCTAATTCTCCACCGCCGAAGAAGAAGAAAGAGAAGAAAAAGAAGGCAAAGGCGATCCAGCAGGACCCTTCCCGCGAGAACAGGGACCCGCCTTCCCCGACTCCCGATCGTGCGGATGATGCTTCCCCTCTGCAGAAGGTACGCCTTTCCGATTCGCTGATCCCCAAGATTGCGTGTCGATTACGATCTGATATGCGCAAGGGTTGATAACTGGCGGAAAGTCTTTCGCAGGAAGTGGCTCGAGGTGATGACACCGGATCACCACTGGTGCCCCCGGATCCGTCGCCTCACCTTCCCGAGGATAGACCACTGGTCGCGGAGGTCACTCCTCCGACTGCCTCTCCGAGAATCACGGGTATGCTTTTCTCTGTCACCCCTTTCTGACCATTTCACTTGTAGCGTCTCCTATTGTCGAGCTGACTTCTCGCATCCTCAGCTCCCGCCGACCCGGGTCTCTCCACCCGGGGGGGGTGAGATAATGGCTTCTAACCTGCCCGGCCAAGTTGCTAATCCCGCCGCACTGGAGGGAGAGGTGTCTATCGACCCCTCCATAGCCCAAAAGGAGGTCAGCCATCCCGCGAGAGAGAACGACTTCCCCCATGCTTTAGACCAAGTCGGGACCACCGTGCACGAGACTTTTCGCCCGGGATGCGAAAATCCACTCCACCTCCTCTACGGGACCGAGGGGGGCCCGGGCCTTCTCGCCATCCGCCGACCAGTGGCTCTCTCAAGGCTGTAGGTAAGCGAAGCATTATCATAGCTCTTGCTCAGCCCTCGCCGTAATCATGAAACTATTTTTAAGAGTATCCGGACTCAAGAATGGGGGTCAATGAAGATGACGAAGACGATGATGAAGAGGAAGAGGAAGAGGAAGAGGATGGCGATAGCTCACTCCTTCCTTCATCTAGCGAGATGGAGGCCATTGTGAACGATGCCGGGAGCTCAAAGAAACGTGGGAAGAAGATTGATGTCCTCCTATCGAAGCTTATGCGGCGGGAGCGGGCTCGCGCCACTACAGCGAAAGAATTCCACGAGATGGTTGAGCAGAGGCTGGAGACCCTGGAGAACGATTATTTTTTCGACGAGACGGGGCGGCCGGGTGGGCCTTCAATCGAGTCTTCCCCTGGGAGATGTATCGCGCAGATTCGAGACCAGGCCCGTCGGATAAACCTAGGGTGCACCACCCTGTCTTCCTATTACAACCTGTCAGCTTCCCCGAAGATCAGACGGCGGGAGCGAGGACGATGGCGCTGGGAACCGTATTGGCTTGAAGAAATCTCGCCCCTTCTCTCCTCTCGGCCTTCCCTTCTCGCAATGTACCCTGTTTTTCTTTTTTATATTTTGAACATCTCACTTGTAATATTATTATTTATTTTTTCCTTTTTAGCTCTTGCCCGGCGAGAGCGATCCCTGCTTTGGTCTTCATGTTCCACCTGGCCGTTTCGAAATGCCTTGTACGAGTCTGAACCTTCGGTCAGTCGCTGTCATCCCGAGCTGGAACCCGAGGCGTCGCTGACCT
Source organism: Platanthera zijinensis (assembly GCA_039513925.1). Lineage (NCBI taxonomy): Eukaryota > Viridiplantae > Streptophyta > Magnoliopsida > Asparagales > Orchidaceae > Platanthera > Platanthera zijinensis. The sequence continues at coordinate 156,144,431 of CM077090.1, read as the reverse complement.
GGGGCCTTGTACCGCCGCCGCAATTTTTATTTCTCTTTTTTAGAAAAAACATCATTACCCTGATTTCCTATAAATAGAGGAATCACCAAACACATTTATTTCTCCGATCCGAAACCTCCTTTCCTCTCCTCGTTGCTTTCGCGGCTTGCCGATAACTCCCTTGCTTTCGCCTTCTTCTCTTGTTCTCGCCTATCTTTCGTTCTCTCCCATTCCTTTCATTTTCAATCCTCCCCACAGAATGCCGGGCGAGAACGAGGGACGTTCCCATTGCGCGGTAGCCTTCCGAAAAACATCAATTCCCCACTTGTCGCCTAACCCCTGCAGAGTACCAACGGATGACTTCCCAGTACATTCCCGTCGGCTTCACCGCGAGACATCCCAGTAACCGGGATAGGGTAAACAGTACGAGAGAAGGGGAGCTTGCCATCCCCCTCGAACACTTCGAGGTGGTCTTTCGCCTTCCCCTCTAGCCAGAGATGCGCCAGACACTCCGTTACTACGATGTTGTTCCCGCCCAACTGAACCCAAACTCGGTCGCCATCCTTGTAGCGTTCATCTGCTACATGCTATCGGAGAAGATCGAGTTCAGCCTCCCGATCTTCTGAAAGCTGTTCATCTTCCGCGTGAAGGGAGGGGTAGTTTTCTTCTCTAGGCAACTGCTCAATACAACCGGTCTCGCCAACAAGAATCATCATTGGGGCGAGAAGTTTATCTTCGTATCTGGCGACTTCGGCAGCGTCCCTCTCACGCCTATTCAATATGAGGACGCTGCCTACAAGCCGCCTACCCTGGGATCTCGCGAGAGCGCCCTTCTAGAGTTCTTTGGGACGAAAGAATTTGACGTACAATTCCTCCGGCGGGACGTCGATTCTCTCACTCTTGTGCCTCCCGGTGAAGGTACGGTCTCGTCTTCAACCTGATACTCCCATTCCTAACTTCCAACTCATTCCACTGTCACCCTTGCAGGAGAGCGAGAAGTTCCTTTGCACCAACCCTTTGCCGAGACTCCGGGTATCGAGGTCCAGGATGCGAGAGATCCACTGGCTTTCGCTCAGTCTACGGCCCAGGCTTGCCGGGATGAGCCTACCCCGCCTCCTTTAACCAGCGCCAGGAAGCGAAAACCTATCTCCTTATCGTCCCAGCCACTGAAAAGACCCAAGCTGACTGCTGCCGACAAAGGGAAATCCGTGACGGCTATGCCCGTCCGACCTCTCCCGCCAGGCCGGTCTTTCGAAGAGGTCCTGCAGGTGTCCAGCGAGATGACCCTCGCTGCCAGGAGTAGCGGCGTGGCTCCTACCGAGAACCTTCCAGGCGCAAGCAGGGCTGGCGGCGAGGGGGCGGCTGCCGAGACCTCCAACTCGGTCTCCGTCCAAGGAGGCGCTAAAGGGGCACATAAATTTTGGCCTCGGCGTGAAGTGCTTGGATGCTGAAGGGAACCCCCTGCTACAATGGGACCCGGAGGCCAACCGGGTATCCCTCTCGATGATGTTTTTGAGCTGGGAAGAGCATGATGAGGTCACCGGCGAGGCCTTCGCGCTGGGCCACGTCCTTTATTGCTGGGAGTTCGCTGGTCTCTATGATCAACTACCCACACGGCTTCTGGCCCTTGACTCCGTCGGGGCTCTAATGCGCGGGTTTGAGCTTGCGCACATGTGCGCACGCCAAGCATCACCATCGGCCGCAACTTCGGTGAGATGCTTAAGGAATAGGACCAGGCGTTGGTCCAGGCGGCGGTTCTGAAGGCACAGCTGGCGGAAGCTATGGAACACCTTTCCTCGCGCCCAACGGAGGAGGTAAGCGAGATCTTTCAAGAATCGCTCTCGCCTTTATAACCCACGGGTCGTCTTGGTGTTGACTTGATCCTCCCTTCTGCAGGATTTTGCCTAGAATGCGGCCCTTCGCATGGAGCTGACTGAGCTAAGATACAAGAACATCCTGGTAAAGGACCAGCTCCGGCGTGCGGAAATGGTTATGGTTCCGCCTCCCCCATCGCTGGACGAGAGGCTGAGGAGCCGTCACTTCTCGGAATATGACATTGACAAGATCCTGCATACCAACGCCCAAGCGAAGGTCAGGCTGACCCTTGATATGCTGCGGGATGTGGGGTGTTTGAATGAGAGTGGCAAGGTCACCACTGCTCCCTGGCTTGTTCCCTGGCTCTTCGAGCCTGTCCCGAAGCCCCCAGGCGCACCCGACTTGAAAGAGAGGGGATAAGATACTTACTACTCTAGAGGGGGGTGAATAGAGTATTCAAAAATAAAGAGACTCTAAACACTTCTCTTGAGCTATTTGCGGGATATAAAAACTAAAAGCTTTATACTTAAAGCCTAACAGAGTGTGGTTAAAAAACAGAGGATGCTAACTGAAGTTTCAGTTGAGCATATATCCTAACACAGCAACTAGAAACCTAGTTATATCTATCACAGCCATAGTGCATCAATTAAAGTAAACAACCAGACAACACAAAAGCTTTACAGTAATTCCCCAATTGGGTACATCCACTCTTCTACCACCCTGGTAGGAATCCACTATAGGTTTTTGTTCAGATGCCCTGCCACCACAAGATCTGCTTCAGGTAGATCTAGAAACCCTTCAGGCTTTTGATCAGGTGCCTAAGAACCAAACACACAGGTTTTTGATCAGGTGCCCTGCCACCAAAGGTTCACTTTTGAAGGGAGTAATAACCCTTTTACAGGAGGTTAAGGGAAAGAGTTGAAGGTGTCTTCTCTGTGTTCATAGAAGCTAGTGGATTGCTCTGAATATATCAAAGCTCCCCCTAGTTAGAGAATGTCCAGGAAGAAGCTTTGCTTTAGGGTGTAGGATCTCCAAATTGCTTGAGTAGACTTTCTGATGCAGCCTTGAAGAAGACTCTAGCTTTTGAATGAATGTTCTTCTTCAGTAGCTTTCACAATCTACCACAATGATGTTCAACAATCTGGGAGAGATCTTCTTCTTGAAAGCTTGAGCACTGAGAATTGATTTTCCTGAAGACAGGATGAACTCAGGAAGAAGAACTTTTCTTTTTGTCTTGAGAATTCTTGTTCTGTGTCACTTTTGAATTGTATTGTGTTGTTGTATATTGTATTCAACCGACTGCACTAATAATATAGAAACTTCTCTTCTTTGAATAATGCCTCGAGCCCTGCACTAAAAGATCTTCCCAAATAATACAATAAAACAAATAAAGAAACTGTGCCAGAAATCTTCTCTGTCATTCCCAAAAAGGAATTAAGGATATTAAAATATCCTATCAAATTGGATTTATAAATTGGCATAGGAAGCAAGGCATAACGGCTATATTACAGCTGTTAGAAAAACACGATTTCCTCTAATAAAACAAACGACATTATTCTGCCAAATCTCTCAATTAATGCACAAGAAATATTGCAAATAAGCAAAGGAATATAGGCATTAAATTAAGCAGAATATCTGAATAACATATGTATTAAACATGAGGAAATAAATCAATAATTCAAATGAAAATAATAAAAATAATAACAGACAGAAAAAGTCGACCAGAGAACGAAGATCGTCGATCTGAACAAGCAGATCGTCTACCTGAAGAAAAACTATCTTCACAGAAATCGTTGACCAGGGAAACACGATCGTCGATCTGAGCAAGTAGATCGTTGATCCCACTTCAGAGTTCATATGACTCTGAGATCGTCGATCATCAATCAAAGATCGTCGAGCGAAGTTCAACTGTCGTCGAACACAAAACTACTAAGCCAAATTCTCATTCCAAACCTTTCTCAACTAGCCTAGCCTGAGGGTAGACTAACATTTAGTTTAACCATTGACCATAGATAAATCTTGGGTCAATTGCGCCTAATAGAGATGACATAGCCCAAATCAAAATTAGGGATCCAACAATCTCCCCCTATTTGGGTGATGTCACTCGAACAAAAAATAAATCTAATACAGTCGGATAAGAAAAAAAAACAACAACAATAGATATATCAGCAAGCATATTTGAATAAATCAGATTAGTCAAAACAAATAACACAGCCAATTATCAAAAGAGTTTGAAAGAAGAATAGAAGTAGTAGGAGAGAAAGCAATTATTCTTCTTGGATCATATGCATCCTTCTTTGATAGATTCAAGTCCTATTCTCCAATAATCTTTAGTTCCCCTGCTTTTGGTAGAACAGCTTCAGGGTGTTTTTCCATATACTTGGAAGCATCAAAAACCTCTGAACTGACTTGAAATCTGTCCAATTCTTTCTTTCTGTATTTTGACATGGTAGAAAATCCTGTAATGTCTTTTCCTTCTTCTTTAGCTTTCTTGATTTGTGCAGATCCAACCAATTCTAGAAGTCTAGCCATTTTATAGTTAGGATCAAGCTCTTAACTTTCATAGGCTCATCAGAAGGATCCAATGGATTTATAGTCTTGAATTTTACTGATTGAGTTAAGAAACTCTCAGTTTGCACTTGAACTGGCTTGACATTTATATCTGCTGGCTCTTGAATTATAAGACTGGATGGAGGAGCAAACTCAGCATACTTTTTGCTTGATTTATCAGAATATATAACTCTTTTTCCTTTGAAATTTACTGGTTTGGCCTAAGTAGGTTTTTCCTTTGAAGTTGATCTAGAGGCTGGAGGAGGAGAGAAGGTGGGTTGTTGATATACAACTTCCTTAACTTGCTCTCTTTGAATGTTTGACTTTTTAGACTGCCTCTGATCACTAGAACTGCTTGGAGGCGGCTGCCTTCCCTTTCTCTGATAGGTATAGGACTGATTTTGCCTGGCTGAAGGAGCAGAAGATCTGGGAGCAATATTTCCTGAGGCACCAGCAGAGGGAGGAGGAGGATGAGGACCTCTCTGAATTCCCTTGGGAGGAGGAGAGTACTTCCTGCTCTTCTTCCTTGATTTCTGTTCCTTCTTAGAGTACCACATCCAAGCCTCAAAAATTTTAGCTTTAGGATCAATTCCTTTCAAAATGTAGTAGGGAACATCATTATCTGGATTAGGAGGAGCTGGTGTTGTGGCTTTCCTTTTCTTTTGAGCAGACCTTTTATTTTTCTTATTACTATCAGAATAATCATAATCTTCATCCTAAGAATGTAAGGGTTGAGGTTCTGCATACAGATCATCAATTTCCTTTAACATAGCCTCCTCTTTCTCTTTAGCTTACAGAAGAGCTTTTTATTTTTCTTCTTCTAGAATGTCTTGGGCCAGGAGAGAGTCCAAATCTGGACCTGGGGTGTCATCCCAAAGGGTAGAAGGCACGCCAGTCTCAATTTCTGGAACTGTTTCTTGAGCAGCAGAATTCCATTTAGCTTCTAAAAAATATGTTATAATTCCTTCTAGATATCTAGCAGCAACATGAGTAGAAATCTCCTCAAGATAAACTTTGAAAGCAAAATCTGCTTCAACTATTGTTTCAGAAATAACAAAGCTATCCAAAAACTGAAGGCACATTGGTCTCTGGTAGCACACAAGTGCCTGAAGAGGATCAAAAGAACAAGGGGAGGAGATAGGATTATAAAGGTATCCACAGGATGACTCATCATCTGAGTCAAGGAATGCATCCAGTTCCTCTTCCAGAACTATTGGAGCATCTGAATCTTCAACTATCCTCTGAATAGAATCTGGAACAATTGCATATGGAGCTAAAACAACTGCATCTGGGACTAGAACTGAAAATCTTTCTAACTCTGAAAATCTTTCTAACTCCATAGCAGGGCCTGAATCATCTTCATCAAGCATCTCCCCCTGCCTGGGTTCAGTGGGAACTAAACCCAGGCCCCTAGATGAAGAAGGGTCTGTGAGGGTGGAAATGGAGGCAGCAAGAGAAGAGATAGATAGAGCAAGAGGGGCAATGGCCTCAGCTATCATGGGTTTGATGGAAGGAGTTATGAGGTGAAGGACAGTTGTAATGAATTCTGGTGTGATTTGAAACAATGGAGGAATGATGGAGGGGGAATCATCAGAATTAATATTCTTCTGAACTAGGGTTTCAGTATTTGGAGAATTATGATGGGATGGATGATCAGCAGCTGATGAGGGATGATTTGAGGTAGCTGGGGAATGAGATAGAGAAAGCAGATTGAACAAAGATTCTAAATTTAGATTTCGAATCTCAGTTATGTGAGCTGGTGTTGGAGAAGCAGGTGGAGATGGATGGTTCACAGGAGAAGAAGGAATGTCAATTGAGGTGGATGGAAAGGAGGAGGAAGCGGGTATTTCTTCATTAGGGAGGGAAGCGGCTTCAAGTGCCCTTGTGCCCTCAGACGTTGTAAGGGCAGACCCAGCCTTTGAAGGCTTCTGAATAGTCCTCTTCCACTTAATGAACAGAGAAGGATCTATTCTCTTGCTGGAATTGATCGCTGTAGGAGCAGAGCCTAACAGATGGGAAGCTTTCTTAGAGAGAAAGAACCCGATCAGCCTTCCTTGCGTTACCTCTTTCTTGTTGTTCTTCTTCCTGATCAAATCAAACAGCAGACCAGCCCAGTTGATTTCTTTCTTATTCACGAGAGTTGACATCAAGGCAAACTGATGCCGGTTGATGTTATCATGGGCGGAATGCTTTCCAAGCAACACTTTTCCAACTAGATCAGCCAGAAACTTGAATCCGACAGATAGGTTTACCTTCAGGAGCTTGGATGGGATGCCTTCTACATGATCCATTTCCAACAGCATCCTTCCGTACTCAGCAGAATCTTGCTCATACTCATCAGATCCATTCTTTAACTCAAAAATTTCAGTCAGAAATTCTTGAGTAAGAGTTACCTCCACGCCGCTGATTGATCCTTTCATCTCTTTGTCATCAGAAGACGATGTATAAACCCATTCCTTGATTTATGATAGGTGCAGTTTGAGCTTTGAGGACATGAGTTTCTTAAGACCTTGATCTTCACACAACTGCAGTATTTCCTGAAAAACTTGTTCGCAGTCTCTGAAAGAGTCGAAATCAACACTGAAGCCTGCATCGAACTTCATCATGGACAGGGTTGCAGAGGAAATCGCCATTTGATTGATGAGAGTACCTGAAACAAGAACAAACACACAGAGAGAGAAGAGAAAGTGCGGGACGAGAGCTCGAAACAAGCCTGGAAGCAGAATACGAAAAGGCGAGCTCCGTCGACGATCTTCAGACCTAAATAGACGATCGGTTTGAGATAAACTGGCATCGTCGATCTCTGAATGAAGATCAAGAGATTCGGTCGTCGATCGTCGGTCGACGATCGATTTCCAAAGCAGAGTCGTCGATCATCGATCGACGATTTCTGTCTCTAAATGCAAAGAGCTGTCGTAGACCTAGGGTCGACGATTTAGCTCAACCTGTTCGACTATCTTCGAACACTGTTCAACGATCTCAAAACAGATTTCAACTTAGCAGATTTTTCACTTAGTCTGATCCATTCATCATGCCTATTTGATTCAAAAAAAATAGATGTTTTTGTTCATCTAAAGGCTTTGTGAAAATATCACTTCTCTGAAGATCTGTGGGTATAAACTCGAGATTTATCTTATTCTTGTCAACACAGTCTCTAAGAAAATGGTGTCTAATGTCAATATGCTTTGTCCTAGAATGGTGCACAGGATTTTGTGATATGGAAATAGCACTGATACTATCACACATAATTTTGGTGTTTTTGTGTGTGTACCCATAATCCAAGAGTTGATTTTGAATCCAAAGAATCTGTGAACAGCAACTAGCAGCTGTTATATATTCATCCTCTGCAGTTGAAGTTGAAACAGAAGTCTGCTTTTTGCAAAACATGAGACTAATCTCTCACCTAGGAACTGATAAGTCCCTGTGGTGCTCTTCCTGTCAACTCTACAGCCAGCATAGTCAGCATCTGAGTATCCAATCAACTCAAATTCTGATTCAGCTGGGTACCAAAGTCATAAATTAGGGCATCCCTTCAAGTATCTTAAGATTCTCTTGAGAAGAGTCAAGTGAGATTACTTGGGGTTGACCTAAAATCTAGCACATAGGCATATGGCAAACATTATATCAGGTCTACTTGCAGTTAGATATAATAGGGAACCAACAATTGCCCTATAATTTTTCTGATCAACAGGCTTATCCTTATCATCAGAATCAATAACTATATTAATAGCCATAGGAGTGTGCATTGCTGAAGCATCTGCCATCCCAAACTTCTTTACCAATTCCTTGGCAGGGAGATGAAGATGCCATCAGCATCTTGTTTCACTTGGAGACCAAGGAAATAAGACAGCTCACCCATACTACTCATCTCAAACTTAGAATGCATTAGGTCTGAGAACCTTTTGCATAGTTTGGGATCAATGGAACCAATTATAATGTCATCCACATAAATTTGAACTAACAGGATTTTGTCCTTGTGGTGCTTAATAAAAAGGGTTCTATCAACTATGCCTCTAACAAACTTATGTTTTAATAGGAAACTAGCTAGAGTCTCATACCATGCTCTAGGAGCCTGCTTAAATCCATACAGAGCTTTTTCCAACTTAAAAACATGTGAGGGATAAGTTGAAGAAATGAAACCAGGGAGTTGTTCAACAAATACCTCTTCCTTTAGCTCACCATTTAAGAATGCACTCTTTACATCCATCTGGAACACCTTAAACTTCATGTAGGCTGTATATGCTAGAAAGATCCTTATTGCCTCTAGCCTTGCAACAGGAGGAAAAGTCTGATCATAGTCTATTCCTTCTTCCTGTCTATAGCCCTGTGCTACAAGCCTTGCATTATTCCTTATAATAGTTCCTTGAGCATCCAACTTATTTCTAAACACCCATTTAGTGCCTATAATCAGTTGGACTTTTGGTCTTGGTACTAACTTCCAAACTTTGCATCTTTCAAACTGGTTTAGCTCTTCTTGCATAACAATGATCCAGTGGGGATCTTGCTCAGCATCTTTTATGGTTAAGGTCTCAACCTGAGAAAGAAAACAAGCAAGCATCACATCTTGACTTAGTTGATGTCTATTTTGAACACCAGTTGAAATGTCTCCAATCACTTGAGATGTAGGATGATCTCTAAGTGTGACATAATCAGTTGGTGGTATGTGATCTTCAACAGCAGTTGGAATTAATTCCTCAGGTGGAATTAGATTGGCTGTTGGTAAAACTGCAATCACTTCTACCTGATCTTCATCACTGTCTGAATCAGCTAACTGAGGAGCTGGTTGAATCCCCTGAGTGAGTTTCAACTCATCCAAATTCTTGCATAATTCAGGTACCTGCAAAGAACTACTGGAGGAAGTTTCCTTCTCTCTATAAAACATCTTGGATTCATCAAAGGATACATGTACTGACTCTTCAATTTTTAATGAGGATTGATTAAAAAACCTATAGGCTTTGCTTACTTAGGAATATCCTAGAAAGATTCCCATTGAAGCTTTTGCCTCAAATTTTCTAATGTATTCTTTGTTATTGTTGTGAATGTAAACTACACAACCAAAAATTCTAAAATAATCTATTTTAGGTTTCTTTTCTTTAAGCAATTCATAAGGAGTCTTCCCCTTTAGTTTATGTATGAAACTCCTATTCAGTACATAGTTAGCTGTGCTAACTGCTTCTGCCCAAAAGGATAGAGGCATATTAGCATCTGCTAACAATGTTCCTGCAGCTTCAATCAGGGTTCTGCTTTTCCTTTCAACTACCACATTTTGTTGAGGAGTTCTAGGAGCAGAGAAGCTATGTCTGATACCTTCTTTCTCACAGAATTCTTGCATAAGAAGAGAATCAAACTCTGTCCCATGATCACTTCTGATCAGGGCAATGTGAGTATTGAACTCAATCTTTATACAATGTAGAAAGTCTGTAAGAACTTTAAAGTTATCAGATTTAGTTCTCAAGAAGAACACCCAAGTGAACCTGGAGTAATCATCTACAATCACTAGGGTATAGAATTTCCCTCCTAGACTTTGTACAGCTATTGGACCAAAAATATCCAAGTGCAATAGGTACATAATTCTAGGTGAATCACTTTTATTTACAGCTTTGAAACTATTTTTGGTTTGCTTGCCTAGCTGACAAGCCTTGCATAGGCCTTCCTTCTTGTAGGGGCAATAGGGCAAACCTCTGACAAGGTTGTATTTAGATAACCTAGATATATTCCTGAGGTTAACATGACCTAGCCTTCTATGCCACAAAGTGTTATTGCTACTCACTTCATTAAATAAACAGATTTCAGAAGAAGCGGATTTAAAATCTACAAGATAAATATTTCCTAGCCTAATGCATACTAATACAATATTATTATTCAAAGTAATATTGCACAGAGTATTAGAAAACCAAACCTGATAGCCAACATCACAAAGCTGACTTACAGAAATGAGATTGTGCTTCAGTCCTATGACATAAGCTACCTTCTTCAAAGTCACTGACCCTAAGGTGAATTTGTCATATCCTTAAGTCTGACCACAACTGGAATCACCAAAGACCACCTTTGGTCCCAACTTGGCTTTGAAGCTTGATAGATTATCTTTATTTCATGTCATATGCTTGGAGCATCCACTATCCAAATACCACTTGTCCTGAGTGATAGGATAGGTCTTCACCTGCAATAAGATAGATTAAACATTGTGGACCCAGGTAACCTTGGGTCTATTGTTCTTCACATAGGAAAAACTAAAAATAAAAGAATATGCAGGTTGAGGGTGATATCCTAAGGGATGAGATCTCCTAGGTGGGATAATCAAATTAGCAGACCTAGGGTTGCTATTAAACTTATTGTTTCTATTAGCATTGTCGTAATTCTGAAAATTTAGTTCTGATCGTCGATCGGTGGTCGACGATCGGTACCCAAATCGTCGATCTTGGTTCACAGAATAGAATTCTGGGTTCCACGATCGTCGATCTCTGTTCGACAACTCAGGCTGAGATCATCGATCCCTCATTGCTGAGTAATTGTACCTAGCAGCTGAGTTGCGAGATCATCGATTGTTGTTCGACGATGGGTGCAATGATCGTCGATGGCCGTTCGACGATTTTTGTATTTCTATGAATTTTTGTTTCCTTTTGTTTCTCTTAACCTTATTTTAAATTTTCTTAGCCTTTTGAACAACCTCAGTGTTGTGTATTCCCTTTTCAGAAACAAACTTTACTGGAGTGGATAGATTGTATTCAAGGAGCAATGGGGGTTCACTAGGGGAGGCACCTAAGCCTAACTTATTATTATCTATCCTAGTGTTGGTAGTGCTTGTGATCTCTAGCAACTTAAGGCTTCTGCCATTAAGTGAATCTTCTAACCTCTTAGCTTTAGCTAGCTCTAATTTAAGAAATTTAATTTCTTCAGATGCTCTAGTGAATTCAGATTCTAACCTAATGTTTTCACTAGATAGAGATTCAGATCCAGCTAGTTTATCTCTAAGCAATTTAATCTCCTTTTCTGAGCTAAGTAAATCTAGGCAAAGAGTTTTAAAGTCATGCTTAAATTCAGCATGTGTGAAATCATAAGATGCAATTACCTGGTCTTCATCAGATAATTCATCCTCCTCATCTTCAGTCATCTCTGCAGCTGAGTTACTGCTGCAGGCATTAATTACCATAAGGCAAATCTCTTTAGCTTTCTTCTCTTCTTCATCATCTTCACTGGAGCTGGAGGAAGATGAGTCTTCCTCAGTATCACTCCAGGTCTTTGCAACAAGACCTTTCTCTTTCTTCTTATATTTGTGAGAGGATGTCTTGGAGTAGTGGTTCTCATGTTCCTTTTCTTTTCTTCTTTCCTTATGCTTTGTCTCTGGACACTTAGGGAGAATGTGTCCAGGCTTCCTGCATCCATAACAAACAATTTCTTTAGATGGGGTTTTATCATACCTTGGCTTATCATCATATTTTGATGGCTTTCTTCTGTTGTCTTTTCTGCCCATCTTGTAGAACCTCTTGGCAAAGAGTGCCATCAGTTCTTCATTTGATTGAGTCACCTTGGACTCATCATCAGCCTTAAGAGCAAGGGTTTGCTCTTTCCTTGTTGGAGTAGGTGCTTTGGCTTCAGCTTCAACTTCCCTGGTCTTTAGTACTTGCTCAAATGATTTGAGTTTGCCAAGGAGAGCTTCAGTTGATATCTCTGTTGTACTTCTGGACTCCTTGATTGGCCAGATTCTTGAGATCCCATGTGCTGGGGAAGCACATCAGTATTTTATCATTGACTTTTGTCAATGTAATCTCCTTATCAAGTGTCCTCATCTCATTGATAATGGAGCTGAGCCCTGTGTACATGGCTTCTACAGTCTCAGCCTCTTCTTTCTTGAAGTTCTCATATTGGGATATGATATTGGACCTTCTGTCCTTCCTCTCATCAGTTGAACTAGCTACAATCTATTTTAGTGAGTCCCATATGGCTTTTGCTGAGGTGCAATCAGCCATTTTCTGGAATGTCTCATCAGACATAGTCTGAGCAAGAATATTCATAGCTTTGGCATCAGCTATCTTGGCCTTCTTGTAAGTTTCATTATAGTCAGGAGGTGGCACTGCACTGAGATTTGCAGATGTTGTAGCAATAGCTGCAGCTGGTGGTATTGGTGGCCCTGTTAAGATAGAGGAAAAAATATCTTCATCAATAGAGTTCATGTAAAGTCTTATTCTTGCCTTCAAGATGCCAAACTTGGCTAAGTTGCATACTGGAGGTCTGGTGCTAGAATAATCTTTGTACTGGGCCATGAATCTAATGTGAGTGTATATGGTATCAAAGTATTTTATCACAAGATCTTATGGTTCAGGTTTTAGCCTGTTCAACCAATCAACCTAGGAATGGTTAAGCTGTTGAATAACCAACCTCCCTCTGATACCAATTGAAAGAGAGGGGATAAGATACTTACTACTCTAGAGGGGGGGGGGGGTGATAGAGTATTCAAAAATTAAGAGACTCTAAACACTTCTCTTGAGCTATTTGCGGAATATAAAAACTAAAAGCTTTATACTTAAAGCCTAACAGAGTGTGGTGAAAAAATAGAGGATGCTAACTGAAGTTTCAGTTTAGCATATGTCCTAACACAGCAACTAGCAACCTAGTTATATCTATCACAGCCACAGTGCATCAATTAAAGTAAACAACCAGACAACACAAGAGCTTTATAGTGGTTCCCCAATTGGGTACATCCACTCTTCTACCACCATGGTAGGAATCCACTATAGGTTTTTGTTCAGGTGACCTGCCACCACAAGATCTGCTTCAGGTAGATCTAGAAACCCTTCAGGCTTTTGATTAGGTGCCTAATAACCAACACATAGGTTTTTGATCAGGTGCCCTGCCACCAAAGGTTCACTTTTGAAGGGAGTAATAACCCTTTTACAGTAGGTTAAGGGAAAGAGTTGAAGGTGTCTTCTCTGTGTTCAGAGAAGCTAGTGGATTGCTCTGAATATATCAAAGCTCCCCCTTGCTTAGAGAATGTCTAGGAAGAAGCTTTGCTTCAGGGTATAGGATCTCAGAATTACTTGAGTAGACTTTCTGATGCAGCCTTGAAGAAGACTCTAGCTTTTGAATGAATGTTCTTGTTCAGTAGCTTTTGCAATCTACAACAATGATGTTCAGCAATCTGGGAGAGATCTTCTTCATGAAAGCTTGAGCACTGAGAATTGATTTTCCTGAAGACAGGATGAACTCAGAAAGAAGAAGAACTTTTCTTTTTGTCTTGAGAATTCTGGTTCTATGTCACTTTTGAATTGTATTGTGTTGTTGTATATTGTATTCAACCGACTGCACTGATAACATAGAAACTTCTCTTCTTTGAATAATGCCTCGAGCCCTGCACTAAAAGATCTTTCTAAATAATACAATAAAACAAATAAAGAAACTACGCCAGAAATCCTCTCTGTCATTTCCAAAAAGGAATTAAGGATATTAAAATATCCTATCAAATTGACTTTATAAATTGGCACAGGAAGCAAGGCATAACGGCTATATTACAGCTGTTAGAAAAATATGATTTCATCTAATAAAACAAACGACTTTATTCTGCCAAATCTCTCAATTAATGCACAAGTAATATTACAAATAAGCAAAGGAATATATGCATTAAATTAAGCAGAATATCTGAATAACATATGTCTTAAACATGAGGAAATAAATCAATAATTCAAATAAAAAAGAATACAGATAATAGCAGACAGAAAACGTCGACCAGAGAATGAAGATCATCGATCTTAACAAGCAGATCGTCGACCTGAAGAAAAACTATCTTCACAGAAATCGTCGGCCAGGGCAACACGATCGTCGATCTGAGCAAGCAGATCGTCGATCCCACTTCAGAGTTCATATGACTCTGAGATCATCGATCATCAATCGAATATCGTCGAGCGAAGTTTTACTATCGTCGAACACAAAACTACTAAGCCAAATTCTCATTCCAAACCTTTCTCAACTAGCCTAGCCTGAGGGTAGACTAACATTTAGTCTAACCATTGACCATAGATAAATCTTGGGTCAATTGCGCCTAATAGAGATGACATAGCCCAAATCAAAACTAGGGATCCAACACGACTCTCCGCCCCCGAATGTCTTGAGATCCCCTACGGCTGCTGGCCAGACATCTGGGGGGAGCTCGGGCAAGAGCTCCCGCAGAAGCTCAAGCGGGAGCACAGCGGGAGCTCGAGCGGGTACAACGCTTCTCCATGAGGGGTTTCCTTCTTTTCTTTGATTTGTAATGGGCGAGAGGTTCCCATTTTTGTAATATTATGAACAGTTTATAATGTAAATGTTGGAACTTTGCTCCCCTCTTTTTTCTAACTGTTGAAAACGAATACTACTCAAGAACGCTTCCGTCGGGGGCCCACGGCCCCCCAAGGGCAGTCTCCCTTAGCGATCCATAGGTGGGAACGTACCGGGACCTTGAGACTGAGACACGTCATTTCCGCATTCTGCTGAGAGACATTTGCCGAGAGCATCGTCCATGGCCCTCTTTTTTAAGGGAAGACCCCCTTCCTTACCTTGCGCGGTCGGTCGGGACTTCGCTCCCAGACCTTCTCCCTGTCTGACAAAGAATCCACCACCAAAGTCTCCCTGCCGGGAACTTCTTTTGCCGAGATCCCCTTACCCGAGACCTCTCAGCCAAGATTTCTCCAGGCCGAGACTCCTCCTGATCAAGAAGATCCTCAATCCTCCTGTTCTGCCTTCTGGGTGTGTCTCTAGTCCAAGCCTAGAACATTCGTGTCGAAATATTTGAAAATACCAAACCTATCCCCCTCAGGCGAGCCTTTGGACCTACCAGCTAGATGAGAGCCTGCGCAACGGGTCTACTGGGGGCTGAGCCGAGCTCGGGGTGTTGATGAAGAATTCACAACCAAACCTCGCCCCCACAGGCAAGCCTTCGGACCTGCCAGCTAGATGAGAGCCTGTGCAGCGGGTCTACCTAGGGCCGAGCCGAGCTCGGGGTGTTGATGAAGATTTTATAACCAAAACCTTTCCCCCATAGGCGAGCCTTCAGACCTGCCAGCTAGATGAGAGCATGTGCAGCGGGTCTACCCGGGGCTGAGCCGAGCTCGGGGTGTTAATGAAGATTTCACAACCAAACCTCTCCCCCACAGGCGAGCCTTCGGACCTGCCAGCTAGATGAGAGCCTGTGCAGCGGGTCTACCTGGGGCCGAGTCGAGCTCAGGGTGTTGATGAAGAATTCATAACCAAACCTCTCCCCCACAGGTGAGCCTTCAGACCTGCCAGCTAGATGAGAGCCTGTGCAGCGGGTCTACCTGGGTCCGAGCCGAGCTCGGGGTGTTGATGAAGATTTCACAACCAAACCTCTCCCCCACAGGCGAGCCTTCAGACCTGCCAGCTAGATGAGAGCCTACGCAGCAGGTCTACCTGGGTCCGAGCCGAGCTCGGGGTGTTGATGAAGATTTCACAACCAAACCTCTCCCCCACAGGCGAGCCTTCAGACCTGCCAGCTAGATGAGAGCCTGCGCAGCGGGTCTACCTGGGGCCGAGCCGAGCTCGGGGTGTTGATGAAGATTTCACAACCAAACCTCTCCCCCACAAGCGAGCCTTCGGACCTGCCAACTAGATGAGAGCCTACGCAGCGGGTCTACCTGGGGTGGAGCCGAGCTCGGGTGTTGATGAAGATTTCACAACCAAACCTATCCCCCACAGGCGAGCCTTCGGACCTGCCAGCTGGATGAGAGCCTGCACATCGGGTCTACCTGGGGCCGAGCTGAGCTCGGGGTGTTTATGAAGATTTCATAACCAAGACCTGTTCTTATCCTAACCTTTAAAATGAAAAGAGTTGACAGCGGATCAAAGTATGTGATGTATTATGGTAACACATGATAATATTTGGAAACAAAATTACAATTACCTCCTCCCCCTCACGGGTAGAAGCGCCTTAGATCGTCACCGCTCCAAGTGTGGCTCAAGGTCCTCCCTTCCACGTCCTGGAGGTAGTAACTTCCCATTCTAAGGACCTCTTTTACTATGTAAGGCCCTTCCCAGTTCGGGTTGAGCTTGCCCACGGGGGCTGACCTTCCCGCGGCGTCAACCTTTTTCAACACCAGATCCCCTTCGACGAACTGCCTGATCCTGATATGCTTGTGGAAGTATCTTGCCATGCATCACTTGATCTCTTCTTTCTTGATGATTGTGATATCCCGCTCTTCTTCCATCATGTACAGCGAGAGGTGCAACCATTCCTCATTTTCCAACCTCCAAGTCTCATCTCCTTCCCCTGTCGCTGCGACCCGAGGGGACCAAACTTCGAATTCCACTAGCAGGACCGCCTCGCACCCGTGAGAGAGCTTGAAGGGGGTCTCGCCGGTGGCCGTGTTCGGGGACGTTCTCAAGGCCCATAGAATCGAGGGGAGCTGTTCCACCCAATTTCCCCTCAGGTTCTCCACTTTTTTCTTGAGCAGGTTTACGATAATTTGGTTTGCTGCTTCCACCTGGCCGTTGCTCCGGGGGTGGTGGACAGAGGCAAATCTGAGATCTATCCCCAGCTGGGCGCAGAAGTTGATGAACTCCTCACTGGCAAACTAAGGGTCATTGTCTGTTACTATCGCTTGAGGTAGCCCGTGCTTGCATATGATCTCCCCCCAGACGAGGTTCCTTATGACCTGCGAGGTGACTTTAGCCAAGTCCTTAACCTCCAGCCACTTTGAGAAGTAATCGATCATGACCAGGAGGAACCTCCTTTGTCCACTAGCCGGAGGAAAAGGCCCGACCAAGTCCATTCCCCAAATGGCGAAAGGCCATGGTGACGTTATGCTCCTTAGTCTTTGAATGGGGAAGAGCTGGAGGGGGGCGTACAGCTGGCACTTTTTACATCTCCTTGCGAATTCTGTAGCATCCTTCCTCAGGGTCTGCCAGAAGAACCCCTGCCTGACCACCCTTGCCTCTAACGTCCTTCCCCCCGAGTGACTGCCGCACTCGCCTAAGTGTATCTCCCCAAGTATCTTCGATATTTCTTTCTCGGTCACACACCTGGCTAGGAATCCTGACGACATCTTACGATGTAACCCTCCTTCCAACATCAGGTAGTGAGCTGCCTTGTGCCTGAAACTCCTTGCATCTTTTACCTCTTCTGTCAGTTCGCCGGTTGACAGGAAGGTTACCAGTGGGTCCACCCATGAGGGTCATCGACCTATCTCCATCAGCTCCCCTTCTTCGATCGCTGGTCAGAATAGTTTGGTTAGGGTCCCTCCTCCCCGAGGTCTGAACTTCGCCAATCAGTCGGCAGCCACACTCTCCTCTCAGGGGATGTTATGGATTGAGAATGATCGAAAGACTCTGATGACTGCCCTTACCTTGGATAGGTAATTTATGAGGGTAGGCTCCCGAGCTTCAAACTCTCCTCGAATATACGATGCCACCACCATCGAGTCTGTGAAGACCTCCACATCCTGGATCTCAAGCTCCTTTGCCAAACGAAGACCAGCTATCACGACTTCGTACTCTGCTTGATTATTGGTCACCGGAAAGTGATAGGCCACCGCTTGTTCTATAGCTACCCCCTGGGGGATTACCAACACCACTCCTCCCCCAATTGAATGCTTTTCCGAGGCTCCATCAACCATCACCTTCCACACCCCCTACTGCCGCGGCTCCTCTTCCCCGACTTCAACAACATAGTCTGCCAGGAAGTCTGCCACTGCTCGCGCCTTAATGGAGAGCCTTGAGACAAAAGAGATGTTGAACTCGCTCAGCTCAATGGACCACTTGGCCAGCCTCCTCGAGTGCTCCACCCCTTCAAAGATCTTGCGAAGATGATGGTCAGTTACCACCCTAATCGTGTGCGCTTGGAAATATGGCTGAAGATTCCTTGCCAAAACGATCAGAGCATACACTAGCTTTTCGAGGATGGGGTAACGGAGCTCCGCCTTCCTCAAGATCCGGCTTACGTAGTAGATGGGTAGTTGCTTATTCCCCTCTTACCTGACTAGAACAGAGCTCACGACTTCCGCTCCAACCCCGAGATACAGGGCTAGGTCCTCCCCTTCTTTTGGGATTTGAAGTAGGGGAGCCTGGGAGAGCTGTCTCTTCAGCCCTTGGAAGGCTTCCTCACACTCGGATGTCCAATCAAACCTTTGGTTACCCCTCAACACCTTGAAGAACGATGAACACTTGTCTACAGACCGAGAAAGGAACCTACTTAGTCCAGCCAGCTTGCCTGCCAAGCGCTGGACCTCCTTGGCATTGCGAGGTGATTCCAGGTCTAGGATGACCTTCACCTTATCCGGGTTAAGCTCCACCCTTGTCGGAGTCAAGAGATGTCAAAGGAACTTCCCGCGGCTGGCCCCGAAGACACACTTCAAGGGATTCAGCCTCATCTTGAACCTCCAGAGGGTGGCAAAGGTCTCTCTTAGGTCCCGCAGGTGTGAGCTCATACACTTGCTTTTCACCATCAGGTCATCGACATAGACTTCCAAGTTTCTCCCTCTCTGCCCCTGGAAGACTCGATCCATCATGCATTGGTATGTGGCTCCTGCGTTTTTCAGCCCAAAGGGCATCATCTTATAGTTGAATCATCCCTCCCTAGTGATGAAGGAGACGTCTT
The DNA here is from genome assembly GCA_039513925.1 of Platanthera zijinensis. NCBI lineage: Eukaryota > Viridiplantae > Streptophyta > Magnoliopsida > Asparagales > Orchidaceae > Platanthera > Platanthera zijinensis. Next base: position 156,125,509 of record CM077090.1, on the reverse strand, counting down.
TGACGTCGGGGGGTGCATGCAAATCTAGTGATAACCTGAAAAAACATCAAGAAAACTCATAACAAAAAAACTGACGGCTGAGTCAACCAGCGCGTCGATTCGAGGCAGAGGGTAGCAATCCTTGGGGCACGATTTATTTAATAAAGAGAAATCAATACACATGCACCACTTCCCACCCCCTTTCTTAACCATTACCACATTGGAGATCCAGCTCGGGTATTGGACCTCCGAGATGAAGCCTGCCTCTAGGAGCTTTCTGACCTCCTCGCGGATGGGCTCCTCCAGCTTGGTGGCGATGGTCCTCATCTTTTGGCATATGGGGCGAGTCCTGGGATTCAGTTTCAGACGGTGGAAAGACACGTCCGCGTCAATGCCCGGCATGTCTACCGCAGTCCAAGCGAAGATGTCGATGTTGCTCTGGATGCAAGCCCTCACCCGCTCCTGGTCCTCGGGACCTAAGCCCCCGCTGACTCGCACCCTCTGTACCTGCTCTGCTCTGGTGGAGACCTCCATCTCCACCACTTCTTCGGCTGGCTCTAACCGCGATTGCTCCAAGCTGACCCTTGCTTCCTCCTCAAACTCCAACTCCTCCCCTCCTTCAGCCTCCATTGCCTCCTCCGGCTTCTCCTCCTAGAGCTGCTAAACCTCTACACCCCTCGGGGCCTCCTGCTCAACTCTCGCCACTTGACCCTCCTTTTCATCCATCACTTCCTCCAGGCCCTCTTGTTCGATTCCAGCAACTAGCTTCTCTTCTACCTCCATTGCCTCCTCCAGGCTCTCCTCCTGCTGCTGCTCGACTTCCTACCCCCTCTGGGCCTCCTTCTCAGCTTCTCCTACCACTTGCTCCTCTACCCCCAGACTCACCTCCTCTTGCTCTACTAGCTCCCTTTCCAGCTCTTCTGCCTCCTCCATCCAAGACACAGTGTTAACTGCCGTCACATAGCATTGTCTTGCCATCTTTGGATCCCCCCTAATCCTAACCTGCACCCCTCTGTTATTGAACTTGAGACATTGATGAAACGAGGAGGGGATGCAACAAAAGGTGCTGATGAGGGGACGCCCAAAGATTGCATTGTAACTACTTGGGGCATCCACTATCACGAACCTACAATTCCGTGACACGCCCCCCAGCTTTACATGAAGTCCTACTCCTCCTTCTACCTCTTTCCTTTCTCCAGAAAACCCGAAAAGCAGTCCATCTGAGGCTAGGACCCTCTTCCCCTCAACCTTCATTTAATTGAAGGCTCTCTTGAAGATGACGTTCACCGAGCTCCCATTGTCCACCAGTATCCTGGAGACTGTGAAGTTCTCCACCGCTATCTGAATCACAAGGGCATCGCAGAACGGATCCTCGTAGTCCGGCATATCCGCGGATGAAAAGATTATTTTTTCTTCAGGAGGGGGAGCTAAGGAGTCGAGGCGACCCCTCTTCGGAACATGGTTTGAAGGCTCCCCTTGCGAGTTGCCTCAATCCCGACTCCTCCGTGGATCACTCTGATCCCTCCTCGGGTCCCCACGTCTACCCGGTCCTCGCATCTATCTTCCTCCCCTCCCTGCTGCACTTCCACGATCCTTACCGGCGGATACTGTCTCCCCATTCCTCTGGCTTCCCGCATATCCAAGAACTCTGGGCAGGTGGCCGTCGCGTGACCCTCCTCCTGGTGGAAGTCGCAGAAGGGCAATGCCACCCTGCCCCCTCTTCCTTCTCCACCTCCCCTTCTTCCTGCCCCTCAAACTCTCTTCTTTCTCCTCTTCCTCTACCAACCTCCATTGCTTCTTGCGGTGGCGGGAAGTGGTCTCTTGATTCCTGCCTCCACGCCTGCTGATCGAACCTCCTCAGCTCCCGAAGGTTATCCCTTCCCTACAGACATCCTCCTTGACCCTGGGGGAGACCCTCCTGAGGCCTCCAACCCAACCGATTGTGTGGCTCCCGAGCCCCCCAACCTTGGTTCTGCCCCTGCCTCTGGGGTTCTTCTCTTCTCCTTTCCTCCCTCGGCTCCCGCTGCTCCCTCTGCTTCCTCTGCACCCTCTACTTCCCTGATGCTGGTTCCTTCACATTGTCCTCCGCCAACCGGGCCAACTTCCTAGCGAAAGCCGGGTTGGCCCTTTCGAAATCGATCTCTTTTGTCGCCCTCTCCATTAGCTCTTCAAAGGAGAGGGGGGCACTCTCTTCAGCTCCATGCTAAAGAAACCTGGTCTCAGCCCCAGGGTAAAGGCGAGCATCAGCGCATATCCCGGGACTTCCTGGACTAGGAGGATCTCTTCCTGAAACTGGTCAACGTAATGACCCAGCGTCTCATCCTGCTTCTGCCTTACCACAAATAGGCACTCTGCCTCCTTCTTCCGCTTCTTCGATGTCGAGAATCTCAACAGGAACCCCTTGCGCAGATCTTCAAAGCTGTATATGGAACTTGCCGGCAACTGGTGGAACCAGTCCCGGGCCTTCTCCTTCAACATGATGGTAAACAGCCGACACTTGAAGGCATCCGTCATCTGACTGATCTAGACTACATCCTCGAACCACTGAACATGCTGCACCGGATCATCCTTCCCTGAGTAGTAAGACATATCCGGCTCCAGGAACCCCTCTAGCACCGGAGCCGAGATGATAAGCTCGCAAAAGGGGCTCTCACCTCCTGCCTTGCGAGAGGGCACATCTCGTGCCCTCGGCTGGATGGCCCGATCCGTGAGACCGTGCCCAGGGAATAGTTCTCGCATTACTGCCTCCCTCTCGCCCAACTCTGGCGGAATCTCCTTTCTGGGGCGCTAACCTGGGAAGAGCTCCCGCGCAGCCACGTCTCTCTCGCCGACCTCCACCGGGATCTCCTTCCCGGGGCGCTGCCCAAGAGCGTTCTCGCCCAAGAGTGGGACTGCCTCTACTGGAATCTGAGGAGTGGCCCACTCACTCCTTGCCGAGAAGGCCAGGCTGATGGTCTGTAGGGCCTCTCGCCTAATGTCTTCAAACATCTTCCTCGTCGCTTCCTCCCCTCGGGTGGGTGAACCCCCCGAGCCAGACCCTTCACTAACACCTCCAGTCATGGGACCAAACTCAAGACTTTATTATACCGGCTGCCTTCCATGCTCACCGCACCAGAACTATTGGAGCCAAAATTGACCTCAATGAATGTTCAAAATAGGGGTGCAGCCACACCTACTTCTCTCAAGCCCCTCCCCTTGACTGGTTGCTAATGACCTAGGACTGACCCAAAGCCTCAGCAGGGAGGTCCCACCTCACACCCAGAAGATCTCTGAGAGCTTCCCCTCCAAAGCCAAAAGCTGGGCTAGGAGCTCCTCAGAAAGTACTAGAGATTCATAGAAAAATGAGAGTCCGCTTTCTAAGGAGCCCTTATGGGTCTATTTATAGCCTTCTGCTGACCTGAAATTACTGAAATACCCCTGGATGGTCTGCCAATAGCCAAATCCCGTTGTCCAGAAAACATTAAACATAGCTCCTGGGGGTATAAGGGTAATTGTACCCAAGGGTAATTAAGTCATTTTACCCCAGACCATGGGCCCCACATGGCGAGAATCCTATACCGAGGACCTTTTCGCCTACACTTCCTGCAGGCGGCGAGAAACCTTGAGATGGGAACCTTTCCGCCTGCACCTCCTGCGGGTGGCGAGAACCCTTGGGCCGGGGACCTTTCCGCCTGCACCTCCTGCGAGTTTGAGAGGATGCAGCGCCTTCTCGCCTACCTCCTTGGTCACCTCGGGGTGCCGACCCGTGGCTCGGCAATAGGGATCTCGCCGAGGACCTTAGGTGGGAGCTCTTCCGAGCCGAGAGCTCTTCCTAGGAGAGTGCTCCTCTGGCCCCCAAGGCCCCGAACTTGTTTGAAGCTAGTCCAACTCTGACCGTTGATGCCCCCGGGTTCTACCCAGCTAATATGGGGTTGTACAGTGCTCTCAGAGCTTCTCTAGGTTCAGAGCCAAGTGACACGCATACTCCTCCTCAGTCTACGAAGAGATGAGGATGTCGTCAATAAATACGATGACGAAAACATCCAGATTTGGCTTGAATACCCGGTTCATTAAACTCGTGACCGCGGATAGTGCATTCGTGAGCCCGAAAGGCATCACGGTAAACTCATACAGCTCGTATCTACTATTGAATGCTGTCTTCGGGATATCCTATTCCTGAATGCGCAGCTGGTAGTAACCCGACCTCAGATTTAGCTTTAAGAACCAATGAGCTCCCTCCAACTGGTCAAACAGCTCATCAATCCTCGGTAGTGGATACGTGTTTCAGACCATCAGCCTGTTCAAAGCCCTGTAGTCAATGCATAATCGGAGTGACCCATCCTTCTTCTTGACGAACAGCACCGGAGCTCCCCAAGGTGAAGAGCTTTGCCGGACAAATCCGGCTTCAACTAGCTCCTGCAGTTGGCTTCGAAACTCCACCAATTCATTCGGGGCAATCAGATAAGGAGCCTTGGATGCCAGCTCAGCCCCGAAACGAGCTGTATCTTGAAATCCTTCTCCCGATGCTGGGGTAGCCCTGATAACTTCTCCTGGAATACGTCAGCAAAATCTCGTACCACTGGGATATTAGGAATGGAATCCTTGGCCTCGGCCATCTCGAACAGCACTTTGTAGACCTCATCACCTTGCATATGGGCCTTGACAGCCTGTAGAGATTATAGTAAGAGGTGGGATGCAGATCTAATACCTTCGATGACAACGAAGGAGTCCCCGTGCCTCAAGGTGATACTCCTCGATAGGCAATCGATCTGGGCATGGTTCCAATGCAACCATTTCATGCCCAGGATCAAGTCAGAGTCTGGCATCCTTAGGATCGTCGTTGGTGCTTCAAATGCCTTTCCGCCGATTTCTGCCTCCATGTTGCAATGGGTAGAGGTCAATAGCTCTGATCCGTCGGGTATACGCACCCTCATCATCAAGCCTGTGAATCATTCCATGCCTTCTAGTCCTTCCACGAAGGCTTTTGACATGAACGAGTGCGAAGCACCCGTATCTAACAATGTATGAGTGGGCTTACCGCTGATGAAGACTATGCCTGAGGTGGTTAAATGTCTTAGAAATCTAGTTACGGTTTTCTTTCCTATTTTTAAGAATTCTATATCCATGAATCTAGATTTTAGGAAAGAAAAGAACTTTGAATCACCGACGTACCTGCTATCACCTGCTTTGGGTTCCGGGGCTGAGCCAGGTCCAAGGCATACACTTGCCCTCTATCCTGCCTGCGGTCTCCGCCCTGAAATCCACGTCCTCAGCCGCGTCCTCGACCACCAAACTTTCGTGCAGGTGGGGAATACTAAAGTGTTGGTAGGGGTGCTTCCCTCATGGTGTAGTTCCTCTTGAAGTGTCCCGGCTGGTTGCACCGGAAACATACCTGTGCCATTTCCCCTGTCCTTAGCATCTCCCGTATCTGTAAAGGCTGAGGAGCTAATACCACCTGGTCCCTCTATTCCTACTTGTCCTCCCGGCAGGGTTGATCCCCATTCCTCCTTTCTCTAATGACATGTCCTCTGGGTTGGTCCCTCCTACCACCAATCACTGCATCGTTAGCCGGTCTCTTCTGGCCCTGGACTATAAGCTGATCTGCCTCTCGCTTCATGGCCATCTCAAGATCCTAGTAAGTCTCCCATCAAAGACGAATAGGAGGGCCTGTCTCATGTCATCATGTAGGCCTTTGTAGAACCTCTTAGCGTAGCCCGTGTCATCCAACGGATATGAGTTCGCATAGTGGGACAGATGATTGAACTCCCGGTAGTACTCTAACATTGTCTTGTTGCCCTGCCTCAACTGCAGGAACCTGTCTTCCAACTCATCCCTCGCTGACTGAGGTACAAATTACTCCAATAGAGCCGCTCTGAACTCCTCCCAGGATATGTCTGCGCAATTAACTCCAGCAAAGGTGGTGTCTAGCTGTGACTTCCACCATCTCTTCCCATGTGACTCTAAGCAGGAAACTTCCAAAGCAACCACCTCCTCCGTCGGGCATCGAATTCCAGCTAGTATCTCGTAGATGATGTCTAACCACTCCTCCGTACGGACTGTTGACTCTATCCCGAGGTAGGATGGAGGAGAAAGCCCCCGAAAGGCACTGATCCAGTTGTTCCCAGGATTTGGCTGTGGAGTCGGGGCCTGCTGAGTCCTAAAGGCCTCCAAAATGGCCGCCAGTGTCTGTCCCATCTCCATCTACTGGAACAGAGTCGGAGCTGGCGGTGGTGGAACCATATTCTGTGCCTGAGGTGTACCCTACTACGGAGTAGGATTCGTCGCAGGCTACAAGGGAAAAATTCCATTTGTTAGATAATGTACAAGTGGAACTAAAGAACAAAGTGGAATTTTACATGTGATTCCCCTTATGGGCACACCATTGCTTTTGCTGCTAGTTTGTCCACAAACTTAGCTCGCGCTAGGTGGCCTAGGGTTTTTGTGGACTACTTCTCTTGGATCGATGTTCGCTCTGATACCAGCTTGTAAGACCCCATTTTTTTTAAACCCCAGGGTCTTATGCCCAAAATCGTCATTTTGCAGTGACACTGACACTCGGGAAGGTCGCCACTACAAAACGTCGATCCTGCCAGCCTTACGATCACCATAGAGAAAGAATCTCAAACCAGTTCTGATAAAACTAAATCCACAATCACATATAATATAAAATATGAGAAATCACATCAAGTCCACATGATAATAGAAGCACTGAAATATAACAGTACAAAGAAATATAAACAGGCTCAAGCTCGGTACATCAATCCTCACTACAAACTCTCGCAGAAGCTAAGTAAACTAATCACTCACAGAGCCAATAGCCGGTGCTCCTGTGCTAGACTGGCCCACCTCCATGTGCACCATACTCCACTGGTGCTGTATCCTCTACTGCTTCTCCCTATCTCCGATCCGGAGGCCCTGGAATATTGTGGTCCGAAAATCGTTAGTCAAAAAACTAAGCCATATAATCCCCTACCCCTCCCCCATAGCTCTTAGGCACCGAGCGGGGAGGAGGAAATGGAAGCTATGAAGGTGGATAAAAATAAATCAGGTGATGGTGGAACTATTCTAACAGTTACTCATAATGTATATACAGTTAAGGAAGGAAGGTACAAGCTAGCAGTTCTATAATAGCAAGCAGTAAGGTAAACAAGTAGAGTAAGCAACATATGTAAGAAAGAAAAACAAATAAGCAAGTAACCTTAACTTATATGAATGTCCATACAAACTTATAAGTTTAGGGGTCTCTTACAAAGCTCCCATCGTATAAAAAGTCCCATACTGATTTATACGTTGGGGGTAGGTTGTATGCAAGTATGAGTGTAGCGATATGTTATGTCATGATTTATGCAAGTGCAACTCACGCACATGACTCTATACGCATAGACATTTAGTTCCCCCCTTTTGGGCAGCTAGCTTCACTCCCAGGAACCTCCGTAGTGGCAAACGGAGATAGTGGGTTAGGCCCCCCATTCCTAGGCGGGTATCCACACTACCAGGCCTAGCCCTTACGTACGCCTCTAGAAGGACACAACCTAGATACACCACGTACTAATGCTGGCTATATCCACCAGACTTCCTTTGGCTAAGTGTAAACCATACCCGTCGAGCCAGTGTATCGACATCGGTGTGAACGACAGTCCGATACCAAAGACCCACCACCTTTTATCTTATGTACATGTAATAGTAATATATTCTCCTACCGAGCCATTGGCTCGCCAGGCTAACCTGCCCACCACTAAAACCACCGAGCCTACCGCTCGTGAGACCCAACCTAACTCCCATAATACCGAGAAGTGTGAGTGTAAGTGTAATCCTAATTATACTAATTATTCTTATCATTGATTATTCTTATGGTTTATGTTAACCTTGGATTGCCCTAGGTATTCCCGGTGAAGGTCTCTCACAGGGCACTAGGAACTATGATGGTAGCTAAAGCCCATCGTTTTCTTTCGCAAGGCACTTACTATTATTGGTTAATACCCAATCTCTGACCCCTTTTAATGTTATATTAGATCTAACCTTAGTGTACTTGATCCTTCCTCTCCATAGGGAAGACGATGTTTCGTCAAACCCAAGTATCACCTACACTGGTCTTCCCATCATTACTCCACACCATGACTCTCATTGATGAGCACATTTCTATTTCCCCATAACAGTAAAATTGATACTCCAACTCCCTATGTTCATTTTACATTCTATTACAATTTCTGTCATTTTAATATATGCAGACCAACCTAAGCTATATGATGTATACGATAGGAGGTACTCCAAATTTTCATCCAAAAGCCCTAAAATATTTATTGGGGGCCTATCATGATATATTTAGCCTAAATCATGAAACTTGGAATTTTCCTAAATAAATTGGCATTTAATTAATTTTCCCAAAAATTGGTCCATGGATGATTTGAATACTAAGTACTAGATTTACTTAAGATATGACCATATAAAATTATGAACACTATAGGATAACAAGATATCAGTGAATACCAAATTTCATAAATTGTTATAAAGGAATTATCCTCTAAATAAATAATCCAAGGTAATTCAGATAAATAGGGGTAATGAAGGGAGTACCAAAATACTTTTCCAAAAATTATACAAAAATTAACAGAGCTTTATTATGATCATAAAACCTTACTGACTAAATTTCATTCAATTCCAGGGTCAGTAAACTATATATAAAAATATCTCAATCAAATCCATCATGGGGCACTTTGTGAAGGAACATCCTTGTAATCTCAACTAAACAACATGTAAATATTGTTCCAAGCTTCTTTATTCCCTAAAAAGTACTCTAGCTAAGTAACACAATTTTCAGGCAAGTTATATTATTTATCTTCTATTTATCAAAGTAGGGTGCACTAGTTTACTTTACACATAATGTACTAAAAAGAAATGTTCAACTATACCAACTAATTCATTAGTGCATCTACATGCTATTTGATCAGCTTTTCTAGAGTTTGAAATCATTCTAAGACATATAAACCATAATTACATCAATGTCATCAAAAGGGCAAGATGAAGTTTATAACTACAAGGGTGATCTATTGTTATCTAGACACCCTATAATAAATTCCAGAGGTATATATCACTATGATAATACTCCAACCAAAATATCACAAAGATCTAAGGTCATATGACCCATTGAATATTCCCTAAGGTGTAAAGACCTAAATATCTACTGTGTGCTCTAAGTGGGGTGCATGTGTCTAAAGTCTACCAAATCCCTTCCTCGGGCATTTCACCTCCCTAGGACCACATGGACTAATCAACAAGTCCATCAAAGGACATAACACCCTATGTCCTTCATAAATTCCCAAAGTTCAACCTTAGAAGTTTTCTCTCTCCTAGTCATCAAGGTCGATTTTGATCTCTCCTCCAGCCTATTGTCACCACACTAATTAATATTAATAATAAAAATTAGGTTAGCCCAAGTGGGGGAAATGAGTTTGAGCTTGGGTTAGCCCATTTGGGCTAATTTGACCTAACACTAGGGTAGATTTGACCTTGGTCAACATGACCATTTGCATTGACCCCAATGGGTCCTTGTTGACCCATTGGCCTCCCCTAGGGTCTAGGTAGGGTTGGTTATGGTTTACTTGACACTTTGGAGGTCACCTGACCCTTAGGAAGGGTACTTTGACCAAATTAGGGCAAGGGTTGACTTGGGTCAACTTAGCCTCTTGGATTGACCCATGTTGGCTCTTGTGTCCACAATGACCTTAATTTGAAGAAGTCCTCCTAAAACTAAGGTGAATTGCAGTTGTATTTGATCTTGTGTTTGAGTTATGTATGCAGGACTTTATTGCCAAGTGTAGACCAATGTCAGTCTATAATGAGTCACCAAACACAGGACCATACAATGTAATCCCTCATTGGGTGATCCAAGGTGTTGATTCATGTATAGCCTCTCTATTGGGATACACTTCATCAACAAACATTTGAACTCATGGGACCTTGAAGTGTTGCTGATCATTAGTAGGAGAAATGGATTTCCAAGGGAGAAATTACTCCATGTCATATACTCGAGTAGTTCAAAGGATATACTCGAGTAGTCCAAAGAACATACTCGAGTAGATACTATGATACTCGAGTAGTTCAAAGGATATACTCGAGTAGCCCAAAGAACATACTCGAGTAGATACTATGATACACGAGTAGATTCTTTCACTTACTCGAGTATCTAGTTTCTCCTCTCTCGGAATTTTGCCTAAGTGTTCATACACGAGTGGTTATCTATATACTCGAGTAGTTAAACTAATATACTCGAGTAGACCAAAGTCAAGTACTCGAGTAGTTAAATTTATATACTCGAGTGGATCGACTTACTCGAGTAGTTCAGCTGATATACTCGAGTATGTACTTACCAGATACTCGAGTCAGTTCTTCCAGATACTCGAGTAGGTTACTCAGGATACTCGAGTAGTTTATACCATACTCGAGTAGGCTGGTTTTCCAGTTCAGATTATTTTTCTAAGTCCTGGACTCGTGTGTCTTGTTGATTACTCGAGTATGTCTTTGGATCTTGTTACTCGAGTAATTCATAATATACTCGTGTATGTCAAAATTTAGAAAGAATTTTTCTAAGTCCAGATTATATGGGATTATTTCAAATCCTCCAAATATGATTGGTCCACGTGTACATGATTAAGGTTGGATTTGATCGTTATAGAGATCCTATAAATAGGTCTTGTCAAAACGTCAAACCCTAAGAAGTATTTCTGAATCTAATTTCTATCGCTCGCATCGGGAAGCCGTCAAGTTCACGCCGACACTGTTCATCTTCTTCGTCGCCGGTCTTCTCCGATCCAAGGATTCAGACAAGAAGTTTCAGAAGATCAAGCTATTCTCAATCGACAGATCCAACTCTTGATCTTGCTGATTCTAGTTTTTCAGATCCAAGAGATTTCGCTTTGTCTTCCTCGATCTATTTTCTGCCGAGCCCTAACTCTGAAGAAGGAAGAAAGGATTGGAGATCCAGATCTGAATATCCCTGTTTGTATATTTTTGTATACATATTTTATTCTTGTAGGAGTCTTGACTCCGAGTTCTGTAGATCCGGTTTGGATCGAGATTTGTAGGAAGGTTTTCTTCCGAGTGTAGATCCAGTTGGGATCGTGTTTTGTAGGAACGTTGTTCCGAGTCGTAGGATCGTTTGGATCCGAGATAGTGGAGTAGCCAAGTCTAGTGGTATACTAGATTGGTGAGGTGAAAGTGGATGTACCCAAGGTTGGGGAACCACTATAAATCTTTTGTCGTCTGTGATTGCTTGGTATTGTGCTGTGCTCGTTCCTTAATTTTTTATTCTGCAAATAGACGCACATCTCACCTATTCACCCCCCTCTAGGTGATTTAGGCTAACAACTTAGACCTCTCAATTGGTATCAGAGGGAGGTTGATCTTTAAAAGGTTAACACCTTGATCTGATCCCTCCTAGTTGTCTTTCTGAGTTTATCAAGCATGGACAGAGCCAAGGATTTTTCTAAGCTCCCAGTGTGCAATAAGGCAAACTTTCCCATATGGAAAGAGAGAATAAAACTTTACATGGAAGCTGTTGACCCCCGCTTATTCATGATAGTGGAGGAAGGCCCTTATATCCCTATGATTGCCTCCACTAGTGATCCTACAAAAGAGGTGCCAAAGAAGTTGATGGATCTTGATAAGAATGAGATTGCACTTGTCTCCTTAGACAAGAAAGCCAAGAACATCATCGCAAGTGCAGTCAATGATTTTATGTTGCAAAACCTCATTCACTGCCAATCTGCCAAGGAAATGTGGAGATCTCTAATTATCTTGATGGAAGGTACAGAAGAAGTAAGGGATGATAGAAGATCCCTTCTAAATCAAAAGTATGAAGCCTTCAAGCAAGGACCAAAGGAAGCTATTGCTGACACATATGAAAATTTCTTCAAAATTGTCAATGGATTGAGGAACTATGGCAGAGTGTTCACAGATGGTGAACTAAAAGACAAGTTCCTAAGATCCTTGACAAAGGATTGGGACAACAAGATATGTGCCATCAGAGAGTTTGGAAGATTAGTAGAGACTGACCCTCAGAACCTCTTCGGAAAGCTTATGTCATATGAGCTTCAAATCAATAATAGAAAAGCTGAAGAAGAGTGCAACAGGCCCTCATCCCAAGATATATCAGTTGCTCTAAGGGCAGACAGCTCAAGGAAGGCCAAAGCTGCTTCCACTCAAGGAGACTATGAAGAAGAAGAGTCCGAGCCAAGCACCTCAGGCTCAGATTCATCAGATGAAGAGTTTCATCTTCTCTCCCGACAATTCAAGAAGTTTCTTAGCAATAAGAAACAAATGAGAGAAAATGATTCCTCGTCCAGAAGATCACGTCCTGATGGTGATCGTCACAGCAGACATGACAGGTATAAATCTAAACCGAACAAACATGTTTCTTCTAACGTTGTTTGTTATTCCTGCAGTAAGCCAGGGCATATAAGCACTGAGTGCCCTCTGAAGAAGAAAGAAGGAAGAGGCATAGAAAAGAATTCCCCTCAAGGGAAAAGGAAGAAAGAAAGAAGCTTCATTGCCAAAAAGCCAAAGACCCTCAGTGACTCTGACTCATCTGAGTCAAGTGCGGATGAAGAAACCTACTTCGGGCTTATGGCTTTTTCTGACCAAGAGGACAAAGACAATGGTAACTCCTCATATACCGGGAAGGTAAATTCTCACACACCTCTTTCTGCCTCAGATACTGACTCAAATGGTCATGATGGCTACTCTTCTGGGGAGGATGATTTTGAATTGGTAAATCAGTATCAAGTCTTATTGACTGCATTTGACAAATGCCGGAAGGTAGTCAAATCGCAATCAAAAGAGATTGCATCCCTCAAAAAGGTGGAATCAAATCTGAGGGAGGAGATTGACCAAATGACCCCTCTCAGAGATGAAGTTCAATCTTTTAAGGAGGAAATCAAAGACTTTACTGAATTAGTAAATCATAAAGATTTTCTCTTGGATGAATTGGAAGCAAAGCTAGTCATTGAACGAAAGCTGGTTGAAACTCTCACCATGCCTACAACTGTGCTTCCAATCACTAATGGAGAAACCTCCTGTGGGAAAAATAGCAGTATAGGACATAAATCAGCCAAAGGTAAAGGCAAGGCCTTCCCAAGCCAAACCGTTGCCTTACTGAAATATGATCCATACAATCATGGGCCAAATAAGAAGAAGATACCGAAAGCTAAAACTGGTGTAACAAAGGCCAAGGAGACAAGGAAGCCATGTACCTGTTGCAATCATGAGGCTTCCTCCTCCAAGTCAGTTTCTCTTGCTAGACCCCCCAGCCATAAGGTAAAGCAAGAGAACAAGAGAAGGTACAACAGGTTTAATTGTTGGTGTTGTGGCAAGGTTGGTCACTTCGCCATAGATTGCTGGTTTAATCCCAGCTATGTTTTAACTCCTCAAGTTGATAATGTGAGAAAGACCACTCACAATGTTAACTCTCATAGGGGGAGGATACTAACAAAAGACCTAGGACCCAATCTTGTTTGGGCTCCTAAGGGATTCTAATCTTGTGAATGCAGGTATGTCCATGGGCCAACAAAATTCCTATCTGGCAAATGGACAAGAAGAAGTTCCAGAAACATTCTTGGAACTAGAAGAGTTAAGCACTTCAATTGGAAAACATGATGTGTTTAGAAATTGAAGAAGAACTTCCTTATGCATTGATTAAGGGGGAGTTTCTAGTAGTCCCCTATTTAAAGATGTCAGAAAGGGGGAGAACAAAGGGAAGAGCAAAAAGGGAGAGCAAAAGGAAATGAAATGAAGATTTCAGAAGGAGATCAAATGCAAAACAATTCTAGCTCAGAAAGGGGGAGAAATGCAAAACAATGATAGTAAAGAAATGTAAGACAATGCATCCTCCTTCATGTCATTTTGTTTTCATATCTCTAGCAATTCAACTTAGTAGATGGTGTTCTGACTTCTTCAAATAGGGGGAGATTGTTGGCTCTTGTGTCCACAATGACCTTAATTTGAAGAAGTCCTCCTAAAACTAAGGTAAATTGCAGTTGTATTTGATCTTGTGTTTGAGTTATGTATGCAGGACTTTATTGCCAAGTGTAGACCAATGTCAGTCTATAATGAGTCACCAAACACAGGACCATACAATGTAATCCCTCATTGGGTGATCCAAGGTGTTGATTCATGTATAGCCTCTCTATTGGGATACACTTCATCAACAAACATTTGAACTCATGGGACCTTGAAGTGTTGCTGATCATTAGTAGGAGAAATGGATTTCCAAGAGAGAAATTACTCCATGTCATATACTCGAGTAGTTCAAAGGATATACTCGAGTAGTCCAAAGAACATACTCGAGTAGATACTATGATACTCGAGTAGTTCAAAGGATATACTCGAGTAGCCCAAAGAACATACTCGAGTAGATACTATGATACACGAGTAGATTCTTTCACTTACTCGAGTATCTAGTTTCTCCTCTCTCGGAATTTTGCCTAAGTGTTCATACACGAGTGGTTATCTATATACTCGAGTAGTTAAACTAATATACTCGAGTAGACCAAAGTCAAGTACTCGAGTAGTTAAATTTATATACTCGAGTGGATCGACTTACTCGAGTAGTTCAGCTAATATACTCGAGTATGTACTTACCAGATACTCGAGTCAGTTCTTCCAGATACTCGAGTAGGTTACTCAGGATACTCGAGTAGTTTATACCATACTCGAGTAGGCTGGTTTTCCAGTTCAGATTATTTTTCTAAGTCCTGGACTCGTGTGTCTTGTTGATTACTCGAGTATGTCTTTGGATCTTGTTACTCGAGTAATTCATAATATACTCGTGTATGTCAAAATTCAGAAAGAATTTTTCTAAGTCCAGATTATACGGGATTATTTCAAATCCTCCTAATATGATTGGTCCACGTGTACATGATTAAGATTGGATTTGACCGTTATAGAGATCCTATAAATAGGTCTTGTCAAAACGTCAAACCCTAAGAAGTATTTCTGAATCTAATTTCTATCGCTCGCATCGGGAAGCCGTCAAGTTCACGCCGACACTGTTCATCTTCTTCGTCGCCGGTCTTCTCCGATCCAAGGATTCAGACAAGAAGTTTCAGAAGATCAAGCTATTCTCAATCGACAGATCCAACTCTTGATCTTGCTGATTCTAGTTTTTCAGATCCAAGAGATTTCGCTTTGTCTTCCTCGATCTATTTTCTGCCGAGCCCTAACTCTGAAGAAGGAAGAAAGGATTGGAGATCCAGATCTGAATATCCCTGTTTGTATATTTTTGTATACATCTTTTATTCTTGTAGGAGTCTTGACTCCGAGTTCTGTAGATCCGGTTTGGATCGAGATTTGTAGGAAGGTTTTCTTCCGAGTGTAGATCCAGTTGGGATCGAGTTTTGTAGGAACGTTGTTCCGAGTCGTAGGATCGTTTGGATCCGAGATAGTGGAGCAGCCAAGTCTAGTGGTATACTAGATTGGTGAGGTGAAAGTGGATGTACCCAAGGTTGGGGAACCACTATAAATCTTTTGTCGTCTGTGATTGCTTGGTATTGTGTTGTGCTCGTTCCTTAATTTTTTATTCCGCAAATAGACGCACATCTCACCTATTCACCCCCCTCTAGGTGATTTAGGCTAACAACTTAGACCTCTCAACCCATATGGGTCCTTGGTGACCCATTGACCTCACTTTAGGGTTAGGGAGGCATGTGTGGGGTTCACTTAGCTAAGGGAAGGTCAATTGTCCCTAAGTAGGTCAGTTTGGCCCATTTAGGGTTAGGGTGGATCTAGGTTAACTTGACCACCTTGATTGCCCCCAATGGGTCCTTAGTGACCCTATGGACCACCCAAGGTATTAGGGGTGTTGTGGTGGGGTCATGAAGTCAAGTTGAAGTCCTAAGATCAAACCCTAAGTCTTGTGGTGAGGCTGTGTTATAGGAAGACCAAGGTGATTTTCACCTTGACCCTTGTTCACTTGGTCCAATCCTTTGAACTTCTTATGGTTTTATCATGACCTAGTCATGACAAAACCACTCCTAGGGTTCTAGTTGTTTGAGGGATGTTACACTCTTCATGCCTGGGACATAAACCACATCGTTGAGATGCACTTTCTCGCTATTTAGGGTAGCCACCATCAACCCTTTGCCTTCTACTGAGATATTCGAAGCATCACCAAAGATAACCTCACTAGAACTTGGGTCAAGGTTAGTGAACAACTCCTTCTCACCACATATATGATCTCTCACTCCTGAGTTCAAGTACAAGACTTCATTTCTTCCACCTTTAGCTCCTCTATAAGTCAAGAACATCATTGGATCACCACCAGTGTTGCTTGCTTCTGCATAGTGGTTAGTTTCTTTTGTTCTCCTCGATTTTCTACAATCATAGCTCATGTTCCCAAATCAGTTATAGTTGTAACACTGGACTTGGGTCATTCTACCACGGCCTCTTCCTCGGCCTCTTCCTCTTCATTCCTTCCCTCTTGCTTGAAGTTGCTCCTCTTTCTAGAAGTTCTGATTTCTTCCCTGATCTCTTTCTCCTCTTCTTCCTCTACCTCTTCCTCGGTAGCCTCAGCCTAGCTGGCCACCTCCTCTTCCTGATCTCTCTCCAAAATTTAGTTGAGTCTGAAGTTCTATATCTAAGCCACTTGACTCTTCATCTTGTACAATGCGATATTCATGAGCTTGTAGAAAGCCTCTGAGTTCATTAATATACATCTGAGTAAGATCCTTCGACTCTTCTATCACTACCACTATATAGTTGAACTTCTTTGACATCGATCGCAGAAGTTTCTCCATGAAACCCACATCAATAATTGTCTCTCCATTGCACTTCATTTTGTTTGCAAGCATCCGCCAAAAAGTCACATAGACACTAACTTTCTCAGAGTTTTGCATCTTGATAACTTCATACTCTGCTCGGAGAGATTGCAGCTTCACCTTCTATGCCTTGTCAACTCCTTGCAAGGATCGTTGCAAGGTCTCCCATATTTTTTTAGAAGTTCTAGCATCCGAGATCTTTTCAAAAGTTGCCTCATCAACCCCTTGATATAACAAGAACAAAGCCTTCTTGTCTCTCTTCCTTGCCTCTCCCAGTGTCATCCAATGTGCATTAGTCAACGTTGCCTCTGCTTCAGCAGTTTGCTCTTTATATCCATCTTCCAATGTCTCACATAGTTCCTTTGAGGCTAAGAGCACTTTCATCTGGATGCTCCAGTTCCCATAGTCCAGTTGTAACACCCCTATCCATCGCATAACATATAGCAGTAGGTCCGGCCGGGGCCCGATACCATATGCCACAGACAGACCGGTGGGTTACTCATTGAAACCAATCAACCAATCACAACGTCCTACACAGAGCATCAAGCGGAAGCAATTTATTAAGTTGCAAAGAATAAAGAACCCAACCAAGCATGAATGTCCACTACTGAAACCAACAGGAATGTTTGATACACAATAACTGGCCTTATGGCCTTACAATAGTTTGCTCAAAAATAAGTGTCTTCCAAACTTAGGCACGCACGCCGGTCATACTTGATAATATAAGAAAAACACTCAAAATTAGGCCTTCGAGGGCCGGCTCAACAACTTGGGTTTTAGCCCGCTAGTTACTACTCAGCTTCGCAGCACCTGCAAGAAACAAACCACCGCACGGTGGCAAATAAAAGCAACGGTCAGCTATGCTGACCAAATTATAACGACCCCGACCCCAACTCGGGGCGGCGATGCTCTTCCCTGCATTTTGTTAGCATAATAAAGCGGTATAGTGTAAACACACTTCATCACAGGTGCAGGCACGCATGACCACACACCCCGTGCACTCAGGGCACATTCACGGCGAACCGGCCAACGTCACGTCAATTTAAGCCATAGACGTTTCCGTCTCACCACCATCCCTTGGACGGCCAACCTTATGAGCATTATGTCTTTCTGGCTCGGGTCACGTCAATTTAAGCCATAGATTGCCAGAGACACTCATCTATGTCAACGGTCCCACCGAACGACATAGAACAGGTACGGTTTTGCCTGACCCGTTGCTCACACCACAACGTCAATTTAAGCCATTTGCACCGGTTCAGACTCCCCGAGTCCCATTTCTAACACACATTTCACATAACCCGGTTATGTTCAAGTTGGCTCCCCGGCCATCATGTTTTGCAGAATTATGCATCTGCCCTGTTTTCCGGGTGCACCTTGGAGTTAGTCCCCAAGGCTTCTTGTTGCAATCTACCCCATAGAAAACCTGAAAAACAAACATTCGTGCGGAGTCTTCTCCGGCCATATATGCAATGCAACATCACCGATCCAGACAAACTAGTCCGGGTAGGCTTCACACATCATGCCGATGTCCGTTCTCGAATACAAACTCTACACAAGGGGGACTTCACATATCTACCCCAAGGAACGCCACGAACTCACCGCATACTCGCGAGAGAGGGCTTCCTATGCAAAGGAAAAGAGGACTTCACATGTCCTATAATGAGAATCCTTACCCTAGCGTTTTTCCTTGGCTCCATGGAAATCTATGCGGATGAAAAGCACCGCAATCTCCTTGCCTCCGCGGATCCGAAGTCGGCTCATGATTTGGAGCTCCGAAACTCCGCCGGTGACCGGATCTAGCCATCCTTCTTCCTTCTTGCTCTCTCCTCGCTCTAGCTTTTAGAAAGAGAGTGAACCAAAGTAAATGAGGATTTATAAACCCTAAACCCGGTTATATCCCTGAGGAAACACCCCCCAGCCGTCAGATCTTAAAATAAGGAAATGGACGGCCACGATTCAGCCCAAAAATAAACTTCCTGGGCCGAACACGGGTTGCTATACGGCCGTGTTCAGGTCCGTGTCACCCATTCGTCATCAAAACCGTCGCATCCCGAAAAGAACATGGGCACACAACACGCCTGTGTCAGGCTTGACACACCCGTGTCATCAAGTACACGCCCGTGTAGCTGGGCGTGTTCCCGCAACGACACAGGTCCAAAACAACCCGAGCACAACACGGCCATGTGACACGCCCGTGTCACATGCCGTGTGCTAGACACGCCCTGGGACACGCCCGTGTCCCAGGCCGTATAACTGCTTTAGCACAAACCGCCACATGACCCGAAGAAGACACGGGTATTCGACACACCCGTGTCGATTTGCACACGCCTGTGTCAGACCCGAACACGCCTGGGATCAGGCCGTGCGTCCCTCACTCAACGATCGTTGAGTGCAAGGATCTGAGTGACTGACACGCCCGTGTCCCAGGCTGTGTTCACCCCCCTGATGATCGTTGACTCCAAAATCGTCGACCATGCGACTAACGCCGAACCCGAGCACGACATGCCCTGGGACACGCCCGTGTCCCAGGCCATGTCACCTCTAACAAAACCCAGATTTGGCTCAAAATGCCACCCATCACCCTTTTGAGTTTCGGGGCGTTACAACTCTCTCCCTCTTAAAAGAATTTCATCCACGAAATTACCAAAGGAAAGATAAACAAAAACCAAAAGCGTTACCTGAGAGAAATAACTCTGGGTACTCCTCCAGCATGGTCTGCTCCCATTCCCAAGAGAGCTCCTCACGACCACAATTTTCCCAACAGACCTTTACCATCCTGATCTCCTAGTTATGGAGTCGCTTAACCTCAAAGTCTTCAATACGAACGGGCTTGACCTTAGTCGTTGATGAGTCCTCTTGATATACCTATTTTCGGACTCATCTAGGCTTATTTTCTTGTCTTTGCACACCGTTTAGCGTCATTTGCACTCCTTTTGGTTCGCTACGGTTTTCCACGTCTTGTGCACTCTTTTAGCCTATTTCTGTGCGTGTGTGTATTTCCCTTTTGCTGTGCATTATATTTATGTCTGTGACTGCCATGATCGACATCCCGTCCAGTTTTCCTGCAGGTTCTGGGATTGTGTGGGCGTCCGGCATCGGACTTTCACCATTTTTGGCAAAGGAGTCAATGGTCGTGCGTTTTTACCCACGCACGACCATCGACCTCTTTGGCGCACGATCATCGGTCGTGCGCAGTCATGACCTCTCCTGTGAAAGTTCTGTCCCGGCATATCGCACGATCACCAGCCATACCACGCACGATCACTGCTCGTGCGCTGCCGGTCGTGCGCAGTCATGACATCTTTTTCCACTTTTCTGCCTCCATATCGCACGATCACTGACCATATCGCGCACGACCACTGGTCGTGCGCCAGTGATCGTGCGCGCTGTTTATTCTGCTTTCTATAAATACGCAGGTTCCGCCCTATTTTGAGGAGATCGGCCAGATCCGCGATTTTTCCGCCGTTTTTCGTCCCCGACGAGGGTTTCCTCCGTCCCCCTTCATCCTCCACCTTAGGGAGGGTCTCCGGGCAAGCTTTCAACGCCAAATCAACGCCGGAGCATCCTCTCGGCCTCCTCCTTCATCCTAGAGCTTCAAGCGGAGTTTTGACCTAGCTTTCTCCATCAAGCTAGGAGGAGCTGGAGCCGCAATCTACGGGTCATTTCAACGAAGAAGACGGGTCCATTGGGAGTGAGTGACAGCCTCCTCTACCCCGGACGCAGTTGAGGACCGAGCTTGGACTCGGATTGACAACCCGGGATTCCAACCGTGAACCCTCAATAAGGCTTCGGATTCGGTCGATTCGCACACCTCTTCCTCTTGTTGTTGTTAGCTTAGTTATTTTCCTTGTATTGATGAAGTACGCTTATTGTAATTAACGCTTGTGCTAAATCATGTCTATGTGATTTGTATTTTCGTTATTTATTGCTTGAGGTGCGCTTTATTACTCCACCATCCATCCACCCTTGCCGCACTAGCAATTGCTAGTGGCGTGCGTTGCGAAGAGGTGCTCACGACCCTCATTCCGCCATTCTCACCACCTCATCCGCTAGCCTACTCTTCCATCCGCCAAGCGATTCGGTGCATAGCGGCCCGTGTAGTTTCCATCCCGCCTGGCGAAGCAGTGCATAGCGGCCTGCATAGTAGGATTTCCGCCGTTCTCTCCACCTCATACGCTTGCCTACTCGCCCATCCGCCTAGCGATTCGGTGCATTGCGGCCCGACTAGTCTTCCATCCCGCCTGGCGAAGCTTTGCATAGCGGCATTGCATAGGAGTAGCTTGTAGATTTTACTTCCTGTTTCCGCAACCATCTAAACCCCCCTTTTAGATCCGACCCGAGGACTTCAATCTCAAGTCCGCCTCGACATTAACTCATCCCTTACTGTGTTCCTCAAGAGACCGACACTCGGGGATTTATTCCCAAACTTTATTACTTGTGCGACCGGTGCGCTTGCCGTAATTCCACGCATCAGTCGTCAACCCTTCGTCCATTGGCACTTGATCAACTGCGATCATCTGCGAAGGCTCTTGCACCGCCTTTCGCAATACTGAAATGTAGAATACATCGTGTAGACCACTCAACTCTACTGATAGCTTCAGACAATAGGCTGCTTCGCCGATCCGCTCCAGAATCTCAAATGGTCGAAGGTACCTCGGGCTCAGCTTCTTCAAGCTTCGTACCCGTGAAACCCCTTGAACAGCTTTATCTTCAAGTACACCCAATCGCCAACCGCGAACTACACATTCTGATGCTTAGCATTGTAGTACTTAGCTTGTTTATCCTGAGCGATCAGCAAACGCTCTCGAATGATCCGTACCAAAGAAGTAGTGCTTTCCACCTCTTGCTTTTGGTACAACCTTGCCTCACCCGTTTCTAGCCACGATAACGGTGTGCGACACTTTCTACCATATAGGGCCTCGAAGGGTGCCATTTGAATACTCGCCTGATAGATATTGTTGTACGCAAACTCCACCGAATACAAGTGGTCTTCCCAATGCTTTCTGAAGTCTAGAACATACATGCGATGAATGTCTTCCATAGTTCTGTTGACCCTCTCGGTCTGCCCATCCGTCTGCGGGTGGAAGGCTGTGCTGAACTTACCCTTAGTTCCGAGCATATGTTGCACCAACCTCCAATCATTGGACGTAAAATGCCCATCTCGATCACTCACGATGCTGCGGGGCACACAATGCAGTCTGAATATATTATCCACATACAGCTTCGCCAGTTTCTCCACCAAATCATCATTCCTATGCGGAATGAAGTGTGACACCTTTGTTAACCGATCTACGATCACCCAGATGGTGTCATTTCCCTTCTGTGACCTTGGCAAGCCATTAACAAAGTCCATTGATATGTCGTCAAACTTCCATTCCAGAATAGGTAAGGATTTCAAGAATCCTCCTGGCTTTTGACACTCTGCCTTTACTAAGGCGCAAGTCTAACATTTAGCCACGAACAGTGCCACATCTTTCTTGAGCCCTGGCCACAAAAACAACTTCTTTAGGTCCCGGTACATCTTCGTGCTCCCCTGGTGGATTGAAAACTTGGTATGATGAGCCTCGTACATCAACTCCGCCCGTAGATTTCCCCAGTTTGGGATGCACAAATGATTGCCCTTCCTTAAAAGCCCATCCTCAACTGAAAACTGTAAATTTGACCCATCCAATGCTGCATCCATGAGAACCTTCATGGTGCCATCCAACTCCATAACCTGCCGAATGCGATCAGCCAGGTCATACTGAACTTCCGTCCAGTTCAACATTGCTTTGGCGCTAGTCTGCTTGTCCATACAACAGATCTCTAACGCCTCCAACTCCTGAATTAACCTCTCATCATGAACCGACAACAAGTTGGCTTGGGCGGGAGCCCTGCGACTCAACGCATCCGCAACTGCATTGCCTTTGCCGGGTACATAATGAATCTTGAACGTATAGTTCCCCAGGAACTCCATCCATCTCCACTGCCTCATGTTCAGATCCTTCTGATCCAACAGGTACTTCAGGCTCTTATGGTCGGTATAAATATCGACCTTTACTCCGTACAAATAGTGTCTCCACAACTTAAGCGCAAATATCACGGCCACCAACTCCAAGTCGTGGACCAGATTATTCCTTTCGTGTACTTTCAGCTGACGCAATCCATACGCAATAACACTTCCATGCTGCAGCAGCACGCAGCCCAAACCACTACCTGAGGCATCACTATAAATCTCGAAGACCTCGGTCAAACTTGGCGAACTTAGCACTGGCGCCGTGGTAAACCGACTCTTCAACTCCTCAAACGCTTGCACGCACTCCTGCGTCCATAAGAAATTCTGATCCTTCCTTTTTCAACTTCGTGAGAGGTACCGCTATCCGCAAGAAGTTCTCTACGAAGCGCCTATAATAACCGGCAAGCCCAAGAAAACTCTGGACTTCCGCTACCGAAGACAACACAGGCCACTTATGTATCACAACAATCCTCGCCGGATCTACCGCTATTCCTTCACCACTGACTATATGCCCAAGGAATGCCACTGAGGATAACTAAAATTCGCACTTGGAGAACTTTGCGTATAGTTCATTCCTCCTCAGCATCTCCAACACCAGATGCAGATGCTTGAAGTGATCTTCCTCGCACTGCGATAACACCAACATGTCGTCAATGAAGACGATCAAAAAACGGTCTAGGTACTCTCTGAACGTCCTGTTCATCAGATCCATGAACACCGATGGCACATTAGTTAGCCCAAACGGCATGACCTTGAACTCGAAATGCCCATATCTTGTGTTGAATGCTGTATTCGGGATGTCACTCTCCCTTATCCTTAGCTGGTAATAACCGGACTTCAGATCTAACTTTGAATACACTGACGACCCGACTAACTGATCAAAAAGATCATCAATCCTTGGGATCGGGTATTTATTCTTTTCCGACAACTTGTTCAACTCTCTGTAGTCGATACACAGCCGCAAGATCCCGTCCTTCTTAACAAAGAGGACCGGTGCACTCCAAGGCGACGAGCTTGGACGCACATACCCTTGCTCCATCAACTCTTCTTGTTGAACCTTTAACTCTGCCATCTCCTTAGGCGCCAACCTATAAGGAGAACGTGACACAGGTTTGGCACCTAGCACTAGCTCGATGGTGAAATCAATCTCTCACTGCAGTGGGGCTCCGGGAATATTGCTCGGGAACACGTCGGGGTACTCACATACCACTGGGATACCATCCAAAGTGGCCTTAGGCTTTACAGCCTCCACTAACGTTAAGAACAACTCTGCTCCAGCACGAACCGCCTTCACCACATGAAGAGCAGACATCAGCGTCTTACTTGACCCCTTCAATCCCGCAAACGTCGTCTCCTGCCCAACACCCAGCTTAACCTCTTTACAGTTACAATCAATAAAAGCCTTCTGCTCCGAAGGCCAATCCATACCGAAGATGGCGTCGAACTCTACTAGCGGCATCAACGATGCTAACAAGTCGAACTCTTTGCTTCCAATATGAACCTTTACGGCACATACCCTGTCAGCGTGCATCGAACACCCATTCGGCAGCAGCACTTCCAGTTTGTCCTTCGCCATCGAAGAAGGGGCTCTGATGCGCGTTATGAAACTTTCGGACAAAAAGGAGTGTGAAGCTCCCGTATCGAAAAGTGCTCGTGCCGGATTATCGCCAATCAGAATAAAGCCTATACAAACAGTATTAAGCTAACAAGCACTAGTAACAGTATTTAAAGCTAACTTGCTATAAATTAAACTGTACCTGTCACCACATCCGCTTGCTTGATGGCCTCCTGCTGGCCCAGATTATAGACTCTTGGTTGATTCGGAGCATAGTGGGATGCGGTTGACTCCACCGCCTTGCCCTTCTCTTCATAAGTGGCTCCTTGCTTTCTCTCGGACTTCGGACGTCCGCTCCAACAATTGAGGGCAAAATGCCCCATCTTTCCACAAGTGAAACAAGCGCCCGGGGTTCGGTTGGTTGTTGCCCCCGAGGCACCTTAAGAAGGGGCTGGACCCGACTTCCTAGCCTTCTTGTAGAATCTGCGATATCCAGACTTCGAAGTAGTCGGCACTTTGAACTCCAATTTCTTGCCACTGGAGTCCTTCTTCGCCTGAACGTTCTTCATGTCCTTTTCCAAGGACCGGGCCGAGTTGACCAAGGTCATGAAACCCTGCGCCATAGGCCCCGAAAGTAACAATCTCAAGTCATCTCTCAAGCCTTCATAGAATCGGTTCGTCTTGCGCTCCTCATCAACAAAGGTAGCGCTTGCGTATCGTCCTAAACGAGTAAACTCGTGGAGATACTTGTCCACGGTCCTGTCTCCTTGAACCAATTTCTGGAATTCATTCTCCAAAGCAATCCTCTGAGCTGAGGGGAGGTATCGAGCCAAGAATAACCTTGAAAACTCCTCTATAGAGACATCAGCCAATTGCCTGCCCCTTAGATGGTGTAGCTCTAAGCCTTCCCACAATAGCCTTGCGTCCCTGTCCAGCAAGAAAGTCACAATCGTGGTCTTCTGCCACTCCACAGTCTCAGTTGCTGTCAGCACTCTATTGACTCTAGAGAGCCAATCCTCCGCTTGATTTGGGGTTCCCGTCCCCGAGAACACAGAAGGATTGAAGCCCATCACGTGCTTCAGCTGCTTCTCCGTTGCTCTCCTCGGCAACACCGGCTCCAAAACCACCTGTTCCACCCTCCTTGGCTCTATCGCTTGGAGCGGTACTTGCTCCACAGCAGGAGCAGGCTGTTGTACCTTCCTCGTAGGCTGCGCATTGATCATCGCAAACACAGCCTCCGCTACCAATCGAATGGTCTCGACTAAAGGAGGTGTTGTAGGCGCCTCATTTGGTGCGCTGCTCGCCTCAGAAGCTGGCCGTTCCGATGGCCCAGCACCACTCCTGGTCACCAATAATCATACAAAACGCCGATAAGCGACCACACAACATTGCAAAAAGCAATTATAGGAACGCGCGGGTTCCTCAAATATGTGTATTTTCAATCCTAAGTGGACATTCATGGGTTCTTTTCATGTTATAACGATGACGCACACACATGTGCTCACCACCCCTTAAAGTGAATTCGTCCACGAATTCATTTAAGATTGACCGAAACCGGTAGTCTGATACCAAATTATAACACCTCTATCCGTCGCATAGCATATAACAGTAGGTCCGGCTAGGGCCCAACGCCATATACCACAGACAGACCGGTGGGTTACTCATTGAAACCAATCAACCAATCACAACGTCCTACACAGAGTATCTAGAGGAAGTAATTTATTAAGTTGCAAAAAATAAAGAACCCAACAAAGCATGAATGTCCACTACTGAAACCAATAGGAATGTTCGATACACAAGAACTTGCCTTATGGCCTTACAATAGTTTACTCAAAAATAAGTGTCTCCCAAACTTCGGCACGCAGGCCGGTCATACATGAGAATATAAGAAAAACACTCAAAATTAGGCCTTCGAGGGCTGGCTCAGCAACTTGGGTTTTAGCCCACTATTTACCACTCGGCTCTGCAGCACCTGCAAGTAACAAACCACCGCACGGTGGCAAACAAAAGCAACGGTCAGCTATGCTAAATAAATTATAACAACCCCACCCCCAACTCGGGGCGACGATGCTCTTCCCTGCATTTTGTTAGCATAATCAAGCGGTATAGTGTAAACACACTTCATCACAGGTGCAGGCATGCACGACCACATACCCCGTGCACTCAGGGCACATTCACGACGAACCGGCCAACGTCACGTAAATTTAAGCCATAGATGTTTCCGTCTCACCACCATACCTTGGACGGCCAACCTTATGAGCATTCTGTCTTCCTGGCTCGGGTCACGTCAATTTAAGCAATAGATCGTCGGAGACACTCATCTATGCCAACAGTCCCACCGAATGACATAGAACAGGTACGGTTCCGCCTGACCCGTTGCTCACACTGCAACGTCAATTTAAGCCATATGCGCGAGTCAAGACTCCCCGAGTCCCGTTTCTAACACACAGTTCACATAACCCGGTTATGTTCAAGTTGGCTCCCCAGCCATCATGTTGGAAGAATCACGCATCTGCCCAGTTTTCCGGGTGTACCTTGGAGTTAGTCCTCAAGGCTCCCTATTGCAATCTACCCCGTAGAAAACCCAAAAAACAAACATTCGTGCGGAGTCTTCTCCGGCCATATATGCAATGCAACATCACCGATCCAGACAAACTAGTTCGGGTAGGCTTCAAACATTATGCCTATGTCTGTTCTCGAAAATGGACTCTACATAAGGGGGACTTCACATATCTACTCCAAGGAACGCCACGAACTCCCCGCATACTCGCGAGAGAGGGCTTCCTATGCAAAGGAAAAGAGGACTTCACATGTCTTAGGATGAGAATCGTTACCCTAGCATTTTTCCTTGGCGCCATGGAAATCTATACGGATTAAAAGCACCGCAGTCTCCTTGCCTCTGCGGATCCGAAGTCGGCTCGAGATTTGGAGCTCCAAAACTCCGCCGATGACCGGATATAGCCTTCCTTCTTCCTCCTTGCTCTCTCCTCTTTAGCTTTTAGAAAGAGAGTGAACCAAAGTAAATAAGGATTTCTAAACCCTAAACCCGGGTATATCCCTGAGGCAACCCCCCCCCAGCCGTCGGATCTTAAAATAAGGAAACGGACGGCCACAATTCAGCCCAAAAATAAACTTCCTGGGCTTTATTCCTTTCAAATATCGTAGGAAACGCTTAGCAATAATGAGATGTTCTGAGCTAGGCATGGAGAGGTACGGGATAAGAAGCTTATTACATTCTCAATGTCTGGTCTTGAATTTGTGAGATAAATTAAAGAACCGACCAAGCTTCGATAGTCAATCTCTAAGACAGGCTTGCCCTGATCATGCTGAGAGAGCATAACACTTGTGGCCATAGGTGTTGAGAATGAATTGTATTCAGTCATACCAAAATTTTTAAGTAACTTGTCTAGATACCTCTCTTGGTTTATGAAGATTTTCCCTGGCTTTTGCTTGATTTGAAAACCTAAGAAAAATCTCATCAAACCAAGATCACTCATCTCATACTCCTCCTTCATAATCATCTTAAAATGGTTCACAATGTCTGGAGATGATCCTATGAAGATTAGATCATCTACATATAAGCAGTGGAGAAGGTAATTGTTATCACTAAATCTTTTAGTGTATAAAGATGGATCATTTTTTTGCTTCTAACGTAGCCATTTGCAACAAGGTTTGAATCAATCTTTTGATTCCATGTCGTGGGTGCCTGTTTTAGCCCGTAAAGAGCTTTTATCAACATGTAGACCTTCTCTTCTTCCCCTTTATTCACAAATCCCTCTGGTTGGCTTGCATACATTTCTTCATTTCTACTTCTATTTAAGAAAGCAGACTTAACGTCGAGCTGGTGAACCATTAAGTCAGCTTGAGCTGCAACAGGAAAGCCTTGATTGTCTCCATTTGAACGACTGGAGCAAACATCTCAGTGTACTCAACAATTTCTATTTCATTCTTCATTACACTTACCTAATTTGGATGATTGACAGCGGCTATATAGTTTTTCAGGTTCTTATTTGATGAGAAATGCAATTCAGCATATTGATAAATGTCAGTTAGCAATTTGTACCTTGGGGGAAATGATGACTCTACTTTTTGATTAGATTCAGTGGCAATATTTTGCCCCTAGTTTTCTTCTACAGTTGGACTGGATGACTGTGAATCATCAGCAACCTCAATTGGTAGAAGAAGTGGAAATAGTTGGACTGGAGGATTGTTCCTCTGCAGTAACCTCAACTTGTGAAGGAATTTGTGGATCCTGATCCCAGTCTCAGGTTGCATTCTCATCAAAGATTACATCACTGGAAATATATAGCTGTTGTGTGTCTGGATTGTATATACGGTATGCTTTTGAGTGATGGCTGTAGCCGACAAAAACTCCTTTTTCTGTTTTCATTTCAAGCTTTTCCAATTCTCTTTTGGGATATGACTGTAGACAAGGAATCCAAATGTTCTTAGGTGTTGAACATTGAGCTTATTCTTCTTCCATACTTCATAGGGAGTTGTTGTTGCAATACTCTTTGTAGGAGATATGTTTAGAGCATATATTGTTGTGTGAGTAGCTTCTACGCATAACTCCTGTGGCAGATTATGATGCTCTAGCATTGCTCTCATCTTCTCTGCAATAGTCATGTTCTTCCTCTCTACTACCCCATTTTGCTCAGGTGAATGAGGAGAGGTGAGTTCTCTGAAGATTCCATTGGTTCTGTAGAAGTCAATAAATTCATCTCCAATGAATTCCCCTCCACGATCAGTCCTCAATCTCTTCATGTTATGCCCACTTTCTTTTTCAGCTAAAACTTTGAATTCTTTGAACTTGGAGAAGGCTTCAGATTCCTGTTTAAAAAAGAAAATCCTGGCATACCTGGAAAAGTCATCAATAATACATAGAGAGTACTTCATACCACCTAGGGAGGGAGTAGGAGCTGGCCACCTTATGTCAGTATGGACTAGTTCCAAAGGCTATTTAGCTCTCCAAGTTGATGAGGAAAGAAATGGCAGGTTGTGGCTTTTGCCATAGATGCAATCATCACAAGTCGAGCTTATAATGCCCCAAAACTCAAAAGAGGAACGGGCGGTGTTTGTGCCAAGTTTGGGTCTTGGTAAGGTGAACACGGCCTGTGACACGGGCGTGTCGCATGGCTGTGTCGTTCTCGGGTCATCGAGGCGAGGTCGATGAGTGTTGGGTGCTGGGAACATGGCCTGGGACACGGGCGTGTCCCAGGGCATGTCAAGCACACAGTCTGTGACACGTGCGTATCACATGGCCGTGTACTCTTTTGGAAGTTTTGGTCCTGTGTCGATTGAGGGACACGGCCTAGAACACGGGCGTGAACTGATTGATCCGGGCATGTCGAATCTGACACAGACGTATCTAAGCCCGTGTCCTGTTCGGGATGTGACGGTTTCAGCGCCGTTTGAGACACACGGCCCATGGCACGGGCGTGTCCATTGATGACACGGGCGTGTCACAAGCCGTGTCACAGGCCGTGTCCCTTTCTAGATTTTCTGGTTTACGGTGAGTGTGGAACACGGGCGTGTCACAAGCTGTGTTCGGCCTAGTAATTTGACTTTAAGAGCAAATCGTAGCCGTTCGTTTCCTTATTTTGGGATCCAACGGTTCAGGCTTTTCCCTGCTGGTTTAAGTCTGGGATATGAGGGTTTTCTTCCTCATTTTACTTGGGCTATTCTCTTTCTGAAGTTCAAGAGAGAGGAGAGCAACAAAGAAGGAGTGGAGATCCGGCCGCCGGAGGAGTTTCAGAGCGCCAAATCGCAAATCGAGTTCAGATCTTTATGGAGTCGAAGAGAAGTGCTAGGGTAACAATTCTCATCTTGGACATGTGAAGTCCCCTTTCTTTTTGCATTGGAAGCCCGCTCTCGCGAATGTACGGTGAGTCTGAGGTGTTCCTTCGGGTAGACATGAATAGTCCCCGTTGTTTTGCATGTAGAGTCTGGAATCGAAGTACGGACATAGGCATGGTGTGTGATGCCTACCCAGACAAGTTGGTCTGGATCGGTGATGTTTCTTTATGCATGAATGGTCGGAGAAGACTCCATGCCGATAGTCATTTTCGAGTTTTCTATGCGGTAGATTGCATCAGGGAATCTTGGGGATTAACTCCAAGGTACACCCGAAAAACTGGATAGAAGCGTGATTCTGCCAACTTGGTGGTCTGGGAGCCAACTTGTACATAACTGGGTTATGTAATATTTGTGTAATCGCCTTGGGACTCGGGGAAGCTTGACCTACACATATGGCTTAAATTGACGTTGCGGTGTAAGCAACGGGTTAGGCTGAACCGTACCCGCTCTGTGTCATTCGGTTAAAGAGACCTAAGGTACGTGGCACTTACCGTTGGCATAGATTGAGGGTCTTAGGCTTACGCCAGAAAGACCAAAATGCTCACTAGATTTGCCATCCTAGAGGCGGTGGTGAGACCATGGATTTTCACCGGGTTCACCGAATAAGTGCCCTGAGAGCACGGGGTGTATGGCCGCGGGTCTGCACCTTTGGTGTATTGTGTAAATATTATACTTTCACTTTAATCATTGAATTATACTAATGCATTGCAGGAAAGGAGCACTGCCACCCAAATAAGGGGGTGGGGTCGTTATAATTTGGTCAGCTTTAGCTAACCGTTGCTTTTGTTTTTCACCGTTGCGGTGAATTGTTGCTTGCAGGTGCTGCGGAGTCGAGTGGCAAATAGTGGGCTAAAGCCCTTGTTGTAGTGTTGGCCCTCGAAAGCCGAAGTGTATTGTTTACTTTATTCTCATGTGTGACCGACCTGCGTGTCGTTGTATGGAAGACACATTTTATTTGAGTAAACTTTTTTAAGGCCATAATGCCCAGTACTTGGTGTATTTGTACGTTCTTTCCTATTTGGGTTTGTTAGTGGACATTCATGATTTTGGCTGGGTTCTTTCTTTGTAACTTATTTAATTGCTCCCTCTAGAATGTACTCTGTGTAGGACATGTGATTGGAAGAATGGTTTCATTTAGTAACCCGTCGGTCTGTCCGTGGTATATGGCGTCGGGCCCCGGCCGGACCTACTGTTATATGCTCTGTGACGGATAGGGGTGTTACAATTTGGTATCATAGCCAGGTTTCGGTCATTCTTAAATGAATTCGTGGGCGAATTCTTTTAAGGGGTGGTGAGCACATGTGTGTGCGTCATCGTTATAACATAAAAATAACCCATGAATGTCCACTTAGGAATGAAAATACACATGTTTGAGGAACCTGCGTGTTCCTATAATTACTTTTTGTAATATTGTTCGGTCACTTAATGGTGTTTTGTACGACTATAGGTGATCAGGAGTGGTACAGGGTCGTCAGAACGTCCGGTTTCTGAGGCAAGTAGCGCACCAAACGTTGAGCCTGCAACACCTCCCTCGGTAGAAACCATACGACTGGTGGCTGAATCGGTGTTCGCTATAATCAATCCTCAACCTGCAAGACAAGTGCATCAGTCTGCCCATACTGTGGAGAAAGTATCGCTTCAAGCGGCGGAACCGAGGAGGGTGTAGCAAGTGGTAGTGGAGCCATCGATGCCCAGGAGAGCAATTGAAAAGCAGCTGAAGCATGATATGGGTTTCAATCCTCCGGTGTTCTCGGAGACGGGAACCCCAACCCAAGCTGAAGATTGGCTCTCCCGGATAAAGAGAGTCCTGACAGCTATAGAGACGGAGGAGTGGCGGAAGACCACTATAACCACTTTCTTGTTGGACGGTGATGCAAGATTGTGGGTGGAAGGTTTGGAGTTACACAACTTGAGGGGAAGACAACTCACGGATGTCTCTGTAGAGGAGTTTTCGAGACTGTTCGTGGAAAGGTACCTTCCTTCGACTCAGAGGATTGTGATGGAGAATGAGTTTCAGAAGCTGGTGCAAGGAGAGAGTAGCGTGGACGAGTACCTCCACGAATTTACATGCTTGGGTCAGTATGCAAGTGCTACATTCGCCGATGAGGAGCGAAAGATAAATCGATTCTATGAAGGTCTGAGGGATGAACTAAGGCTACTGCTCTCATGGCCTATGACGCAGGGTTTTCTAACCTTGGTCAACACGGCCCGGTCTTTGGAAAAAGATATGTTGAATGTGCAGGCAAAGAAGGACTCTGGTGCTAAGAGGACAGATTTCAAGGTGCCGACTACCTCAAAGTCTGGTTATCGTACGTTCGCTAAGAAGGCTAGGACTTCGGGTCCAACCCCTTCTTCTGGTGCTTCGGGGGAAACTACAAGCCGAACCACAGGCGCGTGCTACAATTGTGGGAAGTCGGGGCATTTTGCCCATGACTGTTGGAGCGGACGTCCAAAGTCCGAGAGGAAGCCGAGAGCAACCTACGAGGAAAAGGGGAAGGCGGTGGAGTCAACCGCATCCCATTATGCTCCAACTCAACCAAGAGTCTACAACCTTGTCCAGCAGGAGGCCATAAAACAAGCGGATGTGGTAACAGGTACGGTTTAAATTTATAGCAAATTAGCTTTAAATACTTGTTACCTTGCGCATGTTAGCTTATTACTACTTGTACTAGGCTTCGTTTTGATTTTCGATAATTCGGCGAGAGCACTCTTTGATACGGGAGCTTCGCACTCCTTTTTGTTTGAAGGATTTATATCACGCATTGGAGTACCTTCTTCGATGGCGAAGGACAAACTGGATGTGTTGTTGCCTAACGGGTGTTCGATGCGCGTGGATAGAATCTGTTGCGTCAAGATACTGATTTAGAGTCAGGAGTTCGACTTGCAAGCGTCATTACTGCCGCTGGTGGAGTTTGACATAATTTGTGGTATGGACTGGCTCTCGGAGCAGCAGGCATACATCGATTGCAATTGCAAGGAGGTCAAGTTGGGAACTGGTTGTGATACGACTTTTGTAGGCTTGAAAGGGTCGAGCAAGACGTTGATGTCTGCTCTTCAGGTGGTTAAGGCAGTTCGTGTCGGTGCAGAGCTGTTCCTCACACTAGTGGAGTCTTCGAAGCCTAAGCCTACTTTGGACAGTATCTCAGTGGTATCCGAGTACCCTGACGTATTTCCTGATGATCTCCCTGGAGCCCCACCGCAGCGAGAGATTGACTTCACAATTAAGCTAGTGTCAGGTGCCAAACCTGTGTCACACTCTCTGTATCGGTTAGCGCCTGAGGAGATGGCGGAACTGAAGGATCAACTGGAAGAGCTTTTGGAGCAGATTTATGTCCGTCCAAGTTCGTCATCTCGGAGCGCACTAGTCCTCTTTGTTAAGAAGAAGGATAGAAGTTTGCGGCTCTGTATCGATTACAGAGAGCTGAATAAGTTAACGGAGAAGAACAAGTACCCGATCCCAAGGATTGATGATCTGTTCGATCAGTTGGTTGGGTCATCAGTGTACTCTAAATTGGATCTTAAGTCCGAGTATTATCAACTGAGGATAAGGGAAAGTGATATCCCCAAGACAGCGTTCAGCACGAGATATGGGCATTATGAGTTTACTATCATGCCATTTGGGTTGACTAATGTGCCATCAGTATTCATGGATCTGATGAATAGAACGTTCAGAGAGTACTTGGACCACTTTGTGTTCGTCTTCATCGACAACATATTAGTGTACTCGCAGTGCGAAGAGGATCACTTCAAGCATTTGAATTTGGTGATGGAGACGCTGAGGAGGAACCAACTATATGTAAAGTTCTCCAAATGCGAGTTTTGGTTGTCCTCGGTGGCGTTCCTTGGTCACATAGTAAGTGGAAAAGGGATTGCGGTGGATCCGGTGAAGATAGTTGTGATATGGGAGTGGCCTGTGTTGTGTTCGGTAGCGGAAGTCCTGAGTTTTCTGGAGCTTGTAGGCTACTACAGGCGCTTCGTAGAGAACTTCTCGCGGATTGCGTTACCCCTCACGACTTTGATGAGGAAAGATCAAAAGTCTGTGTGGTCGTCGGAGTGCGCGCAAGCTTTCGAAGAATTGAAGAGGCGGTTGCCCACGGCGCCTGTTCTAGGTTCGCCGGTTGGGACCGAAGGCTTTAAGATCTACAGTGATGCTTCAGGCAGTGGTTTGGATTGTGTTTTACTGCAGCACGGGAGAGTGATAGCTTATGGCTCGCGCCAGCTGAAGGTGCATGAGAGAAATTATCCGGTCCATGACTTGGAGTTAGCGGCCGTGATATTTGCTCTAAAGCTGTGAAGACATTACCTGTACGGGGTTAAGGTCGATATCTATACCGACCACAAGAGCCTGAAATACTTATTAGATCAAAAAGATCTAAACATGTAACAACGGAGATGGATGGAGTTCCTGGGAGACTACACATTCAAGATTCGCTATGTACCTGGGAAAGGCAATGCAGTTGCGGACGCAATGAGTCACAGGGCTCCTGTGCGGGCCAACTGGTTGTCGGTTCATGACGAGCGGTTGATTCGGGTGCTGGAGGCATTAGAGATCTCTTGTGTGGACAAGCAGACTAGTGTCGAAGCACAGCTGAACTGGACAGAGGTGCAGTATGACCTGGCCGATTGGATTTGGCATGCGCTAGAGTTGGATAGCAGCATGAAGCAAATCTTGGATGAGGCTTTGGATTGGTCAAATTCCCAGTTTAATGTTGTTGATGGACTGTTACAGAAGGACAGTCATTTGTGTGTCCCTGATGTGGGTAAATTGCGGGATGAATTAATGTACAAGGCACATCATACCAAATACTCGATTCACCCGGAGAGAACGAAAATGTATCAGGATATGAAGAATTTGTTTTGGTGGCCAGGACTGAAGAAGGACGTGGCACTTTACATTGCAAAGTGTCAAACGTGCGCCTTAGTGAAGGCGGAGTGCCAGAAGCCCGGAGGTTTCTTGAAGTCTTTGCCTATCCCGGAGTGGAAGTTCGACGACATTTCTATGGATTTTGTGCACGGTTTGCCAAGATCGCAGAAGGGGAACAATGCCATCTGGGTGATCGTAGACCGTTTGACAAAGGTGTCGCACTTCATTCCGAATAGGAAGGATGATTCGGTGGAGAAACTTGCGAAAGTGTATGTGGATAACATTATTCGACTACACGGTGTGCCCCGCAGCATCATGAGCGACCGAGATGGACGGTTCACGTTCAATGACTGGAGGCTGGTGCAGCAAATGTTGGGAACCAAGCTGAGTTTCAGCACGGCCTTTCATCCACAGACGGATGGTCAGACCGAGAGAGTTAACAGGACGATGGAGGACATGCTTTGCATGTGCGTCCTGGATTTCGGGAAGCAGTGGGAAGATGACTTGTACTTGGTGGAATTTGCGTATAACAATAGCTACCAAACGAGCATTCAAATGGCGCCCTTCGAGGCCCTTTATGATAGAAAATATCGCACGTCGTTGTCATGGTTGGAAACGGGTGAGACAAAGCTTTTCAAGAGGCAGGAGGTGGAAGATGCAACGTCGTTTGTACTAACCATTAGAGAACGGTTGCTAGTCGCTCAGGACCGACAAGCTAAATACTATAATGCCAAGCATCAGAATGTGGAGTTTGTTGTTGGTGACTGGATGTATTTGAAGATCAAGTCGTTCAAGGGTGTCTCACGGGTATAACGTTTGAAGAAGCAAATCCCGAGGTACTTTGGATCGTTTGAGGTTCTGGAACGGATTGGCGAAGCAACCTACCGAATGAAGCTATCAGCGGAGCTTAGTGGTATACACGACGTATTCCACATATCGGCGTTGCGGAAGGCGGTGCAAGAGCCTTCGCAAGTGATCACGGTCGATCAAGTACCAGTGTATGTTGGGTTAACGACGAACGTCAAGCCCGTACGCATTGAGGACTCGGAAGTCAAGCGACTGCGTAACAAGGACATCAGGATGGTCAAAGTCCGGTGGGACAACTGCGGTCGTGAGGAGCTTTCGTGGGAGCAAGAGCAGACCATGCTCGAGGAGTATCCTAAACTCTTTTTCTCAGGTACCGTTTAAGTTTGAGTACTTATTTTCTTTCTATAATTTCGGGACGAAATTCATTTAAGGGGGGGGGGGGGGGGGGGGAATTGTAACACCCTGAAACTCAAAATAGGAATGGGCGGTGTTTGAGCCAAGTTTGGGTCTTTGTAAGGTGAACACGACCTGTGACACGGGCATGTCACATTGTCGTGTCGTGCTCGGGTCGTCGAGGTGAGGTCGACGAGCGTTGAGTGCTGGGAACACGGCCTGGGACACGGGCGTATCACATGGTCGTGTCCTCTTCTGGAAGTTTTTGTCCTGTGTCGATTGAGGGACACGGCCCGGAACACGGGCGTGTACTGATTGACACGGGTGTGTCGAATCTTACACGGGCGTGTCTAAGCTCATGTCCTATTCGGGACGTGATGGTTTCACTGCCGTTTGAGGCACACGGCCCATGACACGGGCGTGTCCATAGATGACATGGACGTGTCACAAGCCGTGTCGCGAGTCGTGTCCTGTTCTAGATTTTCTAGTTTATGACCCAGTAATTTGACTTTAAGAGCAAATCGTGGCTGTTCATTTCCTTATTTTGGGATCCAACAATTCAGGCTTTTCTCTGTTGGTTTAAGTCCGGGAGATGAGGGTTTTCTTCCTCATTTTACTTGAGCTATTCTCTTTCTAAAGTTTTAAAGAGAGAGGAGAGCAAGGAAGGAGTGGAGATCCGGCCGCTGGAGGAGTTTCGGAGCGCCAAATTGCAAATCAAGTTCAGATCTACGAAGGCGAGGCGATATGGTGCTTTCCATCCTAATAGATCTTCATGGCGCCGAAGAGAAATGCTAGGGTAACGATTCTTCATCTTGGACATGTGAATTCCCCTTTCTTTTTGCATAGGAAGCCCGCTCTCGCGAGTTTGCGGTGAGTTTGAGGTGTTCCTTCGGGTAGACATGAATAGTCCCCGTTGTTTTGCATGTAGAGTCCGGAATCGAAGTACGGACATAGGCATGGTGTGTGAAGCCTACCCGGTCAAGTTGGTCTGGATCGGTGATGTTTCTTTATGCATGAATGGTCGGAGAAGACTCTGTGTCGATTATCATTTTTGGGTTTTCTACGCGGTAGATTGCATCAGAGAATCTTGAGGATTAACTCCAAGGTGCACCAGAAAAACTGAGCATAAGCGTGATTATGCCAACTTGGTGGCCTGGGAGCCAACTTGTGCATAACTGGGTTATGTAAGATTTGTTTAATCGCCTTGGGACTCGGGGAAGCTTGACCCACGCATATGGCTTAAAATGACGTTGCGGTGTGAGCAACGGGTTAGGCGGAACCGTACCCGCTCTGTGTCGTTCGGTTAAAGAGACCTAAGGTACATGACACTTACCGTTGGCATAGATGGAGGGTCTTAGGCTTAGGCCGAAAAGACCAAAATGCTCACGAGATTTGCCATCCTAGAGGTGGTGGTGAGACCACGGATTTTCATCGGGTTCACCGAGTAAGTGCCCTGAGAGCACGGGGTATATGGCCGCGGGCCTGCACCTGTGGTGTATTGTGCAAATATTATACTTTCACTTTAATCGTTGGATTATACTAATGCATTACAGGGAAGGAGCACTGCAACCCCAATAAGGGGGTGGGGTCGTTATAATTTGGTCCGCTTTAGCTGACCGTTGCTTTTGTTTGACACCGTTGCGGTGAATTGTTGCTTGCAGGTGCTGCGGAGCCGAGTGGCAAATAGCGGGCTAAAACCCTTGTTGCAGTGCTGGCCCTCGAAGGCCGAAGTGTATTATGTACTTTATTCTCACGTGTGACCGGCATGCGTGCCGTTATATGGAAGACACATTTTATTTAAGTAAACTTTTGTAAGGCCATAAGGCCCAGTACTTGGTGTATTTGTATGTTCATTCCTATTTAGGTTTATTAGTGGACATTCATGCTTTTGGCTGGGTTCTTTCTTTGCAACTTATTAAAGTGCTTCCGCTAGAATGTACTCTGTGTAGGACGTGTGATTGGAAGAATGGTTTTATTTAGTAACCCGCCGGTCTGTTCGTGGTATATGGAGTCGAGCCCCGGCCGGACCTACTGTTATATGCTCTGCGACGGATAGGGGTGTTATAGAACTGTCTTCTTTCAGCTCTGGAAGGCCAAGTGCCAACTCCTTTTGTTTAAGCAAATAGAGGTCTCTTTTGTTCAGATGAGCAAACCTGTTGTGTCATAAGGATAGAGTAGATCTACACACAAATGCTTCTTCACTTGGTGATTTTAACTATAGGGGTAACATCTTATTTGTTGTCATTTTACTGATATTATACGTGTAACGACCCGGGATTTGGCCCACAGCCCCCATGGAATCGCTATCGGGCTGCAACCCAAGCACCCCAACCCCTCTCCAGCCCATTGGTGGGTTGTTGGTGGCCACAGCCTCCCTTTGATGAGCGAACTCGACAGTTAAGTTGGGTCGTACGGGGACTTCCCAGGAGGTCACCCATCCCAGTACTACTCTCGCCCAAGCACGCTTGATTATGGAGTTCTTTCACTTCTCATCACCAATTGAAGGAACTCCATAGTTAAGCCTTTCTGGGCGAGAGTAGCACTGGGATGGGTGACCTCCTGGGAAGTTCTCGTGGTGCGCGCTTGACTATCGAGTTTGACTCATCAAAGGGGGGCTACGGCCACCAACAACCCGCCGGTGGACGGGATAGGGGTTGGGGTGCTTGGGCTGCAGCCCGGTAGCAATGCCATGGGGGGTTGTGGGCCAAATTCCGGGTCATTACAATACACACATGCACTAATTTATTTGTGGCATATGTGGTAGTGTGTACCTTCAAAGGTTATTGTGCAGCCATTTTTCATGAGTGGCCCTACACTCAATAGACTTTGAGTGAGCAAAGGCACATAGTGAACATCTTCAATTTTCCTAGTATGACCATCTTTGGATTTACTACTGTCCCCGTTCCTTCTATGGCTAACTTTTACCCAACCCCAAGTATCACATGAGATTTGCTAGTTTGATTAATCTTGACAAAAAATTGTTTACAAGAGAACATGTGGTTTGAACACCTATCTATGGACCGGGTTTCATGAATATTTTCTTCAACATCAACCCCAGAAATAAGGATTTTTCAGTGGTGTCAATGAACTTAGCCTTTTCTTTCTTTTCCTCTTTATCCTTGGACCAACAATCTTTTTGAATATGGGTAGGCTTCTTACACCTTTTACACTTATAGAAACAACCCATAGCAGTGTGGTTTGTTCTTTTGCAAAGTTTGCAGGAGATTGGAAAGTTGTTATTTCTGAAATCTGGATTTCTGAATTAATTCATTTGTTCTTGCTTCATTTTGTCTACCTCTCCCTCTACCCCTCATATTTATTTTGGGGTTTCTTTGGAACGGTTTTTTGGTTGATAATATCTTTGTCTATTGGAAAGCATGTTCTAGATCACATTGGATCTATTCAATCTCTCTTCATGGGCTTGAAGTGAACCCATAAGTTCAGTGATTGAGAGAGTTTTGAGATCCTTTGTTTCCTCAATGGTGGTCACAATGTGATCAAACTTAGAAGGAAGAAACCTCAAGATTTTAGGTGCAATTTTCTTGTCCTTAAGTTTATCCCCAAGGCTCCTAATTTGGTTTACAATCCCCATGATACAAGAAACAAAGTCTTTGACAGATTCTACCCCTTTCATGGCTATGTTTTCAAATAATTTCCATTGAAGTTGAAGCTTGCTAGAGATTACCTTTTCTGAACCATGAAATTCATTGTAAAGTATGTCACATGCCTCCTTTGAAGTGGCTGCTCCCATTATTCTTGGACAGATATCCTTGCCTACTCCTTGATGCAATATGAGGAGAGCCTTTGCTTCTAGCTTGGCTTCTTCCGTAGCTGCTTTGAGTGTAGCCGGATCTACTTGCTCCTTTCCTTTGGATGATGCAGCAACTTCCTTTTCCTTTCCATTCCTTACTAGCTCCCAAAGCCCTTGGGATTGAAGGAACAAGCGTATGTGGATAGACCAGAAATCGTAATGTTCTCCATCGAAGATGGGAACCCTAGATTGGGTAAATTGAAATATGTGAGTCGAATTTTGAACCGCCATATAATGAGCAGGACAGAATATTGACATGAATTTTAATTCAAGTGAACGAGCATCCTTCCTCTGATGGCCTCTCTTCAAACAACAAATCCTCAGATACCAATGTTAGAGTAAGAGGTATCGATGCACACAAAAATAGGAAATTGGAAACAAACTTCACACAACATCATTGCATTACTATTTTTCTCTTGCAAAATGAGCTTAACCGTTATACCATTAATTCTGCTTTCTCTCTATTCCTCCAGCTATCCTTCCTTTTTCCTTATAACGCCATCTTATAAATACTTATTACAAATAATAGTATCAAAATATTGTTGTTGTCCGGCCAATGCCAACTCAGCCATTCTTCATTAAAATCCATCTCCATTGCTAATATAATTTCTATCAAATGATCCGGCCACCAACCGCCAACCGATATTGTTGGTTACAACTTCTGCGGAGGGTTTGTAAGTTCTAACACTCCCATTGGCTTTGGTCAAATGCTTTTTTTTGCCAACATTGTGAACAACAACGTTGCGGAGAGCTCCTTGCCAACACCAAAATTTGCAGACAGATTTTGAAGCTTTTGTGGGACTGCTTTTTTGGGGACAGCAGCTCCGGCCATTGTGCGAATAGAAGTGTAAAGGAGTGAAATTTGATAGGGATTGGATCCATTTTTAGCTTTAGGGGTGCACATAGCAATCCCCAAAATGAAATCATGGGGTTGACTAGTCAACCCCATGATTCCCTTCATGATGGGAGAAGTGGAGGGCCCACTTTCTCTCATCTTTCATCTCCTCCATCCAATTCCCCCCTCTTTCTCTCCCACCAAAAATGAGATCCATAAAAAAGGGAAAGAGGGGAGAGAGGGCACCGCCGACCGCCGCCGCCTGGCCGCCCGGCCGCCCGGCCGCCCTGCCGCCGCCTCCGTGCCGCCCGGCCGCCCGACCGCCGCCGCCCGGCCTCCCGGCCGCCGCCGCCCAGCCGCCGCCGCCCGGCCGCCCGGCCGTCCGGCCGCCGCAGTCTGTCCACCGCCAGCCGGTGGCTCGCCTCCCGAACCTCCACCATCCGATCATGGCGCGCTACCACGGCCGTCCGATCAAGGGGAAACCACCCACTAACCCACTACGTTAGTGGTTGGGCCCACCATGATCTCCCCTTGGAGCTTATAAAAGGACCCTAGGGGCTCTTCATTTCTCACCTTTTCTCTTATACGATTCTTCTCCCTCTTCCTCAGGTGAGAGCTCCTCCACCATGTCGGCCACCTCTCGCCACCAGCCATCAGCAGCAACCTGCGGCCACCAGTGACCACCAGCGACCTCCAGCGGCCACCAGCGATCTCCAGTGGTCACCAGCGGCCATCAGCACCCGCCATCGGCTATTGGCACCCCATCAACGCGCAGTTGGGAAGGTGGCGCCCAAAATCAGAGGAAGTCGAGCGAAGAAGACAGTCGAAGCCCGCAAGCACGCCGCCCCCGGGCGCACGCGCTAGAAGCATCCCGCGCATTCCACTGTTTAAGTCACTTTGGCGGAGCAGTCTGTTGCCCGCCGGCAGTTATAGTCATCCTCTCTCCCCGCAAATTGTAACGGGAGCGGCCTGTCGCCCCGATTCATTCAACATACTGTAATCACCCTTATCTAGTGGATTTTGACTGTCTGCGAACCGGTCACGTGGTTTTTTACCCGGTTGAAGGGTTTTCCACGTTAAAACTCCTTGTGTACATTTCCCCTCTTCAACTGACTGTGTGCGCGCTCGAGCGCTCCGCTAGCTAAGGCAGTCCAAGTTAGTCCGAATCGACCGAAGCGCCGAGTTTGACCGCAACAGTTTGGCGCCGTCTGTGGGAAACGATTTCCCAACATCCTTTAAAGCGTAAGATCACCAGCATCGCCCCCTCCAAGTACTATCTTAATGACAAAGAGAAACACCCGTACCGTTGAAGACTCCGCCCTTGGAAGGCAGGCCGAGCCTGCACATTCTTACTCTTTGGTGGACGCACCACTGACAGCTGAAGCTGTATTTGCTCCTATAGAGGGAAGCATTCGCCAAATGGAAGAACATCAAACTGAAATGCTCACCCTGCTGCGAAACCTGGGAGCGCCTCCGGCTCCCCCGCTGCAACCAGCTCGTGTGGATCCACCGCCGCAACAAAATCAGGGCAGAGCCCAAGAGGTTCCTCCAAGGAGGGAAATATCTGAAGAATATTCTGAAGCTGCAAGTTTCGCTCACTCGGCCCAGAGGAGAGCGAGAGCAGATCATCATCATCATGAGCCCGCTAACGAAGTCCGCCTACATCCGTTAGAAAGATTTACTCGGGAGGAAATTCGAGAGGTCATCGCCGAAGAATATCATCAAGCAGGTGCAAGAGATATTTGTACCCGCCGACCACTCTACCAGGGTTCCCCGCTTACACCCCAGATTCTGGACCATCCAATTCCTCACGGTTTCAAACTGCCCGATATCGAAACTTTCGATGGAACTGGCGATCCGTTCGAACATGTCAACCACTTCACTACCATTATGATGATCTACAGCGCACCTGATCAGTTACTCTGCCAAGTGTTTCCTACCACTCTCAAGGGGCAAGCCCGCACATGGTTTCACTCCTTGAAAGCGGGCACTATCGCCAACTTCACAGAACTAACGAGATAGTTCACAGATCAGTTTATAGCACATCGAAGGATCGTCTGCGACCCTTCCCACTTATCAGGTATCCGCCAGAACGAAGGGGAGTCTTTGAAGGATTTCTTCCGCAGGTTCTCCGTAGAAGCCCGCCAAATCCCAGGGGTCGACCCTGAACTGTTAAGAGGAATGTTCCTCGGAGGTCTTCGCCCGAGCAGCTTCTATTTAGCATTAATGAGGGAAACTGTCACTAGCTACCCTGACCTCGTGCACCGCGTAGAGGCTCAGATCGCTGCCGACGAGGCTATTGAAGCTCATCGTCAAGAGTTTAATGACAACCAGAAGCGAAAAAGGGAAAATGAGCCGGCCCCTCAACACCAAGAAGGAAGATTGTGACGTAACCATCAGAGAGATGAGCCGCCCCGGGAGTACACACCACTCAACACCTCTAGGACAAATGTATTTTATGCAATCCAAGGCAAAGAGGCGCTCCGCAAGCCCAGACCTCTCGCTAAAAATACTGGGGACCAGACAAAGTACTGTGAATTTCACCAAGGACAAGGACATGATACGGAAGAATGCTCAAAGCTCAAGGAGGAGATCGAGTATCTCATCAAACAAGGCCTCCTGGGGAGATTCTTATGGGGATAGGAACCAAGTCCACAGAAAGGAACTCGACCCACCGTTTTCTAGATCGGACTGGGGGGCAACCCCTAAGACGACCAACCCAAGAGAGGGCTTCGCACCTCAGAAGGGCTTTATCTATTATAGCGTTTATCAATTTTACTTTCCTATAAATTATGTGTTCCCACAAGAACAGTTTCACGACTAT
Organism: Platanthera zijinensis; assembly: GCA_039513925.1. Lineage (NCBI taxonomy): Eukaryota > Viridiplantae > Streptophyta > Magnoliopsida > Asparagales > Orchidaceae > Platanthera > Platanthera zijinensis. The sequence goes on along the minus strand of CM077090.1, from coordinate 156,081,803 downwards.
AACTCTAAAAAGTTAACATTTTCTCATTTTAAGCCTGTTGACGTCAAGCGTCACCCGTGCAGTCTTAAATGCATACTCACTTTGCCCAAGTACGAAGACGTCCCTCTACCTCTATGCAGCGTGCTCCTTACAACAACTGCCTCAGTGTAGCGCGCTCCTTACAGCAACTGCCACCGTGCAGCGCGCTCCTTACAGCAACTGCCTCCGTGCAGCGCGCTCCTTACAGCAACTGCCTCCGTACAGCACGCTCCTTACAGCAACTGCCTCCGTGCAGTGCGCTCCATACAACAACTGCCTCCGTACAGCGCGCTCCTCACATCAACTGCCTCCGTGCAGCGCGCTCCATACAGCAACTGCCTCAGTGCAACGCGCTCCTCACAGCAACTGCCTTCGTACAGCGCGCTCCGTACATCAACTGCCTCCGTGCAGCGCGCTCCTCACAACAACTGCCTCCGTGCAAAGCGCTCCATACAGCAACTGCCTCCGGGCAGCGCGCTCCTTACAGCAACTGCCTTCGTGCAGCGCGCTCCATACAGTAACTGCCTCTGTGCAGCGCGCTCCTCACAGCAACTGCCTCCATTCCCGGGCGCAACCTAAACCGCGAGCAGCCCTCGCGCAATCTAGGCTGCGAGAAACCCTCGCGCAATCTAAGCCGCGAGAACCCCTCGCGCAATCTAATTCGCGAGCAACCCTCGCGCAACCTAAGCTGCGAGCAACCCTCACGCACGCAAAGCCGAGCGTAACTCGCGCGCAACCTAAGCCACGAGCCACCCTCGCGCCAGCAGAGCCCGCGCGCACAACACGCGCACACAGGTTGCACACACGCACCCCGCGCGCACGGTCGCACGCGCGCAGACCCGCGCATGGGATTGCGCTCTCGCACACACGCGCGCACCCGCGCGCGCAAGGACCCACACGGAGGGTCGCGCACGCGTGCGGGGCCGCGCGCGCGCACACACACCCGCGCGCAGGGACACGCTCCCACGCGCGCGCGCGAGTGCGAGGTTGCGCGCGCGCACCCGCGCGCTGGGTCGCGCGCGCGCGCACCCACGCGCAAGGTCGCGCGCGCACCCGCGCACGAGGTTTCGTGCACACCCGCGCGCGAGGTTGTGCACGCGCACCCGCGCGCGCGCACCCGCGCGCGTGCACCCGCGCGCTGGTCGCGCGCGCGCACCCGCAAGCGCGGACGTGCTGGGTCGGGCATGCGCACCCGCGCGCATGGCTGCGCAAGCGCGCCCTCGCGCGCGCTTGCGTGCTTCCGGGCGTGCCTTTGCACTCGCCCGCCGTTGCGCCGGCACGCCTCCGCACCGTCCAGCGCACGGACCCCTTCGCGATTGGATTCGCCAGCACCTTGCCTGAAGCCCCCGTCGATGCTCCTTCAATTTTATGTAGCACCACCGTCGCCAATCGTATAAGTACGAGCATGCCTTCGAGGCACCGTTCTTCGCCTTCTCTGCCTTCTCTCCGGAGGAAGACATGGAAGCGGGGAAGAAGAAGATTAAAAATCCTAAGTTGTCTCTCACACAGTTCACCAACAACAAAGGATTTGGGGGGCATTTGATAGGGATTGGAACCATTTTTAGCTTTAGGGGTGCACATAGCAATCCCCAAAATAAAATCATGGGGTTGACTAGTCAACCCCATGATTCCCTTCATGATGGGAGAAGTGGAGGGCCAACTTTCTCTCATCTTTCATCTCCTCCATCCAATTCTCCCCTCTTTCTCTCCCACCAAAAATGAGATCCATAAAAAATGGAAAGAGGGGAGAGAGGGCACCGCCGCCGCAACCAACCGCCGCCCGGCCGCCCGGCCGCCGCCTCCCGGCCGCCCGGTCGCCGCCGCCCGGCCGCCGCCGTCTGTCCACCTCCAGCCGGTGGCTCGCCGCCCGAACCTCCACCATCCGATCATGGCGCGCTACCACGGCCGTCCGATCAAGGGGAAACCACCCACTAACCCACTACGTTAGTGGTGGGGCCCACCATGATCTCCCCTTGGAGCCTATAAAAGGACCCCAGGGGCTCTTCATTTCTCACCTTTTCTCTTCTACGATTCTTCTCCCTCTTCCTCAGGTGAGAGCTCCTCCACCGTATCGGCCACCTCTCGCCACCAGCCATCAGCAGCCACCAGCGACCACCAGCGTCCACCAGCGACCTCTAGTGGCCACCAGCGGCCATCTGCACCCGCCATCGGCTATTGGCATCCCATCAACGCGCAGTTGGGAAGGTGATGCCCAAAATCAGAGGAAGTTGAGCGAAGAAGACAGTCGAAGCCCGCAAGCACGCCGCCCCCGGGCGCACGCGCCAGAAACATCCCGCGCATTCCACCGTTTAAGTCACTTTGGCGGAGTAGTCTGTTGCCCGCTGGCAGTTATAGTCATCCTCTCTCCCCACAAGTTGTAACGGGAGCGGTCTGTCGCTCCGATTCATTCAACATACTGTAATCCCCCTGATCTAGTGGATTTTGACTGGCAGCGAACCGGTCACGTGGTTTTTTACCCGGTTGAAGGGTTTTCCACGTTAAAACTCCTTATGTACATTTCCCCTCTTCAACTGACTGTGTGCGCGCTCGACCGCTCCGCTAGCTAAGGCGGTCCAAGTTAGTCCGGATCGACCGGATCGCCGAGTTTGGCCGCAACAAAATTTATAATACTCAAGTGTGGGTATAAGTGTGTCGTGTCGAGTTGTAACACATTTGTGAAGTTGTATGTGTTTGAAATTTTATGTTGTTATAATAAATAAATGTTTTGCTCTTATTCTTGTGTTGTGTGCTCATTATTGCTTCCAGCAAAAGGAACAGTGCATCTTAGACTTTTATACATGGAAAATACAGTGTCAATCTTAATTGGATATGCGGATGCGGATTGGGCGCTAACATAGAAGATCACAAAAGTACCACAGGTTATTTATGGGCGCTGCTATCCGCACCGCAGTTTTGGCTATTCGCACCACACTGTCTCATAATTTTTTGCGCCTTTTGAAAATACGCCTTGTGCATGCATTTTTAGGAAAAGTGTTCAACAGGAAAGTTGTAGATCTCAACAAGATCTACAACTTTCGTGTTGAACACTTTTCCTAAAAATGCATGTACATGACGTACTTTGGAAATACATTTAGGTTTTTGCGCCTTTTGAAAATACGTCTGGTACATGCATTTTTTGGAAAAGTGCTCAACACGAAAGTGGTAGATCTCGTCGAGACCTACAACTTTCGTGTTGAGCACTTTTTCAAAAAATGCATGCACAAGGCGTATTTACAAAAGGCGCAAAAAATTATAAGACAGTGCGGTACGAATAGCCAAAACTGCGGTACGATAGCAGCGCCCTTATTTATTCACATTAGCCTTAAAATATAATCATTCGGGCCTCTCCTAAACAACCTGTGGTAGCATTGTCAACGATGGAAGCCGAATCCATGACACTTTATATTGCAGCTTATTAATGCATATGACTTTGACGTTTTATTGATGAATTAAAGTTCCCGAAGTTGAAAAGGCATGATAAATAGAAGCAAGAAGACGAAGTTCCGATAAAGCAAAATAAACATGGAGCACATTGTGACAAAGTTGCAGCAACAATAATGAAGTGTGATAATGTGTCAGCTAGAGCTGTGACTTAAAACTGAAAACTGTAAACTGAACTGGAACCGCAAAAAATCGGATCAACCATAAAAGAATAAATCAGGTTTCGGTTTGAATTTTGGAACCATGAACAATATTGATTCGAGTGTTATTCTTTCATTTTATTATCCGGACTGGAACCGGAACCGGAACTGCAACATGCAAGTCTCGAGCGGTTTTAGGATTTTTAGATCCGATCCGAACCGAACCGAAGCAGAACCGAACCGCGACCCATTTATTATTATTGTCATAATAAGAAATTCCTACGCCCGGGCCCGGACTTCGAAGCCCTCTTGCAAAAAAACAAAAAGAGTTTATTTTGCCCACCAATGTTTTATTTTTGATCTCTCACATTCATTCCGCCAAGTTTGGTATTGGCTATAGTTGGAACCGATTGGAACCGGACCGAACCACATATAATCGGACCGAACCGTTAGTGACTGATTCGATTTTAGTTCTTGTTGAATCGGAACCGGACCCGTTAACACGACGATACCAAAAACTATGTTGGAACCGGAACCTGTAAAACCAAAAAAGTTTCGGTTCTAATTTTAATAACCGTTACCTTATCGGTTTGGTTCACGATTTTAATAGAACCGGAACCGTGATAGCTCGTGTCAACTATCCACTTAGCAACCATCCCATGACGCACAAACGCATCAAGCATATTGATCTGAAATATCATTTTGTTCAGGAGTAGAGAAAATCTAAAGCTCTAAAAGTAGACTTTTGTGGCAACGAAGAACAAGTCGGCAGATTTGATGACAAACCCACTTCATAGACTAAAATTTATAGCTCATTGAGACAACTTAGAGCTAACCCAATGCCCGGTTTAAAGGGGGGATGTGGGGGAGTAAGCCGACATCAGTAAATGCATGATATATGTATAATATGTGTGGTATATGTATAATTATAATATATGTACGTTTGTAGGTGCAATAGTAGCAACACCGCTTAAGACTCATGTATATATTTGTGATTTGACTGGATAATTAATAACCTGGCTTTCCAGAGAATTCTGGAGCTCTCTTTGCTTTTTTCTACTGATATCTTTATTAAGTTTAATCATATAATAATTTATGTTCCAAATAACTTATGGACTGTCATTTATGAATATTTATCATCTGCTTAACTCGTATGTGTTGACAATTTAAGAATATTGCGTAGAATTAATTATCAATTATTCCCTCTTTAAAGATCTATCATTAATTCATTAATATGTTTTAAACTAATATTTTAAATCGTCAAGGACATCATTTAGGTAATTTAGGTAAGCAGTAATTTCAAAGCATTTCAATTGTCAAGCACATCATACGAAAAACGAAAATTCGCTATGACATGTGAAGTTATATAGAGAAGGGGCGGAGACTGATTTGCAGAAAAAAAAAGACAAAGAAGTATGACTCAGGTCATTAATTAAGGTGATTGTTATTAGCACTGCAATTTTGGATATTCGACTACATTTCTTTTAATTTTTCGCGCCTTTTGATATTCTTGTACATGCATTTTTAAAAAGTGTTCAACACGAAAGTTGTAATCTCGTCGAGTTACAACTTTCGTGTTGACTTTTCCTAAAAATGTATAAAGCGTATTTCTAAAAGGCGCGAAATTGAGCGTTTTTTAGATACGCTTTATACATGCATTTTTAGGAAAAGTGTTCAACACGAAAGTTGTAGATCTCGTCGAACCACTTTCGTGTTGAACACTTTAAAATTGCATTACAAGGAGTTTTTCAAAAGACGCGAAAAATTAAGAGTAAATATAGTGCAATCCAAAAGTGCATTAATAACAGTACCTTAATTAATTGCAAAGTAGAATTTCCATATAGAACATCAAAGTTATTACTTGTACAACAAACTTTACATTTTGACAAGTAAAAAAAATCAACAAAACAACAGTAAAAAAAATCTGCATCTCAATCTGAATTGAAGTTCAGTTTTTACTTGACGAATGCAAATCACTTTTTTACTTGCAGAAAAGCAATTTACATAGTCATCCATCTGAGGCCCGGAAAGACATTTTTTTAAAAAGACAACTCAACAGAATGCATAAATTACATTCCAAAGCCACCATATAAGTAATCATCCAAAAAAGACATGGAAGCCTGCGGCTGCAACAATGACATCAAATCTTCATCTCTAAACTCATCAGCTCCACCAGGAATGCAGTCAAGAATGGGCCGTACATCTGCAAACTCGTTCCCCATCTCCGGGTCCGCCGCCTGCACGGGAAAACACAGTTGTTCTTCAGCCCGTGCAACGTTGTGCAGTTGCTGCAGCAAAATATTTTGGTATTCTACCAGCTCCTGCATAGACATCGAACTTGGATCGGCGTCCCACCAAAAGGGCTTGGAAATAAGCCACGGCTCCTTGAGAGCAGCTTCAAGTTGGCTTCGCCTCCGCTTCTCCGTCTCTAAACAGTCCATCCAGTACGTCAAACTCGATTTAGGCTCTGTTTGGAAGGGCTTTTCGGAAAAGAAAAGGAGTGATAGCAAAAGGAAGGTGGGAAAATGAGCTTTTGGAAAATGTATATTGCAAAAGGAGATCCGTTTGAGGTGAACTTCTTTTGCAGAGATTTTCAGAAAGCAACATTTTATAAACTGTTTGACAAATCTCCGTTCAGTGACTTTTTTTATTAAAATTACGCACATATTTCGCCCGAGAGTGAATTTTCCGGACGGACAAAAATTTCGCGTCGGGGCGAAAACATTGCTCAAAAACTGCGCGCCCGGGCAAAATATTGGCGCACGGGCGAATATTCGCGCCCGGGCGAAATAATTGCGCCCGAGCGAAATATGAGCGCCCGGGCGAAAATTTCACGCCAGGGCGAAAATTTCACGCCAGGGCGATAATTTCGCGCCCGGGCGAAAATTTCGCGCCGGAGAAAAATCATCGTGCACGGGTGAAAAAATTGCGATCGGGAGAAAAAACTGCGCTCAGGCGAAAAAACTGCGTCCGGAGGAAAAAATCGCTCCCGGGGAAAAAACTGCTCCCGGGCGAAAATGCACAATCAGGCGAAAAAACAGCGCCTGGGCGAAAAATTCGTGCCCGGGCGAAAAAATTCGCGCCCGGGCGAAAAAATTCGCGCCGGGCGAAAAATTCGCGCCGGGAGAAAAAATTCGCGCCTGGGTGAAAAAATTTGCGCCCGGGTGGAAAATTCGCGCCCAGCCGAAAGAATGTCGCCCGGGCGAAAAATTCCGCGCCCAAGCGAAAAATTCGTGCCCGAGCGAAAAATTCGCGTCCGGGCGAAAAATTCGCGACCGCGCCAAAAATTCGCGCCCGGGCGAAAAATTCGCGCCGGGAGAAAAAATTCGCGCCCGGGTGAAAAAATTTGCGCCTGGGTGGAAAGTTCGCGCAAGAGCAAAAGAAAGTCGCTCGGGCGAAAAATTACGCGCCCGGGCGAAAAATTTGCGCTCGGGCGAAACATTCGCGTCCGGGCGAAAAATTCGTGATCGGGCCAAAAATTCGCGTCCCGACAGAAAATTCGCGCCCAGGCGAAAAATTCGCGCCCGGGAGAAAAATTCGCGCACGGGCAAAAAATTCCGCGTCCGGGTGAAAAATTTCGCTCCCAGGCGAAAAAATTGCGCTAGGGCGAAAAAATCGCCCCGTGAGAAAAAATCGCGCCCGAGCGAAATATTCATCTAGAGAAAGGCTAGTGTTTTCGCAGTGTTGCCGAACTGAATCCAGAGAAGTAAAATGTTTTCATAGCATCAACTGTATATCGGGATGAGAAATTACTTTTCGAAAAGTTGAAAAGTAAGAGGCTAGTGACTTTTCAAATAGAGGAGAAAAAGAGTTTTTGGTGGTAGCTTTTCCCACCGGTAGACATTCCAAACGGTTTATTATGTGCGGTGGCGTTTTCAAGAAAACGAAAAGGAGCTAGAAAGCCCTCCCAAACAGGCCCTTAATCTCTTCGCAATGGTCCGCCGCTGCTGCCGTCGGGATTGCCCTGGCCGAGGGGACGGCGGCGCCATCATTCATGAGGAAGCGGTCGACAACGTTTTCTACGGATGGGTGGCCGTAGGAGAAAGGCTTGCCGGCAGGGGAGAAGAACAGAAATGCGACCTCTGTTCCGCAGAGAATGCAAAGCTCTTTGCCTTGGTGAAGAGCCCTTGACGACGTTTTGAGAAGCAGACTTTGCGTGATCCTGCATTCAGGATGGGCTTAATCTCTATCTTCTTCCGACCCTTCCCTCTTCGTCTGTTGGTTTCCTTGATGGGGCTCATGGTTTACTTTAGGGTTTCTGCAGGGTTCTTGCGGAAGGAGACAATGGACGGGACAGCTGCTTGGGAGATGGGTTTAATTAGGTTTCTAATATTAATCCTAGTTATATAAACACACAGAAGACATTTTAACGGTTCACCCAACGGTCGAAGCTGGACAAAATTATTTCCTTTATTAAACTGGTTTGAAAGTTGAAACTCCCTAGCATTAATTGCTTTCGATTTAATTAAGGATTTAAATAATCATTAATTAGGGATTATCAATTTCATTAAGCATTAATTAAACAATTAATTTATGTCTTTCTTTTCTTTTTCTTGTTGAGCTCTAATCATTTTTCCGTGATTTTAAAAATTAGTGAAAATTTTATCTCCAACTCGTTTATATATCCTAAGAGTTAATTAATTTTTACAAAATTTAAATTATTTGTGTTAAGATTGGCCTTATTTGATGAACAGATTTTAGAAGATAATTACCTTGTAAATATTTGGAGTGCCAAGTTTGTTTTTGTTGGACTTGGTTTTGTTGACTGGATCAACTTATATTTTTTTATGTTTTTTATTTTGTACTTCCTGTTTTGAAATGACAGATGAGAGGGTGCATTAAATAGGGGAGAGAGGGTGATTGTTTTGTTGGCAAGACATGATGTAGTTCCTTTTGTAAAGTTGAAATACTAAAACTTGTCTTCCCCCTAGAGTGGAGCGCTGCATCATTGAGGTGTTTGTTTTGTTTGATTTTTGGAACTAGTTCCTGTGGCACCACCCCTACTTGAGGCAGCCCGAAGGGACAGTGAGCGAGCAGCCCGAAGGGACAGTGAGCGAGCAGCTCGTTTTGGTGTTCTCGCCAAGCGAGAAGGGGCTCTTGCCGGCTACCCCACCTCGCCGAGCGAGAAAGAACTCCCATCTCGCCACGCGAGAAGGAGTCTCGCCGGCTTCCCAATCTTGCCAGGTAGTAATCTCGGCGGAGGGTTCTCGCGCGGGAAGCTCTCTCCCGGAAGGTCTTGCCGGGAGATGGTCTCGCCGTGGTGATCTCGCCGGTTACCCGTCTCGTTGTTGTGATCTCGCCGGGAGGTTCTCGCCGGATAGTTTTGAAGTGGAAGTGTTTGGTTGTATCATGTCTTGAGCTAAGTGAGTAGGTCTCAAGGAGAGTGAGCGAGCCAATCTACGTTTCCAACAAGTGGTATCAGAGAGAGGTTCGACCCTCTTGGAAGAGTTAGTGACAAGTGAAGATGGAGATAGGAAGTACCATGTCGGGGCAAGTCCCCAATTTGACGAAGAAAAATTATGGCAACTGGAGTATCCAGATGAGGGTGTTACTCGTCTCGAAGGAGTTATGGAAGATATTCGATGTACAACCCCGTATCCGGCGAGTGGGTCAGCAGGAGCCAGAATGACCAAATTGGGAAGTATGAGTCCCTGGCCGAGCTCGCCGAGCCCAGCTCGCCAAGCCCAGCTTGCCAAGTAAAGTTCGTCGAGCTCCGGGATGTTCGTCGAGCTCTGGGCAGTTTGCTAGGCTCTGAGCTGTTCGTTGAGCTCTGAGTCGCTCGCCGAATCCGAACCGTTCAACAAGCCTGCGGCGTGCGAGTAGGGGCAGGCCAGGCCTGTACTCGCCCAGGATCGAAGATGGACGGCGAGTCCCTACTCCATCGAGCACTCGCCGCCCTTGCCGAGTAGGGTTTGTTGAGGGCTACTCGCCCAGTTGTCTGTGAGGTGTTTTACCATTTTTCCCCCGCTGGCCTTCCCATAGCCAGTTAGAACAACGGAGTTACGCTGTTCGCAGACCCAGTTGGACTGCACATAGCTCTTTAGAACAACGGAGGTTGGTTATTTGCAGGTCATTTTCAGAAATCTATAAATAGGACCCAAGGGGTACCTCAGAAGGCATGCTTACCTGTCTCTCAGTCTTCTAGTGCTTTCTGAGGTACCTTAGCCCGACATTTGGCTAAGGAGGGGAAGCTCTCAGTAATCTTTCGGGTGTGTGGTGGGTCCTCAGCGCCGGGCCCTTGGTCCAGTCCCTTGTTCTTTTTTCCTTGTTGTTTTTCTTGCAGGAGATAAGTAGGCGCGCAACCACCCCTTCCCCAATGGTGAACTCCATCGAGACCGAATCTTCGGTTTCAACAGTCGAGGAAGGCTATGCGGAGCTTACTGTAGAAGCAGAGGAGGCGTTGACTAACACGCAAAGGATGACATTGAGAGAGTTAAAGAAGAGAGATAAGAAGGCATTGTTCTTGCTATACCAAGGTGCCGATGAGACAACCTTTGAGAAAATCTCAGATGCGAGAAGCTCAAAGGAGGCATGAGAGGTTTTGCAACGCTCCATGAAAGGGGTTGATAAGGCTAAGAAGGTGAAGCTATAGTCCCTTCGAGCACAATATGAAGTGATGAAGATGCAGAGTTTTGAGAAGGTTGGAGATTATGTGACCCATCTATAGACGCTCACAAATGAGATCAAACACAACAGAGAGGCGATAGATGACGTGAGCCTCATGGAGAAGCTCTTGCAGTCTATGTCAAAGAAGTTCCGTCACATTGTGGTGGCGATTGAGGAGTCAAAAGATCTCACCCTGATGCCCGTGGATGAGCTTGTTGGCTCCCTATAAGCTCATGAGTACCGCATACTGCAAGATGAAGAAGAGTCAAGTGGCTTAGGTAAAGCACTCCAGACTCAGTTGAATTTTGGAGAGAGTTCTGGAAGAGGAGGAGGCTAGCGAGGCCAAGGCTACCAAGGAAGAGGTAAAGGAATAAGAGGAGGAAGAGACCAAGGAAGAAATCAAGGCCACCAGAGAGAGGCGGAGCAACCTCAAGGAGGAAGGCAAGAAGGAAGAGGAAGAGGCCGAGGTGATATGTCCCAAGTACAGTGTTACAACTGTAACCGTTTTGGGTACATGAGCTATGACTGCTGGGCTCCAAGGAAGAGAGAAGAGACCAACCACTATGTAGAACCAAGCAACACGGGTGGTGATCCAATGATGTTCTTGACTTATAGAGGAGCTGAAGGAGGAAGGAATGAGATGTGGTACTTGGACACGGGAGCAAGTAACTACATGTGTGGGGAGAAAGAGCTGTTCACCAACCTTGAGCCAAATATTGGTGAGGTTAGTTTTGGAGACGCTTCGAATATCTCAGTGGAAGGAAGAGGGTTGGTAGTCGTCACCCTGAATGGAGAGAAGGTGCATCTCAACGACGTGTTCTATGTGCCAGGCTTAAAGAGTAACATCTTAAGCCTTGGACAGCTGGTGGAGAAAGGGTATTGTGTCCAGTTGAAGGATGGGTCCTTGGTCATGAAGGACCATCAAAGAAGATAGGTAGTGAAGGTGAAGATGATGACGAATCGTCTCTTTACGCTAAGGATGGATGCTAAGGAGAAGGTATGCCTGGTGAGAACTGAGGAAGAAGAATAAGCGTGGTTATGGAATCACAGGATGGGTCATTTGGGCTTCACTTGCTTAAAGCTTGATAGTTTTACTTTCAAGACTACCTAAACACCTAGAGGGGTGGGGGTGGGGGGGTGGGGGTGAATAGGTACTTTTCCTTGATTTAACTTAAGACAGAAAATAACTACAGCTCTTTGAGTTAATCAGATATTTCTACAGCTAACACAGCACTACAATCAAAATCATACACACATCACAGATTGCACACAAATTTATAGTAGTTCCCCAAAGTCTGGGTACATCCGCTTTCCCCCTTCACCTATCTAGTAGTATGCTAGAGTCGGCCTAACTTCCTCCTTTAGCTCAGAATCCAGAAGGATTCCTACAACTCAGAATGTATCCACATTCCTACAACTCAGGCTAACAAGCCCTACATCAGCCTTGCCACAAGGCCTACAACTCAGAGAATACCTTCTCCTACAACTCAGGCATAAACAACCCTACCTCAGCCTTACCACAAGGCATACAACTCAGAGAATACCTTCTCCTATAACTAAGGCATAAACAGCCCTACCACTCAGAGAATAAATCTCCTACACTCAGCCTTTATAAAATAGGCTTACAACTCAGATCTATGAATAGATCTTACAGAATTTGATAAGGAATTTTATAATCTCTTACCCTTGTTGAGAGAGAAGAGATAAGAACTTTCTTGATCAGCTTCTTGAAGAGGTTGATGGCTGAAATCAAGTTGATCTTAGCTTTCTTCAAAGCTTCTTGAATCTGAACTTAGTTGGGTTGATTTCCTTTGAATATAACTGACTGACAGCTACCTTCTTAGACTTCGGAAATAGATCTGAATCTTCTTGATAGATTAGTTCAGTATCTGCTTCTTGAGAGACCTGTGAATGTCTCCTTCTTGACTTCAAATAGCTGGATCTCTCTCTATCCAAACCTCTTGAAGATACTTCTGAATTCTTGATTGAATTCAACTTAGACAGAATCTGAATAGAAAACTACTTCAGAATGTCTTCTTAGATCTTCTCACGAAGATCTTCTTCTTTGTTACTTGTACTTTCTTGATCAGAGATCAACCTCACAATAGGTGTGTTAGTTGTGTGTATTGTCTTCTTTCTTCTTCTGAATCCATCTATTTATAGACTTCATCCATGGTAACCGGCTGATCCAGTTTCTAACTAACTTCTGACAAGTCTGACAGCTTCAGTAAACCTGTTGTAACTCACAGCTGTCAAGTCTTCAAACAGTTCTTGAGCCTTTGTCTCTGTCAGCAAAGCGTTGAGACTGACTGTCATAAAGTGTCGAGACAATCTGTCAATATGTGTCGACACAAGTGACTTAAGTGTCGACACAGCCTTTGGTGATGTCGACAAAGCTGCCTTGATGTCGACACAGCTTCTTGACACTACATCTTGAGAATGTATCGACACTGATTATTGTTGTTGACACAAACACTTCACCATTCATCATCATTCAACTTGGTCTAGACTCAGTTGTGTGTCGACACAAGTCTTGTGTGTCGACACAGTTGATGTAGACTCAGAACGTAGCGTGTGTCGACACTGCCTCAAGGTGTCGACACAGTTGTTGTCGACTCTGCCTCTGTGTGTCGACACAGCCTCTCGGTGTCGAAATATTTGATGTCGACTATAATCTTCTGTGTGTCTACACTGCCTCCCGGTGTCGACACAAACTCACTGAAGTGTCGACACAGCCATTTCCAAGTGTCGACACAATCTTACTGAAGTGTCGACACAGCTTCCTCAGGTGTCGACATATGGACTTAGAATCTTTTTCCTGCATTCTAGCACATTCTTAACCTACACATATAAACTCAAAATAACATCAAATACACCTTGATGTATATCATTGAGCTAAGTGAGGCTTCTCCAAATCAGGTACACATTTTCCAATGTACCCAACAATCTCCTCATATTTGGAGAAGTCATAACCCTTTAGCCAATGATATACACCACTTAGAAAAATAAACATGATGATGTATATAAGCATTATATTACAGGGTACTATATAAATAAAACACATATCATAGTTACATCACATAATAAAGATGTAAAAGAGAATGATCACAGAATAATGTTTTGTATATTAACTCAAAAATGTTTGTTACAAGTTTTTTACATTGATTTCTTTAACAAACTAACAATTACATAGTTCTTGAACAAAAAACTAGTAAAACTTAGACTAAGGCTGGACTGGCTCCTTGATGACAATTCCTTTGCCAGATTTAATCTGAGCCTGCACAATATGTTCTATATCTTCAATAGGCTTCTTGCCTTTCAACTCAGCTTTCTTTTGTTCTTCAGCCTTGATCCTTTGCCTTTCAAAATAATGAAAGGGCTTGGGGAAATACTTGCTAGGTTCTTGAGTATCAAGAGGTAGCTTCCCCAACTTAGCCTTTCTCCTGTGTTGAACTATGGCCTCCTGCCTGGCTTTATACTTTTGCCATTCTTGCACATTGTATCATTTTCTCCTTTCATGTACTTGATCTTTTACAGCTTTCCAGACAGTTAAAATGATATTCCTTGAAGTGGGGCTCCACTGCACAAAGTCTTACTTTAATTCTGCTTGCTGTCTAAATCTTTTCTTTGATAATAGAGCATCTTGCTGAGCTTTCAGACCAGCTTCTAGCATATCTACCTTTTCAATAATAATATTTATAACTGGTAGAGGAGGGCTGTACATAGACTCAACTTGTTGATGTACCATTTCAATATCTGCAGGTGGGTCAATGACTTGGGCAACCTCAGGTTGATCACCTTCAAGTAGAATTAGTTGTACCCCTGACTCAGCCATATTATCATCATCAAGCAAGGGTGGATATCCCAGAGTGGATCTTATGCTGTTGGTTACCCATTTGGCATGATCAGAGCCAGCATAGACTAACACCCTCTCCCCCTTTATGACTTCTCTGGTCATATGACCTCTTAAGTCCTCTTTTTGAAACCTTATTTGCCCATCCAGGTAATTGACTCCATCTTTAAAGAATGACTTTAACTTTTGAAGCTTATCACTAATTAACTTCTCAGATGAAGTGATGACAGTTTTAACTAAATCTAGGGCAGCCTGTAACTTCTTATCATAGTCTTCCATTTCTTTAGTTCTTGCAGTAGTCATTCCAGTAACATCATTTTTTAACTCAGTGACTATCTCATTGTGATATTCAGTTAGATTGTCATTCATTCTTATTTGATTTTCAAGGACATAGCCGTGTTTGACTGTAATCACATCCACTTGCTTCTTTATTTCTGCTTGTTTCTTGGCAAGAAATACCACAGCATTGCCTCCCTTGTGAAAGCAATCTGTTATCTCTTTTTTATTCTGATTGACCTCAAATATGATAGACTTTATCTCTTGGGCTAGATCAAATTGAAGAGCCTTTTGACTTTCATCCACATATTTTTTTGGAAGCAATCTCTGCTCATCAAATTTTACTTGTAAGTCAACCAAGTACTTGATGTAATCAATCTCAGGAGTAGAATGTGAAGTAGTTGTTTGGAGAGCCTTCTTATAGCTTTGACTTCTTTTCTTAAAGACCATAAGTTTTCTTTTCTTGGCCTCCCTGACTTCTTCATGCTCAGACTCTGAAGAACTTTCAATATTAACTCTCTCTTGAGGAGTTGAAGAAATTTCTTTCTCAGCTCCATGTTGCTCCTCCTCAATATTAACCTGCTCCCCCTCAACCCTTACTTGCTCCCCCTCAAATCTTAGGGTCTCCATTTTATCTGCTGCTCCTCCAAGATCAGGAAATAACTCTTCAAGAGTGAATTCTTGTTGTGTGAGAGCAGGAGATAATACTTTTTTAGTAGTAACAGCAACTCCAGAATTATCAAGACCAGTTTGAGAAACTAAGTCTTCTGATAAATTGATTCTTTCTTCCTCCTGCACCTGTTCAGAATGTGGCTCCCCCTGCACCTGTGTAGTAATTGGCTCCCCCTGCACCTGTGCAGATATAGTCTCTTCCTGAACTTGTTCTCTAATTTGTGCTTCCTGTTCTTGTTCATCTTCATGACCATGCTCAAAAATTTCATGCACTGGGGATTTTGCTGCAGGCTCTTGCCTGTCCACATCAGGCATCTCCTTTGAAAGAACTCTATCCCATCTTGAGAATAACCTTATGTCCATTCTCCTCATGTGATTTATCTTTGATCCAGAAATCTATTGCATCATCTCTGGAATTATTCCAGCCAGGTACAGACTCATGATCCTAGCCAAGTTTGGCTTCTTGATTCCTTCTTTTATCTTATCAAACAGTATTGCAGACCAATTGGTGTGAATCTTAAATATTACCCTTGTCATCAGGCTGAACATATAGGATGATATCCTATCATGGCCACATGGTTTACATAAGATCACTTTTCCTACTATTTCAGATAGGAATTTCCCTTGATGATTCATGCCTTTCTTGTTGATGGCTGCTCCTATCTTTAAGGTTGGATCCAATCCATACCATTGAAGCGCCTCCCTAGTCCTTGAGACTGGGACCTCTTCCTCATTATGGATTCTAGGTAGATAAAGAATCTTGCTCAACCTCTTCTGAGACAGCTTGACCTTTTCTCTATGTATAGTGGATTTGATCTTCAATCCTGTTGAGTCTATTGAAGCAGCAGTATAGAACTCAAATACTTCTTTCTTCCATATCTTTGTAGGTTCAGAGACAAGATATTCCAATCCGTTGTCTGCAAGAAGAGAAATGACCTGTTTGATCTCTGTTGCGTCATTGGCGAATGCATGCCTAACCAACTCATATCCTTCATTGATGTTATCTTCAACCTTGGGCGCTATTGAAATGAAGAGAAAGCTTGATTGGAGAGGAGAGAGATTGTTGACACAAAGTTTTTATCTCGAAACCCTGGTGAGCGTGTCGACAGAATAAGTTCTTGACCTATTTATACCCTTCTAATCAAAGAAGGTCAAAAGGCGGGCAAAAACTGTCTAAAAGTGTCGACACCGTTGAAAAGTGTCGACAAAAACTTCTATTGTCTCGACCATGGCACTGACTACTATGTGTCGACACAAATTGATGATATGTCGACACAGGAGATACTTAGTAGTTCATCAGAAATTCTGTGTCGACTCTTATTATAAGTGTCGACACAAAATCTGTAAGTATCGACACCATTACTCTGGTTGTGTCGACACTACATTTCTGGATGTGTCGACTCTTTGTCCCTTAGGTGTCGACACATTTTCTCTGTGTCGACACAATTTCCCTGAATTGTCGACATGACTTCTCTGTGTCAACACCTTATTACTGAATGTGTCGACACCATTTTACTTAGCCAATTTTTGGTAAACTAACCTATGGTCAGCATTCCTAATTTAATTTTAAATCTATTGAATTTAGTTTCATCCAGAGGCTTAGTAAATACATCTGTAATTTGAAAATCAGTTTTCACAAATTCTAATGAGATGTCTTCTTTTTCTACAAGTTCTCTTTGAAAATGGTATCTTATCTCTATATGCTTAGTCCTACTATGTGAAACAGGATTGTTTGCAATAGAAATAACACTTTTAGAATCACACAATAAAGGCGTTCTACTTACTTGAATACCATAGTCCCTTAGCTGATGCTGAATCCACAACAGCTGTGCACAGCAACTTCCTGCTGCCACATATTCAGACTCAATTGTGGATATTGCAACACTAGTCTGCTTCTTACTGCTCCAAGATATCAACCTTCCTCCCAAGAATTGGCATGTACCTGTAGTACTTTTTCTATCTTCTCTACAGCTTGCAAAATCTGCATCTGAATAACCTGTTAGTAGAAAATCTCCATTCCTAGGGTACCAAAGGCCTAGATTAGGAGTGCCCTTTAGATATCTCAGAATTCTCTTGACTGCAGTATAATGTGATTCTTTAGGGCATGCTTGGTACCTAGCACGGACACATGTAACATACATAATGTCTGGTCTACTAGCAATGAGATATAATAGAGAGCCAATTATTCCTCTATACAAAGACTCGTCTATAGGTTTACCTGCATCATCTTTGCATATAGGCATACTTGTTCCCATAGGAGTTCTCATGGTGGAGGATGATTCCATACCATACTTCTTAATTAACTCCTTGGTGAACTTAGACTGGGATATGGATAAGCCATCTTAAGTCTGTCTTACTTGGAGTCCCAAGAATAACTTAAGTTCCCCCATACTACTCATTTCAAACTTCCCTTGCATAAGTTTGACAAACTTCTTGCAAAAGTTGTTCTCTGTAGACCAAAAATTTATGTCATCTACATAGATCTGAACTAAGATTATCTTACCTTTAGATTCCCTTAGGAATAGAGTTTTGTCTATTTTACCTCTTGAGAATTTATTCTCAATAAGGAAAGTAGACATGGTTTCATACCAAGCCCTTGGGGCTTGCTTTAACCCATACAATGCTTTCCTAAGTCTATAGACATAACCAGGTTTAAGAGAATCTACAAAACCTGATGGCTGCTCTACATAGACTTCTTCTTTTAGATCACCATTCAGGAATGCTGATTTCACATCCATTTGGTATATCTTGAAGCCTTGATATGCTGCATAGGAAAGGAACATCCTGATTGCTTCCAGTCTTGCTACTTGAGCAAATGTTTGATCAAAGTCTATTCCTTCTTCCTGCCTGTATCCTTTTGCAACCAATCTTGCTTTGTTCTTCACAATAACTCCATTCTCATCCAACTTATTCCTAAATATCCACTTTGTACCAATGATGTTGTGGTCTTTTAGTTTAGGAACTAACTCCCAGACCTTGCATCTTCTAAACTGATTAAGCTCCTCTTGCATAGCATTAATCTAGTGTTGGTCTTGGATAGCTTCTTCAAATTTCTTTGGCTCTAGTTGAGATAGAAAACTTGAGTGCAGGACTGTATTCAGATTTCTGCTTCTGGTTTGCACTCCTTGTCTTGGATCACCAATTATCTGATTTGCTGGATAATCCTTTAGATGTCTTACAGCTGGAGGTAAACTTCCTTATGGCTAAACACCTCTAGTTTCTTCATTATCCTGCACCTCTTGGTTGTCATCAGCTTCTAGAGAGTCTTGTACTCCCCCTGGACAGTAGCCATCATTTTTCAATACTTCATCTACAGTTGAGCCTTCTGTAATGGAAAACTTGTCCATTCTATTGCTTAAACCTGTTGGACTGCAAGAACTATAATACAACTCACTGTTGATTAATTTAGTTTCATCAAATACAACATGTACAGATTCTTCTACAACCTGTGTAATCAAGTTGTAGACTCTATAAGCCTTACTATTGTTGTTGTACCCAACAAATATCCCATCTTGGGATTTGGCAGCAAACTTAGTTAGATAAGACTTGCCATTGTTAAGGATATAACACTTGCAACCAAAGATTCTAAAATAGGATAAATTTGGTTTTCTACCTTTCATGATCTCATAGGGTGTCTTTTTTTGGCTTTTGGTAATAGAGGCCCTATTGATCACATGACATGCAGTACTAACTGCCTCAGCCCAGAAATATTCTGGAAGAGAAGTGTCACTCAATAGAGTTATACCAGCCTATATCAATGTCCTATTCTTTCTTTCAGCAATACCATTTTGCTGTGGTGTTCTAGGTGAGGAGAATTCTTGGAAAATCCCAAATTCTTCACATAATCTTGTCATACTTTCAGATTGAAATTCAGTGCCATGGTCACTTCTGATTTTGACCACTGTACTGTTCAGTTCATTCTGAATTTATTTGACAAAATTATGTAAAACACTTGGGGTTTCAGATTTCTGTTTCAGAAAGAACACCCAGGAATATCTAGAATAGTCATCTACAACCACAAAAGTGTAGACCTTCCTACCTAGACTATGAACTGGCATAGGACCAAATAAATCCATATGCAGTAGGTATAGAGACCTGACTGAATCCTTTTTTTCAAGGCTATGAAAGGAGGATTTTGTCTGTTTGCCCTTTTGACAAGCTGAACATATCCCATCCTTTATACACTTAACCTGAGGATCATTCCTCACTAACTCTTTGCTAAAGAGTTGACCAATTGTTTTGTAGTTAAGATGAGCCAGCCTCTTGTGCCATTTGACACAATGAGAAGCTCTCTCATCAGCTATAAGACAAATAGGAGAAACCTTGTTCTCACACACAAAGTCAAGACAATAAACATTTCTTTTTCTATACCCAGTCAATATGACCTTTTGATCACTTGACCTTTTGATATGACATCCATTTTTAACAAATGAAATGTCATATCCTAAATCACTCAGCTGACTTATGCTTATCAGGTTATGTTTCAAACCTTTTACATAAGCCACTTGAGTGATGGTAATTTGGTTTGAAGAAATGTTACCAAATCCTGTGATGATTTCTCTTTCAGATCCACCAAAGATTACTTTAGGCCCATCCTTGATAGGTGTGTACTCCTTCAGCAGCCCCTTTGTCCAGTCATGTGCCTAGAACATCCACTGTCCAACTGTCCAAGTACCATATAGGGGCATGACAACTTGGACTTTCCTGCAATACAGAATTACTTTCCCTTAGAACCCAAGTAAGTCTTGGGTCCTTGGTTCAAGTTAGCACCATTCATATCAAAACTACCAGCAGCTCTTCTAACTGGTAGACCGTTGTTCTTCCTGACACTTATGTTATGCCAGCAGTCTAAGGCAAAATGGTCTGTCTTGCCACAGCACCAGCATTCATACTTGTTGTATCTAGGTTTAGATACATTTTTGGCAGAAAAATTTCTGTTATGTGCTAGTGCTGCTGCAGCTACACCCACTGATTTCTTATAATCATGGGGTTTATGAACATGAGCTGACTTATTGGCATTAACACCCTTGTTATTCAGAACATCAGTCTTATTATGACCATGAATGTTTTCAAGATCATATCTGTTAGAAGGCACTTGTACCTTTCTAAACATTACAGGCACTTTAAAATTTACTGGCTGGACTGGTGCTTTGCCTTTTATCTTGAATTGGACAGTCCTGGTGTTACCTTTAAAGCCTAATCCTGCCTTACTCTTTTGAGTCATAAACTCATCTATTAAGGGTAAGACTTATTTTGGCTTAGAGTAACAAGCCACTAGATCTTTCTCCTTTTGAAGTCTGACTTCTAGACTTTTAATTAGATCATTTTTATATGTGATTGTACCTATCTGAATAATAGATATAGTTTTCAGCTTGGCAATCTCATTCAATTTCTGATCCAATTCTTTCTCTAAACCAGATGCAATCATCTTAAGATCTGCAATTTCCTTAGCCTGAGTTTTGGCCAGGTTTTTGCTTTTCTTAAGTGTCTGCAATAAGTCCTCATATTCATCTATCAACTGATGAATATCTCCTTCAGATTCTGATCCATCCTCATCACTTGATGAAGATGAATCTGACTCTGAACCAGTACTGTAATAAGAAATTCTAGAATTACTTTGTACCTTACTGGGACCAGGCTGATCCTGACACTTGTTGTCTTCTGATTCAGCCATCAGTCCCATGCACTGATGGTCTTCTTGTTCATTGATGGAGTCCAGTATTTGCATAAACTCCTCTTCTTCACTAGCTCCATACAGTCCAATGTATGCTTCAGCTTCAGATTCTGACTCTGAGGAGGATTGATCTGTAAGACTCTTCTCCTTCTTAGAAACAAAGGATTTCTCCTTCTTGCCCTTTTGTTGAGTCTTCTTTTTGTCTGCTGACTCCTTCCTCTTTTCTGAACACTCAGTCACCACATGTTCAGGCCTATTGCAACAATAGCAAACAATTTTTGATGTTGTAGCTTTGCTGGGCTTAGACCTGCTCCTTTCCTTTCTTGATGATTTTCTCTTTTGATAGTAGTCATCAACTAGCTGTGATGTGGAGGGCCTTGACTTCCACTACTTCTTCTTGAAGAACCTCTGAAACTGCCTTGTAAAGGCAGCAAAATCTGCATCTGAATCACTACTATCTGAGTTCTGATTGTCTGAATTCTCTGAGATAACTTCAGCAACTTCCTTAGGAGGTGATGGAGACATCCTCCTGCTCTTTCTAGTGGCTTCAGCCTTGAAGGCCACTGACTTTTCTCTATGCTCTCCTTTTGTATTTCTTTCTTCCTCCATCCTAGCCATTAGTTGCATTTCATATGATAGTAACTTTCCAAATAAGGTTGGAGGAGAAATGTCTGCTAGTTTGGCCACTTCCTTAATGTCACAAATCTTGGTATCCCAATCTTTTGTCAAGGATCTTAGGAATTTGTCATTCAGCTCTTAAGTACTGAAGACCCTTCCATAGGACATCAGTTCATTCACTATCCTGTTGAATTTCTTGTAGCATTCAGATATGCTATCAGACTTCCCTTGTCTGAAACTCTCATATTCTTGATTTAGCATAGACTTTCTGTCTTGTCTTACTTGTTCAGAACCCTCCATGTATACAATCAAAGTGTCTCACATTTCCTTGGAGGTTTTGAAGTGAATCAAATTTTGGAAAGTAGAATCATCTATGATACTCACTATGATATTCTGAGCTCTTTTATCCATAGTTGCCAGTATAATCTCATCCTTAGTCATTTCAAAAAAATCTTTAAGAATTCTTTGATTTACATCTAGAACAGACACATTCATTGGGATATATGGACCTTCTTTTACTGTGATATATATCCTTGGGTCAGAGGCCTCCATAAATAATCTAACCCTTTATTTCCAGATTCCAAAAATCTCTTTCCTGCAGATGGGTAATTTCATTGACCCTAGTTCCTTGTGATTCTCTCCAGAACCCATTTTCTTGATTCTTAATTCTGCCTTAGGGATCTAACTCAGACTGTTAAGTCCTTTTTTGAACAACCTCCCTCTGATACCACTTAATAATTTTACTTCCAAGACTACCTAAACACCTAGAGGGGGGTGTGAATAGGTACTTTTCCTTGATTTAACTTAAGGCAGAAAATAACTACAGTTCTTTGAGTTAATCAGATATTTCTACAGCTAACACAGCACAACAATCAAAATCATACACACATCACAGATTGCACACAGATTTATAGTGGTTCCCTAAGGTCTGGGTACATCCACTTTCCCCCTTAACCTATCTAGTAGTATGCTAGAGTTGGTCTAACTTCTTCCTTTAGCTCAGAATCCAGAAGGATTCCTACAACTCAGAATGTCTCCACATTCCTACAACTCAGGCTAACAAGCCCTACCTCAGCCTTGCCACAAGGCCTACAACTCAGAGAATACCTTCTCCTACAACTCATGCATAAACAGTCCTACCTCAGCCTTGCCACAAGGCCTACAACTCAGAGAATACCTTCTTCTACAACTAAGGCATAAATAGCCCTACCACTCAGAGAATAAATCTCCTACACTCAGCCTTTATAAAATAGGCTTACAACTCAGATCTATGAATAGATCTTACAGAATTTGATAAGGAATTTTATAATCTCTAACCCCTGTTGAGAGAGAAGGGATAAGAACTTTCTTGATCAGGTTCTTGAAGAGGCTGATGGCTGAAATCAACTTGATCTTAGCTTTCTTCAAAGCTTCTTGAATCTGAACTTAGTTGGGTTGATTTCCTTTGAATATAACTGACTGGTAGCTACCTTCTTCGACTTCAGAAATAGATCTGAATCTTCTTGACAGATTAGTTCAGTATCTGCTTCTTGAGAGACCTGTGAATGTCTCCTTCTTGACTTCAAATAGCTGGATCTCTCTCTCTATCCAAACCTCTTGAAAATACTTCTGAATTCTTGATTGAATTCAACTTAGACAGAATCTGAATAGAAAACTACTTCAGAATGTCATCTTAGATCTTCTCACAAAGATCTTCTTCTTTGTTACTTGTACTTTCTTGATCAGAGATCAACCTCACAATAGGTGTGTTAGTTGTGTGTATTGTCTTCTTTCTTCTTCTGAATCCATCTATTTATAGACTTCATCCATGTTAACCAGCTGATCCGGTTTCTAACTAACCTCTGACAAGTCTGACAGCTTCAGTAAACCTGTTGTAACTCACAGCTGTCAAGTCTTCAAACAGTTCTTGAGCCTTTGTCTCTATCAGCAAAGCATCGAGACTGACTGTCATAAAGTATCGAGACAATCTGTCAATATGTATCGACACAAGTGACTTAAGTGTCGACAAAGCCTTTGGTGATGTCGACAAAGCTGCCTTAATGTCGACACAGCTTCTTGACATTGTATCTTGAGAATATGTCGACACTGATTATTTGTGTCGGCACAAACACTTCACAATTCATCAGCATTCAACTTGGTCTAGACTCAGCTGTGTGTCTACACAAGTCCTGTATGTCGACACAGTTGATGTAGACTCAGAACATAGCGTGTGTCGACACTGCCTCCAAGTGTCGACACAGTTGTTGTCGACTCTGCCTCTGTGTGTCGACACAGCCTCCCGGTGTCGACACATTTGATGTCGACTATAATCTTCTGTGTGTCGACACTGCCTCCCGGTGTCGACATAAACTCACTGAAGTGTCGACACAGCCATTTCCAAGTGTCGACACAATCTTACTAAAGTGTCGACACAGCTTCCTCAGGTGTCGACATATGGACTTAGAATCTTTTTTCTGTATTCTAGCACATTCTTAACCTGTACATATAAACTCAAAATAACATCAAATAAACCTTGATGTATATCATTGAGCTAAGTGAGGCTTATCCAAATCAAGTACATATTTTCCAATGTACCCAACAAAACTCTTATCTCATTCTAAGATGGTGGAAGGTCTGCCCATGATTTCACCACCACAGAAGATCTGTGAGGCATGCACGAAGGGAAAACATAAGAGGAAGATGTTCGAAGGTGGCAAGTCCCGAAGGGCAAGGAGGAAGCTTGAACTAGTTCACTCGAACATTGCTAGTCCGTTTGAGACTACCTCAGTTGGCAGGAGCAAGTACTATATCACCTTCACCGATGAATTCAGTCGGAAGTGTTGGGTGTATTTCTTGAAGGAGAAATCTGAGGCCCTTGACAGGTTCAAGGAGTTCAAGGTAATGGTAGAGAAGGAGAGTGGGCAACCATTGAAGGTGTTGAGGATAGATAAAGGTGGGGAGTACACCTCTAGGCAGTTTGATGAGTTCTGTAGAGAGTGTGGGATATTTCACCAGTTGACGGCGGCCTACTCACCTCGGCAGAACGGAGTCGCGGAGAGGAAGAATCTGACCATCATAAATATGGCAAGGAGTTTGGTGAAAGGCAAGGGTTTACCAAAGATGTCATGGGCGGATGTAGTGCAGTATGCTGTGTACTTGCTTAACAGGTGCCTAATGAAGAGCGTGAAGTTCATGACACCGTTTGAAGCTTGGAGTCGATGAAAGCCAAGTGTGAAACACTTGAGGGTCTTTGGGTGTGTGGCTTATGCCCATGTCCCAGACCAGAAGAGGAAGAAACTTGATGATATGAGTGAGAAGTGCATCTTTGTTGTCTACGCTCCGATGAGCAAGGCTTACAAGTTCTACAATTCAGTGATAGAGAAAGAGATAATCTCAAGGGATGTCGTGTTTGAGGAGGATAATTGTTGGAGATGGGATGAGAAGGTGAGAAGAATCAAAGGGATGTTCTTTGATGATGATGAAGACGAAGGTGGATACGAAGCAAAAGCCGAGGTTGGTGGAGCTGAGCCACCACCACCACCTAGTGGAGAGTCAGGGGGAGCTCATACTCCCTACTCAAGTGGAGAAAGCACAAGTGGAGGCAGTTCTAGTGAAGCTAGCACTAGCAGGGGCAAGGATGATCGTCCTCAACCTAAGATGAGGAGGTTGGAGGAGATCTATAAGGAGATGTGTTGGGGCTGCGGTCCGGAATCGCCCCCGTGCTGCGGTGCTATACGGTAATGGCTTAACTGGCTGCCCCGTGGATCTGCCCGAGGACCTTTGATATAAAGATTAGTGGCGCCGTCCTCCAATAGTCCGGGCTTTTGGTGCGAGTGGTTGCGCTAAGTCCTCTCAATTGGTATCAGAGGGGGTCGCGGGTTCGAAACCCCGGGGTCGTTTCCGGGGGGGGGGGGATTGTTGGGGCTGCGGTCCGGAATCGCCCCCGTGCTGCGGTGCTATACGGTAATGGCTTAACTGGCTGCCCCGTGGATCCGCCCGAGGACCTTTGATATAAAGATTAGTGGCGCCGTCCTCAATTGGTATCAGAGGGAGGTTGCGGGTTCGAAACCCCGGGGTCATTTCCGGGGGGGGGGGGGATTGTTGGGGCTGCGGTCCGAAATCTCCCCCGCGCTGCGGTGATATACAGTAATGGCTTAACTGGCTGCCCCGTGGATCCGCCCGAGGACCTTTGATATAAAGATTAGTGGCGCCGTCCTCCAACAGTCCGGGCTTTTGGTGCGAGTGGTTGCGCTAAGTCCTCTCAAGATGACACCGACACTTAATAATTTTTCTTTATATTGCCTCTTAGCAGATTGCGAGCCGTACTCATATGATGAAGCAGCCCAAGAGAATACTTGGAGGAAGGAGATGGATGAGGAGATATCATCCATTAATAAGAATGATAACTGGAAGCTGGTAGACCCTCCAGCCGGCCACAAACCCCTCAGGGTGAAGTGGGTCTACAAAGTGAAGAGGAACAAGGATGGATAAATGGAGAAGCACAAGGCGAGACTCGTCGTGAAGGGCTACATGCAAGTCCAAGGAGTGGACTACGACGAGGTCTTTGCACCAGTGGCGCGGATTGACACCATCAGGTTGATCATCGCACTGACAACTCACTATGGGTGGAAGATCTTGCAGATGGATGCGGTGTCCTCCTACCTGAATGGTTACTTGGAGGAAGATGTGTACATCGAGCAGCCTCCCGGATATGTTCTGAAGGGACATGAGAGGAAGGTCTGCAAACTAGACAAAGCACTGTATGGGCTGAAGCAATGTGCTTGTGCTTGGAATGGGAGGATAGATGCATACCTCCAAAAGAATGGCTACATGAAGTGTCCTCATGAATATGCTCTCTACACGAAGGTGGAGAAGAATGGAAATATGATGATCATATGTCTATACGTAGACGATATGATATTTATAGGCAACAACCCTACCATGTTTGAGGAGTTCAAGAGAACGATGAAGGAGTTTGAGATGACCGACCTGAGAGAGCTCAACTACTTCCTAGGTGTGGAGGTGCAGTAAGGTGAAGATGGTGTCTTCATCTCGCAGAAGAAGTACGCTGAGGAGATCTTGAAGAAGTTCAAGATGGAGGATAGCAAGGCTATCTCCACTCTCGCTGATCCGGGGTTAAAGTTTAGGAAGGACTCGAAGGAGGGAGCAGTCGACTCCATGTTGTTCAAGAGCTTGGTCGGAAGTCTACGCTACCTGACTTTCACCAGACCTGATATTATGTATGCTGTTGGAGTGGTGAGCAGGTACATGGAGGAGCCGAAGCAGGACCACTTCTCGGTAGCAAAGAGGATCCTGAGATATGTGAACGGGACGAGAGGTCATGGCCTGAAGTACTCTACAGGAGAGGAGTTGAAGTTGCTTGGTTACTCGGACAGTGATTACAGTGGAGACGTGAATGATCGGAAGAGCACTTTTGGGTACACCTTCCATGTGGGAACAAGTGCATTCCATGGAGCTCGAATAAGCAGACAACGATTGTCTTATCCTCATGTTAAGCGGAGTACATCGCAGCAGCGGCCTGTACCTGTCAGGCAATTTGGTTACGGAACCCCTTGCGGGAGTTACATCATCAACAGGAGGGGCCTATGACTATGTACGTTGACAACATGTCTGCTATACAGCTTGTGAAGAACCAAGTGCTGCATGGGCGCAACAAGCATATTGAGACTAGGTACCATTTCCTTCGTGAGCAGGTGGAGCAGAAGACTGTTGAGGTTGTGTATTATGGCACCAGAGAGCAGATTACAGATATCTTCACCAAGGCTTTGAAGGTGGAGACTTTCCTGAAGTTAAAGGGCAAACTCGGCATGTGCTGCTAAGTTTGAGGGGGAGTTTGTTGGACTTGGTTTTGTTGACCAGGTCAACTTATATTTTTTTTATGCGTTTTATTTTGTACTTCCTGTTTTGAAATGACAGAGGAGAGAGAGGGTGGTTATTTTGGTGGCCTATATAAAGGCATGATGCAGTTCCTTTTGTAAATTTGAAATAGTAAAACTTGTCTTCACCCTAGAGTGGAGCGCTACAGCGCTGAGGTGATTGTTTTGTTTGGTTTTCGGAACTAGTCCCCGTGGCACCACCCCTACCTGAGGCAGCCCGAAGGGGCAGTGAGCGAGCAGCTCGCTTTGGTGTTCTCGCCAAGCGAGAAGGGGCTCTCGCCGGCTACCCCACCTCGCCGAGCGAGAAGGAGCTCCCATCTCGCCGAGCGAGAAGGAGCTCTCGCCGGCTGCCCGATCTCGCCAGATAGTAGTCTCGGCGGAGGGTTCTCGCGCGGGAAGCTCTCGCCCAAAAGGTCTCGCCGGGAGATGGTCTCGCCGTGGTGATCTCGCCGTGGTGATCTCGCCAGTTACCGGTCTCGTTGTGGTGATCTCGCTGGGAGGTTCTCGCCGGATAGTTTTGAAGTAGAAGTGTTTGGTTGTATCATGTCTCTAGCCGAGCGAGTAGGTCTCAAGGAGAGTGAGCGAGCCTATCAACGTTTCCAACAGTTTTTGCCATCTTTAATTCAAGCTAAATCTTCTAAATTGATGCAAGTTAAATAAAAAACATTTTTTAAATTCAATGTAAAATGCCTTAAAATATTTTGCTCTGTCAAACACCTTGAATTCAATGTAAATCAGCCTTGAATCATACTATCAAGGACCGGAAGCGGCGATCAAAAACCCCCCAAATTGAATGTAAATCAGCTTTGAATGTAAATTAATTTGCCTTAAAATGATTTGCTCTTTGTCTTCTCGTCGAGCTGCGATTGCAGGACGCGAATCGCGGGAGGCTGGAAATGAGAAAAGTGCGGCTTCAGATATATTTGACGAAAATTTTGACACGGGGAGACGTACCCGGGTGTGCCTGCACGGTGGTTTTCCCCTGGTTACACACGCTTGCGGCCAAGTGCGCGTATGGTCGGCCGCCTCTTTTATCTTCTCACAATGGACTCCTTAATTCATTTTTTTAAGATTGATGGGGACTTTTAGTTATCTCACCTCCATGCTCGTCACATTATTATTCATTTTGACAAGGAACAGGTTTAATTTCAGAAAGTCCGGCTCAAGGAATATGTATGGATTGAAAGATTTCTTTTTCGTTTCTTAAAATGTATGCCGGAATGTTATCTTTGTCCGTTGCACTGACTCTATTTGCCGCTTCCACCCTGCAATGCTCAAAAATATTGTCCAACCTTTAGGCCGGCTTCTTGTTAGTAATTATGCTTAAGAATGACAAGATCACAGGAAGATAGAGATAAAAGTTCTTGTTCTTTTCTTATTACAAACAACCTTTTTTTATAGACATCAGTTCAGGAGTAATTGCTAGATATGTTTACTTTTGTCTTTTGACTATAGTCAACAAGATAAGTATTTCCTTATCTATATGTGTCATTCTATCCTTTATATATATCACAAGATACTTAATTTATTACAGAGTAGTACATCACTACATCCAGGTCATTCATATTTTATCATTTCTTATATCCCCCTGAGATGGATTTGCGATTACCCCCAATTTCTGTCGGAGGGCGAGAAAGCGAGCCCTAGGCAGCGGTTTGGTGAGAATGTCGGCGATCTGATTTTCGCTGCTGCAATAGTTTATTTTGATCTTTCCTTCTTCCATTTTCTCCCTTATGAAATGTAGGCGTAGATCTATGTGCTTCGTTTTGTGTTGCGTTAGCGGATTTTTGGCCAATGCGATAGCAGAAGTGTTATCACATTCCAGAATGGTGGCTTCTTCTTCTTCCTTCCTTGTTTTTTCCTGCATCATTTCTCTTAACCACGTTGCTTCATAGCTTTTAGCACTAAGAACCATGTATTCGGATTCCGCGGTTGATAAAGACACTGTTTGTTGCTTTCGTGAGCTCCAGGTAACGACGTTTTGATTTAACATGAATAAGTACCCACTAGTACTCTTTCGATCTTCTAAGTCTCCTCCCCAATCTGCATCACTATAACCATGTAGTCGGAAATGACAATCTTTGGTGTATTGAAGTCCAAATGTGAGGGTTCCCTGGATATAGCGTAGAATGTGCTTGAGAGCTGCAAAATGCAATTTAGAGGGACAACTAACAAACCGTGAAACAATATTGACTGCATTCTCTATATCCGGGCGCATATTGGACAGATAGATCAAAGATCCGACTATAGATCTATATTGGTCTTCTGCCATACATTCTTCAGCTGCTGATTTTTGTAATTTTTCTCCTTTGCCCATGGGAGTGAGTGAAGGATTACATGCACTCATGTTGAATTTCTTTAATATTTCCTTTGCATAGTTACTTTGGGAGAGAAATATACCAGTAGGCTGTTGCAAAACCTGGATCCCGAGAAAGAACTTCATTTTGCCTAAGCTTGTCATTTCATACTTGGTTTCCATTTCAACTTGAAACCGACTTAGCATTCTTTTGAAGTTTCCTGTAATCAAAAGGTCATTAACATATAGACCCAAGAGTAGGAATTTACCTTCTTCTCTTCTGGAGTAAAAGGTAGGTTCACTTTCACTTTTTTTAAACTTATTTTCTTGCAAATATGCATCTATATTTGCATTCCAAGCTCTTGATGCCTGTTTGAGGCCATATAAAGCTTTGTTTAGTTTGTATAATTTATTTTCTTGAGCTTGCTGTATGAAGCCATGTGGTTGGTCGACATATACTTCTTCATTAATAGTTCCATTGAGAAAGGCTGATTTTACATTATAGTGATACACAGGAAGTTGTAGTTGGGCTACATATGCTAAAAGAAGTCATATGGTATTCATACGCACCATATGGGCATAGGTTTCTTCATAATCTCTACCATATTGTTGTGCATACCCTTTGGCTACTAGTCGAGCTTTGTATTTTGAAATAGACCCATCTTCATTGTATTTGACCCTATAGATCCATTTTAATCCAATAATGGATCTTGTGGTGGTTTGTTTACTAAATCCCATGTGTGATGTTTGTTTATCATTGTAATTTCTTCTTTCATAGCTTGTTGCCATTCAGGAAGGGAGATGGCTTCAACAAATGAATGAGGAGTAGTATATGTTAAGGCTACATCACTTTGCTGATAGATTTCCTCTAAACTTCTAGTTTTTTGGGGCGATGATGAAGAGCTTGAGTCTGAGGAATTACCTTGATCTTGCCAATCCTGAAGATGAGGATGGATGGTTTCATTATTTAATGATTCAACCACTCATCATTGAGGTATTGTGTCTTGCTTATCTGAGTCCCATTACCACTTACCTATTTCATTGAAGATAACATCACGAGATATTTGTAATTTCCTCTCTATTGGATCAAATAATCGATAGGCTTTTGATTGATCACTATAACCAATAAAGATACACTCTTTGCTTTTACTGTCCAACTTTTCTTCTCTTCCTCTTTGAAGTAGCATATGGGCTATACATCCAAATATTTTTAGATGTTGAATTGTAGGCTTTCTTTTGAATATTTGTTCATATGGTGTTGAATTGTATAGAGCCTTTGTTGGAGCTCTATTCAAAATGTGAATAGTTGTATTCACAGCTTCAGCCTAGAATTCATTTGGTAATGCTTTGTTTACAAGCATTGTTCGAGCCATCTCACCTATAGTTCGATTTCTTCTTTCCACAACGCCATTTTGTTGAGGTGAGTATGGAGCTGTTAACTATCTCCTGATTCCATTCTCTGTGCAGTAAGTATTAAATTATGTGGAGGTGAACTCCCCCTTCTGTTTGTTCTAAACATTTTAATAACTTGGCTCAATTGTTTTTCAACTTCATTTTTGAAAGCTTTAAAGTAGTGCAAAACCTCTAATTTGGTAGAAAGAAAATATATCCACATATATTTACTATAATAATCTACCAATAAGAAGTAATAGGATTTACCTCCAATAGACTTTGTTGTTATGGGTCCCCATAAATCTCCATGAATTAATTCCAAGGGATGTTAAGAGCTTCTTGTGGTAGATAGAGGAAAAGGTAATTTGTGAGCTTTACCTTTAGCACAACTAGAACAGAATAATTGTTCCTTTATTATAGATGGTAGTCCTGAGACTAAATCCTTCTGTTTCATTTGGTAGATTGCTTCCTTATGTAGGTGGCCCAATCGATGATGCCATAAGAGATTTGAGCTCAATTCTTCAGAACAGTTTAGTGCTTATTGCTGAGTGGAAAGTGATAAATCCAAGGAAAACACTCTATTTCGTCCCATAAATGCTGAGACAATTAAGGCCCCAGTACTTCCCTCAGAGATTAGGCAAATATTGTTCTCAAATGAGACAAAATATCCTTTTTGAAGTAACTGCCCAACACTAAGCAGATTTTGTGCTAATTGCGACACATAATGCACATCAATTATTGTTTTGATGTGTCTAGTTGGGGTTTAAATGTTAATGTCTCCTTTCCTTCTATATTAGCTGTTGTACCATCTCCAAGATATACTTTTGCTTTATGGGTCGTATTTAATTTTGTAAAATGATGTTTTTGATATGTCATGTGAGCTGAATATCCACTATCTATGTACCATAGATTGGATTGTTCAGATTCTGTTTTTAAGCAGGAATAAAAGAGATTTTCAGGGGTTTCTCTTCCTTTCTCTTTCTCAACAAAGTGGGAGGACTCCTTATGCCAGCAATCCTTTTCAACATGATTTGGTATTTTGCACTTTTTACATCTTGAAAAACAATCTCTTGAGTTATGAGTTGTTTTATTACAAATCATGCAATAAGGGGAAGGTTGACCAATACTATATTCGTGAGATGTAACAGGTCCTTTTCCTCTGCCTCTTCCTCTACCTGGATTAGTCCATGATTGTGGTTATTTTCTTTCTCTTTTTTTCCAAGGTTGCTGGTAAGCCTCTCCTTTTTTATTTTCCATTCCTGACTTATTTATCTTTACTTTAGTTTGTAAAGCTTGAATTAGATGCTGAGTATCTCTACTCATTCTATCTTCATGGGATTTTAAAGAGGATGTTAGTTCAGTTAGTGGCAGCTTATAGATGTCTTTGGACTCTTCTATACCTGTCACTGCAGGATTAAAAGAACTTGGTAAACTTCTTAATAGTTTGGGTACTATATGTTTATCTTCAACTGTATCTCCAAGAGCTCTAATTTGATTGATGAGATTAATCACTTTTGCTAGAAAGTACTGAACAGACTCACCAGATTTCATAGCAACTGAGTCTAACTCAGTCTATAAAGTTTGTAGTTTTATAGCTATTACCTTTGGAGATCCTTTGTACTCGTCATTCAAAATATCGCAAGCTTCTTTTGCAGTTTCTGCACTCATAATCCGGGGAAAGATCGTTTCAGTAACACCTTGTTGTATTAACATAAGTGCTTTTGAGTCTTTCATCAATAATTCTTTTTTTTTGAGTATACCCTGGTTCTGAGTCTTTTCCAGGGAATACCATAACAGGCCCTTGCTGAACTAAGTCCTAGAGGCCTTGAGAACGGAATACCATGCGCATTTGAACCCACCAATGTTGATATTTGTCTCCATTAAATACGGGAACTGATGTATGGGATTGGGAGTAAGCTTGAGAGGTAGATGATGAATCCATTGATCGTGATTTAGAGTTAGTAACAACTCTATGCAAAAAACAAAGACTCTGATACCACTATTAGTAATTATGCTTAAGAATGACAAGATCATAGGAAGATAGAGATACAAGTTCTTCTTCTTTTATTATTACAAAGAGCCCTTTTTATAGACATCAGTACATGAGTAATTGCTAGATATGTTTACTTTGTCTTTTGACTACAGTCAACAAGATAAGTATTTACTTATCTATATGTGTCATTCTATCCTTTATATATATCACAAGATACTTAATTTATTACAGAGTAGTACATCACTACATCCAGATCATTCATATTTTATCATTTTTTACACTTCTCACAGTTGAAAATGCTACGGTTAATCGTCTGAGAACGGATAGAGCAAGGGTATGTATCGAGCTAGATGTCACAATAAAAATTCCTAAATCATTATTCCTGATCACCAAGGACACAAATAATAAGGACACTATCCTTGAGTATAGATAACAATTTGAGACTATCCATGAGTATACATAACCTTCAAAAGACGAAGCATCAATTGTAGAATATAAAAAAACCAGTTAATAATGGAAGCCGGTACCCAGAATTATATTTACACAGTTGAGGATGCTAACTGTCAGAAGCTGAATCAATTGAATGTAATTCCTAAAACAATGGAGTTGGATGTTAGTCCCGTTTTCCTCACTGTGGTGACAGCCGATATGGCCCATATCAACATTAATATTGATCAGCATAATATTCCTGTTGATCCGTATGTATTAAGTGTTGGAAACAGGGCTACAGGGCTATGGTAGGGGGGGGGGGGGACTTATAATTATTCTCCCAGACTGGAGGGTATTGATGCATTAAATTTTGAACATGTGTCGGATAGTTGGAGATCAGTTCGGCGTATCTGTTAGGAGCAACGACACCCAAGGAAATCACAAGAAAAACAGAGAAAACAACCAGGAACACATAAATATAACGTGGAAAAACCACAAGTCCGGAAAAAAAACACAATCATCAGCACAAAAATCTACTATGAAGAACGATCAAAAGTATATCGCTTCTCTTCTGTCGCTTATTCCCGCTAGTTTTTCTCACAAGGAAACAGACCTTTTATACCCATAGTATAAAATAAGGAGAAATTATATAAATACACCTGAAAAATTTTCGCTCGACGGGCGAAATCATGGCGAGTGCCCAGTCAGTACTCCCAATCACAGTCAAACTGCACAAACTAACAGCATCCAGTGGCACAGGCCCAATGTCAAAATCAAAATACAACATTTCCACCAGGAGAGGAGGACGACCTCCTGGACTTTAACTGTTTTTTTCCAATGATGGTTTGGAATTTTAGGAGAATTGCCAAACACTAAAACTTAAGAATGATTTAGTTCTCTTACTGTATCCTACAATATCAAATGCTTTGTTCTCATTGAACGCAAAATAAATAAACAATCTGGTATACCCTCAACATTTAGGCTCTGTTTGGAAGGACTTTTCAGAAAATAAAAGGAGTGATAGCAAAAGGAAGGTGGGAAAATGAGTTTTTGGAAAATGTATATTGCAAAAGGAGATCCGTTTGGGTGAACTTCTTTTGCAGAGATTTTCAGAAAGGAACATTTTATAAACTGTTTGACAAATCTCCGTTCAGTGACTTTTTTTTATTAAAATTACGCACATATTTCGCCCGAGGGTGAATTTTCCGGACGGACGAAAATTTCGCGCCGGGGCGAAAACATTGCTCAAAAACTGCGCGCCCGGGCAAAATATTGGCGCCCGGGCGAAATATTCGCGCCCGGGCGAAATATTCGCGCCCGGGCGAAATATTCACGCCCGAGCGAAATATTAGCGCCCGGGCGAAAATTTCACGCCAGGGCGATAATTTCGCGCCCGGGCGAAAATTTCGCGCCAGGGCAAAATCATCGTGCACGGGTGAAAAAATTGCGATTGGGAGAAAAAACTGCGCTCGGGCGAAAAACTGCGTCACGGAGGGAAAAAATCGCTCCCGGGGAAAAAACTGCTTCCGGGCGAAAATGCACAATCAGGCGAAAAAACAGCGCCTGGGCGAAAAATTCGTGCCCGGGCGAAAAAATTCGCGCCCGGGCGAAAAAATTCGCGCCGGGCGAAAAATTCGCGTCGGGAGAAAAAATTCGCGCCTGAGTGAAAAAATTTGCGCCCGGGTGGAAAATTCGCGCCCAGGCGAAAGAATGTCGCCCGGGCGAAAAATTCCGTGCCCAAGCGAAAAATTCGTGCCCGAGCGAAAAATTCGCGTCCGGGCGAAAAATTCACGACCGCGCCAAAAATTCGCGCCCCGACAAAAAATTCGCGCCCGGGCGAAAAATTCGCGCCGGGAGAAAAAATTCGCGCCCGGGTGAAAAAATTTGCGCCTGGGTGGAAAATTCGCGCAAGAGCGAAAGAAAGTCGCTCGGGCGAAAAATTACGCGCCCGGGCGAAAAATTCGCGCTCGGGCGAAATATTCGCGTCCGGGCGAAAAATTCGTGATCGGGCCAAAAATTCGCATCCCGACAGAAAATTCGCGCCCGGGCGAAAAATTCGCGCCCGGGAGAAAAATTAGCGCACGGGCAAAAAATTCCGCGCTCGGGTGAAAAATTTCGCGCCCAGGCGAAAAATTGCGCTAGGGCGAAAAAATCGCCCCGTGAGAAAAAATCGCGCCCGAGCGAAATATTCATCTAGAGAAAGGCTAGTGTTTTCGCAGTGTTGCCGAACTGGATCCAGAGGAGTAAAATGTTTTCATAGCATCAACTGTGTATCAGGATGAGAAATTACTTTTCGAAAAGTTGAAAAGTAGGAGGCTAGTGACTTTTCAAATAGAGGAGAAAAAAGAGTTTTTGGTGGTAGCTTTTCCCACCGGTAGACATTCCAAACGATTTATTATGTGCGGTGGCGTTTTCTAGAAAACGAAAAGGAGCTAGAAAGCCCTCCCAAACAGGCCCTTAGTGCTGGATGTTGCTCCTAAAATCTGATTTTTTTAAAAAGAGGAATGGTTTGTCCAACTTGTTGTTGAGATCAACACATAAACGGAGGAGTGATTTGTATACAAATAATCACATTGGCACAAAAGTATAACATGTGATAGTTTTACTTAAGCAGATCTTACCGTTTCACATACATACTTTAAAGTGTTTACAATATTGGGTCTTATCGGCCTCATCAGCAGTGGCAGATTTACACAAACATAAAACAACATATAATAAGCTCACTTGTTACAATTAATGCTATCTTATTCTAAGTGTTACTAGCTGTTGGTGGACTTAACTTGACTGCTCTGTCTCTATCTTTATTTCTACAGGTGTCCTTGCTCTTTACATCAGGACCAGCTTAGTTCATCTGCAACATCCTCCCCCTTAAGCCGATCTTGTCCAACGCCAATTAGCTCGCACAATTCAGGAAAACAAACATGATGTATGGGCTTTGTTAACAGGTCAGAAGGTTGTTTTGACGTAGGGCAATGAATTACTGAGATGAGCCCTTTATCGACAAGATCACAAATGAAATGCCAATGTAGGTCAATGTGCTTGCTCCTTCTTTGGGTTACTGGATTTGATGCCAAGAATATGGTGGGTGTATTATCACATCTGAGTTGTGTTTGTGTGTTTTCTTCTTTCTCGTTGATTTCGACTAAAATCCGTTTGAACAGCAAGCATTCACAGGCGGCTGAACTGAGTGCCATGTACTTTGCTTCAGTCGTCGATAATACAATAGTAGATTGCTTCTACGCCCCCCAAGATATGGGTTTTGATCCAAGTAGAAATGTGAAGCCTGCCGTGCTCTTTCTATCATCTACATTAGATTCCCAATTTGCATCAGCATAGCCATGTAGATCTGGAACTATATCCCGGTGATAGATAACACCAAAATTGATAGTGCCTTTAAGATATCAAAGAATGCGATGCACGACAAGAAGATGTGCTTTTGTGGGTATATGCATATAGTGGGCTACCAGATTTACAACATTGGCTATGTTTGGTTGGGTGTTGGTAAGATACATTAGTGAGCCCACTATAGATCGATATTGGTTGGGATTTACAGCTTCTTCAGGATTCTCTATTCTTAAAACTTAATTCGTCATCATTGGAGTTAACGGTTCATTATACTGATCAAATTGTGTCTTTTTAAGAAGTCTATAACAAATTTCTATTGGGACATAAACATATTTGAGGGAATTTGTTGTATTTGAATGCCAAGGAAGAAATGTCTAAGACCAAAGTCAGTCATCTCATATTACACTTGCATGCATTATCTTTCGAAAGATATTAATCATATTGGAGGAATTCCCTTTCACAAGTATGTCATTCACCTACAAAACAATAATAGTTTGAGTCATTCTGCTCTTTTAATATACAATAAAGGTTCATTGGCACAAGGCATGAAGCTCTGGTGGATGAAGGATTGATCCACATTAGTATTCCAAGCTCGTGGAGCCTACTTTAGGTCATACAGAGCTTTGTGGAGACGAAATACCTTTTTACTATCTGTTCCCTCTTTGACATAACCCTTAGGCTGTTCTACATACAATTCTTCATTCACCGTGCCATCGAGAAAAGTTGCTTTAACATTCAAATGGCAGACATGGTACTTGTTCTGAGCGACATAAGCAAGTAGTAGGCGGATAGTGTCAATACAGGAGACAAGTGCAAAAGTTTCAGTGTAGTCTTCACCTGAATTATGAGAATATCTCAGTACAACTAATCCGAATTTATGTTTGGACACTTCTCCAGGTACATAGTTTTATAGATCCATTTTAGTTCAATGGGATGTTTGTTTGGTGGGAAGTCCACAAGTGGCTAGGTTTTATTTCTATGGATTGTGTCCCACTCTTTTGTCATTGCCTTTTGCAAAATTTGATCTCCACATGCTTCTTCATATGTTGTTGGTGTAGAACAAAGAAGCATAATCACTTTCTCTTGATAGATGACGTCTAAACTTGTAACAATCCTAGACCTTCTAGACCCCCTTGCTGGTGTTAGGGTTTGAGTGGCAAGATAGGGCAAGGAGACGACCCTAGAACACCTTGAGCTAAGGAAAATTGCTATGTGCACCCCCCAATATGCACAAGTCAACCTTGGCCGATTTACACCCAAATGAACAGACCACATCAAAGTAAGCTCCCTAACACCTCCCTAACCCTACATAAGGACCAGCTTAGGTCATCTGCAACATCCTCCCCTTATGCCGATCTTGTCCAACGCCAATTAGCTCGTGTAGTTAAGCAAAACAAACATGATGTACGGGCTTTGTTAACAGGTCAGAAGGTTGTTTTGACGTAGGGCAATGAATTACTAAGTTGAGCCCTTTATCAACAAGATCACAAATGAAATTCCAACGTAGGTCAATGTGATTGCTCTTATTTTGGGTGATTGGATTTGACGCCTAGAATATGGTGGATGTATTATCACATCTGAGTTGTGTTCGTGTGTTTTCTTCTTTCCAATCAATTTCAGCTAAAATCCATTTGAACCACAAGAATTCACAGGCGGCTGAACTGAGTGCCATGTACTTTGCTTCAATCGTCGATAATGCAATAGTAGTTTGCTTCTACACCTCCCCAAGCTATGGGTTTTGATCCAAGTAGAAATGGGAAGCCTGTTGTGCTCTTTCTATCATCTACATTAGATTTCCAATTTGCATCAACATAGCCATGTAGATCTGGAACTATATCTCGGTGATAGATAAGACCAAAATTGATAGTGCCTTTAAGATATCCAAGAATGCGATGCACGAAAAGAAGATGTGCTTTTGTGGGTATATGCATATAGCGGGTTACCAGATTTACAATATTGCCTATGTTTGGTCGGGTGTGGGTAAGATACATTAGTGAGCCCACTATAGATCGATATTGGTTGGGATTTACAACTTCTTCAGGATTCTCTGTTCTTAAAACTTCATTTGTAGTCATTGGAGTTAACGTTGCATTATACTGATCAAATTGTGTCTTTTTTAATAAGTCTATAACAAATTTCTATTTGGACAGAAACATGCTTGAGCGAATTTGTTGTATTTGAATGCCAAGGAAGAAATGTGTAAGACCAAAGTCAGTCATCTCATATTCCACTTGCATGCATTCTATTTCGAAAGATATTAATCATATTGGAGGAATTCCCTTTCACAAGTATGTCATCCCCTACAAACAAATAATAGTTTGAGTCATCCTGCTCTTTTAATATACAATAAAGGTTCATTGACACAATGCATGAAGCCCTGGTGGATGAAGGATTGATCCACATTAGTATTCCAAGCTCGTGTAGCCTACTTTAGGCCATAAAGAGCTTTGTGGAGACAAAATACCTTTTTACTATTTATTCCCTCTTTGACATAACCCTTATGTTGTTCTACATACAATTCTTCAGTCACTTTACCATCGAGAAAAGTTGCTTTAACTTTCAAATGGTAGACATGGTGCTTGTTCTGTGCGACATAAGCAAGCAGTAGGCAGATAGTGTCCATACAGGCTACAGGTGCACAAGTCTAAGTGTAGTCTTCACTTGAATTTTGAGAATATCTCTTTACAACTAATCGGGCTTTATGTTTGGACACTTCTCCAGGTACATAGTTTTATAGATCCATTTTAATTCAATGGGACGTTTATTTGGTGGGAGGTCCACAAGTGTCTAGGTTTTATTTCTATGGATTGTGTCCCACTCTTCTGTCATTGCCCTTTGACAAATTTGATCTCCACATGCTTCTTCATTGTTGTTGGTGTTGAACAAAGAAGCATAATCTCTGTCTCTTAATAGATTTCGTCTAAACTTGTAACATCCCTAGCCCTTCTAGACCCTCTTGCTGGTGTTAGGGTTTGAGTGGCAAGTTAGGGAAAGGAGACAACCCTAGAACTCCTTGAGCTATGGAAAATTGCTACGTGCACCCCTCAATGTGCACATGTCAACCTAGGTCGATTTACACCCAAATGAACACACCACATCAATGTAAGCTCCCTAACACCTCCCTAACCGTAAAGGGGAGACAATTGACAATGGAATCATGGCTAAGTCAACCAAGTTGGACCATATTGACCAAAGTCAATCCTAACTCAACATAGGTCAACTCAACCTGAATGGGCTCGATTAGACTTCTTATGGTCAAATTGACCTCACCCATAGCCTTATAATATCATTAGGGGTCAAGTGGACCCAAAAGCCCCATCATAAGGCTGTTAAATTCTCCAATTTGACAAAAGTCAAATATATGCCAATTTTGGTCAAACCTACACCTTTTGGACAAACTGGCCCAATTGGGGTCCCACCTTGGCCCAACCAGCACAAGGAAGTGTTATAGGACTCAAGACTAACCCATGGGCCAGTCAGCCTATTGGTTGACCATATCAACACCCTAAGTCAACCACGGTCAAAGTAGAGCCTAAATGAGAGGAATAAAGACTCGACCCATTTCCTATGGGCTAAGGCTCTGACCAAGGTCCATCCTACATCCCACTAATCATATTAAATTAATTATTCTGATTAGGGAATTGATTGGATTAATTATTAAAAAAATGAAGAAATTCTCACTTATTAATGATGTAATGAAGGAAATTCATTGAGGGAGGCCATGCTGCACACCCTTTGTAACACCTCCGTCTGTCACATAAAATATAACAGAGGGTCTTGCCGGCGCCCCATGCCATATTACACAGACAATCAACGGGGTTATATGTTAATATCAAAAGACCAAACGAATCCTAACTCAGAGCATTCTGGCGGAATATTCATGGGTTAAATTGAACTCAAGTATCAACAATGTCCACTATATAAAAACCATAAGAATGTTATTACAAAAAACATAAAGCAGTGCGGCCTTAAGGCCTTACAAATGTTTTTCCCCAAAAGAGTGGTTTACAAACATCGGCGCTGTTGAAGCCAGAGACCTGACTTCACCTAGAGTTCAGATCTAGAGTTGCAGCTCACACCTACTCTTCCCAAAATTCTTTCCTGGACGAGAGTATTGAAGACAAGAAATAGACCGAGAGCTTCAGCTCGGAGGTCCCACCTCTTACCCGGAAGAACTAGAAATTATTCCCCTCCCTAGCCAGTGTTGAGCTAGGTGCCTTAGTAGTATAAGAAGAAGAAGGGGTCAACAACATTCTTCCAGGCACCTTAGCGGTCTATTTATAGGCCTCTCAGTTTGACCTGCCAATAACCAAACTGAACCAACCTAAAATTACCAAAATACCCTGGGTTGGGTCTGTCAACAACCAAACTCTACTATTCTGAAGGGTTATGTACAGACCACCAAGGGTAAGAGAGTAAAATCACCTGGGGCTAAAAAGATAAAAACCGCCTTCCAACTGGACCGACGCTCGACCAATCGTCGAACCGGCGCTAGGCCCATCGTCGAACCAGCATTAGGCGAGAACGACGTCTCGCGGGCGAGAGCTTCTCCCCTTTCTGCCTCATCCGACCTTGCGAGTAACCTATCTCGCCGACTCCTCTTTCGCCCTGCGAGTGGCCCGCTTCCTGGGTCTCTCTCGCCTTGTGAGTAACCCGTCTCGCCGACTCCTCTCTCGCCCTGTAGTGGCCCGCTTACTGGGTCCCTCTCGCCTTGTGAGTAACCCATCTCACCGACTCCTCTCTAGCCCTGCAAGTGGCCCGCTTCCTGGGTCCCTCTCACCTTGTCCTCTCTTCTCCTTGAGCCTTCTGCTCCTGCGGGTCCGAGGTTGTACACAATCCCCGCTCTTTTCGAGGTTGCCTCAAGCTCGGAAAGAAAGTCCAACCGAGGCTCGCGTCATTAAAGTTCATTTATGAGGGAATCTTTGGCGGGGCCCTCTACCGGAGCCTATAAATATATGATATCTACCTCGTGTAGAGAGTGCCCCCCTCTCTCACCTCTTCCTTCCCCCGCTCCGTCGCAGTCATGTCTCATAGCCAGAGTTTCTGCGAACTCCTCACAATGGTGCACAAATAAAACAAGACCAACAGGGCTGCTCTGGCCCCGGCTTTGGTTCGCACCCCTGCTCCCTTAGCGTCGTCGTCTTGCCTAAAGAAAGTAAAGACCACTGGCCTCCCTTCTCAGCCGAGGAGCGCAATCCCTCCTCTTTGGAAATCCATAACCCTCCTCCCGCATCTCCGAGAGAGAGAGAGAGAGAGGTGACTTTTTTGCTTTTGCCCCTATTTTTTCTTTACTCACCTTATTTACTCGCTTCATGTTTCACTAGGGAGATCTCACACCTCCTCACAAACCGATAAAGCCGTTGGATAATACCGTCATCAACCACCAAGACTCCAACTCGCCTCAGCCATCTACCCCTCCGAGTATGAATAATGATGATCGTTCCCAGATCGCCGGGACCTCTCACAATCCAGGTAAGTGAACTAGACCTTTCCTCTCGCTCCTCTGTGCTGCTCGCCTCTTCCATGACTCCTTGCGAGAACCCCTCTCATTCTACCCTATGGCTCCTCCTTGCGCAGGCACCCTGATCGACTCACCTGCAGAAGACTTCTCTGGGAAGCTCGTCGTCTCGCCTCCTCCTTACCCAGACGAAATTGAAGATTATCTGGGCGACCCCATGGATCCGGTTGTGATGAAGCTTAGGACTGCCGAGATGTTTCGGAAATGCATACGTAATATCCGGGAGATGGAACAGGACAAACAAGCCGCCAACAGGCGAATCGATTGGCTGGAGATTGAATGTGCTCGCCTGTCCTCCGAGATTGACGTTGGAATCGAGATTGACGAGACCGACCCTCAGGAAATTATAAACGAGGTCGATCAGCAACTTCGTCTCGCGCGCCATGGTATCGACGCTATTCGCACCTTTCACATCCCTAGCCGGCCCCCATGCGCGGGTTCTAGAGGGCGCTGGAAATGGCACAAGAACTGAAAACCTTCCGCCTCATCTCACCTGTTTAATAGTACCGCTCCTTTAATTTAATTCATAATTCTATAATATGTATTATTCTGCCATCTCGCTTATAATTTAGGCCTTGTGAACGCGATGCCCGCCTCGTTCGGAATGGGACAGTTAATAATCATTGTTGATCCTGTTAATTTCACTGCTGAATAATTTCCATATGGCTAGACTCAATTGATTTCTTTTTTCTTTATACTATATTTTGTTCTTATTTTTTGCTCTGTCTTGCTGAGAAAGCCCGTGCTGGACCACGCAATTCGAGGCCAAGAGAGAGAACGTGAAACGTCGGCCGACTCTCCAACTTCCTCCATGCTTTTCCCGCTTATTTTCTCCACTTACCATATCCACTATAAATATCCCCATCCACAGACCAGAATGACACCCGCGCTCTTACCCCTGCCGTGTCATAGATCTTGCTCTCTTTCTTCCTCCGTCTCGCTTCTTGCTTTCTCCTTTTCTTCTTCTCGCTTCTTTCTCTCGCCTTTTCTTCTTCTTGCTTCTTTCTCTCACCTTTTGTTCTTCTCGCTTCTTTCTCTCGCCTTTTCTTCTTCTCGCTTCTTGCTTTGACCACCTCTTCTTCTCGCTTCTTGCTTTGACCATCCCGCTGATAATGGGAAAGAAGAAGGCTGAAGAGGGTGAGGGGCGCAGCCGGTGCGGGAGAAGATTCACTGACCCCGACTTCCCCCCGGGCAGGATCTCTGAAGAGGATTACAACCTCTTCGCCCGCGAGTTCTTGATGGATGGATTCGAATCGCGGCCCCCAAAGGTCGGCGAGGCTATCAACACCTTTTTCCCCGGCGAGCTCGCCTTCCCCGTCTCGCACTTTGAGGCGGGGATGAGACTTCCCCTCTGGCCGGAGGTAAAACAGGTCCTGAAGTATTTCGGAGCAGTCCCCGCGCAACTAAGTCTGAACGCCATCTCGATTTTAGTTGCTTTCGCCAGCTACATGCACCAGGAGCGCATCGAATTCAGCTTGACAGTCTTCCACAAGTTATTCATCTACCATGCCAACCATGATGGCGTCTCCTACTTCACCGG
This sequence comes from Platanthera zijinensis, assembly GCA_039513925.1. NCBI lineage: Eukaryota > Viridiplantae > Streptophyta > Magnoliopsida > Asparagales > Orchidaceae > Platanthera > Platanthera zijinensis. The sequence continues at coordinate 156,038,116 of CM077090.1, read as the reverse complement.
GGAAGGCCTCAAGGTATGCGAGATGCCTTATAAAATCATCACTGGCTTACCCGCTTCGTCTTTATCCGCGAGAATTTGGGGGGAGTCCCGCTCACGCCCGTATCCCCTGCCGAGATGTTCTACATGTCCCCCCAGGTTGGCGGCACGGATAAGCTCCTCTACGACTTCTTTGTTAGAAAGAACTTCGAAGACCATTTCCTAAGACGGGGCTTAGACTCACTCCTTCCTGTGCTCCCTGGCGAAGGTACACTCGCACTCTTTGGTATCGTATCTGTTAGTCCACCTCGCCTTCTAACTGTCAAGTTATTTGTTCAGGAGAGAGGAATGTCCCAGTCCACCCCCTTACAAGAGAAGCGCGAAGCCGCCCAAGGGTCTCGCCCTCGCCAACATGGCGGGCGAGGCAGTGAAAGAATCCCTGGATCCGACCCTCAAGAAGAGACCCGCAGATGACGCCGCTCCCTCTCGGTCCAACCTTAAGAAAAGGATTAAGAAAGTTGTGACATTCCCAAAGGGCAAAAAAGAGAATGCCCAAAAAAAGAAAAAGGAGATATCGGGATCCTTGAGCCCCATCTCGGTAGAAGAATCTCAATCTCCTCGATCACCTCCTCGACAGGCCGTCTCGTCTACCCGCGAGACGACACTACTTGAACAGCCTGCCAGCACTTCGATTCAACAAATCGGATCTCCATCTCACGAAGCCGCTTCCTCCAGTCGGCCAGCCCCCTCCTCTCATCAAAATTTCAACATGGGCCCCTTGGTACAAGATGTCGTTAGCGACCCAGTTCTACTGTGGGAGAAGGAAGCGAACCGGGTATCGATATCCACCCTCCTTCCTTCATGGAAGGAGCATGACCAACCCACTAAACACACCTTCTCCTTGGGCTACGACCTTTATGGGGGTCCAGAGTCAGATTCCATCGAAAAGGAAATCTCGCGAGATCTTGTACTGAAGACCTCTCACCCCCAGCTGCGCGCCCTGGAGCTTTCGCACTGCCTCTCGCGCCGCCTGGTTTTTTACAATAGGAAATGGAAGAACTCTAAGGAGGGACTGGCAGCAGAGCGCGAGAAGTCAGGGGATTTCGAAAGAAGGCTGGCTATTGATGAAACCCTTCTCGCAAAGGCCCAGGGTGGTGTGGTAAGACTTAATATTATCCTCGGTCAGTTTCTCTCGCGTGTGGTCCTTGCTAACTGATAAGCATCCCGCAGGATGCCGAGATGGCGGAGCAAATGGTCTTGCGCATAGAGGCCCTAGAGGAGGAGATCAAAGATTTGAAGGCCCAAAACGTCCAGCTCCGGGACAACGCTCTATCATCCTCTCACCCAACACTCCTCCAGGCTCCTCCTCCTCATTATTCCTATGAAGAGGTCGAAGAGCTCTGCCGAGACGCCAACATTAAGACGGTCGAGCTCGTTCTGAAGAAGCTAGGGGTCGTCAAAGAAGACTCCGAAACTGTCATCGCTCACGATCTTGTGCAAGAACTCTACAACGAGGAGGGCGAGGACTCATCTTCCAGCGAGGAAGAGTGAAGAAACTCCGGCGGGATCTAGGGCTCCTCCTCTCCACCTTTTGTTTCTATGTAATGTTTACTTAGTCCTTTTGTGACCAGACTTGGAAGCATATTCTTTCATAAGAGAGCACCCCCTTTCTTTTTTTGTAATGAACAATTATATGACTAAATGTATAAACTTTTTGTCATGTCCTCTCGCTTTTCCTTTCTTTTTTATTTAACTTTGCTTTCATTTACTGCGAGACGACCCACTAATTTGCTTATGCTTGCGAGATGGGGCTACTCCTCGTCTCGCCGCCTCGCTTGGGAGTTGGCTTTGTTCAAAGTGTGAGTCATTAGACTACCCCCGCCACTTTTGTGCGCGAGACCTACTAACTTCCCCCTCGCGTCTCGCCTCAAGGCTCCTCCGGCATGAGTTGAGTCTAGGGATCAATCCGCTCCCTTATTAGGCAGGGCCTTCCCTCCCTCACGAGTTCCCACTCGCCATGGGCGAGACCTTCACCCGGAGCACTCGTTGGGAATGACTCTTTACTTGCACTACTCCAACTCTTTCCTCCCACATTTCTCTACTTTTTGTGAACTTTCCACGTTTGCTGACTAGTATAGATGTTTCTTTAAGAGATCTCACTGCTTACTCCACCACCGAGCTTGCCAATAACCCTGCCAGCTTTCTGAGAGCCTGGCCAGCGGGTCTTCTTTGGGTATTGCTATTCATCCTGCCGCCGAGTGAGCCTACAGTCCTTCAAGCTTGATGAGAGCCTGGTCAGCGGGTCTTCTCGGGGCCTTGTCATTCATCCTTCAACTGAGTGAGCCTATAATCCTTCCATCTGGATGAGAGCCTGGTCAGCGGGTCTTCTTAGGGCTTTTTCATTCATCCTGCCACCGAGTGAGCCTACAGTCTTGCCAGCTTGATGAGATCCTGGTCAGCAGGTCTTCTCGGGGCCTTGCCATTCATCCTTCCACCGAGTGAGCCTACAGTCCTACCAGCTTGATGAGAGCCTTGTCAACGGGTCTTCTCGGGGCCTTGCCATTCATCCTATCACCGAGTGAGCGTACAATCCTGCCGGCTTGATGAGAAACTGGTCAGCGGGTCTTCTCGTGGCCTTGCCAATCATCCTGTCACCGAGTGAGCCTATAGTCCCGCCAGTTTGATGAGAAACTGGTCAGCGGGTCTTCTCAGGGCCTTGCCATTCATTTATCGCAATCTCATTTCATGGAAGGAAACACCTGAAATTTCATTATATAAGGAAATCATAACAAATTTACAAGTATTGGAAAAGATAAAATATCAAGGGTAGAATCTCTTCAGGTCATCGCCGCTTCGGGCATGATCGAGGGGTACCCCATCCAGATCCTGGAGGTGTTACCCACCTGACTTTAGGACCTATCTCAGTACAAAGGGTCCCTCCCAGTTGGGGTTAAGCTTTCCCACTAAGGCTCCTCTGCCCGCTGCATCCACTTTCTTGAGGACCAAGTCACCCTTCTGGAACTGTCTAATCCTGATATGTTTGTCAAAATATTTGGCTATTTGACGCTTGACTTCTTCTTGCCGGATTGATGCCAATTCATTGAGATCCTCCACTAGGTCAAGAGAGAGCTTATGCTTTTACTCGTTCTCTGCTCACCATCTATCGTCTCCTTTCTTTGCAGTAGCCACCCTGGGAGATTCAACCTCGAACTCTATAGGTATAACATCCTCCGAGTCGTGGGAGCTTGAAGGGAGTCTCTCCCGTGGCTGTGTTTGGCATAGTTCTTAAGGCCCAGAGAACGGAAGGGATCTATTCTACCCAACTTCCCCTTAAGTTCTCCACCCTCTTTTTCAAAAGATTCACGATAACCTTGTTCTCCGCTTCCACCTGCCCGTTGCTTTGAGGATGATGAACTAAGGCGAAGCGGAGGTCTATGCCCAGCTGGACACAGAAGTCTACGAATTCTTTGCTAGCAAACCGTGGTCTATTATCTGTGATTATGGCCAATGGGAGCCTATGCCGGCAGATGATCTCCCCCTATATAAAACTTCTGACCACCTGTGATGTCACCTTAGCCAACGCCTTTACCTCTAGCCACTTTGAAAAGTAATCCACCATGAGTAGCAGGAACTTCCTCTGGCCACTGGCTTGGGAGAACGGGCCAACCAAATCTAGCCCCCATATTGAAAAGGGCCAGGGAGCCGTGATTGTGCGTAACCTTTTGGCAGGGAGGAGTTGAAGGGGGGGGGGGGGGAACTCCTGACACTTTCTACATCTCTTTGCAAATTCTTTGGCATCCTTCCTAAGAGTAGGCCAAAAGTTGCCTTGTCTCAATACCCTTCCTTCCAAGGTCCGACTTCCTGAGTGGCTCCGACATTCTCCTTAATGGATTTCTTCTAGGACACTCGAGGTCTCCCTCTCAGATACACACCCCTCTCAGATACACACCAAGCCAACAAACCCGATAAAGTATTTTGGTATAACGTCCCCTCCTTCAGCAGGTAGTATGCTGATTTATACCTGATCCATTTCTTATCGAGGTCTCTCTCGGGAAGATCTCCCGAGGTCAAAAAGGTGATGAAGGGGTCCATCCAAGACCCTTGCTGGTCCACTTCAATCAGTTCTCCCTCTTCTATGGAGGGCCTTAATAGCTCCGTCACGGTTCCTCCAGCTCGAGGGCCATACTAGGCGAGCAGGTCAGCCTGAGCACTTTCTTCTCTAGGGACGTGCTGAATGGAAAAGCTGCGGAACTGCCCGATGACACCTTTCACTAGATACAATTGGAGGGTAGGCTCCCTTGCTTCAAACTCTCCATTGATTTTTTCCTTCTACCACCATGGAGTTCGTGGAGACTTTGATGTATTGTATGCATAGCTCCCGATCTAGCTTGAGCCCTGCGATGATTGCCTCGTACTCTGCCTTGTTGTCAGTGATGGTGAAGTGGATCTTCAGGGCTTGCTCAATTCTGGTTCCCTCGGGACTTACTAAGATCATCCCTCCTCCAAAATAACTTTTTCCAAAGGCTCCATCTACTAGCATCTCCCAAGCCACTAGAAGAGGTGCCTCAGCTTCTCGGAGATTCCAATTCAAAGATTGCCTTCACTTTGTGTGGATTGGGCTCCATCCCTGAGGGGGTGAGGAGATTTCCTAGGAACTTTCCCCTATTGGCCCCGAAGACGCATTTTAGAGGGTTGAGCCACATTTTGTATTTTATTATGGTCCCAAAAGTTTCTTCCAGATCCAAGACGTGGGACCTGAGATCTCGGAGCTTGATTATCAGGTCATCCACATAAACTTCGAGATTTCGCACCTTCTGCTCTCGGAAGATCCGGTCCATCATTCTTTGATAAGTTGCCCCCGCATTCTTTAATCTGAAGGGCATCATGTTGTAGTTGAAGCACCCATCCTCCGTGATAAAGGTAACATCCTTGACGTCCGGGGGGTGTATGTGTATCTGATGGTACCCTGAAAATATATCTAGAAAACTCATTAATGAAAAAATGACGGATGAATCAACCAGCACGTCGATTCGAGGCAGAGGATAACAATCCTTAGGGCACACATTATTCAAAAGAGAAAAATCCACACACATTCTCCATTTTCCCTCTCCCTTTTTACCATTATAACGTTACTCACCCACCCCGGGTACTTGCTTGTGGATAAGAATCCCACCTTGAGCAGCTTCTCCACCTCTTCCATGATGGGCCTGACCATCTTGGAAGCGATGACTCTCTTCTTCTGTTGTATTGGACGAGCCTTGGGGTCAAGATTGAGACGATGGTATGCCACGTCCACGTCAACCTCTGGCATGTCAGCTGCACTCAAAGCGAAGATGTTGATGTTCCTCTGCACGCACTTCCTGATCTCCTCCTAGTCTCCTGGGCTGAGCTCCCCACTGATTTTTATCTTCTCTTTCCTCCCTTCCTTGGTGAGAATTTCCATCTATAGCACCTCGAACACCGCCTTGAGCCTTGAGGGCTCCTCCTTTCCCTCCTGTTCCCTCAGCATCACCTCCTGGTCCCTGGCATCCCGCTCTATGGCCTCGCGCTCTGTGACGGCTACATCCACCTCCATTAGAAATATCTCCACCTCTTCACTAGTTGGGACCCCTCCTAACAACAAACCTCCTTGCTATTCCAGCCGAGCTTCCATACTGGATGGCTCCCCTACTTCCCTTACCTTTCTTTTCCCTTTCCTCCCTCCTTCTTTTCCTCCTCTCCCTTCTACCTCCCTCTCTCCCTCCTTCTCTCCTACCGTTTCTGGCTCCACCACAATGCCTCTCTCCACTCCTACTCCTTCTCCTCTACCTCCATCTCTCCCTCCTTCTCTCCTGCCATTTCTGGCTCCACCGCAACGCCTCTCTCCACTCCTACTCCTTTATCCTTCTCCTCTACCTCCATCTCTCCTGCCATTTTTGGCTCCACCGCAATTCCTCTCTCCACTCCTACTCCTTCCTCCTTATCCTCTACCTCCATCTCTCCCTCCTTCTCTCTTGCTGTTTCCGGCTCCACTACAATGCCTCTCTCCACTCCTACTCCTTACTCCTTCTCCTCTACCTCCATCTCTCCTTCCTTATCCCATTTCTCCATCCTCTTCTCTAGTTCCTCGGCATCACCTTGCCAAGAGATGGTATTCACCACTGTTCCGTAGCACTCTCTGACGGCTTTTGGATCTCATCGTACTCTGATTTGGGTTCCTCCAGCGTTGAGCTTCAGGCATTGATGGAAAGATGATGGAACACACCTAAAGGCACTGATCAAAGGGCGCCCAAAATTGGTGTTGTAGCTGCTGAGAGCGTCCACTATCATGAAGCAGCAGTTCCTAGACAGCCGTCCTAGAGTTACCTGAAGTCCCACTCCCCCTCAACTTCCTTCCTTTCTCCCGAAAACTCGAACAATGGCCCATCTGCTGCCAACACCCTTCGGGCCTCCACCCTCATCTCATTGAATGCCTTCTTGAAGATTACATTCACCGAACTCCCATTATCAACTATAATCCGTGACACCGTAAAATTTTCAATGGCGGTCCGGATCTCTAGCGCATCGCAAAACGGGTCCTTGTGGTATGGAAAGTGCTTCAGAGAGAAGGTGATTTTCTCATCCGAGTAGGGGCTTGTGACGTCGAGGCAATGCTCTGACGATACATCGTATGAAGGCTCGCCTTACGGGTAGCCTCAATCCCTACTCCCCAGTGGATCACTCCGATCCCTCCTCGGTCTCCCACATCAGCTCGGTCCACACACTGGTCCTCCTCCCCAGTCCCGGCCATCTCCACTATCCGTATTGGTAGTTGCTGCTCCCCTGCTTCTCTAACCCTCTTCATCTCTAGAAACTGTAGGCAGGTATCCATCACGTGACCCTCCTCCTCGTGGAAGTCACAATACGACAAGACTATCTCCCCCTCCCGTCTCCCCTCCTAGTGGTTCCTCCTCCTTCCTGCTCCAGCTCCTGCTCTCCCCCTCTCTCTTCCTCTTCCTCTCCCCCGACCAATGGCCATAGCTTGCCGAGGCGGGGGTGGGAGTGGTCTAGGACCATGTTCCCACCCTAGCTGGTTGAATCTTCCTGGTCCTCCTTGGTAGTTCCTTCCCCCTTGGGGAAAAACTCTTCCCGACCCTTGAATGGGACCTCCTGGATGCCTCAAACCAAGCTCCTGGTATGCCAGAGCCCTCAGCTCTTCCCTCCTCCTTCCTTCTTGCTGTCTTTCTCCTCCCGGTTCTCTCGACTCCATCTCTGTCAGTCTTGCCAACTTTCTAGCAAACGTCGGGTTTATTGCCTCCATCGCTATCTCTTTCACGACTTTCTCCATCAATCCCTCAAATGACAACGATGCCTTCCGGGTTAAACTCATCATAAAGAAACCCTCCCTCAGCCCGATGGTGAAGGCCACCTGAAGAGAAAATCCTGGTACCTCCTGAATGCCCAAGATCTCTTCCTAGAAGCGGTCCATTTACCAGGCCAAGGACTCATCTGCCTTCTACCGGATCAGAAAAATCGAATCCGGGTTCCTCTTCCTTTTCTTCGAGGTCGAGAAGCACAACTGGAAGCTCCTACTCAAGTCCTCGAAATTGTATATCGATCTTGTCGGGAGTTGATGGAACCAGTCCCTAGCTTTGTCTTTCAAGGTGATTGCAAAAGACGGCACTTGAATGCGTCCGTCATTGGCCTGATGGATACCGCATTTTCGTACCATTGTAAGTGTTCGAGGGGGTCGTCTTTACCCACATAGTAAGTCATCTATAGGGCTCCCTGAACCCCTTTGGGACTGGAGCCTGAAGGATCAACTCGCAGAAAGGTGATCCTCTCGCCATGGGTCTCGCCGCCCCCACTCGCGCGACGACATCTCCTAGCAAGACGACACTCGTCGGGCTAGGGAATATCTCCCTACCTTCTATGTCTTGCCCACCTCCCTCTACAACCTTCTCCTTACTGGGTCGCCCCCTGGCACATCCTCTCCAACCCTTGCCGAGACGAGCCCGTCCTGAGGTGCGAGATTGGATGCCTGCGGTAGGGGGGTCGAGAAGTCGCCTCACCGCGAGATCTCCTGCAGCATGTCCATGATGTCTCCGATGGACGCCATAAATTCTTCTCTCCCTACATATCCTCCCGGGTTCTGGGACCCGCCCTCATCTCCTTCGCTAAGATCTCCTGTCATGAAGTGGTTCAAGATTCTTCTGTATAGGTTGCGATCCATGCTCACCGCACAAAAAATGTTGAAGCCAGGGACCTGACTTCACATAGAGTTCAGATCTAGAGTTGCAGCTCACACCTACTCTTCCCGAAATTATTTCCATGACGAGATTCTTGAATACAAGAGACAGAATAAGGGCTTCAGCTCGGAGGTCCCACCTCTTACCTTGAAGAACTAGAAATTCTTCCCCTCCCTAGCCAATGCTGAGCTAGGTGCCCTAGTAGAAGAAGAAGGGGTCAACAACCTTCTTCTAGGCACCTTAGCGGGTTATTTATAGGCCTCTGAGTTTTACCTACCAATAACCAAACTGAACTGACCTGAAATTACCAAAATACCCTGGGTTGGGTCTACCAACAGCCAAACTCTGCTATTCTGAAGGGTTATGTGCAGACCACCAAGGGAAAAAGAGTAAAATCACATGGGGCTAAAAAGTTAAAAACTACCTTCCAACTGGACCGGTGCTTGAACAATCGTCGAACCGGCACTAGGCCCATCATTTAACCGGCATTAGGCGAGAATGACGTCTCGTGGGCGAGAGCTCCTCCCCCTTCTGCCTCATCCGGCCTCGCGAGTAACCCATCTTGCGGACTCCTCTTTCGCCGTGCGAGTAGCCCGCTTCCTGGGTCCCTCTCGCCTTGTGAGTAACCCGTCTCGCCGACTCCTCTCTCGCCCTGCAAGTGGCCCACTTCCTGGGTCTCTCTCTCCTTGTGAGTAACCCGTCTCGCTGACTCCTCTCTCGCCCTACGAGTGGCCCGCTTCCAAGGTCCCTCTTGCCTTGTCCTTTCTTTTCCTTGAGCCTTCTACTCCCGTGGGTCCGAGGTTGTATAGGCGCGCAGGCCGGTCACACATGAAAAACACTAAAAGAGACTTCGCTTGGCCTTCGAAGGCCTGCATAGCATGAATGGGTTGCAACCCGGTATTTCCTACTCGGCTCTCCAACACCTGCACAGGGACAATCTACCACAAGGATGGCAATCAAGGCAACAGTTAGCTTTAACTGACCAATTTATAACGACTCCACCCCTCACTCGGGACGGCGGTTCTCCTTCCCTGCAAGCAACAACATATATTTTTGGGTATATTGGAAACAATGTACTTGATTTGAAGAAGCCCTTTAAACTCAATAATATACACAAGTATGTATTTGATGTATGTTTCAATTCATGCATGCAGGTTACCTATATAATATTGATTGGACAGGTGGTCCAAGTTATATTGACATGTGGATTCAAAGAAGCTGACTAGAAAGTAAAGAAAATTATCTAAGTACAAAAGCGTCGAGTGAAGTCAGCATAGTGCGGAGTTAAGTCAGCACAGTCAACATCTATCAACTTGCAGTGTAGAAAAATAGCTAAGTACAAAAGTGTCAACACACTTCAACACTTTGAAGATCAAGTCAGTAGTGTTGAGACAAGTCAGATATCTCGACACCTTAATTCAATTGTGTCGAGACAATACAACTATCTCGACATAATGTAGAACATAAGTACATGCTTAAAATATCGACACTCAGCAGACTGAAGTGTCGTGACAATTCAACTGTCTTGATATAGTGAAGAATTAAAACAAGTGTTGACACCGGGCAGGCTGAAGTGTCGAGACAAGTCAACTATCTCAACATAGTGAAGAATTAAAACAAGTATCGACACTCAAAACACAGAAGTGTCGAAATAATTTAACTATCTTGACACAGTGCAGATTTAATGATGTCGACACAGACAATAGTTGTGTCGAGACAAGTCAATTATCTCGACACCTTCAAGTTTGGACTGGAAAATTCTTCTAAGTAAAGTTGTGCCGAGACAAGTCGACTGTCTCGACACCTTTAAGTTTAGACTGAAAATTCTTCTAAGTAAAATTATGTCGAGAGTGCTAAATGTCTCGACACCTTCTAAGAACACTTAAGTAATAAAGTGTCGAGACACTTTGGACATCTTGATACTTATATTTCTAAAGATGTGCAGAGTCAACACAGAAGTGTCAAGATATATCAGAAATGTCACATCAGCTATAGTATTATAATATCTCATTAGAAACTATTTGAAGAAAAAATTGAAGTATGATGTCGTCTTGATGATGTCATCAGTCAGAAGCAAACTACCTGTGAAGGCTATAAATAGAGGGGTAGTCTACATAGAAGATAATGATCAAAGCAAAAAACACAATCAGTAATTCTACAATCAATTTCACTCAAGGGGAGGACGACAACCCTAAGAACAAGAAGGAAGACTATGTCTTCAAGAAAATCTACAGATCCTTTTGACAAGATTGATCGGTGGATTTAGGTGGATCTGTTCTACAAATTCTTCAAGTAAATCAAGCTGATCATCAACAAGAAGATTGCAGATCCAGAGAAGTATCTTTTCAGCCAGTTTGTCCATCAAGAATTTATTCTTTGCTACTGAATTGAAGAATCAGAATTCACAGATAAGTCAGATTACATGATTGCTGATTTTTGAGATTATTATCATTCTCTTTTTACCTCTTTATTTTGTAAGATCTAATTTAGATCTGAGTGGGTAGGAGATTAATTATCTGAGTTGTAAGACTAATTTATAAAGGCGGAGGTAGGGTTCCTAAGGGACTTGAGGTAGGTGATTTGTGTGGGATCACTGAGGTGTAAGCCTGTGTTATAAAGGCTGAGGTAGGGTTCTTGAGGGACCTGAGATAGGAGATTGGGTGAATCTCTGAGGTAGGACCTGTTGGTTTGAGTGTAGGTTTCTTAATAGAAATTGAGACATTAAGATCTTTTGATCTGAGTTGAAGAGGAGGAGATATAACCTTATCTAGCACATTGCTAGTGAGGAAGAAGGGGGAAAGTGGATGTACCCTAGATAGGGAAACAACTATAAAATTTTTGTGTACTGTGGATTGATTGTGTTGTGTTCTGTGATTGCTTGTTCCGTGTTCAGCGAATTGTTTATACTGTGAATGTTTCTGTTTAATATTCTGCTAAACAGTTAATCTAAGTGACTAAGAAATTTAAAAGACTCCTATTCACCCCCCTGTAAGTGATTAACTACCCATAGAAATATCTTTCAAGTGATATCAGAGGGAGGTTATTCAAAGAAAGACCTAATAGTCAGAAAAAGATCCTAAGGGTGGTTGAAAAATATCAGATCTAATGTCTTCTAGATCTCATAGAGAACTCAGTTATATGAAGCTTCCAATATGTACTAGGGATAACTTTGCTATTTAGAAGCAAAGGGTGAGATTGTTTATGAAGGCATCAGATCCATGAATTTTTGTCACAGTACAAGAAGTACCATATATACCCATGAAAGTATCTGTCTTGGATACCGGGCAGGCTGAAGTGTCGTGACAAGTCAATTGTCTCGACACCTTCAAGTTTGGATTGGAAAATTCTTCTAAGTAAAGTTGTGCCGAGACAAGTCGACTGTCTCGACACCTTTAAGTTTAGACTGAAAATTCTTCTAAGTAAAATTATGTCGAGACTGCTAAATGTCTCGACACCTTCTAAGAACACTTAAGTAATAAAGTGTCGAGACACTTTGGACATCTTGATACTTATATTTCTGAAGATGTGCAGAGTCAACACAGAAGTGTCAAGATATATCAGAAATGTCACATCAGCTATAGTATTATAATATCTCATTAGAAACTATTTGAAGAAAAAATTGAAGTATGATGTCGTCTTGATGATGTCATCAGTCAGAAGCAAACTACCTGTGAAGGCTATAAATAGAGGGGTAGTCTACATAGAAGATAATGATCAAAGCAAAAAACACAATCAGTAATTCTACAATCAATTTCACTCAAGGGGAGGACGACAACCCTAAGAACAAGAAGGAAGACTATGTCTTTAAGAAAATCTACAGATCCTTTTGACAAGATTGATCGGTGGATTTAGGTGGATCTGTTCTACAAATTCTTCAAGTAAATCAAGCTGATCATCAACAAGAAGATTGCAGATCCAGAGAAGTATCTTTTCAGCCAGTTTGTCCATCAAGAATTTATTCTTTGCTACTGAATTGAAGAATCAGAATTCTCAGATAAGTCAGATTACATGATTGCTGATTTTTGAGATTATTATCATTCTCTTTTTACCTCTTTATTTTGTAAGATCTAATTTAGATCTGAGTGTGTAGGAGATTAATTATCTGAGTTGTAAGACTAATTTATAAAGGCGGAGGTAGGGTTCCTGAGGGACTTGAGGTAGGTGATTTGTGTGGGATCACTGAGGTGTAAGCCTGTGTTATAAAAGCTGAGGTAGGGTTCTTGAGGGACCTGAGATAGGAGATTGGGTGAATCTCTGAGGTAGGACCTGTTGGTCTGAGTGTAGGTTTCTTAATAGAAATTGAGACATTAAGATCTTTTGATCTGAGTTGAAGAGGAGGAGATATAACCTTATCTAGCACATTGCTAGTGAGGAAGAAGGGGGAAAGTGGATATACCCTAGATAGGGAAACAACTATAAAATTTTTGTGTACTGTGGATTGATTGTGTTGTGTTCTGTGATTGCTTGTTCCGTGTTCAGCGAATTGTTTATACTGTGAATGTTTCTGTTTAATATTCTGCTAAATAGTTAATCTAAGTGACTAAGAAATTTAAAAGACTCCTATTCACCCCCTGTAAGTGATTAACTACCCATAGAAATATCTTTCAAGTGATATCAGAGGGAGGTTATTCAAAGAAAGACCTAATAGTCAGAAAAAGATCCTAAGGGTGGTTGAAAAATATCAGATCTAATGTCTTCTAGATCTCATAGAGAACTCAGTTAAATGAAGCTTCCAATATGTACTAGGGATAACTTTGCTATTTAGAAGCAAAGGGTGAGATTGTTTATGAAGGCATCAGATTCATGAATTTTTGTCACAGTACAAGAAGGACCATATATACCCATGAAAGTATCTGTCTTGGATGAAAATGTTCAAACCCCTAAGAAATTGTCTGAAATGACAAAGGACGAGGTGGTTCTTGCCACCATGGATAAAAGAGCATAGAATATAATTGTTAGTACAATAGATAATTCAACCATTCAGAACTTAGTGGACTGTAAAACATCCAAGAAGATGTGGGACACTCTTATAGTCTATATGGAAGGCACAAAAGAAGTCAGAGATTACAGAAAGTCTCTACTCAACCAGCAGTATTAAGCATTCAGACAAGGGAAGACTTACTCTATAGAACTATGTTATGAAAAGTTCTTTAGAATTGTCAATGACTTAAAGAATTATGCCAGAGAATTCTCAAACTATGAGCTAAATGACAAGTTTTTAAGATCCCTAAATAAATAATGAGACATAAAGATTTGTGCAGTAAGAGAGATGGGGAATCTGAGGAACATGTTACCTCGGGACTTGTATGGAAAGCTATTGTCACATGAGCTTCAGTTAAATTCTAGAAAAGCTGAAGATGAATCTGCTAGAAGTTCAAATCAAAACAGATCTGTAGCTTTCGAAGCTGACTCATCAAAGAAGACTAGAAGAGAAATTCCAGAACAGATCTGTATCTCACCTCCATGCTCGTCACATTATTATTTATTTTGACAAGGAATAGGAGTAATTTCAGAAAGTCTTCCTCAAGGAATATGTATGGATTGAAAGATTTCTTTTTCGTTTCTTAAAATGTATGCCAGAATTTTATCTTTGTCCTTTGCACTGATTCTATTTCTTGCTTCCACCCTGAAATGCTCAAAAATATTATCCAAACATTAGGCCTGCTTCTCACAGTTGAAAGTTCTACGGTAAATCGTCTGAGAGTGGATAGAGCAAGGGTATGGATCGAGCTAGATATCACAACAAAAATTCCTAAATCATTATTCGTGATCACGAAGAACACGAATAATAAGGACACTATCCATGAGTATAGATAACAATTTGACAAATCATTCGCATACTGTCATTCATGTTCTAAACAGAGACATCTCCACAATGAATGAAAAAGGAAACTATAACCTTCAAAAGAAGAAGCATCAGTTGTAGAATATAACAAAAACTGGTTGAGCATCGAAGCCGGTACCCAGAATTACATTTACACAGTTGAGGAGGCTAATTGTTAGAAGGTGAATCAATTGAATATAATTCCTAAAACAATGGAGATGTATGTTAGTCCGGTTTTCCTCACAGTGGTGACAACCGATATGACCCCTGTCAATATTAATATTGATCAGCATAATATTCATCTTAATTGTGTATCAAGTGTTGGAAACAGGGCTATGGTAGAGGGTAGAACTTCGATGCACATAAAAACAGGAAAGTGAAAACAAACTTCACATAATATCATTGCATTACTTTTCCTTTCTTGCAAAATGAGTTTAACCAGTTAAAAATTTATAGGAGTGGAAGATTAACAGAGTACATAAATTGAAAGTAAATGATCTTTAATTGCTCAGCAGCAGGTATGCTTTATATTCCGCTTCTGGTTTGGTTCATCTTTTGCTCCAGGTAAGAAATGCTTCTTCATCTTCTCTTATTCATTATTGTGGTTCATTGGCTTCTGATTGGCATTGTAGTCTTCATCATTAATATTTCCAATACCCCCCATAATGCTGAAACTAACACATTTCACATTGCTGAGTAGGCATGACTTGGAAAAGGTTTTGTCATAATGCCTGCCAGCTGTTGTTCGTTGGATAGTAGACCAATTCAACTTTATTTGTCTCTACAAGCTCCTTCAAGAAGTGAAACCTCAATTCTATGTGCTTCATTCGACTATGGAATATGGGATTTTTGCTAATCCATATTGTTACGGTATTGTCACACCATATTTTTATTGGGGTGATCTTCCTATGGGGGCTGAGATCACTTAGCAACCTTTGTAACCAAATACCTTCACAACCTGCATCATTGGCTGCAACATATTCTGTCTCGGCTGAGGACAGTGCCATAATCTTCTATTTTCTGGAGGACCAAGAGATCACCTTGCTTCCAAGTAGAAAAACAAAACATCTTTATTTCCTCCCCAATCGCTGTCAGTAAAACCCGTAAGTTCTGTATCTTCTTTCTTCTCATATAATAACCCCAATTTCTTTGTTCCTAACAAATATCATAGGAAACGCTTAACAATGATGAGATGTTCTGAGCTAGGCATGGAGAGGTAACGAAATAAGATGCTTATGACATTCTCAATGTTTGGTCTTGAATTTGTGAGATAAATTAAAGAACCGACCAAGCTTTGGTAGTCAATCTATGAGATAGGCTTTCCCTGATCATGGTGAGAGAGCTTAATACTTTTGGCCATTGGTGTTGAGAATGAATTGGATTCAGTCATACCAAAATTTTCAAGTAACTTGTCTAGATACCTCTCTTGGTTTATGCAGATTTTCCCTGGCTTTTGCTTGATTTGAAAACCTAAGAAAAATCTCATCAAACAAAGATCACTCATCTCATACTACTCCTTCATAATCATCTTGAAATTGTTCACAATGTCTAGAGATGATCCTATGAAGATTAGATCGTCTACATATAAGCAGAGGAGAAGTTAATTATTATCACTAAAGCTTTTAGTGTATAAAGTGGGATCATTTTTTGCTTCTAGCATAGCCATTTGCAACAAGGTATGAATCAATCATTTGATTCCATGCCGTGGGTGCCTGTTTTTGCCCGTAAAGAGCTTTTCTCAACTTGTAAAACTTCTCTTCTTCCCCTTTCTTCACAAATCCCTCTGGTTGGCTTGCATATATTTCTTCATTTATACTTCGATTTAAGAAAGCGGACTTAACGTCGAGCTGGTGAACCATTAAGTCGGTTTGAGCTGCAAAAGTAAGGCCTTGATTGTCTCTATTTGAATGACTGGAGCAAACGTCTCAGTGTAATTAATACCATGTCGTTGGTAATAACCCTTGCTACAACCCTGGCTTTGTATTTGACTACTCTCCCCTCTTCATCTTGCTTTACTTTGTAGACCCATTTCAGATCTATGATTTTCTTATTTTTTGGTTTAGAAACTAACTCTCAGGTTTCATTTTTCTCAACCATTTATATTTCATTCTTCATTTCACTTACCCAATTTGGATCATTGGCAGCGACTATATAGTTTTCAGGTTCTTCTTTGATGAGAAATGCAATTCAGCATATTGATAAATGTTAGTTAGCAATTTGTACCTTTGGGGGAAATGATGATTCTTCTTTTGGATCAGATTTAGTGGCAACATCTTGCCCCTGGTTGTCTTTTACAGTTGGACTGGATGGCTGTGAATAATCAACAACCTCAATTGTTAGAAGAAGAGGAACACATTTAGTTGGACTGGAGGATTGTTCCTCTACAGTAACCTCAATTGGTGAAGAAATTTATGGATCCTGATCCCAGTCTCAGGTTGCATTCTCATCAAAGATTACATCATTGGAAATATATAACTGCCGTGTGTCTGGATTATATATACAGTATGCCTTTGAGTGATGGTTATAGCCGAAAAAAACTCCTTTTTCTATTTTCATTTCAAGCTTTTCCAATTCTCTTTTGGGATATGACTATAGGCAAGACATCCAAATGTTCTTAGGTGTTGAACATTGGGCTTATTCTTCTTCAAGAATTAATAGGGAGTTGCTTTTGCAATACTCTTTGTAGGAGATTTGTTTAGAGCATATATTGCTGTGTGAGTAGCTTCTGCCCATAACTCCTGTGACAGATTATGATGCTCTAGCATTTCTCTCATCTTCTCTGCAATAGTCCTGTTCTTCCTCTCTACTACCCCATTTTTCCTAGGTGAATAAGGAGAGGTGAGTTCTCTGAAGATTACATTGGTTTTGCAGAAGGCAATAAATTCATCTCCAATGAATTCCCCTCCACAATTAGTCCTCAATCTCTTTATGCTATGCCCACTTTCTTTTTCAGCTAAAACTTTGAATTCGTTGAACCTGGAGAAGGCTTCAGATTCTTGTTTCAAAAAGAAAATCCTGGCATACCTAGAAAAGTCACCAGTAATACATAGAGAGTACCTCATACCACCTAGGGAGGGAGTAGGAGTTGGTCCCCATAGGTTAGCATGGACTAGTTCCCAAGGCTCTTTAGCTCTCCAAGTTGATAAGGAAGGAAATGGCAGGTGGTGGCTTTTGCCATAGATACAATATTCACACGTCAAGTTGTATTCTTTCAGCTCTGGAAGGCCAAGTGCCATCTCCTTTTTTTAAGCAAATATAGGTATCTTTTGTTCAGATGAGCAAACCTATTGTGCTATAAGGATAGAGTAGATCTACACACAAATGCTTCTGCACTTGGTGATTTTAACTCTAAGGGAAACATCTTATTTGTTGTCATTTTTACTGATGCTATACGCACACTCATTTCTTTGTGGCATATGTGGCAGTGTGTACCTTAAAGGGTTATTGTGTAGCGATTTTTCATGAGTTGCCCTACACTCAATAGACTTTGAGTGAGTAAAGGCATATAGTGAACATCTTCAATGTGGCTAGTATGACCATCTTTGGATTTACTACTGCCCCCATTCCTTCTATGGATAACTTTTTCCAAACCCCAAGTATCACATGAGATTTGCTAGTTTCATTAATCTTGATAAAAAAATGTTTATAAGAGGAAATGTGGTTTGAAAACCCACTATTTATGAACCAGGTTTCATGAATATTTTCTTCAACATCAACCCCATAAATAAGGAGTTTTTCAGTGGTGTCAATGAACTTAGCCTTTTCTTTCTTTTCCACTTTATCCTTGGACAACCAATCTTTTTGAATATGGGTAGGCTTCTTACACCTTTTACACTTATAGAAACAACCCATAGCAGTGTGGTTTGTTCTTTTGCTAAGTTTACAGGAGATTGGAAAGTTGTTATTTCTAAAATCTGGATTTCTAAATTCATTTGATCTTGCTTCATTTTGTCTACCTCTCCCTCTACCCCTCATATTTATTTTGGGGTTTCTTTGGAAGGGTTTTTTGGTTGATAATATCTTTGTCTGTTGGAAAGCATGTTCTAGATCACCATTGGATCTCTTCAATCTCTCTTCATGGGCTTGAAGTGAACCTATAAGTTCAGTGAATGAGAGAGTTTTGATATCCTTTGTTTCCTCATTGGTAGTCACAATGGGATCAAACTTAGAAGGAAGAAACCTCAAGATTTTAGGTGAAATTTTCTTGTTCTTAAGTTTATCCCCAAGGCTCCTAATTTGGTTTACAATCCCATGATACGAGAAACAAAGTCTTTGATAGATTCTACCTCTTTCATGGCTATGTTTTAAAATAATTTCCATTGATGTTAAGGCTTGATAGAGATTACCTTTTCTGAAACTTGAAATTAATTGTAAAGGATGTCCCATGCCTCCTTTGAAGTGGCTTCTCCAATTATTCTTGGATAGATATCCTTGCCTACTCCTTGATGCAGTATGAGGCGTGCCTTTGCTTCTAGCTTGGCTTCTTCCGCCGCTGCTTTGAGTGTAGCCAGATCTACTTGCTCCTTTCCTTTGGATGATGCAACAATTTCCTTTTCCTTCCCATTCCTTACTAGCTCCCAAAGTCCTTGGGATTGAAGGAACAAGCGTATGTGGGTAGACCAGAAATCGTAATGTTCTCTATCGAAGATGGGAACACCAGATTGGGTAAATTAAAATATGTGAGTCGAATTTTGAACCGCCATATGATGAGCAGGATAGAATATCGACATGAATTTTAATTCAAGTGATCGAGAATCCTTCCTCTAATGGCCTCTCTTCAAACAACAAATCCTCTGATACCAATGTTAGAGTAAGAGGTATCGACGCACATAAAAATAGGAAAGTGGAAACAAACTTCACACAACATCATTGCATTACTTTTATTCTCTTGAAAAATGAGTTTAACCATTACAAATTTATAGGAGAGGAAGATGAACAGAGTAAATAAATTGAAAGTAAATGATCTTTAATTGCTCAGCAGCTGGTATGCTTTCTCTTCTGCTTCTGGTTTGGTTCGTCTTCTGCTCCAGGTAAGAAATGCTTCTTCATCTTCTCCTCTTCATTATTGTGGCTCCTTGGCTTCTGATTGGCATTGAAGTATTCAACATTAATATCTCCAATAATTGATGCATTAAATTTTGAACAACTGTCGAATACTAATAAGTTGTAGATCCGTTTGGCGCATCTGTTAGGAGCAATGACACCTAAGGAAATCACAAGAAAAACACAATAAACAACCAGGAAGACATAGATATAATGTGGAAAAACCACAAGTCCGGGAAAAAACACAACCATCAGCACAAAAATCCACTATGACGAATGATAAAAAGTGCACCGCTTCTCTGTAACACCACAGTTTTCCAAAAAGGAGCCACTGGAATCTATCGCCCGACGATAGTAGTTATCGCCCGAAGGTAGCTAAGCACTGAGTGGCAGGCTATGGAGCTTTGAGTTCTAGCGCGCGGCGTTAGCTAGCTACCGCTCAGGGGTCATTGCGAATGATTGGGGTCTAGCAAGGGTTCTTACTATCGGTTAGTTTGTTTGTGTGACAGAATCCTGACGTGAGAAGTCAGAGCTTGTAGACAAGCCTAGGTTTTTGAGACCCATGAGTTAGTGGGGCCGATGCAAGAGTTCCGTGTGGCAGCTTGTATGCCGTTAGGGGAATAGGAAGTACCCTTATGTTTGTGGCTTGAATGCCAATAGGGAAATTGGAAGTACCCGATTTGATGATGTGTTAGAAGCATACGCTCTAGGGTGCCTTTGGTGAAGCCCAGGTGTGCATACATGCTACATAGTAGGCCCCTTTTTATTATAAGCTCAACATAGAAACATGTTTGTTGTATGAGACATCCAACCCTGTTGTACAACTTTCAATGTACTTGTATATTTGCATGCAAAGTGCTTACCTGTAGAGTGATGGAGTGCCCCAGGGTCCGCTAGGGACGGCCGGGAGGAGATGTGTTGGTTACACAGTAGAGGTCAGCCTTTGCTGACCCATGTTACTACAATTTTTACAGGGCAAGGATCGCAAGTAGAAACGAGCTCGCCGGCCAAAAAGGCCTAAGCCTCATGAAGTGCTTCATTTTGCGTAGTAGCTCTATTTTGATTGAATGATTATGCTTAATGCACTATGTTTCTGGCTTGCATGCCGAGGTAGCCTAGAAGTGCTTATGCATATTATTATTTGATGTTATTGTTTTAGTTTTGGACTCTTGATTGTTGTAAGGCCTTAAGACCGTGTTGATACTCATATGTTAGTGGATAACTTCTAGTCTTGTTCTTTTGGTTCCGTTGTGTTTGGTCTGAGTTTTGAGTTGGGTAGTTTATATCATCTTATAACACTTAAGCTGTGACGTCTCTATGTTGTGGGGCCCTGGCCGGACCTATATTATACGGTCATTACAAGGGAGGTATTATAATTTGGTATCAGAGCGAGGTTCATGTATAAGGTTAGGTTTCATAATCGAATGTCAAAATTAGATCACATTAAGAAGTTATCCACATAGGAGTATCGCAAGACCGTTAGTGCCCTTGTGTCTAAGTTTTGCGAGAGAAGTTGATTCTTGTTATATCTTGCTTTTGCTAAGGGTGCAAGCGATGAGGCAGGGACGTCGAGGCCACGAGAGGAGCCTTAGGCGAGCAGTGCTACTACTCCAGGTCCGATGGGCATGGGGGTAACCCCGGTCGATTTCTATCGCATGCTTGCAGAAGCAATGATAGCGGCCCAAGACTCAGTGGTGGCGCAAGTTGTAACCCCTGTCGCACAGGAAACGACTCCTCTTACCTTGAATATGACACTGGTTACACAAGGCAGAGGAGCCAGGACAGTAGAGCCGCTGGTTGAGAGAGTGGTTGTCAGGCAAGGAGACCGACGGATGAAATATTTCTTGAGCTTCCATCCTCCAACATTCAAGGGAGTCGGCACGTCGACCGATGCGGAGGACTGGTGGGCGAGGATTCAAGAATTGCTAAGGGCGGCAGAGTCACCAGAGGAGAAGCAGTCTAAGTTTGCGACCTTCATGTTAGAAGGTGATGCAAAGTTATGGTGGGTGAGCCATAACGGTCGCTGGTTCCCTGGATGCACCCCATCCATAGAAGAGTTCGAGAATGCTTTCTTGAAGAAGTATATCCCTTCATCGACAAGGTTGGCCCTTCAGAGGCAATTTTTGCACTTGGTGCAGTGGGAAAAGACAGTGGATGAGTACGTCCCGGAGTTCACACGTTTGGGTCGACATGCTGGAATGACCATGTCAGATGATGAGGAGAGGGACAACCTCTTTTATCATGGATTGCGAGAGAATCTGATACAAACACTCATAGCTTTGAGGAATGCGGGCTTCAATGAGTTGATCGAGGCCTCTAGGACGTTGGAGAGCGATATGTATCAAACCCAACATCGGAAGGGTTTTATAGCCAAATAGGGAGAATGAAAGCCTTCTCAATCGCAAGGAAAATTAGAAGGAAGTAGGTGGAAAAAGAAGCCCCATCCCTACAAGACTTTGGAGAAGAGTAGTACAATGTCGGGGGGTCTCGCTTCAAGGGACAACCATCGTGCTACAAGTGTGGCAAGCCGGGCCACATAGCTCATTTTTGCAATGAAGGTCGAGCTGAGCAGGAGCCAAAGCAAGAGCAGTCAGTGCACTCTGGGCCCAGCGTGGCGAAGAAGGGAAAAATGGAAGAGTCGAGCGCTTCTCATTTCCAGCTTGTGCAGCCAAGGGCTTATAACCTTTGGTAGTAGGAGGCAATCCGCCAACCTAATGTGGTGACAGGTATGGGAAAGTTTAAGTTTAATCTTTTGCTTTAGACTTTCAAAACCGTTTATGAATGTCGCCTGTATTTTAGGCTTTTTGCTAGTTTACGGTTACCCTGCTAGGGTATTGTTCGATACGAGAGCGTCACACTCCTTTCTTGCAGAAAGATTTATCCGGAGAATTTGAGTTGAGTCATTCTTGGCGGACACAGAGCTGAAGGTGTGCATGCCCAATGGGTCTTCCATGACCACCGAGGCAAAGGGACGCATTTGTTGGAGTCTAGGTGGAGTTGACTTCATGTTGGTAGCGGCAGTCCTACCGTTAGCTGAGTTCGATGTGATATTGGGGATGGACTGGCTTGTAGAGTAGCGTGCCAGTATTGACTACCTATTTAAGGTGGTGACCCTGAGAAGCGAATGGCAGACATAAGTTATGTTTGAGGGCCTTAGTGGTGTTAAACAGGGGGGAGTAGCACTTGTAACATTGTTGGAAGTTCACCTTTCCAGGTTATCTCTTGGAGAAGTGCCGATAGTGGCAGAATTCGAGGATGTGTTTCCTGAGGAGCTTCCTGGAGCACCTCCTCGACGGGAGATTGATTTCTCGATTCAGTTAGTGCTAGAGGCTAGGCCGGTGTCACGTCCTCCTTTTAGGATGGCACCAAAGGAGTTGGCCAAACTCAAGGTACAACTGCAGAAACTGTTAGAGAAGTGGTATATTAGACCCAGTTATTCTCCATAGAGCGCGCCAGTGCTATTTGTGAGGAAGAAAGATGGTAGTATGCGGTTGTGCATAGACTACCGAGAGTTGAATAAACTGACCGTCAAGAATAAGTATCTGATTCTACGGATAGATGACCTATTCGACCAGTTGGTGGGGTCAGTGGTATACTCTAAATTGTATATGAAGTCAGGGTACTACCAGTTGTGGATTCGAGACGAGGACATAACAAAGACAACATTTGAAATAAGGTATGGTCACTTCGAGTTCTTAGTGATGTCGTTCAGACTGACGAACGCGCCATCGATATTCATGGATTTGATGAACCGAGTGTTTCAGGAGTATTTAGACTCATTTGTAGTGGTCTTCATTGATGATATTTTGGTATACTCCAAAACAGAGGCAGAGCATGAGGCTCATTTGAGAGTGGTATTGCAGACTTTGAGAGAGAACCACTTTATGAAAAGTTCTCAAAATGCGAGTTCTGGTTAGAGAAGGTGGCATTTTTGGGCCATGTGATTAGTGGTGATGGAGTGGCGATGGATCCAACGAAAGTTACGGCCATCAGAGATTGGCCAGTTCTAAGCACCGTGGCGAAAGTCAGGAGCTTTCTTGGATTAGACAGGTACTATAGACGGTTTGTGGAAAACTTTGCGCGAATAGCTCTACCCCTTACTTTCCTGACTCGTAAGGACAGAAAGTTCGTATGGACTCAAGAGTATAGTCAAGCGTTTGACACCTTGAAGAAAATACTGGTGACAGCTCCGATCATAAGTCTTACTAAGGGGACTGAAGGATTTCAGATTTTCAGTGACGCATCTGGATGCGATTTAGGTTGCGTGTTAGTGCAACATGGCAGTGCGATAGACTTTGGGTCTAAGCAGTTGAAACCTCATGAGAGAAATTACCCCGTCCATGAATTGGAATTGGCGGCGGTAATTTTTGCATTGAAGTTATGGCGACACTATGTGTATGGTGCGAAGGTGGAGATCTTCACGGACCACAAAATCCTGAAGAATATTCTAGATCAAAAGGATTTGAACATGCGACAGCGTAGATGGGTCGAGTTCCTTGGGGACTATGATATGGCAATTCAGTATATGTCAGGTAAAGCCAATGTGGTGGAGGATGCCTTGAGTAGAAAGTTTTCTGGACAAGGGAATTGGATTGAAGCTCATGATGAGCAGTTGGTGCAAGACTTTGAGTCCCGCGGCATTGTTTGTGTAGTAAGAGGCGAGTCTAGCATGGCTCGATTGAACTAGATAGAGTTGCAGAATGACTTGTCCGATCATTTTCGAGAAGAGACTAGTTTGGATGTAGAGTTCCAACCATTTGTTGTGGAAGCTCAAAAGGGCGAAGGTAGCGTCTGAGAGATGATTGATGGGATCCTGAAGAAGGATAGAAGGATATGTGTACCGCAGTTCGACAAGCTCTATGAGGAATTGATGCTTGAGGCTCATTTTACGAAGTACTCTATTCACCAGGGAAGTACAAAGATGCACTTTGATATGAAGAAATCCTTTTGGTGGCCTGGTTTGAAGTGGGATATAGCTTTGTACGTGAGTCGGTGCCAAACTTGTACCTTAGTGAAGGCCGAGTGTCAGAAGTCGAGCGGGTTCCTGAAGCCTCTTCCTATCCCTGAGTGGAAATTTGATGACATCTCCATGGACTTTGTGCATGGCTTACCCCGGTCGCAGAACGGAAATGATGCAATTTGGGTGATCGTGGATCGGTTGACAATAGTGGCTCATTTCATCCCAAATTGGAAAGAGGACAGCATGGAAAAGCTGGTAGAACTTTATGTTCACAATATTGTGCGGTTACATGGGATTCCTAAGAGTATCGTTAGTGATCGTGATGGACGATTCTCGTCCAAAGACTGGAGGTTGGTACAGAAGAGTCTGGGCACAAAGCTCAAATTCAGTATGACGTTCCATCCTCAAACTGATGGACAAACATAAAGAACGAATCGTACAATGGAGGCTATGTTGAGGATGTGTACCCTCGATTTTTGAAAGAAGTGGGAAGATCATCTCTTTATGGTAGAGTTTGCCTATAACAATAGTTACAAGACAAGTATAAAGATGGTGCCATATGAAGATTTGTATGGAAGGCGGTGTTGAACACCGATGTCTTGGACAGAGGCGGGAGACACCAAACTTTTGGGAAAAGAGATAGTGACTGATTCTTGCGAGTTGGTGCGAACAATTCAGGAGCATATGAAGGTTACTCAGGATCGGCAAGCAAAGTATTTCAACGCTCGCCACAGGAATGTGGAGTTCACGGTAGGTGAATGATTATACCTAAAGATTAAGACATTCAAAGGTATTTCGCGGATTCGCCGACTCAACAAGTTGAGCCCGAGGTCTTTGGGGCCATTCGAAGTTATAGAGCGCATTGGAGAAGCCGCTTGCCGGTTAGCGTTGTCTGCATAGCTGAATGGATTACACGATATCTTCCATGTCTCAGTTTTGAGGAAAGACTTGTTGGAGATGAACGTTGTGGTCGAGTCGGCAGTGGTGCCGTTCGAAGAGGACTTGAGGATGGAAGTCCATCCTGCCAACATAGAGGATTCAGAAGTTTGTCAGTTGCGGAATAAATAAGTTAAGCTTGTGAAAGTGCATTGGGACAACAACGGGCGAGACGAGTTATCTTGGGAGCGTGAACAGGTAATGAGGGAGGACTTCCCAGAACTTTTTAATTCAGGTATGATTTTGGTTTGACTGCATGCTTAATTTCGAGGACAAAATTCTTCTAAGGGGGAAGGAGTTGTAACACCCCAATTTTCAAAAAAATAGCCTCTAGAAGCTATCGCCCGACGATGGTAATTATCACCTGGTGGTAGCTAAGCACTAAGTGGAAGGCTTTGAGAGCTTTGAGTGCTAGCACGCGGTGTTAGCTAGCTACCGCTCGACGGTAGCTTGACGTTGAGTGACAGGCGTTGAGTGAGCTACCACACAACGTTAGTACTACCGCTAGCATTAGTGTGGCCTTATTTTCTTGGCCGAGCTATCGAGAAGCTACCGCCTGGCGGTAGGTAGTTACCGCTTGGCGATAGCGCGCGGAAGCAGTTGCGTCGTTTAGCTTTTTAGCCCTCTTATTTCACTTAGGATTTGATCCTAAGGACCAAGACTCTCCCTCTAGAGTGCTTATATAGGGCTGAGCAGAATTTCTCCCTCATTTCTTCTCTTTTTGGAGTTGACTTAGGGTTTGGAAGAGAGAGTGGGAGGAGGAAGAAGAGAGCTTTCTTCCACCATTGACGGAGATTCGGAGCCCCGATTGTCGATCTGAACCCAAATCCGCGGAGAGGACTTGGAGGCGCGCGTTCTCATCCGTGCAAAACAAGGTCTCACGACAAGGAAGAGGAGTCATAAGATAACAACACTTCTTCTCTCAGTCTTTAGGATGTGTGCATGACATCCATGTTGTTTTTGCTTTCTTTCAAAAATTTGGGCATCAGATCTCTCAAGTGAGAGGGATTCGGGTTTCCATGGTTTAAGAAGAACCACCGGGTCGATTGTGTTTGTCCCTGACATGATATTACACTATAAATCCGCTCCGTAAGAGGATTAGGCATTCTGAGTGAAGCCGTAGTCGCGACCGTTAGTCCAACTCGGTGATGTTGCATAGCGAGGCTTAAGGATTTTGTTAGAATCCGTTAGCGGTAAGACTCTATTTGTGATGTTGTTTCCCCCTCTTTCGTGTGAGTACATGTAACCAGAACCAGATCGGGTGGAAATTAGAGTACACCTGAGGGCATGGGGATGGTACGGTACGAATGGTAGATTAGGGTGGGAAAAGGCTTGGGATTGTGATGTGCAAAGGGTAGTTTGTCTCTGTGGTCGGCTGGCTAGCCCGTGACGTGCAAGTCATGTGTGGAGAGTGTCCCGATGAGATAAGCACCTTCCGTGAAACTGATGAGGATGCTAAGCTTTAGACAAGCCCGAACGATACCAGCTGGGTCCCGCTGGGTCTACTTCGGTGGACTTGGTCCTAATATTGGAGCTGGGCCTGGGTCATCGCGAACAAGTGGGGTCTAACAAGGGTTCTTAGTATCAGTTGGTTTGTGTGTATTACGGAATCCTAATGTGAGAAGTCAGAGCTTGCAGGCAATTCGGGTTTTTGAGATCCATGAGCGGGTGGGGCCGAGGCAAGAGTTCTGTGTGGCAGCTTGTATGTCGTTAGGGGAAATTGGAAGTACCCATGTGTTTATGGCTTGAACGCCGATGGGGAAATTAGAAGTAGCCGATTTGATGATGTGTTAGAATCATACGCTCTAGGGTGCCTTGGGTGAAGCCCAGGTGTGCATACATGATGCATAATAGGCCCCTTTTTATTATAATCTAACCATAGAAACATGTTTGTTGTATGAGACATCCAAACCTATTGTACTACTTTCAATGTACTTGTATATTTGCATACAAAGTGCTGACCTGCAGGGTGATGGAGTGCCCCGGGGTCCGCTAGGGACTGCCGGGAGGAGATGTGTTGGTTATACAGTAGAGGCTAGCCTTTACTGACACACGTTACTACAATTTTTATAGGGCAAGGATCGCAAGCAGGAGCGAGCTCGTCGGCCAAAATGGCCTAAGCCTCATGAAGTGCTTCATTTTGCATAGTAGCTCTGTATTGATTGAATGATTATGCTTAATGCACTATATTTTCGGCTTGCATGTCGAGGTAGCCTAGGAGTGCTTATGCACATTGTTATTTGATGTTATTATTTTAGTTTTGGACTCTTGATTGTTGTAAGGCCATAAGGCCATGTTGATACTCATATATTAGTGGATAACTTCTAGTCTTGTTCTTTTGGTTCCGCTGTGTTTGGTCTGAGTTTTGAGTTGGGTAGTTTATATCATCTTATAACACTTAAGCTGTGGAGTCTGTATATTATGGAGCCCCGATCGAACCCATATTATACGGTCATTACAGGGGAGGTGTTACATTCTCTCTGCCTCCTCTCTCTCTCCACTTTTTCTCACACAGAAGTAGACCTTTTATACCCATAGTATAAAATAAGGAGAAATTATATAAATACACCTGAAAAAATTTTCGCTCGACAGGCGAAATCATGGCGAGTGCCCAATACTCTTAAACACAGTCAAACTGCAAAAACTAACAGCATCTAGTGGCACAAGCCCAATATCAAAATCGAAATACAACATTTCTACCAGGAGAGGAGGACAACCTCCTAGACTTTAACTATTTTTTTCTAATGATGATTTGGAATTTTAGGGGAATTGCCAAACACTCAAACTCAAGAATGAATTAGTTCTCTTACTGTATCCTAAAATATCAAATGCTTTGTTCTCATTGAACCCAAAATAAATATTTTTGAAGCTGCAAACGTTTCCAACAATCTGGTATACCCAACATTTAGTGTTGGATGTTGCTCCTAAAATCTGGTTCTTTTATAAAGAGGAATGGTTTGCCCAACTTGTTGTTGAGATCAACACAAACTGAGGAGTGATTGGTATACAAATAATCACACTTGGCACAAAAGTATAACATGAGATAATTTTACTAAAGTAGATCATACCATTTCACATACATACTTTAAAGCGTTACAATATTAAGTCTTATAGGCCTCATCAGCAGTTGCTTATTTGCACAATCAAAAAGAAACATATAATAAGTCCACTTGTTACAATTAATGATATCTTATCTTTTTTAGTGTTATTAGTTACTGATGGACTTAACTTGGCTGCTCTGTCTCTATCTTCATTTTTATAGGTGCCCTTGATCCTTCCTTACATCAGGATCGTCTTAGGTCATCTGTAACATCCTCCCCTTAAGACGATCTTGTCCAATGCCAATTAGCTTGCACAGATCAGCAAAATAAACACGATGCATGGGATTTGTTTACATGCCAAAAGAGTGTTTTGACGTAGGGCAATGAATTATTGAGATGATCCATTTGTCGACAATATCACAAATGAAATGCCAATGTAAGTCGATGTGCTTGCTCCTTCTTTGTGTGATTGGATTTGACGATGTTGGGAATATTTCCTTTCAATGTTCCTTGGATTTAAAGATGCAACATCTACAATGCTAAGTGCATATTATATTTGATAAGCCTCTTTTCTTTCATATCATTAAAGGTTTAAGTTGTTCTAAATTTGTTTTCAAATATCAAGGCCGTATTTTTCCACGGATCTGTATCGAGTACTCTACTTGAAGGAATGAAGCTATTATTTTATCGAAAAGAGTAGAGGTTTATGTTAGTTTTTAAAGTGAAAATAAAATTTGTATACTTAGGTTTTGAAAATAGATAAAGGAGAGAGCCCACGATTTTGATTATTTTGGAAGATATTTAAGAAACATTCGAAGTTGTTATTAATTAAAATACTTGACCGTGGAGGTTCCCTAAATATAAATGCACCTCTATCGAGGATACACCCATATGAAATTAAGATAAATTGATCGAACTTTCGTCCTCCAAAAATATCTTAACACACATTTTAAGTTGTGAACCCCACTATTGACCACCTACTGATATTCGAAGGTTCAACTCGGGAGGCTTACGTTCATCTATTTCGAGTACGATGCATAGTTTCTCTTTACCTGAGAGTGATCAATTCGTAGACACAAACCTTTTGGCTACTAGTTACGAAATTCAGAAGTGAAAACCATATATCAATTTGTATGGTTCCACTCAACTTCGTTCTTAGGTAATTCTTAAGTTTTTAATTTATTATGTAGAAATTTAGGGGTTCAAATAATATTATGTCCAACATTTATTTCAAGCGAGCACTATAACGATGTATTTTTAAAATACAGTTGGAATTAAAAAAATATATATCCTTCCCATTGTATCTTGGTGGCCTGCTAAAAAGTACTTAGTCTATATATCGGGATAGGGGCGGTAGTAAAAATTGAAATGACATATAAAGGTGCAGAAATAATATCTGTCCCACTATCTTAATCAAGCGCTAAAACTTCTTAGCCTCTCATCCGGGATAGGGGTGGTAGTAGAAATTGAAATGACATATAAAAGTGCAGAAATAATATCCGTCCCAACCATCTTAATCAAGCGCTAAAAAGTTCTTAGCCTCTAATACGGGATGGGGGTGGTAGTAGAAATTGAAAGACAAATGAAATAATACTTGAACAATAACTTGAAAACTGAATTTATTAGACTTAAAAAGTGTTACACACAGAACCCAAAATAGGGTTTGGAAAATATCAGTCAAAAGCTACTCATAAACACTGAGAAGAACTATGTGGAACTCTACCAATTCTCCTCGAACCATCAGCCTTGGCCATCTATTTATAGAAAAAAAATAAGTGCTTTTGGAAAAGTACTTTTGGAAAAGTACTTTTGGAAAAGTTGCCAAACAGCTTTTGGAGAAGTTGCCAAACAGCTTTTGGAAAAGCTGCCAAACAGCTTTTGGAAAAGCTGCCAAACAGCTTTTGGAAAAGCTAAAAATCGGCTTATGGGTGACTGGACTATTGACTGGGCTGGCTGGATAAGCTTGAAGCTGACTGGGATACTGACTAGGCTGTTGACTAGGTGGCTGGATAAATTGGTGCAAAAACTATTACAGCCTGGATTCGAACCTGCAACCTCAAGAAACTCACCAAAACTCCCACTCCACTAGGTTAGCTGATCATTTCTGCATAAACAAAAAAAACATTTTAAATATAAACTATATAGAATTTATTAACTTTATATTTATTATTTATAATTATTTTATAAAACATATATTTTTTATATATTTAATATATATACATATAAGTCTTATTATATATTTATAATTAATATTATAAATAATTATAGTTAACTTAAATATATTACTTCTAATTCTATACATAACTTATATATATTTTTATTTAACTTCAATATATTCATTTTTGCGATAATACAGTATTACTTTCTACATAATTTTATTTAAAGAAGAAAATTTAAAGCAAACCATTTATTCCTTAATTTACATAAATAATTCTTTATTTAAGTACAAAATGATATTCAAACTATACTAACAAATGAGTATAATTTACTACTCATCAAATGCCCCCATACTAAGTTTTGCTATTCCAGAGCAAAAGCATGAGTCGACTATACAAACAGTTATACATTTTCTAATTCAAGTGTTATTTTATTGAATAAAGGGAAGATACATATACAGATCCGGAGTATAAAGAGTTAAGTCCTACATTATGCAAATGATTTAACCAGAAATAAATGTTCGTAGCCAAAAGACTTCTTGAGAAAACCAAATAGCAAGCAACATTGCAATCATTAGTAATAAATGTAGATTGGAATTATAACAACCATACCTTGAAAGAGATATGATGGAAATCAGCCAATCTATTAATTATGATCTCTCAAAATTTTATGCAAAATTAGATCAATTTGTAGTGGTATGATAGGGTATGAACTTGGTTTTGGCCTATACAATAGGCTTTGATGTAGGAGGTGATGGATTTTATCCTCTCACCTTATTTCATATTCTTGCTTTGTTTGTAACTGCTGAGGAAAAGCTTTTCCACAGTAGTAAAAAAAACATTACAGAATTTGACCTTTATTTTAACCCAATGTTTATGTATAGGAGCACATACTACATTTCATATAGTCTTTTAACATTATTGGATGCCTATGTTTACAGAAGGAAATTTTATTCCCATTAAAATAAGATCTTTTCTTTTCTAAGAGCACATACTCCTAGATGCTTGCGTGGGTAAGAAAACATGCCAAGCAACATAGATAGGGGGTTTCAAAGAAAAGTTTGATAAAATATTTTGAGAGCAACTATAATAGCTTGAACATTCCTATATTTTGATAGGAGAGAAGTAAATATAATTACAATCTACAGATGTTTGGCTAATATAATACACGTGCCTCTATTTATTATTAACCAGAAGTAGTGTTCAAAACAAAATCTCTAATTTTTGAAAATAAAATACAAAAAATATTCTTTAAAACTTAACCCCGAATATGTAGATTTATCTAGTTATGATAGAGAAATGACTAGTAGATTAAATTTTAGATAACTGTGTATACCTCAACTCAAGTTAATATATTTATTTTTTGAAAGAGACAAATGAAGTATGGGTTTCACAATTTTGTTTTAGTTTTGGAGGAGTGCAGTCAGCCAACAATAAAAAAATACATACTTAGGTGGATATATATTTATTGTTTTTCGATGAAATATATACATGAAAGAAGACAACATTGAAAAACATAAAAAACAAGACAAACATTTTAGAAAATACTTATTCATAAAAATGCAGCTTTTAGAAAGGAAATGTACCCCCATACTTATGTTGCACATAAGTATGAAGAAAAAGATGATATGTACAAAAATTAAAGTACAAAAGAGTAAAGAGGCTTTCCTGTGGCGATCGGGGAAGCCATAAGAAAAACTGTAGAAAAAAAAGTATTAAAAAAGCAGATAACTATGGGGTGCCTCCCACAAGATCTTTGTTTACCGTCACATAGCTTGAGATATTTTGTGGAATGATTTATATGTTATGGAGGGTGTGTGATTCCATTTGTTTATTCGAAGAGTCCCCCGTAAGGTAAAGTTTTAAGCGGTGCCCGTTTACTTTAAAAGAGCTTAGCTCGAGGTTAGAAATAAGAATAGTCTCATATGACCAAATCTCTTTAACAATAAAGGGGCCGGACCATCGAGATTTTAATTTCACCGGAAAAAGTCTAAGGCGTGAGTTATAAAGAAGGACGAGATCGTCCATCGAAAAAGATTTGGGAAATTTTATTTTTCTATTATGATAAAACTTAGAACGCTCTTTATAAAATTTATTGCTTTCGTAGGCATTAGCACGCCATTCATCAAGTTCATTGAGGTGAAATTTTCTTTGTTCGGCGGCTAAGTTCATATCTAAGTTTAAAGATTTTAGCGCCCAGTAGGTACGATGTTCTAATTCTACCGGAAGGTGACATGCTTTTCTATAGACTAACCGATAAGGCATACAACCGATAACGGTCTTGTATGCCATCCGATAAGCCCAAAGTGCGTCGTCAATTTTAAGCGACCAATCTTTTCAATTGATGGCTACAGTTTTTTCAAGAATACGCTTTAGTTCCCTATTGACTACCTCTACTTAGCCGCTCGTCTGTGGGTGATAAGTGGTGGCTAGTTTGTGAGTAACTCCATACTTAGCTAAAACTTTAGCTAACTGGGCATTACAAAAATGTGTACCGCGATCACTAACGATTGCACGAGGCGTGCCAAAATAAGAAAATAAGTTTTTCAAAAATTTCACGATAACTCTCGCGTCATTGGTGGGGAGAGCTTGCGCTTCTACCCACCTTGACACATAGTCAACCGCTACTAAAATTTAAAGATTTTTAAAAGATAGGGTTAGAGGGCCTATAAAATCGATACCCCGCAGATCAAATATTTCACATTCGATAAATAAGTTCTGGGCATTTCGTCCCGACGAGAAATATTACTAGACCGTTGGCAGCTATTGCAAGTTCTTACCAATTTCTGAGCATCTTTGAATAAAGTGGGCCAGAAGAAGCCCTCTTCAAGCACTTTTCACGCAATCTAGTTTGCTTGATAATGTCCGCCGATTTGTCCTTTGTGGTAGTGTCGCAATATTTTGATGCCTTCCTCGCCCGAAATACATCTCCTAATCACTTGGTCCACACAGACTCGGAATACGAATGTGTCTTCCCAAAAATAGTTTTTAAGGTCAGAAAAGAATTTTTTTCTTTTGCTGACTTGAATTTTTTTCATAAGGACTCAAGCAACTAAATAATTGGCTATGTCTACAAACCAAGGAGTAGAGGAAGTTGTTACCATTTTGATGGCAAGGAGGCGTTCTTCAGGGAATTTGTTCTCAATGTCAGCCTCCACTAGCGTATCTGTAGCAGTATTTTCAAATCGAGAACGATGATCGGTTGCCAAGTTCTCTATGCCTTTTTTATCTCGGATCTCCAAGTCGAATTCTTGTAGGAGGAGAATCCAGCATAGTAAATGGGGTTTGGCTTCTGCTTTACTTAATAAAATTTTCAAAGTAGAATGATCAGTAAAAACTATAACTTTAGATAGCATTATATATGATTAAAACTTATTAAAAGCGAGTACAATCGCCAGTAGTTCCTTTTTCGTAGTGGTGTAGTTGGCTTGTGTAGATGTGAGCATTTTACTTACGTAATAAATAGGCTGAAAATACTTGTTTACGCGTTGTCCTTATACAGCTCCTACTACATAATCGCTTGCATCACACATTATTTCAAATGAAAAGGACCAGTCTAGTGCTACTAGAATAGGAGAATTGATAAGTTTTTCTTTTATAAAATTGAATGCGTATAAGCATTCACTATCAAAAATAATTGGGGATTCTTTTTCGAGGAGGTGAGTTAGCGGTTTTGAAATTTTGGAAATTATTTTTATAAACCGTTTGTAAAAACTTGCATGGCCTAAAAAACTTTATATGGCTTTTACGTTAGTTAGTGGGGGAAGTTTTTCGATAATTTCTATTTTGGCCTTATCGACCTCGATTCCCTGGATAAAAATTTTATGACCGAGAACTAAGCCATCTCGGACCATAAAGTGAGATTTCTCCCAGTTCAGTGCTAAATTTGTGTCTTCGCATAATTAAAGAACACGAGCGAGGTTATCTAAGCAAATTTGGAATGAGTCTCCGAATACGGAGAAATCGTCAATAAACACCTCCATAACATCCTCTACTAACTTGCCAAAAATGGCCAGCATACATCTTTGAAATGTAGCCGGAGCATTGCAAAGACCAAACGACATTCTTCTATATACAAAGGTGCCAAAGGGACAAGTAAATGTGGTTTTCTCCTGATCTTCGGGGGCGATTGGTATTTGTAAATACCCAGACAGACCATCAAGAAAACAATAATATAAGTGGTCAGAGAGCCGCTCCAAAATTTGATCGATAAACGGTTGTGAAAAGTGATCTTTTCGAGTGGCATCATTTAATTTTCAATAGTCGATGCACATCCTCCAACCCGTAACAGCACGAGTTGGAATTTATTTGTTATTAGTGTTTGGCACTACCGTTATGCCGCCCTTTTTCGAGATGACGTCCACGGGACTAACCCACGTACTGTTTGAAATTGGGTAGATAATCCTTACATCTAGAAGTTTCATTACCTCAGTCTTAACGACATCCTTCATATTTGGATTTAGTCGTCGTTGAGGCTGGATGGATCTGCGAGTATTATCTTCGAGAAAAATTTTATGTGTACAGAATGAGGGGTTAATCCCCATAATATCAGAAATCTACCATGCAATTACATGACGATGTTTTTTTTAACACTTCCACTAAATCAGAGGTTTCCGAATCGTTTAACTTTGAAGAAATGATAATAGAGAGTGTTTAATTTTCTTTGAGAAAAACGTATTTTAAATGATCGGGAAGTGGTTTAAGTTCGAGGGTTGGTGGTTCTTTATAAGAATTTTTTATTTTGAAATTTTTAGAAGTAATGGTTTCAAAAGGCAAATTATTAGATTTTTTATATGATATAGGTAAGTTTGCCATGTCCGTTTCTTCTAAAGTTTTAGAAAATTCATTAGAAAAAGAAAAACCATTTTCCTCAAAAGATGCTTCCAGTTGAAAAAAAGAATCATCATTTGAAAGTGAGTTCCGTATAAAGGGATTTATATTAATCGTAACCTCGTCATCTCCAACCCGAATGTGGAGTCGACCATTACTTACATCAATTAAAGCATGGGAGGTGGCAAGAAAGGGGCGACCAAGTATAATGGGTACATCGGCGTCCTCCTCGATGTCGAGGATAACAAAGTCTACCAGGAAGATTAACTTGTCAACCTTGACTAAAACATCCTCCACTATCCCTATCGAATATTTTATAGAATGATCTACTAATTGGATG
This sequence comes from Platanthera zijinensis, assembly GCA_039513925.1. Taxonomy (NCBI): domain Eukaryota; kingdom Viridiplantae; phylum Streptophyta; class Magnoliopsida; order Asparagales; family Orchidaceae; genus Platanthera; species Platanthera zijinensis. The sequence goes on along the minus strand of CM077090.1, from coordinate 156,002,803 downwards.
CTCATTTTAGTTGGGTTTGGAATGCACAATCCTAGTTTTTGAAAAAGTGAGTACGACATTAAGTTAATACTAGCGCCCAAATCTACTAAGAAGTCTTCATCCTCGATGAACTCCGAGCCAAGTGCCTTTGGATCCTCATCCTGGATCCAAGACAAAGGAGTCCTGCATCTCCGCCAGTATAAAGCCTTATAAGGGGCCATGCCGATGCTGTACTGGTGGCTATTATTGTACGAGAATTCAATCAATGGTATCTACTTCTCCTATGGTTCTCTGCGGTCTAGTATGCAAAGACACAACAAATCCTCCAGTATCCGATTGGTGCGCTCTATCTACCCTTCCATCTAAGGGTGGAAGACGGTACTAAATGTCAACCGGGTCCCCAAATAAGACTAGACCGACCTCCATTCCTTAGACATAAATTGTCCATCATGATCGGACACTATCGTCCTCGTCACTCCATGGTATCGGACGAACTTCTCCACAAACCTCCGCACCAAGTCACCCACCAGAGCATCCTTCCTGATCGGTAGAAATTCGGCTACCTTCATTAATCGATCGACGATCACCCATATCGAGTCGTTCCCCACATGTGACCGAGGAAGACCATGTATGAAATCCCTGGTGATATCGTCGAACTTCCATTCCGGCACTGGAAGTGGCTGCAATAATTTGGTCGGACTCTTACACTCGGCCTTCACTAACTGAAAGGCCTCGTAAAGGGTCATGAAGTAGGTGATATCCATTTTCATTCCCGGCCAGTACATCGTCCTCTTCAGGTCGGCCATCATCTTATTGATGCCTGGGTGCACCGAGTACCTTCTGTAGTGAGCCTCAGTCATAATGTCCATCTGAATCCTGCCCCCAGCCAGTATGTACACTCGTCCTCTAAAGCACAACAACCCATCCCTCTCCGTATACTACCCGATCGTGCCTGCCTCCAAAGGTCCTTAATACTGGCTCCATCTTGTCATCCCTTCTCTGCTCAGCCCTTATACAATCTCGAATATCATCGGTAGTGCTCATCGCGACCAGATACTCCTCATATAGCTCTCAGTCGTCTGAGGACACCAATGTAATCTGCATATCCTATATCATCCATATCAGCTCCACATACATCAACTGGGCTCTGCTCTTGAAGTGGTAGCCCTCCAGTTAAGTGCGTTCGCCACCACATTCTCCTTCCCCGGGTGATAGTATATCGTGTACTCATAATCAGATAGAAACTCTACCCATCTTCTCTAGTGGATGTTCAACTCCTTCTATGTATCGACATATTTCAGATTCTTGTGATCTGAAAATATTTCGCAGTGCACCCCATAAAGGTAATGCCGCCAAATCTTCAGAGCGAACACCACTGCTCCCATCTCTAATTCATCCACAGGGCAGTTCTGCTCGTGCTTGTTCAATTGGCGGGAGGTGTATGCTATCACATGTCCATTCTGCATCAGTAAAATGCCCATCCCCTAAAATGACGCATCTGTGTACACCTAGAAGCCCTCCTTCTTAGACGGGAGAGTGAGGATAGGGGCCGACGTAAGCCGACCCTTCAACTCCTAGAAGGCCGCCTCACACTGCGGAGTCCAAACAAACGGAGTGTCTTTCTTCGTCAAGAAAGTGAGTGGAAGGGCTATCTGAGAGAATCCATGCACAAACTTCCAGTAGTACCCGGCCAATCCAAGAAAACTTCGGACATCCTGGTCATCTTCAACTGAGGTCAGTCTCGCACTGCCTGAATCTTCGTGGGAACCACCGCCAATCCTGCTCCACTGATAATGTGACCTAAAAAGGCTACCTCCGTCAGCCAAAACTGGCATTTGCTGAACTTGGCATATAACTGGTGCTCCCTGAGCTTCTCTAGAGTTAAGACCAGATGTTGTGCATGCTCTTCCTTCATCCTTGAATAAATAAGGATGTCACTTATGAACACAATGACAAACCTGTTGAGGTACGGCTCAAACACCCAGTTCATCAAGCTCATGAAGGCCGATGGCGCGTTTGTGAGCCCAAAGGGCATCACGATAAACTCGTACAGGCCATATTTGCTGTAAAACGCCGTCTTCGGGATGTCTTCTTCTTGAATCCGTAACTGATAGTATCCTGACCTAAGATATAGCTTCGAGAACCAATGTGCCATAACACGTCGATTCTTGCAAGTAGATATGTGTTTCAGACTGTAAGTCAGTTTAGTGTACGATAGTCGATGCACAACCTGAGAGTCCCATCCTTCTTCTTTATGAATAAGACCGGAGCTCCCCAAGGAGAGGAACTTGGCCTAACGAATCAAGCCTCCACAAGCTCCTTCAGCTGACTCTTGTACACCACCAGCTCCTTTGGAGCCATCCGATAGGGAGCCTTAGACGTCGGCTTAGCTCCCGACACTAACTGGCTCTGGAAATCCTTCTCTCGATGCGGTGAAAATTCTGGTAATTTCTATGGTAACACATCTGCAAATTCTCGCACCACTGATATATTGGCAACCACCGTCTTGACCTCGACCATCTCGAATAACACCTGATAGACCTCATCTCCCTGCATGTGGGCCTTGATGGCCTTAATAGAAGATAACATCCGACGGGAGACAGGAGTAATACCTTCGAAGGTCGCGAAGGTGCCGTCGTAACTCAGTACAACCTTCTTAGCCGAGAAATCTATCTGGGTGTGGTTCCAAGTAAGCCATGTCATGCCCAAAACTAGGTTGAAGTCCAGCATCCTCAAGACCGTAGTCGGGGCCTCGAGTGTCAGTCCATAAATAGTCACCTTCAGGAGGCACTTAGCAGTAGCTATTGGAACCCTTGTTTGATTTGGGCTAGGTCCACTCTTAGGATGTTGACCCGGGTCAAGGTTTAGGTCTACAATAGTCTCTACAGGTAAGACTTCTCAAGACCAGCTTTGGATTTCTCTCATAGATCTCAGCCTCAGAAGAAATCTGTGGATTTCATATCAGTTTGACTTTCGTCAAACTCAGCTCGACGATCGTCGATCTCCGATCAACGATCTCAGAGATTAGTCTCTGAACTGAGCTCGACGATCTACGAGCTCAGTTTGACATTTTCTCTTTTGCTTACAGAAGTCTCAGATCGCAGATAGTTGATCTCAGCTCAACAATCTTCCAGCTCAGATCGACGATCATTCTCTATGTCTGATTCCTTTTATTTTCAGCAGCTGTCTTGAAGATTTATTTCCTACTTCATTGATTTAATTTATGTTAAATAATCTCTGGTAGTTAATGCTGACATTATCAAGGCATATAGCCATTTCTTCATAACATTAACTATGGTATTTCATAGAGTTATTATTCTGACTTATTTGTCAAGACATTTGGGGAGAAAATTAATTGCCAGAATTTGTAGCCGTTTCTCTCCTTGTTTTCTGCAGTAATTTAAGGAATGTTTTTTAATCTCAAAAAGAGATGTTCAGACAGGTTAATAGACAGACAAGAAGATTCAGAAATAGTCTCTAAGAGAACACAAGCATTTTTCTGCAATAGCTCTTAGAACTCTCCATTCTGCTCTCAGAAAACAGGAGAAGAACGACAAATTTTCATCTTGAGTCTTATTCTTCAGTTCTATCTTAAGGAATCTACAGAGACAGAAAATCAACATCACTCTACAGATTTTGAAGAGCAAGAACACAAGTCTATTGAAGACCTACACCCTAGACAAAGCTTCCATCTTCCTGAATCTACTCAATATCTCAAGGGGAGCTTTGGAATCATCAAATCCACATAGACTTCTCATTTAGTTTGAGAAAGAGAAGACTGCCATCTATTTTCTTTAACCTCTCTTGTACAGGGTTATTACTCCCTTAAAAAGTGAACTCTTTGGTGATAGGGCACCTGATCAAAAACCTATGTGTTTTTAGGCACCTGATCAAAAACCTGAAGGGTTTCTAGATCTACCTGAAGCGGATCTTGTGGTGATAGGGCACTTGATCAAAAACCTAAGTGGATTCCTACCAGGGTGGTAGAAGAGTGGATGTACCCAGATTTGGGGAACCACTATAATTTTCTTGTGTCGTCTGGTTTCTCATCTTTCTTTATTCTTACTGTGCTTTGTTTGCTTTTGTTTTTAATTCTCTTATACTTATAAGTAACACCTATTTTAATTCCGCTATAAAAATTAATTAAAAGTTTTTAATACTCTATTCACCCCCCTCTAGAGTAGATTTGATATATCCCCTCTCTTTCAATTGGTATCAGAGGGTCATTTATATTAGTTGTACAGGCAAATACCTGAACCTGAAGATCCTTAATAGATCCTCTTCTCTCCTTCTTTCTTTTTTTTATAAACCATGGCACAAAATAAAGATTATGCAATCACCAGACCTCCAGTATGCAACCTGAATAATTTTGTTCTCTTGAAGGCAAGAATCAAATTGTATATGAATTATATTGATGAGGATATCTTCAACTCTATTTTGACAGGTCCACCAGCTCCAGTGGCAACTACCTCAACAACATCAATAAGCTTAAATGTTGTTCCTCCTCCAGACTACAATGATGCTCAGAAAAAGGCTAAGATGGCTGATGCAAGGGCCATGAACATTCTGGCCCAAACTATATCAGATAAAATCTTCCAGAAGGTTGCTGAATGCACTTCAGCCAAGGCCATCTAGGATTCCTTAAACAAAATGGTTTCTGGATCTACAGATGAAAGAAAAGATAGGGGAGCTCATCTTATTTCTCAGTATGAAAACTTTAAGAAAGAAGAAACTGAACCAGTAGCTGAGATGTATAATAGACTCAACATCATTATTAATAAGCTGAAAACATTGGACAAAGACATCTCACTGACTGAGCTAAATGACAAGATACTCATGTGCTTTCCCAAGTCATGGGATTCCAGAATCTGGCATATCAAAGAAGGCAGAAGCATCAATTAGATCACAACTGAATCTCTATTGGGCAAACTCAAAAGCTTTGAGCAACTCCTCAAGACAAGAGAAGAAGAAGAACAGAAGATTTCTACCCCTCCAAGGAAGGATCAAAATATAGCATTCAAAGCCTCTGAAGAATCAGAAGCAACTCCTTCCAATGAAGAACTGATGAGTCTCTTTGAAAAGAGATTCTTCAAGATGGGAAGAAAAGATTTCAGAAGGAAGTCTTCAAGAAATGAAGATAAACCAAGGTATTACAAAACTTCAACTAAGGAGATTATTTGGTTTGGCTGAAGGAAACCTGGACACATCCTACCAGAATGTCCAGAGAATAAACACAAAGAAAGAAGAAAGGAGAAGGACTCTAGGAAACCCCATAGAAAACCATCCTCTCACAAGCACAAGAGGAATGAGAAAGGTTTCGTTACTGAAACCTTGAGTGAAACTGAAGAATCATCCTCCTCTAGCTCTAGTGAAGATGATGAAGAAGCGAATGCCAAAGAAATATGCTTAATGGCTATCAATGCTTCAGGTCATGTATTAGAAGTAGAAAAATCTGAAGAATATTCAGACTGTGATCAGGTAATAGAATCTTTTGATTTTACCTTTGAAGATATTAAAAATGATTTTAATTCTATGTGTAATGATCTTATAAGATCTGAGAAGGAAATTAAACTTCTCAGAGATAGACAACTTGAATATGATCACTTAGTATCAAAAAATATCAAATTATATAATGAATTGAATATGTATAGTGAACAAATCACATTTCTGAAAACTGAACTAAGTAAAGCAAAACAATTAAAAGAAACTTTAAATGGTAGAAGCCTACAGATGGTTGAAATCACTAGCACCCTAAATGCTAGATTAAACAAGAGTAAACTAGGTTTAGGTGCCTCATCTAGTGAACCACCAATAATCAAGAAAAATAACTTATCTCAACCAGTAAACCTCATTTCAGAAAAAGGTAAGAAAAATACTGAACCCATTGAAAAAGTGAACAAAGTATTAGAAGCAATTGAACTAGAAAAGCAGAAGAAATAAGATCAGAAAAATAAGTCTAAACAGAAATAGTTGAACCAAGATTGACGATCGCAGTACTTTTCGTCGAACACCGACCGACGATCTCTGAACCCAGAGATTGGGTTTAATTACTCAGGAAAGGGAGATCGACGATATCATCAAACATCGTCGATCAGAGATCGACGATCGTGGAACACAGATAGTAGCAACTATTATTCTGTGAACCGTGATCGACGAGATCAGAACTGGTCGTTGAACGCAGATCGACAATCTCTACATAAATTGTCGAACCCAGATCATGTTTACCGAAACCATAACTGTAACAAAATATTCTAATATCCAGAAACCAAAACATGTTAATCCATTTTCAAATTGGATAATCCCACCTAGAAAATTTCATCCCTTAGGTTATAAATGTCAACCTGTATGTTCCTTTATTTCCAGTTTCAAGTATGAAAAGAGATAAGGACCCAAGGTCACCTGGGTCCAGAACATTTAATCTGTTCTCTTGTAGGTGAAGACCTATCCTACCACACAGGATAAGTGGTATTTGGATAGTGGGTGCCCAAAGCACATGATAGGGAATAAGGACAACCTAACTAATTTCAAGTTCAAGCTAAGTCCAAAGGTGATCTTTGGAGATTCAAGCTTTGGTCAGGCAGAAGGCTATGGAAATTTTACTATTGGAGCTATCACATTCAGTAAAGTAGCTTATGTAAATGGTCTGAAACATAATCTGATATCCATAAGTCAGTTATGTGATGCAGGTTATGAGGTATGCTTCACTGAATCCAAATGCAATATCTCTTTAAATAGAAATATTATTTTATCTGGTTTTAGACAAGGTAATATATAGTTGGTTAACTTTAACTCTGCTAGTTCAGAAATTTGTTTATTTAATCAAGTTAGTAATAACAACACCCTTTGGCATAAAAGACTAGGCCATGTAAATCTTAGAAACATTACTAGGTTATCTAAAGACAACCTTGTTTGAGGATTGCCCTCTTGCCCCTATAAGAAGGAAAGCCTTTGCAGGGCTTGTCAGTTAGGCAAGCAAACTAAAAATAGTTTTAGATAAGTAAATAAGAGTGATTCACCTAGTATCCTGTACTTGCTTCATTTGGACCTTTTTGGACAAATTGTTATACAGAGCTTAGGAGGGAAGTTATATACTTTAGTTATTGTAGATGACTTCTCAAGGTTCACTTGATTTTTCTTATTAAGACACAAGTCTGATAACTTTAAAGTTCTTACAGACTTTATGAAATGCATAAGGATTAAGTATTCTACTCCAGTTGTTTTGTTCAGAAGTGATCATGGTAATGAGTTTGAATCTCTTCCCATGCAAGAATTTTATGAGAGAGAGGGTATTAGGCACTGTTTCTCTACTCCTAGAACTCCTTAATAATATGGGGGTAGTAGAAAGGAAAAATAGAACACTCATTGAAGCTGCAGGCACATTACTTGCAGATGCTCACATGCCTCTATCCTATTGGGTAGAAGCTGTAAGCATGACAAATTATGTCCTTAATAGAAGCTTGATACATAAACTTAAGGGCAAGACTCCCTATGAACTAGTTAAAGGGAAGAAACCTAAAATAGATTACTTTAGAATATTTGGTTGCATCTGTTACATTCATAATAACAACAAAACTTATCTTAGAAAGTTTGAAGCCAAAGCTGCAATGAGAATTTTTCTAGGATATTTCCAAGTCAGCAAGGCATATAGGATTTTCAATAAATCATCTTTAAAAATTGAAGAATATGTCCATATTACTTTTGATGAAGCTAATATATTTTACAAGGAGAAGGAAGCTTCTACCAGTAACTCTTTGCAGGTGCCCCAACTTTGTGAAAAATTGGATGATCTCAACCTTACTCAAAAGGTTACATCACAATACTCAACACAAGTTAATGAAGAAAGTAAAGAAGAAACTTTGGAAGTGGCTGAACTTCCTCCAATAGCTAACTCAATTCCACAAGAGGAATTATTTCCCCAAGCTGTTGTTGAACCAACTCCACCACCTGAACTTGTCATACTTAGAGATCACCCTACATCTCAAGTGATTGGAGACATAATAGCTGGTGTGCAGACAAGGCATCAACTCAACCAAGACTTGATGCATGCCTTCTTCTTATCTCAAATTAAGCCCCAATCCATTAAAGATGCTGAGCAAGATCCACACTGTATTATTGCAATGCAAGAGCAGGTTAACCAATTTGAGAGATGCAGAGTTTGGGACTTAGTTCCAAGACCCAAAGACTACCCAGTCCTTGAAACTAAGTGGGTTTTCAGGAATAAGCTTGATGCCCATGGATCAATCATAAGGAACAAAGCAAGACTTATAGCTCAAGGCTATAAGCAAGAGTAAGGAATTGACTATGATCAGACCTTTGCCCCTGTTGCAAGGCTAGAAGCAATCAGGATATTTCTTGCTTATGTTACATATAAGAAGTTCAAGGTATATCAAATGGATGTCAAGAGTGTCTTTCTCAATGGAGAACTAAATGAAGAAGTTTATATTGAACAACCTCTAGGTTTTATCTCTTCAACCCATCCCTCCTATGTTTTTAGATTGCATAAAGATCTCTATGGTCTAAAGCAAGCTCCAAGAGCTTGGTGTGAAACCTTAGCTAGCTTTCTCTTAGAATATAAATTTTCTAGAGGCATAGTAGATAGAACTTTATTTATTATACATCATCATAATAGAATCTTGTTAGTACAAATCTATGTAGATGATATTATATTTGGTTCTACTGATTCCAAACTATGCAAAAGGTTCTCTGACCTGATGCATTCTAAGTTTGAAATGAGTAGCATGGGTGTACTCTCTTACTTTCTTGGTTTCCAAGTGAAGCAATCACCTGATGGCATATTCTTATCTCAGTCCAAGTATACTAAGGAATTAGTAAAAAGGTTTGGGATGTCTGAAGCCTCAGCAATGAAAACACCCATGGCTTCCAATGTTGTGGTTGATTCTGATGAAAAAGGGAAACCTGTTGATCAGAAAACTTATAGGGTTATTATTGGATCCCTATTATACCTCACAGCAAGTTGACCAGACATCATGTTCTCTACATGTCTTTGTGCTAGGTTCCAAGTGAACTCTAAATTATCTCATCTAATTTTGCTAAAAATAATTTTGAGATATATAAAGGGTTGCCCTAATCTAGGACTCTGGTATCCAACAGAGTCAGAGTTTGAGTTAATTGGATACTTAAATGTTGACTATGCTGGATACAGAGTAGACAGAAAAAGCACATCAGGAACATGCCAGTTTCTTGGTGATAGGCTTGTGTCTTAGTTTTGTAAGAAGCAAACATCAGTGTCCACTTTAACTACAGAGGCTGAATACATTGCAGCTAGCAGTTGCTGCTCATAGATAATGTGGATTCAAAACTAATTGTTGGATTATGGATACAATCTATATAATTCAATTATATTTTATGATAGTACTAGTGCAATTTCTATTGCTTAAATCCAGTTAATCATTCTAGAACTAAGCATATAAAAATAAGGCATCATTTCATTTGAGATAGTATAGACAAAAAGAAAATTTATCTTTACTTTATCTCCACTGATTTTCAAAGAGCAGATATCTTCACCAAGCCTTTGGATGAAAAAAAACATTTATTCTTCTTAAATCAGCTTGGAATGATAAAATGGAGTAGATTAATTTATTTTCTGTCTGCATTTGAAGATCTGTTCACAAATCGTCGAACGGAGATCGATGATCGGAGAACTCATCTTGAGCCCTATCGTCGACCTGAGATCAACGACAGCTCTATGTGAAGCTAAAATCATCGACCAGAGTTAGACAACTTTTTTCTTCAGAAAATAAATCATCGACCTGAGATCGACGATCTGTTTTCCCTCTTCATTAAAAGGCCGACGATAATTTTTGTCTATAAATACGTCGTCGACCTATGATCGAAGTTTTCTTATCTTATCATAGGACAGAGCCCGACCTTTCGTATTCCAAAAGAAAAATCTATGTTAAGGTTTCTCGTCGTGCTCTATCCCGCGCCTTCCAAGTTCTCTTGCACTTGATCTTTGTTTTCTTTGCAGGACTCTAATGGCGATTTCAGCGTCCGTTCTTACTTTGATGAAGTTCGACACAGGTTTCGACATTGACATGGATTCCTTCAACCACTGCAATCAAATCTTCTTGGATATACTGAATCTCTTCAAAGAATAGAATCTGAAGAAGATAATGTCAAATAGGATCAAGCTTACAACATCTTAAATTAAAGAATGGGTTTAATCTTCAACATGTCCAGATGAATCGATTATGGTTGGAACTATTTCTGGAACCCAGGTTATTTTAACTCCAACTATACTTTCTGAAAATTTTGAATTAGTAAATGGAGAAGATGCTCTAGAACTAGATACCTCTGAGTATAGTTTAATGCTGATAAGAATGGGTCATCCAGAAGGAACACCATCAAAACTGCTTAAGAAAAATCTGTCTGTAGAATTTAAATTCTTGGCAGATGTTGTTGATAAAGTTCTGATGGGCAAGCATATAGCTCATATAACATTAACAAGCAGCAGTTCTCTGTGATGTCTGCTGTAGTTAATAAGAAATCTATTAACTTGGCAGCTCTTTTCTTTGAGTTAATTAGAAGGAAAAACTCTAAGAAAGAGGTTTGTTTTGGGATAATATTGGGAATATTTCTCTAGGATAATGCACCTGAATTGCTTGTATCCCAGATCCAATTCATAAATGCAAGTAAAAGGTTGGACTCCTCTCTATTTGCAAAGTAGGAGAGGACCATTCCTAGGCCTTCCAGTGCCTCCAGGACTTCTGAGGATACATGAGCTAATGCAGCTACTTCCCCAACCCCAGAAGATGTTCCTTTCTTTGTCTCAACCTCAGTTCCCTCAGCCCTTGCCTCCCAAATCCAATCCTCGCCAGTTCTTTCACCTCCACCTCCTGCTTTACCTATCCAAATTTAGAACTCCCCCAGATCATCCTGTATCTCCTCATGCAGATCATCATGAATCTCCTCAGCATATTACTTCTCCCATCATTTCTCCATCATTATCCTCTCAGATTCCCGCTGAGCCCATCCAAAAGGATGTTCCATCATCATCTCTTCCCTCTAATGTTCCTCTATCCTCCCCTTTTCATGAGTTCACCCATACAGATTTCCCTTCTGCATTCTCAGTTTGCTCAAATTGTGGACATCAAACTCCTTACACCTCCTCTGAGCCTGAACCCATATACCTAAATTTATCAGATATAGCTCAAGATCTTCTGAAATTCATTTGTACCCCCGTAGAGCATCTTATAGCACAAGCTATAGCTCCTCGTTCATCTCTCCTCGTTTTCTGCAGTAATTTAAGGAATTTTTTTTGAATCTCAAAAAGAGATATTCAAACTAGTTAATTGACAGACAAACAGATTCAAAAATAGTCTCTCAGAGAACACAAGCATTTTTCTACAATAGCTCTCAAAACTCTCCATTCTGCTCTATGAAAACAGAAGAAGAACAACACATTTTCATCTTGAATCTTCTTCTTCAGTTTTATCTTCATGAATCTACAGAGACAGAAAATCAACATCATTCTACAGATTCTGAAGAGCAAGAACACTAGTCTATTGAAGACCTACACCCTGGACAAAGCTTCCATCTTCCTGAATCTACTCAATATCAGAGGGGGAGCTTTGGCCTCATCAAATCCACATAGTATTCTCATTTGCTTTGAGAAAGAGAAGACTGCCATCTATTTTCTTTAACCTCTCTTGTACAGGGTTATTACTCCCTTCAAAAGTGAACTCTTTGGTGATAGGGCACCTGATCAAAAACCTATTGGTTTTTAGGCACCTGATCAAAAGCTTGAAGGGTTTCTAGATCTACCTGAAGCAGATCTTGTGGTGATAGGGCACCTGATCAAAAACCTAAGTGGATTCCTACCAGGGTGGTAAAAGAGTGGATGTACCTAGATTTGGGGAACCACTATAATTTTCTTGTGTCGTCTGGTTGATCATCTTTCTTTATTCCTGCTGTGCTGTGTTTTCTTTTATTTTTAATTCTCTTATACTTATAAGTAACACCTATTTTAAATCCGCTATAAAAATTAACTAAAAGTTTTTAATACTCTATTCACCCCCCTCTAGAGTCAATATCATCTATCCCCTCACTTTAAATTGGTATCAAAGGGAGGTTTCTATTGGTTGTATAGGCTAACACCTGAACCTGAAGATCCATGATAGATCCTCTTCTCTCCTTCTTTATTTTTTATAAACCATGGCACAAAATAAAGATTATGTAAGAACTAGACCTCCAGTTTGCAACTTAAATAAGTTTGGCATCTAGAAGGAAAGAATCAAGATTTACATGAACTCTATTGATGAAGATATCTATACTTCTATTTTGACAGGACCACCAACTCCAATTATTGCATTAACAAGCCTGAATGCATTCTCTCCACCAGAATACAATGATGCTCAGAAAAAGGCTAAGATTGTTAATGACAGAGCCATGAACATCTTGGCTCAAACTATATCTGATGACATCTTTCAGAAAGTTGCTGAATGCAACTCAGTAAAAGGCAGTTGGGACTCACTAAACCAAATGGTTGTTGGATCTGCAGATGAGAGAAAGGATGGAAGAGCCCATCTTCTATCTCTTTATAAAAACTTCAAGAAGGTGGAAACTGAACCAGTAGCTGAGATATATAATAGACTCAGCATCATTATTAATGAGTTGAAAACATTGGACAAAGACATCTCACTAACTGAGCTAAATGACAAGATACTCATGTGCTTTCCCAAGTCATGGGATTCAAGAATCTGGCCTATAAAATAAGGCAAAAGCATCAATGAGATCACAACTGAATCTCTGTTGGGCAAGCTCAAGAGCTATGAGCAGCTCCTCAAGATAAGAGAAGAAGAAGAACATAAGATTTCTACCCCTCCAAGGAAGGATCAAAATATAGCATTCAAAGACTCTAAAGAATAAGAAGCAACTCCCTCCAATGAAGAACTAATGAGCCTCTTTGCAAAGAGATTCTTCAAGATGGGAAGAAAAGATTTCAGAAGGAAGTCTTCAAGAAATGAAGATAAACCAAGGTATGACAAAACTCCAACTAAGGAGATTATTTGCTTTGCCTGCAGGAAACCTGGACACATCTTACCAAAATGACCAGAGAATAAACACAAAGAAAGAAGAAAGGAGAAGGACTCTAGGAAACACCACAGCAAACCATCCTCCCACAAGCACAAGAGGAAAGAGAGGTTTCGTTGTTGAAACTTGGAGTGAAATTGAAGAATCATCCTCCTCCAGCTCTAGTGAAGATGACGAAGAAGCAAATGCCAAAGAAATATGTTTAATGGCTATCAATGCTTCAGGTCATGTATTAGAAGTAGAAGAATCTGAAGAAAATTAAGACTGTGATCAGGGAATAGAATCTTTTGATTTTACCTCTGAAGAATTTAAAAATGATTTTAAATCTGTGTAATGATCTTATAAGATCTGAGAAGGAAATTAAACTTCTCAGAGATAGACAACTAGAATATTATAACTTAGTATTAGAAAATATCAAATTAAATTATGAATTGAATATGTATAGTGAACAAATCACATTTCTTAAAACTGAACTAAGTAAAGCAAAACAATTAGAAGAAACTTTAAATGGTAGAAGCCTACAAATGTTTGAAATCACTAGCACCCTAAATGCTAGATTAAACAAGAGTAAACTAGGTTTAGGTGCTTCATCTAGTGAACCACCAATAATCAAGAAAATAACTTATCTCAACCAGTAAACTTTATTTCAGATAAAGGCAAAAAGAATACAGAGCAGGTAGAAAAAGTTAATAAGGTATTAAAACAAATTGAATTAGAAAAGCAGAAGAAACAAGATCAGAAAAAAAGTCTAAACAGAAATCGTTGAAACAAGATCGACGATCGCAGTACTTTTCTTCGAACGCCGACCGACGATCTCTGAACCAGGAGATTGGGATTAAATACTCAGGAAAGGTAGATCAACGATATCATCAAACATCGTCGATCAGATATCGACGATCGTGGAACACAGATAGTAGCAACTATTATTCTGTGAACCGAGATCAGCGAGATCAGCACTGGTCGTCGAACGCAGATTGATGATCTCTACATAAATCGTCGAACCCAGATCATGTTTACCAAAACCATAACTGTAACAAAAATTCTATTATCCAGAAACCAAAACATGTTAATCCATTTTCAAATTGGGTAATTCCACCTAGAAAATTTGTCCCCTTAGGTTATAAATGCCAACCTGTATGTCCGCTGCAATCAAATCTTCTTGGATATACTGAATCTCTTCAAAGAACAAAAATCTAAAGAAGATAATGTCAACCAGGATCAAGCTTCCAGCATCTGAAATTAAAGAATGGGTTTACTCTTCAACATCTCCAGATGAATCGACTATGGTTGGAACTATTTCTAGAACCCAGGTTACTCTAACTCCAACTATACTTTCTGAAGTTTTTGAATTAGTGAATGGAGAAGATGCACTAGAAATAGATACCTCTGAGTATAGTTCAATGCTGATAAGAATGGGTCATCCAGAAGGAACACCATCAAAACTTCTTAAGAAAAATCTGAAAGTGGAAAGTTGTCTATCTAAATCACCTAGAGGGGGGGTGAATAGGTGAGATGTGCATTTAATGCAGAATAAAAATTTAGCAACTAGCACAAATAAATAAGCGAGCAATCACACAGACGATAAGAGATTTATAGTGGTTCCCCGATCTTGGGTACGTCCACTTTCCTCACCGATCTAGCAAATCACTAGACTCGGCTACTCCCTTATCTCGGATTGCAAACCAATCCTACACCTCGGAACCATGTTCCTACAAAAATCGATCCAAATGGATCTACACTCGGAAGATAAAAACTTCCTACCACTCGGAGAACAACGCTCCTACACTCGGAGAATAATCTCATACAAGATTTAAAAATAGAGTTTGAAAATACAAACATAAATATTCTCAGATCTGAAAGAATTTGTCTCTAGGTCTTCTTCTTGAATCGTTGCGGCTCTTTCAGAATTTGTAGAAGAAGATCCTTTGAAAATATGACCTGAGAAGGCTTGAATCTACTCGATCAAGGAGAGAAAAAACGATTCCTTAATCAGCAGATCTTCTAGATCGAATGCAGAGAGATCGATCTTGACGAGAGCGGCGGCTTCAGAATGTCGTTCTTGAGAATAGTCGGCCGAACCAGTAACTTAGGAAAGTACGGAATCCGCTCTTAAAAGATTCTTCTTTTTCTTTTCTGCTTAGGGTTTTGTCTTAGTGAAAAGACTTTATATAGGATTACCCTTACGGCTAGAAAAGATATTAATGACGACACTGGACCAATCACGTCGAGTTATTTGAAATTTTGGTCGATCTGGACTTAGAAAACAAATTTCCTGGAAAGTCGACTTAGTTCTCGAGAAGTGGCTATAGTTCTCGAGAACTAGGATCTGAGTTCTCGAGAACTGTCAAGACTTCTCCGAAACTAAATTCTTTAGAAGTGGTTTGGACTACTCGAGAACACAAGGTTTAGTTCTCGAGAACTAATTGACTTCTCGAGAATAAACACTACTTTCATGAACTTCTCGAGAACAAGCACTTAGAAACTTTTCTGAACTTCTCGAGTACAAAGAGGAAGACTTCTCGAGAACTGAGAGAGGACTTCTCGAGAACTAAAGAAGACTTCTCGAGAACTTAACTTAGAAAAATTTCTGAGGCAAATCCTGACTATTAAGGAAATTGAGCTTGCAGTTCTCGAGAACTGAAGCCAAGCTTCTCGAGAACAAGTAAGACTTCTCGAGAACTATACCTTAGGCTTTTCGAGAACTGGCCAAGACTTCTCGAGAGAAAAGAGGACTTCTCAAGAACTATAACTTAGAAAATTTCTTGAATCTATTCAGACTTCTCGAGACCTCGAACCTGGGCTTCTCATGAACTTTGTAGTTAAGCTTCTCGAGAACTATGAGAGCTTCTCGAGAACTAAACTACACTTCTCGAGAACTCTGAAGTTGCTTCTCAAGAACTGGACTTAGATAATTTTCAAGAATTTTAGAGAATGTTTTCTTCTGGTCCTGTCTTCATCCCATGCTCCCAATGTTTGAACATGAAGTGTATCTCCAATTGAGAGGCTACACATGAGTCAACACTTTGGATCATATAGTTAGGGATTACACTATATGGTCCTGTGTTCCTGACCCACTGTAGACTGACATTGGCCTACACTTAGACCTGAGAATCTACAAACATTCAACTAGAACAGGATATCAAATACAACTTAATTCATCTTAGTTCAAGGGTGACTTCATTCAAATCTGGGTTATTGTTAATGCAATACCCAACAATCTCCCCCTATTTGTAGAAGCCAGAACCCTCTACACTAAGGTGAATTATCATAATGAAGAAAGAATTGGAAGAAGTAAATTGAATAAAATGCAAAGACAGATTAATTAAAGGCACAATATGCAAAACTAGGAATTGTATATATAAGTAATGTTTTAGAATCAATCAACATCCATTTCCTCAAAAATCCTCAAAAACAAAACATCATGAATCATTCTTTGCTTTGCAGTTGCCTGTCTTGCTTTTCTTACTGCCTCCTATGATAACTGAAAGGCTTAAGATTGTACCTTGCGGGCTTTAGAGGAGCTTTAGGATTATTCTTTCCATATTCTCTGTCATATATCCTCCTTTTGGTCATGGACTTTTCATATAACTCCCACTCAACTGAGCTGTAGTGAAGATTTCTATTCTCATTAAAGTCCATGACTAGTTTAAGAGTATCAAGAATTAGAGCTTTGGAAGTAGGGCTCCAAACTTCAGTAAATTCCTTTGCTTTTCTTCTTTCTACCTCTGGCGTGGGAACAGATTTGCTAGCAGAAGGACCTTCCCCATACTTCCTTTTCTTGGGGATGTGAACCTCTGGTAGATCTTGAGGAATAATGTCATCCCAAACTTGGGAATAGGAAGCTGGAGGAGGTGCCTGATATTCTGGTCTAGGAGAGAATGTAGGCATTTGAGGATGAGGCACTTGGCTGGACTCACTTTGAGCAAGAGGATTTAAGTGATGAGGAATAATGTTGGGGTCAGCCTGAAAATTTGGGAAGATCTGGTTGTGCATCCAGACAGTTGTATCATATGTATGGAATTTTACTGATTGAATCTGTTCTAAAACATCCTTACTGATTGCAGTTAATTTCTCATTCCAGATAGTTTTTGCATTTGCAGTAAGCTTTTCTACCTATTCTTTCACTATGGTCTCCCCCTTTCTGATTTCTACCGATAGCTGGTCTATGGTGTCTTCTTTGAAAGTTCCAACTTCATTGCATACTTTCATGAAATTCTCTTCAGCTCTCTTGTCCAACTGAATTTGATTGTTTGCAAGGGTGACAGATTGGTCCATGACTTGACCAATGCTGGTGATGGTGTGATCTATGGCTTTGCCTCCAATTCTGAACAATTGTTTGAGAGAATCAGTGTTGGCTTGAATCTTTGTAAATCCTCTGCTCATTTCTTTCTCAAGGGAAGTTACCTGAATCTTTAACAGTCTGAAGAGATTCATCAAAATATTTCCTCTAGTTAGCTAACATTTCTTCAATCTTTGACAGAATATCTGAATTTGCAATTACAGTAGCAGCAGCAGCAGGAGCAGGAGTGGTAGAATCAATCTGAGGTGGTGGAGGAGCTTTCCATGGGGGTATTTCTTCTAGTATTACAGAGCTCTGGGCTCTTATAATATGAGATACTATATCTCCCTCCTCATCAACAAATCTAGGAAGGGAGAAATCAAGATTCCGTAGAGGGGCTTCCACCTCCTCAGGGGCTTGCACATCCTCTTCAAATAGAACGGTGGTCTCTACTGGAGTTGATTCTTTTCTAGGAGAGGGAGAAGTAGTAGCTTGGGGTGAGGGTTCTCTGGATGGGTCTTCAGGGAGATCTTTGGAAAGGGGGGAAAGAGGTTCTTTTAAGGTGAGCTCTTCTATCATCTTATCTATAGCTTCATTTGTGTCTTTGAGAATATCTTGGGATAGAAAATCTGATAGGTTTGGAACTAGAGATACTTCCACAGGGCTCCTGACAGGAGATCTCACTGGGCTTCTTAGAGGAGATCTGGCTGGAGGAGTAGGAATTCTGATACCTGAGGAAGAGTGTGCCGGCTCCCCCTCAGTTGCTGCACCAGATGGTTCAGCAACATGATGTAGAGGAGGAGATGGGTTCCTCACCTCTGAGATAGAAGCTCCAACTTCTTTAGCTATGTGCCTTGGGTTTTTCAGCTTTAACTCCCATTTCTGGATGGAGACTAAGGAAATCTTCTTCAGGTGGTGAATCGGTGTACCTTTGGAGGTTTTGAAGGTAACAGGATCAATCTCTCACAAAATCAATAAGATTATCCTTGTAAATTTGGGAGCTTGAATGCTGTCCCTGATCAACTCAAATACCATCATGCCAAACTAAAATTTCTTCCTTGATACAATGGCTGTCATTACTCCAAATAGATCATTAGTAATGAAACTAATCGACCCTGTTTTGCACCATAAGATTTTTCCAATAATGTCTGCAAGAAATTTCCCTACACCATTGAAAAGGTTTCTCCTTAAGGAGTTGAATTCCTCAGAAACTCCATAGAAGGAGTAGGTCCTGTCATAGTCTTCCAAAGTTAGGTCATCTTCCTCATCTACAACGGGCATTCTCAGAAGCTGGGAAAATATTGTCTTGTTCAACTTTATATTGATCCCTCTAACTTGAGTTTTAAGAATCTTACCATTCCTTTTCACCTTAGCATTCTTGAAGAACTCCTCAACATCAGGAAAGAGAATCTTGTAGGGTTCTGTCAAAATGAACATGAGGTCGGCGGTTTCGAGAAGAAAGAGAAGGTTCTGGAAATCGTCTGAAATCTCTGCAATTCCTATGACTACCAGTTCGCTGCTGACTCTAATCTTAGAAACCTGCGCCATGAAAGCTGACGGTGGCAGCGGACTGAGCGCGAGACTACGGCGAAGACAGAGGTTTCTTACGGCGGAAGACGAAGAGTTTTGAGAGAAATGATTTTGAAATGGCGGTTGATTTAAGATTTCTAAAATATTATATATATATATAGAACCCTAGTAATGTCAATTATGAGTCTAATTAACCTTGGATTAGGACAGAAATCAAGTGGTTTTCGAAATAGAAGAGTTATCAAAAATCGGCAAAATGACGGGCCATTTCTCGAGAGACAAGCTTTAGTTCTCGAGAAGTGGAAGATAGTTCTCGAGAAGCGAGGATGGTTCTCGAGAACTGGCAGATAGTTCTCGAGAGGCAAGCTTTAGTTCTCGAGAACTTGCAGATAGTTCTCGAGAAGTAAGTACGATTCTCGAGAACTGGCAGATAGTTCTCGGGAAGTGAGTATGGTTCTCGAGAGCTATCCTTCTACTTGAGAAATTCTTACCTTTTTGGAGATTCCTCGATTCTTAAGCCTTTGAATAGATCACCTTGGCCTAATCTTCCTTGTTCAGTAGCCCAAGTTCAGTTTTGAAGAAATTAAACTTGGTATCGTCCAGCGGCTTTGTGAAAATAGCTGCAACTTGCCGATCTGTCGGCACGTACTGCAGATCCACATCCCCTTGCTCCACATGCTCCCGGATGAAGTGGTATCTCAGCTAGATGTGCTTTTTCCGGCTGTGTGAGACTAGGTTGTTTGCGATTGCGATTGTGCTGGAGGAGTCACAGAACAATGGAATGTCCTTGACCTTCATATTGTAATCCTCGAGCTGGTTCTTTAGCCAAAGCAACTGTGCACAACAACTACCGACAGAAATGTATTCTGACTTGGCCGTTGAGATTGCGACACAGTTTTGATTTTTGCTGCTCCAAGAGATAAGCCTTCTTCCTAGGAATTGGCAAGTCCCAGAAGTGCTTTTCCTGTCGTCTTTGCTTCCTGCAAAATCTGCATCTGAAAATCCAATAAGTTCACTATCATTACTTCTTGGGTACCATAAGCCAAGATTTGGTGTACCTTTAAGGTATCTCAAAATTTGCTTTGCAGCAATATAATGAGATTCCTCAGAGTTCACCTGAAATCTAGCATATACACATGTTGAAAACATTATATCTGGTCTACTTGCGGTAAGGTAGAGCAAGGACCCAATTATGCTTCTGTACTTGGTTTCATCAAAAGGTTTCCCTTTCTCATCCTTGTCCAGAGACATAGCTGAGGCCATTGGAGTCCTCATAGAGGTTGCATTCTCCATTCCAAATTTCTTAAGTAGCTCTTTGGTGAACTTGTTCTGTGAGATGAAAATATCATCCTCAGATTATTTCACCTGAAGCCCTAAGAAATACTTCAGATCTCCCATATTGCTCATTTCAAACTTCCCTTGCATAAGTTTAGAAAACTTCTTGCAGAGGTTATTATCCGTAGAGCCAAAAATAATGTCATCGACATAGATTTGCACTAGCAAAATCTTGCCATTTATTTCCCTAAGAAATAATGTCTTGTCTATCTTTCCTCTTGTGAACTTGTTCTCAAGAAGAAAGCTAGACAACGTCTCATACCAAGCTCGAGGGGCTTGTTTAAGACCATATAATGCTTTCTGTAGTAAATAAACATGATTAGGAAAAGTTGAGTCAATAAAACCTGGCGGTTGCTCTACATACACTTCTTCCTTTATGGCACCATTCAGGAAGGCAGATTTTACATCCATCTTATAGAAGGTAAAGCCCTTAAGTGTAGCATAAGCAAGGAATAACCTGATCGCCTCCAGTCTTTCCACTGGAGCATACGTTTGATCGAAGTCGATTCCTTTTTCTTGACGATAGCCCTAGGCAACGAATCTGGCTTTTTTATTTATAATAGTTCCATCTTCGTCCATCTTTTTCCGGTAGACCCATTTTGTCCTGATGACGTTCTTACTCTTGGGTCTTGGAACAAGTGTCCAAATTTTGCAACGTTTGAACTGATTTAACTCTTCTTCTATGGCTAGAATCCAGGATGCATCCGAGTTTGCTTCCTCGAACTTCTTAGGTTCAACCTGTGATAGAAAACTTAAGAATAAATTCTCGTTAATTGTTCCTCTCTAAGTCCTGACACCATCCCGGGGATCTCCTATGATCTGGTCCAAGGGATGATCCTTCAGGTGTCTGATCTCTAGAGTCCTTGCATCTGGGATCTCTTCAGCCACTAGAGTTGCATCTTTAGCTTGGATGAATTCTTCATCTTGATCATCTACCTCTCCAATCGGGGTTGTAGAGGTGATCTTGATAAACTTTTCATCATTATCTTCAGTAGGTTCATCCAGGCTGAGTTCCTTTATCTTTGTACCTGCATCTTCAATGAGCATACTAGAAGAGCTGCTTTGCAACAAACTCGTCTCATCAAATACAATGTGTATCTATTCTTCTACCACCAGAGTTTTTCTATTAAATACTCTATAGGCCTTACTATGGCTACTATAACCTACAAAAATATGTTCAAAGCTTTTCTCGCTAAACTTGGTAGTTTGATACTTGCCGTTGTTAAGTATGAAGCACTTACAACTAAAGATTCTAAAATATGAAATGGTTGGTTTCCTGCCTTTTAGAAGTTCGTAAGGGGTCTTATCATGGTTCTTGTTAATGAGTGCTAGATTTTGCATGTGACAAGCGGTGTTGACGGCTTTAGCCCAGAAGTACTCTGGAAGTTAGGCATCACTCAACATATTCCAGCAAGCCTCTATGAGTGTTCTGTTCCTTCTCTCAGCTACTCCATTTTGCTGTGGAGTGCGAGGAGAAGAAAACTCATGAAAGATACCTTGACTTTCACAATATCCTGTCATGGCCCCAGACTTGAATTCTGTTCCATTGTCACTTCTGATTTTGACTATGGAGCAGTTGTATTCATTCTGGACTTGCCTAACAAAATTAGTGAAAATATTGAAGGTATCTGACTTGTGTTTCAGAAAGAACACCCACGCAAAGCGCGAGTAATCATCCACAATAACCAACGTATATTCCTTACCTCCCAAACTTCTAACTTGCATTGGACCGAACAAGTCCATATGAAGAAGCTGTAAGCTTCTATTAGAATCCTTGCCTATAATGCTTTTAAATGAACTTCTTGTTTGCTTGCCTTTTATACAGGCATGACAAGGGCAATCCTTAATGCACTTGACATTAGGGGAATCACGTACTAAGTTCTGAGAGAATAGTTTATTAATAGTTTTGAAATTAATATGTGCTAGTCTCTTGTGCCATTGGTCAGCAAGAGATGCATTACTTTTTGTTAAAAGACATACTGGTGTAGAAGAGTCTATACAGATGAAATTTAAACAGAAAATATTTCTGTTTCAAGTGCCTGATAAAATAGTTTCCATGTTGTCAACCGATTTTATCAAACACTTGTCAGCATGAAATTAATCCACATATCCTTTGTCGCATAGTTGGCTTATGCTGATGAGATTGTGTTCCAATCCTTCAACATAGGCTACATCCCAAAAAGATACGTTACCGTTAGTAATCATACCGTAGCCTTTGGTAATTTCTTGGTCTGAACCTCCAAAGATGACCTTTGGTCCATTCAACGCCGGTGATAAGTTCTGGAGTAGGCTACTTATTCCGGTCATATGCCGAGAACATCCACTGTCCAAATACCAGATTGGCATTTTAATGGCCTGTGTACGTACCTGCAATTATAATCACTTAGCCTTAGGAACCCAAACACGTTTGGGTCCTTGGTCTCGAGTTAGAATTGATGTAGTGACGACTGTGATTCAGACGTGACTACAATACGGACTCCTAAACGTTACCGAATAAGAAATAAAAAGAGAGAACGCCGACCAAAAGCGAACGAAAAGGGGTCGGTTGGTTCCCAAAATCCGGGACTCGATACTACGTCCTTAGGACCTACCTCTCCAACAAGCACACAACTCACCGTAAGCTGGACTCGATACAACGTCCTTAAGACCTACCTCTCCAACAAGCACACAACTCACCGCACCTACACAAGCATCTATTCATTTCAATATAGCCGTTTCAAGCGCAGCAATAGTTTATTTCGGAGCGGCGGAAAACCTTTAAGAGCGATCGAAATACGAGTCGTGATTAATTCCCTTGTTGGCACATAAAGTGCGCCGAACGGAAGAGCAAATCGAGGCTAGGGCACGTTGCACTCCCAAGACGGATCTACCCGTTCCGGACAACAAGAGATTCAATAACAACACCGTCAAATTCAGATTTTGCAAGCGACGGATTTAAAAATCACGGAAAAAACGGTGCATGAAAAACCTCCACAATTCTAAAGCAAGAATCACACAAAGGGAAGAGTTTACCCAATCGGGATGAAATTTCACACAAAGATAAGGTGGGAGAATCACTCTCTCCATGGATCCGCAGGCGTCACACCGAACGGTTTACAACCTTCTTCCACGGAGTCGCACCAAGGAAGCCGCGCCGGAGTCGCACCAAAGCGGATGGAGGGAGCAAGGAGGGGCGGCGGCTTCACACCACCACAAGGGGGAGGCGGCTTGGATTCTCTCCTTTTGGCCGAATTCCTCAATGGGAGGGAAATTTAGGTTTCAATCTTCAATCATCTTATTCCTCATAATCACCTCCTTAAATAGGAGTTTACAATAACTCTTAGCCCTCCATGATGGAGATGTAATCTCATCCATCCAAAAGGCTAAATGCACACCAAAATAAAATATTGTTCTAAATGAAAAATAACACATACCATGAATATAAAATTATCACTTAAACATAGGATAATTTTATATTCCCAAAATATAAAATAAAGTGCATGAAAATAATAAAATTAGGCTAATTTTTCATGGCGGTTTTAGCACGCCGCGGGCGGAGGTGGTAGCGTGCACTTCCTTCGGCGTCATCACGGCATCTCAGATCTTTATGTCGTAGCGCCTCGGCAACCGGGTCATCATCAAGTAGCGGTGGCGCTGCATCAATCCTCCCCCACTCAAAATCACGTATCTCTGATGCGTGAGTGGAGAGAGAGCGGTGGAGAAGCTCGGTATCCAAACGTTGAAGCTCTGTCGCGAGTACCCAAGAGTCGTCCGAAGGGGGGTGGTCACGCCAACGGACGAGGAAGCGGTAAGTAGTACCATCTGGAATAGTGAATGGTTCCGCAGCGAGTATCATATCTGGAGTGAGAAATGTCCTTGGGAACCTGGGAAACATGTCAGCAGTAGGAGTAAATGAAGATAACGCACCATCCGATGTTATACCTGCGGGGACCGAAGGAGAGAGATCATCCGAACTACCACTCCCCAACCCATTAGAATTTTCAGTGGAGGGAGAAGACGACAGAGAATTCAACTCAGGTGGAGGTAAAACAAACAGCGTCAAATCCGAGACATTAAAAATAGGGGAGATACCCCAATCAGCCGGCAAATCCAAAACGAAAGCGTTGTCACCTAGTTTCTTGATAATCTGAAAAGGGCCGGCGCGCTTCGGTGCCAACTTCTTAATGGTGCCAGATGGCAAGCGTTCGAGAACTAACCGGACTAGGACCAAATCGCCAACTTTAAAGTGCAACACCCTCCTATGTAAATTAGCGTGCGACTGATAAGACTCGTATTGAGCAGTCAAGGTAGCTCGTATACGTGCATGTAAGTCATGAATATGTTGGGCGAAGGATTGTGCAAACTGACTTGTCTTGTATGTTGGGGGCAACGGTACCAAGTCAATAGGCACAGGGCCTTGTATCCATGGACAATCTCGTTTGGTGACAGACCAGTAGACCGATTTTTGGAATTATTATAAGCTAATTTGGCGTGGGGAAGAATAAGATCCCACGTGCCTTTGTGATCGCTTACGAGGCATCTAAGAAGGCTACCCAAGCTTCGATTATCAAAAACCAAACCATTCACATAACGGTGGAAGACTATTCGAAACAACCTCGCAAGTAATTTAAAGGACGCATTTAGAAGGGTCAAGAAATTAAAAATTAAAAATTAGGCGCATTTTTAATTTCTTGACCCTTCTAAATGCGTCCTTTAAATTACTTGCGAGGTTGTTTCGAATAGTCTTCCACCGTTATGTGAATGGTTTGGTTTTTGATAATCGAAGCTTGGGTAGCCTTCTTAGATGCCTCGTAAGCGATCACAAAGGCACGTGGGATCTTATTCTTCCCCACGTGCCTTTGTGAATTAGGCGCATTTTTAATTTCTTGACCCTTCTAAATGCGTCCTTTAAATTACTTGCGAGGTTGTTTCGAATAGTCTTCCACCGTTATGTGAATGGTTTGGTTTTTGATAATCGAAGCTTGGGTAGCCTTCTTAGATGCCTCGTAAGCGATCACAAAGGCACGTGGGATCTTATTCTTCCCCACGCCAAATTAGCTTATAATAATTCCAAAAATCGGTCTACTGGTCTGTCACCAAACGAGATTGTCCATGGATACAAGGCCCTGTGCCTATTGACTTGGTACCGTTGCCCCCAACATACAAGACAAGTCAGTTTGCACAATCCTTCGCCCAACATATTCATGACTTACATGCACGTATACGAGCTACCTTGACTGCTCAATACGAGTCTTATCAGTCGCACGCTAATTTACATAGGAGGGTGTTGCACTTTAAAGTTGGCGATTTGGTCCTAGTCCGGTTAGTTCTCGAACGCTTGCCATCTGGCACCGTTAAGAAGTTGGCACCTAAGCGCGCCGGCCCTTTTCGGATTATCAAGAAACTAGGTGACAACGCTTTCGTTTTGGATTTGCCGGCTGATTGGGGTATCTCCCCTATTTTTAATGTCTCGGATTTGACGCTGTTTATTTTACCTCCACCTGAGTTGAATTCTCTGTCGTCTTCTCCCTCCACTGAAAATTCTAATGGGTTGGGGAGTGGTAGTTCGGATGATCTCTCTCCTTCGGTCCCCGCAGGTATAACATCGGATGGTGCGTTATCTTCATTTACTCCTACTGCTGACATGTTTCCCAGGTTCCCAAGGACATTTCTCACTCCAGATATGATACTCGCTGCGGAACCATTCACTATTCCAGATGGTACTACTTACCGCTTCCTCGTCCGTTAGCATGACCACCCCCTTCGGACGACTCTTGGGTACTCGCGACAGAGCTTCAACGTTTGGATGCCGAGCTTCTCCGCCGCTCTCTCTCCACTCACGCATCAGAGATACGTGATTTTGAGTGGGGGAGGATTGATGCAGTGCCACCGCTACATGATGATGACCCGGTTGCCGAGGCGCTACGACATAAAGATCTGAGATGCCATGATGACGCCGAAGGAAGTGCACGCTACCACCTCCGCCCGCGGCGTGCTAAAACCGCCATGAAAAATTAGCCTAATTTTATTATTTTCATGCACTTTATTTTATATTTTGGGAATATAAAATTATCCTATGTTTAAGTGATAATTTTATATTCATGGTATGTGTTATTTTTCATTTAGAACAATATTTTATTTTGGTGTGCATTTAGCCTTTTGGATGGATGAGATTACATCTCCATCATGGAGGGCTAAGAGTTATTGTAAACTCCTATTTAAGGAGGTGATTATGAGGAATAAGATGATTGAAGATTGAAACCTAAATTTCCCTCCCATTGAGGAATTCGGCCAAAAGGAGAGAATCCAAGCCGCCTCCCCCTTGTGGTGGTGTGAAGCCGCCGCCCCTCCTTGCTCCCTCCATCCGCTTTGGTGCGACTCCGGTGCGGCTTCCTTGGTGCGACTCCGTGGAAGAAGGTTGCAAACCGTTCGGTGTGACGCCGGCGGATCCGTGGAGAGAGTGATTCTCCCACCTTATCTTTGTGTGAAATTTCATCCCGGTTGGGTAAACTCTTCCCTTTGTGTGATTCTTGCTTTAGAATTGTGGAGGTTTTTCATGCACCATTTTTTCCGTGATTTTTAAATCCGTCGCTTGCAAAATCTGAATTTGACGGTGTTGTTATTGAATCTCTTGTTGTCCGGAACGGGTAGATCCGTCTTGGGAGTTCAACGTGCCCTAGCCTCGATTTGCTCTTCCGTTCGGCGCACTTTATGTGCCAACAAGGGAATTAATCACGACTCGTATTTCGATCGCTCTTAAAGGTTTTCCGCCGCTCCGAAATAAACTATTGCTGCGCTTGAAATGGCTATATTGAAATGAATAGATGCTTGTGTAGGTGCGGTGAGTTGTGTGCTTGTTGGAGAGGTAGGTCTTAAGGACGTTGTATTGAGTCCGGCTTACGGTGAGTTGTGTGCTTGTTGGAGAGGTAGGTCCTAAGGACGTAGTATCGAGTCCCAGATTTTGGGAACCAACCGACCCCTTTTCGTTCGCTTTTGGTCGGCGTTCTCTCTTTTTATTTCTTATTCGGTAACATTTAGGAGTCTGTATTGTAGTCACGTCTGAATCACGGTCATCACTACATCAAGAATACTCCCCCTACGAGTATTAGCCTCATGAGTGGTCATTCTCACGTTGCTAACTTAAGGAGTTGCAGCATTTCTAGGATTGAACCAACAATCTATGGCAAAGTGACCAACTCTACCACAACACCAACAATCGAATCTGTTGTATCTTTGCCTTATAATCTACTGCTTGACCTTCTTGAGAGGAGGTCCAGCAGGGGTAGCATTCTTTGAGGAAGAAGCTTCATTATGATGGCAACTACATGAAGTCTTCTCCTTCATAGGCTTTTCCACAACAGGTTTTACCTTTGGTGCCTTCTTAATGTTATGACCATGAGCATAAGGTCCATAGCTCTGAAGTTGAATCTCATCATAAGGTGCCTTGAAGACACTCTCACCAAAGTTATGAGGGCGAGTCCAACCTTGGTACCTTGACTTAGGCTTCTCCAGGATCGGCCTAGTGAAGTGTCCATAGGTGGACTCATAGTCGAATTCGTTCGCAGGAAAGATAACTTTCTTGAACGAGACTGGCTCCAAAGGAGCTTTCCCTTTTTTCCTCGGCCAAGGCCTTCTTGGCATCCTTATTCTTTCTCTTGGCCTTGTTTCTCCTAGAGGATTTACTAGGAGCACCTTTGTGTCCTAGACCAGCACCCTTGGCCTTAGCTGAGAATTCAGCAATCAGAGGAAGTACAGTCTTAGGCTAAGAGAAACCTTCTACAAGTTTCTTTTCAGCCGAGAGTTGTTCTTCCAACTCCTTGATGATTTTCTCCTTAATGTCAAGGTGCTCAAGAGCCTTGTTATATTCTTCAATAGATTTATTGAAGTCTTCCTTGAGAGAGTCAGTCTTTGAGACTTCTTCTCTTAAGTTGCTCTCTGTAGCTTTTAGAGATTTTATCTCATTAGCTTGAGTTTTCACGACTCGATGACATTTGTCGTAAGCCTTGAGTAACTCCTTATATTGTCCCATGAGTTCAGATTAACCTCAGAGGAATAGTACTCTTGCTCATTATCATCATCAGATTCTGAAAGAGGGGTGTGATATTTTACCTCCCCAGTGAACTGGGGGGCTTGTTCATCATCAGTTAGAGCCATTAGCCCAAAGTAGTCTTCTTCCTCTTCTGCACTCGACTCAGATGAGTCGGAGTCACTGAGGGTTTTGCCCTTCTTAGCTAACAGGCTCTTTTCTGTCCTCTTTTTATTGTAGGACTTCTTCTCTTCTCTTTTGCCACCCTCTTTCTTCTTGTGGGGGCAATCCGCAATGACGTGACCTGGCTTATTATAGTAATAACAAACAATGTCAGTCGAATAATGTTTATTCGGTTTAGAACCACACCTGTCGTGGCTGCTTGAGCCTTTTCTTTGGCGATCACCATCATTGTGTGATCTTCTATAGGAGGAATCCTTGCCTTTCCATTGCTTCTTCTTGTTCAAGAATTTCTTGAACTGCCTTGAGAGTAGAGAGAACTCTCTATCAGATAGCTCTGAGCCAGAGGAGCTTGGCTCAGATGATTCTTCTTCATCAGCTTTAGGTGCTTGGGCAGGAGAGCTAGCCTTTGTCTTCCTTGAGCTATCTTCCTTCAGAGCGATAGAATTCTCCTTGGATGCAGACCTGCTCATCTCTTCTTCAGCTTTTATTGAGTTGATTTGAAGCTCGTAAGATATAATCTTTCCGAACAGATTCTGTGGATCCGTCTCGGCTAACCTTCTGAACTCCCGAATGGCGCATACCTTATTATCCCATTCCTTGGTCAGGGATCTTAAGAATTTGTCATTCAGTTCCCCATTTGTGAAGACTCATCCATAAACTCTTAGGCCATTGACTATCTTGAAGAAGTTCTCAAAGGTATCAGCTATGGCTTCCTTGTGACCTTGCCTGAAGGCTTCATACTTCTGATTTAGAAGGGATCTCCGATCATCCCTAACTTATTCAGTGCCTTCCATCAGAGTCACCAGGGATTGCCACATCTCCTTAGCAGACTGGCAATGAATCAGATTTTGCAGCATCGAGTCATCGACTGCACTTGCTATAATATTTTTAGCTTTCTTGTCCAGGGAGACAAGTGAAATTTCATCCTTATTCAAGTCCATCAACTTATTTGTGACTTCTCTGGTTGGATCTATTGTAGATTCAATCATAGGAACATATGGACCTTCTTCAACAATCATGAAGATCCGAGGGTCCACTGCTTCCATGAAGAATTTAACTTTTTCCTTCCACATAGGAAAATTATTCTTGGTTCATATAGGGAGCTTAGCAAAATCCTTGGTCTTACTCATGCTTGATACTTCTCTAAAGACAACTTGGAAAGGATCAGATCAAGGTGTTAACCTTTTAACGATCAACCTCCCTCTAATACCAATTGAAAGTGGAAAGTTGTCTACCTAAATCATTTAGAGGGGGGTGAATAGGTGAGATGTGTGTTTAATGCGGAATAAAAATTTAGCAACTAGCACAAATAAATAAGCAAGCAATCACACAGACGATAAGAGATTTATAGTGGTTCCCCGATCTTAGGTACGTCCACTTTCCTCACCGATCTAGCAAATCACTAGACTCGGCTACTCCACTATCTCGGATTGCAAAACAATCCTACACCTCGGAACCACGTTCCTACAAAACTCGATCCAAATGGATCTACACTCAGAAGATAAAAACTTCCTACCACTCGGAGAACAACGCTCCTACACTCGGAGAATAATCTCCTATAAGATTTACAAATAGAGTTTGAAAATACAAACAAAAATATTCTTAGATCTGAAAGAATTTGTCTCTAGGTCTTCTTCTTAAATAATTACGGTTCTTTCAGAGTTTGTAAAAGAAGATCCTTTGAAAATCTGACCTGAGAAGGCTTGAATCTACTCGATCAAGGAGAGAAAAAATGATTCCTTAATCAGCAGATCTTCTAAGTCGAATGCAGAGAGATCGATCTTGACGAGAGCGGCGGCTTCAGAATGTCGTTCTTGAGAATAGTCGGCCGAACCAGTAACTTAGGAAAGTACGGAATCCGCTCTTAAAAGATTCTTCTTTTTCTTTTCTGCTTAGGGTATGTCTTAGTGAAAAAACTTTATATAGGATTACCCTTAACGGCTAGAAAAGATATTAATGACGATATGTTGACCAATCACGTCGAGTTATTTGAAATTTCGGCTGATCTGGACTTAGAAAAAAAAAATCCTGGAAAGTCGACTTAGTTCTCGAGAAGTGGCTATAGTTCTCGAGAACTAGGATCTGAGTTCTCGAGAACTGTCAAGACTTCTCAGGAACTAATTTCTTTAGAAGAGGTTTTGACTTCTCGAGAACACAAGGTTTAGTTCATAAGAACTAATTGACTTCTTGAGAATAAACACTATTTTCCTGAACTTCTCGAGAACAAGCACTTAGAAACTTTTCTGAACTTCTCGAGTACAAAGAGGAAGACTTCTCGAGAACTGAGAGAGGACTTCTCGAGAACTGAGAGAGGACTTCTCGAGAACTAAAGAAGACTTCTCGAGAACTTAAGTTAGAAAAATTTCTGAGGCAAATCCTGACTATACAAGAAATTGAGCTGGCAGTTCTCGAGAACTGAAGCCATGCTTCTCGAGAACAAGTAAGACTTCTCGAGAACTATACCTTAGGCTTTTCGAGAACTGACCAAGACTTCTCGAGAGCAAAGAGGACTTCTCGAGAACTATAACTTAGAAAATTTCTTGAATCTGTCCAGACTTCTCGAGACCTCGAACCTGGGCTTCTCATGAACTTTGTATTTAAGCTTCTCGAGAACTATGAGAGCTTCTCAAGAACTAAACTACACTTCTCGAGAAATCTAAAGTTTCTTCTCGAGAACTGGACTTAGATAATTTTCAAGAATTTTAGAGAATGTTTTCTTCTGATCCTGTCTTCATCCCATGCTCCCAATGTTTGAACATGAAGTGTATCCCAATTGAGAGGCTACACATGAGTCAATACTTTGGATCACACAGTGAGGGATTACACTGTATGGTCCTATGTTCCCGACCCACTATAGACTGACATTGGTCTACACTTAGCACTGAGAATCTGCAAACATTCAACTAGAACAGAATATTAAATACAACTTAATTCATCTTAGTTCAAGGGTGACTTCAAGCAAATCTGGGTTATTGTGGATGAAATACCCAACAAAATCTGTCTGTAGAATTTAAATTCTTGGCAGATGTTGTTGGTAAAGTTCTAATGGGCAAGCATACAGCTCATGATAACATTAACAAGCAGCAGTTATCTGTGATGTTTGCTATAGTTAATAGGAAATTTATAAACCGGGCAGCTCTTTTCTTTGAGGTTATTAGAAGGAAAAACTCTAAGAAAGAGATTTGTTTTTGGAGAATATTGGGAATGTTTCTCTAGGCTAAAGCTCCTGAATTATTGGTCTCCCAGACCCAATTCATAAATGCCAGTAAGAGGTTGGACTCCTCTCTATTTGCAAAGTGGGAAAGGACCATTCCTAGGCCTTCTAGTGCCTTCAGGACTTCTGAGGATACAAGAGCTGATGCAGCTACTTCCCCAACCACAGAAGATGTTCCTCTCTCTGTCTCAACCTCAGTCCCCTCAGCCCCTGCCTCCCAAATCACATCCTCTCTTGTTCTTTCACCTCCACCTCCTGCTTCACCTATGCAAATTTAGAACTCCCCAGATCATTCTGCATCTCCTCATGCAGATCATCATGAATATCCTCAGCACATTGCTTCTCCCATCATTTCTCCATCATTATCCTCTCAGGTTCCCTCTGAGCCCATCCAAAAGGATGTTCCATGATCATATCTTCCCTCTGATGTTCCTCCATCCTCCTCTTTTCCTGAGTTCACCCATATAGATTTCCCTTCTGTCTTTTCAGTTTGCTCAAATTATGGACATCAAACTCCTTATACCTCCTCTGAGCCTGAACCCCTATACCTAAATTTCTCAGATATAGCTCAATATCTTCTGAAATTCATTTCTCCCTCCTTAGAGCATCTTATAGCACAAGCTCTAGCTCCTCTAACTGCCTCCATCAACACTCTTACCCATAGAGTTTCTACCCTCTCCTTTGTCCCTTCTCCTGGGGGCTTGGCTATAGATGCCTCTGCAGCCAGGCAGGGGGAGATATCCAATGAAGAAGCTCCTATGCTCTCTCTAGTAGCCGCAGTTTAAGCAGATATGCAGGAAGATGTCTCCTCAGATGATCGCTTTAGATACTGAAATTATTGATATTGATACTGATACTGGTACAGAAGAAATAGTTATTCCAAAAGTTTTGACTGTTGGTGATTATTGCCTCAATCCCACAGTAGATATCTTTGGATTGTTGAGTTCCTTCTGTACACTTTTTCTAAATTATCTTCCAAGTTTTAAGCCCTCTTCTTTGGCTATTGTGTGTTCTACTCCCTCTATAAGTCTTGAAGTTGTCAGATAACTAAAGGCAAGTTTTGTAGTTCCTCTAGCAGAAAATTCTGATGATCAGATGTCAAGATCTCCTGGCCATCCTATGTTTTGGATAATATCCCCATTCCAAGTCTTGATGATCTAATTACTCAAGATATTGCAATGTAAATTGAAGTAGTTCCTGTTGAAGTTATCCTTCCTCCAGTTGATAAGGAAGTTCCAAAGGAAGTAATTAGAGAGATTGATGCACTGTATGATAATCCCCAAGGCTCATCTGATGATGATCAAGATGATAATTCAGATTCTGATGACAGCAAAAAGAAAGTGTTTATGAAAAGAAAAGCTCCACCTATGGTAGTTCCAAAGCCAAATCCTCATAATAACACTTCGTACTACATACTCCAGAAGATTACTCCTTATCAAGGAATGCCACAATGGATGTGGCTGTCAAAGAATGAGCAAAAGGCTAGGAAGAAGAGAAGAAGGTACTCTCCTCCTCCTCAAATGTTAAGGAGAGGCCCTCCTCCTCCTCCTCCTGTAGGAGCTTCAAGCAATGTAACTAAAAGTTCAAATATCTCTAAGTCTTCAAAGCCAGCTCCTCAGCATCAGAATCAAGCTCCTTCTGGATCTTAAAGGCATTCCTCTTCTCAATCTTCTAAGTCCAAAGGAAAGTTCAATCAAGCTCCTCCTCCAAGATCTCTTTACTCCAGTCAAAAGCAACAAAATCCGGTATCCACAAACTTTTAATCTCAATCTACCCAATTCAGAAGCTTATCTCAGAATCCATCATAGGATGCTGATCTAGAGAAACCTTCCTCTCCTCCTTCTGATCTAGAGCTTGATCCTAACTTCAGGATGGCTAGACTTAATGATCTAATTGGATTGTCTCAGATTAACAAAGCAAGAAAAGAAGGACAAGATCACTCACAGTTTACTACTATGTCCTCTTACAGAGAAAAAGAACTTGAAAGGCTGTAAGTTAGTAAGAAAGTATTTAATCCTACTGAATATATGTCACTTCATCCAGTAGCAGTTGTACCCAGATCCACCTCTAAGAAAACCCTTGGTGAGCAAGACTTAAAGATGTCAAAGAAGGAAGCAGAAGACCCAACTAGGAAGATTGCTTTTGCCAAAACTTCTTCTGCTCCTCCTCCTACTAATTCTTAAATTTTCTCTGAACTGCTATTACTTTTTTGCTTTACTGTTTTACTGTTTTATCTGAACTGAACGTGCAGTTCATTGTTATATTATATCTGTTGATAATTAAATTTTATCAGATATATATGGCCTTGTATTTTTAGTTTCTTTTTACGTTGAGTGACCTCACCCAAATAGGGGGAGATTGTTGGAACCCTTAT
Source organism: Platanthera zijinensis (assembly GCA_039513925.1). Lineage (NCBI taxonomy): Eukaryota > Viridiplantae > Streptophyta > Magnoliopsida > Asparagales > Orchidaceae > Platanthera > Platanthera zijinensis. Next base: position 155,968,851 of record CM077090.1, on the reverse strand, counting down.
TTGATTTGGGCTAGGTCCACTCTTAGGATGTTGACCCATATGTATAGCCAGGGTCAAGGTCTAGGTCTAAGTTAGTCTCTACAGGTCAGACTTCTCAAGACCAGCTTTGGATTTCTATCATAGATCTTAGACTCAGAAGAAATCTGTGGATTTCATATCAGTTCGACTTTCGTCAAACTCAGCTCGACGATCGTTGATCTCCGATCGAAGATCTCAGAGATTAGTCTCTAAACTGAGCTCGATGGTCTACGAGCTCAGGTCGACGTTTTCTCTTTTGTTCACAGAATTCTCAAATCGCAGATAGTTGATCTTAGCTCGACGATCTTCCAGCTCAGATCGACGATCATTCTCTGTGTCCGATTCCTTTTATTTTCAGCAGCTGTCTTGAAGATTTATTTCCTACTTCATTGATTCTATTTATGTCAAATAATCTCTGGTAGTTAATGCTGACATTCTCAAGACATATATCCGTTTCTTCACAGCATTAACTATAGTATTTCACAGAGTTATTATTCTGACTTATTTGCAAAGACAGTTGAGGAGAAAATTAATTGCCAGAATTTGTAGTCATTTCTCTCCTCGTTTTCTGCAGTAATTTAAGGAATATTTTTGAATCTCAAAAAGATATATTCAGACTGGTTAATAGACAGACAAGCAGATTCAGAAATAGTCTCTCAGAGAACACAAGCATTTTTCTACAATAGCTCTCAGAACTCTCCATTCTACTCTCAGAAAATAGAAGAAGAACAACAAATTTTCATCTTGAGTCTTCTTCTTCAGTTCTATCTTCAGGAATCTACAGAGACAGAAAATCAACATAATTCTACAGATTTTGAAGAGCAAGAACACCAGTCTATTGAAGACCTACACCCTGGAAAAAGCTTCCATCCTCCTGAATCTACTCAATATCTCAGGTGGAGCTTATGCATCATCAAATCCACATAGTCTTCTCATTTGGTTTGAGAAAGAGAATACTGTGATCTATTTGCTTTAACCTCTCGTGTACAGGGTTATTACTCCCTTCAAAAGTGAACTCTTTGGTGATAGGGCACCTGATCAAAAACCTATGGGTTTTTAGGCACCTGATCAAAAGCCTGAAGGGTTTCTAGATCTACCTGAAGTAGATCTTGTGGTGATAGGGCACCTGATCAAAAACCTAAGTGGATTCCTACCAGGGTGGTAGAAAAGTGGATGTACCCAGATTTGGGGAACCACTATAATTTTCTTGTGTCATCTGGTTGCTCATCTTTCTTTATTCCTGTTATACTGTGTTATCTTTTGTTTTTAATTCTCTTATACTTATAAGTAACACCTATTTTAATTCCGCTATAAAAATTAATTAAAAGTTTTTAATACTCTATTCACCCCCTAGAGTAGATTTGATATATCCCCTCTCTTTTAGTAGCTAAGACCTCCGTCTCGTTGGGGAGACGCACCCTTCTGGCGACTCCTGAATAATGTCTGACTCCCTCTTGTCCCTTTACGAATGCATCAGAGACAAAATTGTGTGATGCCCCCGTATCCACCAAGGTGTGGGCAAGTTTGTCGCACACCATGACTATTCCTGTTTATTTAGATATGGTTAGGTAACTGAACTTATGGTTTTCTTTCCTAGTATGCTACTGTTTGTTTGTTGTTTTAGAGGTTCCAAAAGTAAATACAACATAAAATTAATAGCATACTTGCAATCACCTTTCCTGGATCCCGAGGTGGAGCCAAGTATAGAGCATACACCTGCTCCCTCCCTTGCCTCGAACCTCCGCCCTAAAAACCACGTCCTCTTCCACGGCCTCGGCCTGCAAACTGCTATGCGGGTGGGGCAGCCTATGGTGTCAGTAGAGTTTTCCCTCTCATCTGGTAGTTTCTTCGAATGTGCCCTACCTGATGACAGTTGTAGCACTTGGGCAGGGGAAGTGCCACACCCCCGGGCCTCTGCATCTCCTGCAATTAATGAGGTTGAGGGGCAACCACCACAGGCTCCCTCGGCTCCTGTCTCACCTCCTGGTGGGGTTGGTCCTCTACCCTTCTCACATCAACAAAGCGTCCCCTCCGCTGATCAATCCTGCCTCCCCGACCCTTATCCTCAATTGGTCTCTTCCGACCTCGAGTCTTGAGCCAAATATCCTCCATCCTCTTTGCCATCTCCAGAATCTGAGGTATAGTTCCGTCGGATACAAACAAAAGAGCCTCTCTCAGGTCCTATCGAAGGCCCTTATAGAACCTCATTGTATACCCTGCTTCGTCCATCTAATAGGAGTCTACAAATCGAGCTAAGTGATTGAACTCCCGATGGTACTCCACCACTGTCCTTTTGCCCTGCCTCAGCTGTAGAAACCTATCTTCTAGCTCATATCTTGCCGACTGTGGGACAAAGTGATCCAATAGTACGGCCATGAACTCCTCCCAAGTGACGTCAGCAACCTCTGGATTTGCAAATATCGTATATAGAAGTTTCTTCCACCATCTCTTGGCATGAAATTCCAAGCAGGAGACCACCGGAGGTACCCTCTCCTCCTAGGGGCACCGTATCCTCGTCAGCATCTCGAACATGATATCAAGCCACTCTTCTGTCCGTACTGCCGACTCTGTCCCCATGTAAGATGGGGGAGAGAGTCCTCAGAAGATGCTCAACCAATTGGCCCCCGGGTTCGGCTGCAGAACCGGATCCTGCTGGGCTGTGAATGTAAGACCCCCCCTTTTTTTTCTTTTTAAATATCGGGTTCTTAGCCCAGAACTGCCGCTTTGCGGTGGCACCGACTCACGGGAAGGCCGCCACTACAAAATGCCAATTCTGCCGGCCCTTTTAGATCGCAGAATAGTAGCATAATGAAGTAAAAGCAAGTCCACATAACCATATGTATATAAATAAATCTCCACGAAGGGAGTGTCCACAATAATAATATATCAGAGTACAAAAGGAGGGCTTGTGCACAGTACATCATATCCTCACTACAAGTCACTCGCGGAAGCAAAACTGAAACTAAGCGACACCGTAACTGTCACTGAACTGAGAGCACCCAAGCTAGACTGGCCCATCTCCACCAATTCCGTACTCTGCTGGTGCTGCATCTCTGGGTGCTTCTTCCTTTTTGGCCTGCCGTCACTGCCTCGCAATCCACGTCTGCGTCTATGTCTTTGACCTCCTGGCTACAAAGCTGGTGGGATCCCACCCATCAAGGGGCATTTAACCCGTGTATGTCCCGACTGGTGACAATGGTAACACGGTTGCGGGGTCAACTCTGTCAGAAACTGCAACACCCGTGACCCTTCCATATGGTACACCTAAAATGTTGTGGTTCGAAAACCGTTAGTCATAAAGACTAAGCCCTATCATCCCCTACCCCTTCCCCCATGGCTCCTAAGTACCGAGCAAAGAGGGAGAAAGGGAAGGATATGAAGGTGGAGAGTAAGTCAAAAGCAGGTGACAGCGGACCTATGCTAGCAATTCCATAGTAAACATGATAGAAGCAGAAAGTAGGAAATGTAACCTTAACTTATGCGCGGAAGAGCACAAGCCAAGGGATCTTTTGTAGGGCTCCCATCGTATAAAGTGTCCCATACCACTTATACGTTGGGGTGTCGGTTATCAAACAGCAAGGAGTAGCAAGTAAGTAAAATCACAAGAAATAACAAATATAACCATTGATTTATAGGGATTACCCCTATAGACCAAAGGGTCGTTTTGTAGGGCCTATCGTATAAAACGTCCCATACCATCTTATACGATAGGTGGCAATGTTTATGCTATGACACACAAAATATGCTATGAAATGCACAAGCAAGTGCAACACACCCACCGACTCTATGCGCACAGACCTTTAGTTCCCCTTGTTCGGGCGGCTATCTTCACCCCCAGGAACCTCCGTTGTGGCAAACAGAGACAGTGGGTCGGGCCCCCCACTCCTAGGCGGGTAACCACACTACCAAGCCTAGCCCTTCCGTATGCCCCTAGAAGAACACAACCTAGAGTATCTGCGTACTAGTGCTGGCTATACCCACCAGGCTTTCTTTGGCTAAGTGTCCCACACCGCCGAGTCAACGTACCGCTGTCGGTGTGATCGATCGCCCAGTACCGATGACCCACCACTTTTATGCAATGCAATCATGACAATTATATTTGTACAAGTTCTCATATTACCGAGCCTCCAGCTCTCTAGGCTACCAAGCATATACCAAGTCCCCGAGCATCCAGCTCCCCGGACTTCCCAATCATAAACCAGACCACTATCATTACTAGTAGGCCCTTAGACAATAGACCTACTCTACCCATTCCAAGCCAATTCTTCTTCCTAAGTGTACAAGTGTAGGTATGAGGTAGAACTATTATTAGGGTTACTCTTGATCATTTTATTCGTAAGAGTTAAGGTTAACCTTGGACTTCCCGAGGTTTACCTGGTGAAGGGCAAGCAACGGTACTAGGAGCTATGATGGAGTGAATCCCAAAACTCCCTTTCCAAGGCACTTATTATAATTGATTGGTTCTCTTAACCATTCCCTTCTCACATTACCGTGGGCTAATCCTAGGGTGACTTTGACTCTTCCTCTTCTCGGGGAGGACGATCTTCCGTCGAACCCGAACACTACTTATCGATAGTCAATCTCACACCCTACCCATCCTGACTTCCAATAATGAACTTGATTTAACTCACCCTATCCAAACCAGCAAACTATCAAAATTCCATCTCCAAAGTTCATTACCCACTCTAGTTCAGCTTCTACAGTTTTTACTAAATGCAGACCATCCTAAGCTTTATGAGATATGCAAGGGGTGATACTCCAAACTGTCTTCCGAATCTCATATAATATTTACTGGAGGTCTGCCATGACGTAATTAGTCTAAATCCAGAAAATAATAATTTTCCTATTTCATTTGGCATTTAATTTATTTATTCTAAGATTCTAAATGCCCTAATATGAACATGAAGTGCACTAATGAGCCAACAACAAATCCTCCTAAAATCAATAAAAATCCTATGAGACATTTAAACAGCAATTCTAAGTTTTGAGAAATTTCAGAGGTGTTTAGGCCTACATTTCCTAATTTACCATTTAGACCACTTTTACTATATTATGAAGGAAGACTGTAAATATATATCCAAAAATTCCAAGAAAATTATAGAAGCTATATAGTGACCTAATAACCATCATAAACCAAGTACCATAATTTTTCTCCAACATTTGAACTCTGAATTTATTTTAATGTAAGATACTAATTTTTCTCACTTAATGAAGGAGGTACTGTTTTTATCCATCTAAAATTCCAGAGAAAATTACAGGGTGACTATCATGGTTTGAAACACCCACTGACCAAATTTCATAACTTTCCAATTAATAATTGGGCACTATTTGTATTTTTGACTACATATCACAATTAGTATATTAAGGAATAAAGTACCCAAAATAATCAGATAAAATTCCCAAGAAAATTACAGAAAGAATATCATGCTATAATATGCTCTATTCCAAGATTTCATAACATTCCAGTGCATATAAATTCCAAAATAATCAAGATAAATATCTAAGGCACAATTTGAGTTGTAAATGAAGTATTGTATAAATTAGCCCAAAAATCTAAACAAAATTATATTATGTCTACTTGGACCATAAAATCACTCTACCCAAATTTTACTTGATTTGTAGTTCAGTTGATAGCTTAATAATTCAAATTAAGGTTGGTGACCTAAACTAGGGTTAGGGTTTGAGGTGGGCTAAAGGTCTCCAAATACCATAATATTTTTACCAGAGGACTTTAATGTCCCTATGGTCCTCTCAACCAAATTTCAAGTCAGTCCACGGTCATTTAACCCCATGACCTTCACAACCCCAAAAACCACCATTAAGGGATTTTCCATAGGGTTCTAGGGCTACCCTACACCAAACCACTCCAAACTCTCTTGGAAGGTGTGTCATGCCCTAAAAAGTCAGTGACCAAAATATCAGCCCCTATTGAGGTGATATGGCCACTCAAATACCAAGGGGGTGTTTGATCCTAAATTATCCTATGAGGATCAACCTAGGGTTGGACACAAACCTAATCACAACATCTCCAAATGAGATGAAATTTTTACCAGAACCTTAAGTTACACCCAGGGACCACTCACCAAAATTTGGGAGCGTTTGAAAGTCATTTAGCCGTCTAATTAAATTATGTTAGGATTATTAAATTTTTCTAAAAACTATGGCAAAACATTCTCCAAAAATTCTCATTTTTGGATAGCACCTAGATATAGTTAAGATTAGGCCACACCCCAAATTCAAGTCATTTTGATGACTGGATTGGAGTGGGGAATTTTTCTAAGGTCAATACTGCCCTATGGATAAGCCTCACCAAAAAGTGTGCTGTGGTCTAACCAGAACTCCAAATCGAGTGAAATTAATTTTAAATTAAACTAGACTTCAAGGGCTACATTTTCTATGTTGACCACTTTTTATGTTTCAGCCCCTACGGGCTATAATTTTCAGTTTTAACCCAGTGTACAGTAAAGGGATTTAATTCCTAATTATACAATATATAATATAATAAAATGTTACTGTTCATCTTCTTCTTTAGCCCGATCCAGCAACTAAAATGCTAAAAACCTGTAGCTTTTGTAAAGCTATTTCCCGGCCACCAAGCCATCTCTCTGGTCGGCCACCACCACCACCACCTCTATTGGGGTGAGGGCTACCGTCGGGCGGTGGCACGGCCGCCGGAGAGGCGGTTTCCGGCGAACCCGAACACCATTTATTTTTGAAAAACATGGAAAAACTCACTCAATCTTGCTCCTTTGAGCTCGATATCTCTCCTAAGTAATTTCTAAGATCTATCCATAGAAGAAAGAGTAGAGGAGGACCTTATTCGCGGTTTGGATTTGAGATGAACGTCAGATCTTCATAGCGCGGTGATGGCGTTCCCGAACTTATCCTACAGCAAGAGCAAAAGTCTGAATTTATTTGATCGAGCGTGTAACCTTCTCCTCTTGCTCCAAGGGGGCTTTTATAGATTTCCCAATGGGGAGGGGAAAGGATGAAATATTCATGGCCATGAATGTTTCTTCTTAATAACGTTTCGGTTATGATGCAGGGAAGAGGAAAAGGTGGAAGATGAATTGGCTGATCCAGGTGGCGATTTCCTATTGGACCTCACTCTCTCATTCTATTAAATAATTAGAGATGGAAATGACCCATAAATATTCCTGCTGTACATTCCCATAATCAGGATTGATTATGACATCGGTTAGCGAAATTTAAAGTCTGGCTGACGTTTCGGCCTTGGTCACGGGCGTGATACAGGTCACGGGCGTGACAGGCCCGGGTGGCCAATTCTGAGGTCGACGATCGTCAAACTGAGATCGAAGGTCATCGAAGGGTGTTCACGCCCTAGGTAACGGGCGTGACACATGGCTCACGGGCGTGACAGGCCCAGGTGGCCAATTCTGAGTTCGACGACCGTCGAACTGAGGTCGACGATCATCGAAGGGTGGTCACGCCCTAGGTCACGGGCGTGACACATGGGTCACGGACGTGACAGGCCCGGGTGACCAAATTCTGGGTTCGACGACCGTCGAACTGAGGTCGACGATCGTCGAAGGGTGGTCACGCCCTAGGTCACGGGCGTGATACATGGGTCACGGGCGTGACAGGCCCGGGTGACCAAATTCTGGGTTCGACGACCGTCGAACTGAGGTCGACGATCATCGAAGGGTGGTCACGCCCTAGGTCACGTGCGTGAAACATGGCTCACGGGCGTGACAGGGTCATGAGGCAAAATTCTGCGCTTGGCGATCGTCGCTCTGAGATCGACCATCGCCGAAGGGGGTCACGCCCTTGGTCACGGGCGTGACACCGGGGTCATGGGCGTGACAGGGCCGGGTTGAAAATTCTGTGCCCGACGATCGTCTCCCTGAGATCGATGATCGTCGAAGGAGTCACGCCCTAGGTCACGGGCGTGACGGGTCGGTCACGGGCGTGACCAACCCGTGACCCGAAATCTTGGTCGATTTATTTCAATTTTTTGGGCTTCCTTGGGTTCTATCACAACCAACCGACTCGTAGGGGTATAGGCGGAAATGGGATGTTACAAATCCCAATAAACAAAACAAAGATTTCGTCCCCGAAATCAAGGTTAAGCCTACGGGACTCTGATCGGGAAAAAGAAGCTTGTAACATCCCATGAGAATTGAAAGATTACATCTTTACGTTAGGTTTGCTGTGTGCAGTTTTGATTCTAAGACCAATTCATCCAACCGGCAAGGGATATACCCCAATAAACAAAGGATTAGCCCCTATTCTTGAAATTTCAGTCTTATTGGTTTAAATTAGGAACGCAAATTGATTGTCCAGAGGGGTTGTGAGGTATATCTGACCGAAAAGTTCTGGATATTTTTGCCGCATCAAGTCCTGTGGCTCCCATGTATGCTCCTCCTGCCCATGATTATTCCATAAAACCTTGACTAATGGAACCTTCTTCCGTTGCAAGACCCGCACTGCCGTGTCATCGATCCCGATCAGCTCCAAATGAACTGACCGGTCAAAAGCTACCGGTCCATCTGTGGTAAAAATCTGCTTCTCCGGGCGCAGTAGAGCCCTCCTAAGCGAAGAAACGTGGAATACGTCGTGCAGAGATGCCAGCTTTGGTGACAATCTCCAGCCTGTAAGCTAGGGCCCCGATTCGCTCCAGGATCCTGTAAGGGCCCATATACCTAGGACTGAGCTTCTTGCTCCGACCACGCACCCATGAAACTCCACGCATGGGCCGGATCTTCAAAAAAAAAAACACTCGATCCCCCTCCTGAAACTCCACCTGACGATGCCGGGCATCATAATACTTAGCCTGTCTACCCTGCGCTTCTAACATCCTGTCTCTGATTGGTCTCATCTGAGCCTCGGCGCCTTCGACAAAATCCGATCCCAACGCCTTCGGATCTCGTCCTAAATCCAAGAAAGTGGGGTCCTTCATCTCCTTCCATATAAGGCTTCGTAAGGCGCCATCCCGATGCTGGACTGGTAGCTATTGTTATAGGAGAACTTGATCAAGGGTAGGAGCTTCTCCCATGGTTCCCCGTGGCCCAAAATGCATAGCCTCAGAAGATCTTCCAGCGTCCGATCGGTGCATTCTATCTGCCCATCCGTCTGGGGATGGAATGCGATGCTGAAGGTTAATCGCGTGTCCAAGTGAGCATGCACAGATCTCCACTCCTTGGAAGTGAACCAGCCATCCTGATCTGACACGATTGTCTTGGGCACCCCGTGGTATCGAACAAACTGCTCCACAAATCTCCACACTAGTGCCCCCCACAGAGTCATCCTTCTTGATCGGAATGAATTTGACCACCTTCGTTAACCGATCGACGATGACCCAAGTCGAGTCGTTTCCCGTCCGTGATCGGGGAAGTCCATGAATAAAATCCATCGCGATGTCCTCAAATTTCCACTCCGGGATACATCATCCTTCTGATGATACAACCTAGCGATTAAATCTTTTCCTTCTCAGATATCCCGAATCTTGTTACCCGTCACCTAATTTCACGTGATAATAGTTAATTCTCGTATTTATTCCGTCTTATTACCATGTCATTGTCTTGGTAACGCTACGGGTCATCATTCCAACCATGTTTGTTACGCCATTTTCCCTAAACAAGGTCCAAGGGAACCCAAGCCAATACTAATTTGCCCAATAAACAAAAGTTTAGCCCCCAATAAACAAAAGATCAGCCCCTACCTATCTTGGGCTAAGTATCTTGACATTACCCTATTACATCTTTCCTAGCTGGGTGCACAATCCCTAGGGCATCAATCTTCGACTTGGGGTTCCACCCTGAAACTCGTTAATATACTCCATACTTTAAACTCTCTGAGTCACATCTACGACAACCTTATCCGGGTCAAAATGTTCCCAATCCCAAATGGGTATCTTCCGAACTCGAATTCCTATCCGACCCTCAGTGTTTGTCTCGGTGGTTGCCTCCAGGTAATTTTATTACCAGAATTGAGGGTTAAGACTACTTGTCTTTTACCATTCTGCTAATGTATTATTGGTCTCAATTCTCCTTAAAGTAGTCTACCGCTTTGAATAATCCTTGATTGAGATAGTAGGGACACCTGAGTTTACGTCTTAGGTAGTCATTCTCGTGCTAAACTCCTCCTTTATTCTCATTGGGTATCTCCTCACCTTAACCAAATTCATACCCAAGGTCTATTTCGGACTAGGACACACTAAAAGTCATCATGGTTAGTAGTGAGTCCTAGTGGGCTGGGTCTAACTCGTAGACTAGAGAATTATGTGAAATGTTCTTTGCAGTCGGAGGTGCTCCCTGCTGGGGGCAGGGCTTACCGTAGGCCACAAAGAGGAATTCCAATTAATGGATAAGTTGACTTCTACATGTGATTTCCCTTATGGGCACACCACTGCTTCCGCTGTTTAGTTTGTCCCCAAACTAAACTCGAGCGGGGGTGACCCAGGGTTAGTGGACTGCTACTTTTCCGATCGAGGTTTCCTCTGACACCACTTGTAAGACCCCCCCTTTTTTTTTCTTTTTAAACACCAGGGTCTTAGCCCAGAACTGCCGCTTTGCGGTGGCACCGACTCACGGGAAGGCCGCCACTACAAAACGCTAATTCTGCCGGCCCTTTTCGATTGCAGAATAGTAGTATAATGAAGTAAAAGCAAGTCCACATAACCACATGTATATAAATAAATCTCCACGAAGGGAGTGTCCACAATAATAATATATCAGAGTACAAAAGGAGGGCTTGTGCCCAGTACATCATATCCTCACTACAAGTCACTCGCGGAAGCAAAACTGAAACTAAGCGACACCGTAACTGTCACTGAACCGAGAGCACCCAAGCTAGACTGGCCCATCTCCACCGATTCCGTACTCTGCTGGTGCTGCATCTCTGGGTGCTTCTTCCTTTTGGCCTGCCGTCGCTGCCTCGCAATCCACGTCTGTGTCTACGTCTTCGACTTCCTAGCTGCTGAGCTTGTGGGATCCCACCCATCAAGGGGCATTTAACCCGTGTATGTCCCGGCTGGTGACAATGGTAATACGATCGCGAGGTCAACTCTGTCAGAAACTGCAACACCCGTGACCCTTCCATATGGTACACCTAAAATGTTGTGGTTCGAAAACCGTTAGTCATAAAGACTAAGCCCTATCATCCCCTACCCCTTCCCCTATGGCTCCTAGGTACCGAGCGGAGAGGGAGAAAGGGAAGGATATGAAGGTGGAGAGTAGGTCAAAAGAAGGTGACAGCGGACCTATGCTAGCAATTCAATAGTAAACATGATAGAAGCAGAAAGTAGGAAATGTAACCTTAACTTATGCGCGGAAGCGCATAAGCCAAGGGATCTTTTGCAGGGCTCCCATCATATAAAGTGTCCCATACCACTTATACGTTGGGGTGTCGGTTATCAAACAACAAGGAGTAGCAAGTAAGTAAAAGCACAAGAAATAACAAATATAACCATTGATTTATAGGGATTACCCCTATAGACCAAGGGGTCGTTTTGTAGGGCCTATCGTATAAAATGTCCCATACCACCTTATACGATAGGTGGCAATGTTTATGCTATGACACGCAAAATATGCTATGAAATGCACAAGTAAGTGCAACACACCCACCGACTCTATGCGCACAGACCTTTAGTTCCTCCTGTTCGGGCGGCTAGCTTCACCCCCAGGAACCTCCGTTGTGGCAAACAGAGACAGTGGGTCGGGCCCCCCACTCCTAAGCGGGTAACCACACTACCAGGCCTAGCCCTTCCGTACGCCCCTAGAAGAACACAACCAAGAGTATCCGCATACTAGTACTGGTTGTACCCACCAGGCTTTCTTTGGCTAAGTGTCCCACACCGCCGAGTCAACGTACCGTTGTCGGTGTGATCGATCGCCCAGTACCGATGACCCACCACTTTTATGCACATGCAATCATGACAATTATAGTTGTACAAGTTCTCATGTTACCGAGCCTCCAACTCTCTAGGCTACCAAGCATATACCAAGTCCCCGAGCATCAAGCTCCCCGGACTTCCCAATCACAAACTAGACCACTATCATTACTAGTAGGCCCTTAGACCATGGACTTACTCTACCCATTCCATGCCAATTCTTCTTTCTAAGTGTACAAGTGTAGGTGTGAGGTAGAACTATTATTAGGGTTACTCTTGATCATTTTATTCCTAAGAGTTAAGGTTAACCTTGGACTTCCCGAGGTTTACCCGGTGAAGGGCTCGCAGCGGTACTAGGAGCTATGATGGGGTGAATCCCAAAACTCCCTTTCCAATGCACTTATTATAATTGATTGGTTTCCTTAACCCATTCCCTTCTCACATTACCGTGGGCTAATCCTAGGGTGACTTTGACTCTTCCTATTCTCGGGGAGGACGATCTTCGGTCGAACCCGAACACTACTTATCGCTAGTCAATTTCACACCCTACCCATCCTGACTTCCAATAATGAACTTGATTTAACTCACCCTATCCAAACCAACAAACTATCAAAATTCCATCTCCCAAGTTAATTACCCACTTTAGTTCAGCTTCTGCTGTTTTTACTAAATGCAGACCATCCTAAGCTTTAGGAGAAATGCAAGGGGTGATACTCCAAACTGTCTTCCAAATCTCATATAATATTTACTGGAGCTCTACCATGACCTAATTAGTCTAAATCCAGAAAATAATAATTTTTCTATTTCATTTGGCATTTAATTTATTTATTCTAAGATTCTAAATGCCCTAATATGAACATGAAGTGCACTAATGAGCCAACAACAAATCCTCCTATAATCAGTAAAAATCCTATGAGACATTTAAACAACAATTCCAAGTTTTGAGAAATTTCAGAGGTGTTTAGGCCTACATTTCCTAATTTACCATTTTAGGCCACTTTTACTATATTATGAAGGAAGACTGTAAATATATATTCAAAAATTCCAAGAAAATTATAGAAGCTATATAGTGACCTAAAAACCATCATAAACCAAGTACCATAATTTTTATCCAACATTTGAACTCTGAATTTATTTTAATGTAAGATACTAATTTTCCTCACTTAATGAAGGAGGTACTGTTTTTATCCATCTAAAATTTCAGAGAAAATTACAGGGTGACTATCATGGTTTGTAACACCCACTGACCAAATTTCATAACTTTCCAATTAATAATTGGGCACTATTTGTATTTTTGACATATCACAATTAGTACATTAAGGAATAAAGTACCCAAAATAATCAGATAAAATTCCCAAGAAAATTACAGAAAGAATATCATGCTATAATATGCACTATTCCAAGATTTCATAACATTCCAGTGCATATAAATTCCAAAATAATCAAGATAAATATCTAGGGCAGAATTTGAGTTGTAAATGAAGTACTGTATAAATTAGCCCAAAAATCTCAACAAAATTATATTATGTCTACTTGGACCATAAAATCACTCTACCCAAATTTTACTTGATTTGTAGTTCAGTTGATAGCTTAATAATTCAAATTAAGGTTGGTGACCTAAACTAGGGTTAGGGTTTGAGGTGGGCTAAAGGTCTCCTAATACCATAATATTTTTACCAGAGGACTTTAATGTCCCTATGGTCCTCTCAACCAAATTTCAAGTCAGTTCAAGGTCATTTGACCCCATGACCTTCACAACCCCAAAAACTACCATTAAGGGATTTTCCATAGGGTTCTAGGGCTACCCTACACCAAATAACTCCAAACTCCCTTGGAAGGTATGTCATGCCCTCAAAAGTCAGTGACCAAAATATCAGCCCCTGTTGAGGTGATATGGCCACTCAAATACCAAGGGGGTGTTTGATCCTAAATTATCCTATGAGGATCAACCTAGGGTTGGACACAAACCTAATCAAAACATCTCCAAATGAGATGAAATTTTTACCAGAACCTTAAGTTACACCCAGGGACCACTCACCAAAATTTGGGAGCGTTTGAAAGTCATTTAGCTGTCTAATTAAATTATGTTAGGATTATTAAATTTTTCTAAAACCTATGGAAAAACATTCTTCAAAAATTCTCATTTTTGGATAGTACCTAGATATAGGTAAGATTAGGCCACACCCCAAATTTCAAGTCATTTTGATGACTGGATTGGAGTGGGAAATTTTTCTAAGGTCAATACAGCCCTATGGATAGGCCTCACCAAAAAGTGTGATGTGGTCTAACCATGACTCCAAATCGAGTGAAATTAATTTTAAATTAAACTAGAGTTCAAGGGCTATATTTTCTATGTTGACCACTTTTTATGTTTCAGCCTCTACGGGCTATAATTTTCAATTTTAACCCAGTGTACAGTAAAGGAATTTAATTCCTAATTATACAATATATAATATAATAAAATGTTACTGTTCATCTTCTTCTTTAGCCCGATCCAGCAACTAAAATGCTTAAAAGCTGTAGTTTTTCTAAAGCTATTTCCCGGCCACCCAGCCATCTCCCTAGCCAGCCAGCCACCACCACCACCTCTGTTGGGTGAGGGCTACCGTCGGGCGGCGGCACGGCCGCCGGAGAGGCGGTTTCCGGCGAACCCGACCACCATTTATTTTTGAAAAACATGGAAAAACTCACTCAATCTTGCTCCTTTGAGCTCGACATCTCTCCTAAGTAATTTCAAAGATATATCCATAGAAGAAAGAGTAGAGGAGGACCTTATTCGCGGTTTGGAGTCGAGATGAACGTCAGATCTTCATGGCGCGGTGATGGCGTTCCCGAACTTATCCTACAGCAAGAGCAAAAGTCTGAATTTATTTGATCGAGCATGTAACCTTCTCCTCTTGCTCCAAGGGGCTTTTATAGATTTCCCAATGGGGAGGGGAAAGGATGAAACATTCATGAACATGAATGTTTCTTCTTAATAACGTTTCGGTTATGATGCAGGGAAGAGGAAAAGGTGGAAGATGAATTGGCTGATCTAGGTGGCGATTTCCTATTGGACCTCACTCTCTCATTCTATTAAATAATTAGAGATGGAAATGGCCCATAAATATTCCTGCTGTACATTCCCATAATCAGAATTGATTATGACGTCGGTTACCGAAATTTAAAGTCTTGCTGACGTTTCGGCCTTGGTCACGGGCGTGACACATAGGTCACGGGTGTGACAGGTCCGGGTGGCTAATTCTGAGATCGACGATCGTCGAGCTGAGATCGACGGTCATCGAAGGGTGGTCACGCCCTAGGTCACGGGCGTGATACATGGGTCACGGGCGTGACAGGCCCGGGTGGCCAATTCTGAGTTCGACGACCGTCGAACTGAGGTCGACGATCGACGAAGGGTTGTCACGCCCTAGGTCACGGGCGTGACACATGGGTCACAGGCGTGATAGGCCTGGGTGACCAAATTCTGGGTTCAACGACCGTCGAACTGAGGTCGACGATCGTCGAAGGGTGGTCACGCCCTAGGTCACGGGCGTGACACATGGGTCACGGGCGTGACAGGCCCGGGTGACCAAATTCTCGGTTTGACGACCGTCGAACTGAGGTCGACGATGGTCGAAGGGTGGTCACGCCCTAGGTCACGGGCATGACACATGGGTCACGGGCGTGACAGGGTCGTGAGGAAAATTCCGCGCTCGGCGATCGTCGCGCTGAGATCGACGATCGCCGAAGGGGGTCACGCCCTTGGTCACGGGCGTGACACCAGGGTCATGGGCGTGACAGGGCCGGGTTGAAAATTCTGTGCCCGAAGATCATCTCCCTGAGATCGACGATCATCGAAGGAGTCACGCCTAGGTCACGGGCGTGACGGGTCGGTCACGGGCGTGACCAACCCGTGACCCGAAATCTTGGTCGATTTATTTCAATTTTTTGGGCTTCCTAGGGTTCTGTCTCAACCAATCGACTCGTAGGGGTCTAGCCGGAAATGGGATGTTACAGTGAAGGCCTCCAGAATAACCGTTAGAGTATGCCCCATCTCTGAATGTAGAAACGGAGTAGGAGCCGGGGGAGGTGGTGCAACATTCGGAGTTTGCTAAGCTCCGCCTTGCGGTGTTGAATGTGTCAGGGGCTGCATAACAAAGGCCAATTATAAGAAACTTGACCCGAACCTAGTTAAAAGTGGAAAATCTCATTTTATCCCCCATATGGGCACACCATACTTTCGCTGCTTAGTTTGTCCCCAAACTAAACTCGGGCGAGGGTGACCCAGGGTTAGTGGTCATTTACTCTTTCGATCAAGGTTTCCCTCTAATACCAGTTTGTAAGACCCCATTTTTTTTCTTTTAAACCACCGGGGTCTTATGCCCAGAACCACCTCTTTGTGGTGACACCAACACACCCGGGAAGGTCATCACTACAAAACGCCAATCATGTCAGCCAAACCGATCGCAGAAGAGTAGAATGAAGATAAGAGTACATGAAAACTCAAATACTGGTCCACAGAAAATCACATGAAATATAATAAATCTCCACGAAGGGAGAGTCCACAGAAAAGATAAAGTAAAGTACTAAAGAGGGCTCCTTCCCGATACATCAAAATCCTCACTACAAATCACTCAACGCGGAAGCAAATCTATAGTTTCTACTAATGATCGGGACTTACTGTCCCTGCTGGCTGAACTCCCGTGTTAGACTGTCCCATCTCCAGGTGCACCGACCTCTAGGGCTACATCTCCTGGTTCGTCTCCACGATCCCCTAAAATTATTTGGTCAATGACCGTTAGTCTAAAAGACTAAGTCCTATCATCCCCCACCCCTCCCCCATTGCTCCTAGTCACCGAGAGGGGAGAAGGAAAGGGAAGGTAATGAAGGTGGAGAGTAACAAAGGTAAGCAAGTGGCAGCGGAACTAGTCTATCATGAGATATTTAGCCTAAATCCAGAGACTTGTAATTTTCCTAATTAATTTACCATCTATTAGATTTTCCCAAAAGTTAGGCCATGGGTAATTTTTAACATAAAGTACTAGATTTCCTTAATTTATGGCCACCCAAAAATTATGAACATTGCATGATAGCAAAACATCAGTGAATTCCAAATTTCACAAATTTTCATAAATGTAATAACCTCTAAATAATTAATTCAAGATAATTCAAGTGATTTTAGATAATGAAGGGAGTACCATATTTCATAGTCCAAAAATTGTATAAAAATTACCAAAGCTTCATTGTGATCATAAAACATTACTGACTAAGTTTCATGCAATTCCTAAGTCAGTGAGCCATGCATAAAAATACTTCAACCAATTCCATTCAAGTGCACTTTGTGAAGCAACATTCTTATAAACTCATCAAAAATAACATGTAACAAATTTTCTAGGTTTATTATGCCCTAAACGATTCTCTGGCCAAGTAACATAATTTTCTAACAAAGTATAATATTTATTATCTATTTATCAATGTATGGTGCACTAGTTTACTTTACACATGAAGTACTAAAAGGAAATGCTCAAATGATCAAAATAATTTACTACTGTCTCTAAATAATATTTAATTGACTTTGCCAGAGTTTCATATCATTCTAAGTTAATATAACCATGGTTACTTCAAAATCATCAAAAAGGGCAAGGTGGAGATTATACCTACAAGTATGAGCTACTATTTTCTAAACATCCTATAATAAATCTCAAAGGTTAATAGCACTATAACATTACATCTACCAAAATTTCATAAGGATCCAAGGTCATAAGACCCCTTATTTATTCCTTAAGGTGTATAGACCTAAATAATTTCCAAGTGATTTAAGTGGAGTGCATGTGTCCAAATACTACCAAATTCCTTCCTAGGGCATTTTACCACCCTAAGATCACATGGACTAAACACCAAGTTCATACAAGGACATATCACCCCATGTCCTTCACAAACCCTCATAGTTTAACCTTAGGGTTTGAAGTAGGGTCCTAGGGAAAATCCACCCTAATCCACCCTTAACTCCATGTGAGGGTGTTTAAACTAACCATGGGGATCTGGCCAAAGTCCCAACCCCTTTGGGTGAGAATTGGCCCCTCCATGCCTCAAGCTCACACTGGCCCTAATTAACCCTTTAAGGGCCACACTTTGGTCTCACTAAAACGTATTCAAATCTAACCCAATTGGGCTGAGATTTTTTTTAGAGTTATTATATGACCATAAAAGGCAGTCACCAAAATTTTAGTGGGTTTAGAGGCCATTAGACCCCTTAAATAATTCATACATGGATTATTAAATTTCTACAAAAACTTTTGGAAAATGTTTTTCAAAAATTCCCATTTTTGGATATGTTTTAAGTATAGGAAATAGTAACCCCCATCCAAAATTTCAAGTCATTTAGATGAGTGGAATGATGGGGTTACTCAAAACAACCTCTGTCCTAGCCTAGGTATAGACCTCACAAAAATGAATGTTGTGGTCTGACCTGGACTCCATATTAGTTCAAACTAATTTTAAAATAAACTAGACTCATAGACCTACAAGTTTAATGTTTACCACTTTTTCATAAAAGGCCTCTTAATATTTTTAATTTAATTTCTAAGGTAACTGATATTAAGTGACAGAAATGCACATATAAAACTTTTAATATAAATAGATCTGCACAGATCTTAAAGCAAAACGTGTGGCTCTTGGTTTTCTTCTTCCTCCAGCCAATGACTGAGATCATCCCAACTTGGAACAATTTCCAGCCGTATTTCCCGGCCACCCGGCCACCTCCCTGGCCGGCCACCACCGCCACTACCTCTATTGAGATGGTGGCTATCGTTGGGCGGCGGCACGGCTGCCGGAGGGGCAATTTCCGGTGAACTCGAGAGGAAGCCCAAATCCAAATTTTTATGGACTTTTAAGCTTTGAATTGGCTCAACTGAGACTAATTCTTATCTCTAATGAATCTTATGATCTAGCCCACGAAGAAGGAGCAGAGGAGGACCTGATTTGCGGCCCGAAGACGTATGCTTTGCCTCCTCGCCAATTTCGGCCACCAAACTTTGACTCCTCTGCAACCTCTACACCAACCTCAATGGAAATGAAAAGTAATTAGGGGAAATGCTTGCCCTTTCTCTGGTGAAGGTCCTTAAAGATAAAATTTGGGAGAGGAGGCTTGTAACTCCCAAATGTCATTAAACTCCATTAATGACCATTAATTTCTTTCCATCGGTTTCAACCAAATTAAGGGGACTGAACCAAATTAATGGTCGGCCACCTACAGAAACTCCTCCTCTCACTCAGAGGAATAAAAGACTCATAAAAGTGGGAGTTACGGAGCCTCCATGGCGATTCCATTCGTAAAACTCTGCTCAGCTTGCTCGACGATTTCATCTAGCTCTGCTCGATGATTTCGTCGAGCAGATCATCGAGCTCTACTCGATGATTTTGTCGAGCTCTGCTCGATGATTTTGTCGAGCTCTGCTCGATGATTTTGTCGAGCTCTGCTCGACGATTTCCATACAACTCAGGTCAACTATTAGCCTGTATTTTTTGGGGTGTTACATTAGGTGTTATTAGACCCTTTAGTGCTTCCCAGGGTATTATAATGACCCAGTCATGACAAAACCATCCTAGGTGTCTAGAAGACTGAGGGATGTTACAAAAGGAAAGTCTCACTATCTCCAGCATTAGAATGACATTCCTGAAATCGTCGAAGGCTTGAGCAAATCCAGTGCGAACCAATTCACCTCCATCTAGCAAGCCACTGGTGCTTCTAGGAGCCATTGTAAATTAAGGAGAACTGGAATTTCTGCACCTCTAGAGAGCACTCTGGAAGGGTCTGAGGAAGCATCTGGTATCGACGCAAGCACTATACTGAAGAGATTGTGATTATCGTTAGGATTTTGTCGGCAGGCAGCGGTGACACATGACAGCTGGCGGCAACACACTGTAGTCGGCGACAAGCGTTCAACTAGGGCACTGCGGCAATCTTTCCACAGTCAGTGCGAGCTAGGGCATGGGAGGAAGGCGTCGATCAATGGTATCAGTGATTCGGCAGATAGGGAGCCGAAAGGTCGGCTTCTATCTGCGTGTTCGGCTTACACGGTGAATCGGCGGATATAGTGAAGGGGGGCCCTCCCATTTTAATTTATATAAGATTATATATATATAAATATTTTATAAATTGCATCAAGACTGCACGAACCTCAAATTTGGTCGTCGAGTCTTCCGATCCAATATAGATAATTTGAATTATTGCCTTAAGTAGACTTCTCCGAATTTTGTTGTTGAAGGAGTCTGATTCAATGAAACTTGTATGAGTATGCGACGAAATGATCGATATTCATTGAATTGTACTTTAAAAAAAAATTTCTTTGAGGAACTGGATCCCGAGATCAATTTTGCTTGCTAGACCTTCTTCATGAGTCCTTTTTCAGCATATCGAGCTCCGTTTAAAAAAATAAGAACTTTGTCTCGTCCAGCAGCTTCGTAAAGATATCGGCAACCTACTTGTCTGTTGGGACATAGTTGAGGGCTATGTACTTATTCTCCACATGCTCCCAGGATGAAGTGGTAGCGCACCTCGATGTGTTTGGTCCAGCTATGGGAAACTGGATTGTTTGCGATTGTGATAGCATTGGAGGAGTCGCAAAACATAGGAATTTCTCTGAACTTCAAGTTATAATCTTCTAGTTGATTCCTTATCCATAGAAGCTGTATGAAACAGCTACCTGCAGAGCTATACTCTAACTCAGCAGTAGATGTTGCCATGCAATTTTTCTTCTTACTACTCCAAGAAAAAAGCCGTCTTCCGAGGAATTGGCACATCCCGGAAGTGCTTTTCCTATCATCTCTGCTTCCTGCAAAATCAGTATCTGAAAAGACAATTAGTTCGACATCATAACTTCTTGAGTACCATAAGCCTTGATTCGGTGTACCCTTAAGGTATCTTAAAATCCACTTTGAAGCGACGTAATGAGATTTCTTAGTGTTCACCTAATATCTAGCACAGACACATATTGAGAACATTATATCTGGTAGACTGGCAATCATGTAGAGTAAGGACCAATTTTGCTTATGTACTTGGTTTCATCAAAAGGTTTCCCTTTCTCATCCTTGTCCAAAGACATAGTTGAACCCATTGGAGTCCTCATAGAGGTTGCGCTCTCCATTCCGAATTTCTTAAGAAACTCCTTGGTGAACTTCATTTGAGAGATGATAATCCATTCTTCAGATTGCTTCACTTGAAGTCCTAAGAAATAATTCATCTCACTCATACTGCTCATTTCAAACTTCCCTTGCATAAGTTTGGAACACTTTTTGCAAAGGTTGTCTTCTGTAGAGCCAAATATGATGTTGTCGACATAGATTTGCACTAGCAAAATCTTGTCTTTAACTTTCCTAAGAAATAATAACTTGTCAATCTTTCCCCTTGTGAACTTATTTTCAAGAAGAAAGCTATACAACGTCTCGTACCAAGCTCGAGGAGCTTGCTTTAAACCATATAGAGCTTTATTTAAAAAGAAACCATGATCAGGGAATTTAGAGTTTGCAAAACCTGGGGATTTTGCTACGTATACTTCCTCTTTCAGATTCCTGTTGAGGAATACTGACTTCACGTCCATTTGGTAGGCAGTGAAGCCTTTAATGGCAGCATACGCAAGAAACAACCTGATCGCTTCGAGCCTAGCTACTGGAGCAAAGGTCAGGTCGAAGTCGATCCCCTCTTCCTATCGGTATCCTTGAGCTATAAGCCAGGCTTTATTCTTGATGATTAATCTGTTCTCGTCCAGCTTATTTCTGAATAATCACTTGGTGCCTATCACGTTCTATCCTTTGGGCCTGGGTACCAGCTCCCAGACTTTGCATCATTTAAACTTGTTGAGCTCCTATTGCATTTCCATTATCCAAGAGGCATCTTTATTCGCTTCCTCGAACTTCTTCGGTTCAATCTGAGACAGAAAACTTAGATGCAAAACTTCGTTAGTTGTACCTCTTCTGGTTCTCACACCGTCGCCTGGCTCTCCAATGATTAGATCAGCTGGGTGATCTCTTAGGTGTCAGAACCCTAGATTCCTTGCCCTCTCTCCAGCAGGCTCTACAGCATCTTGTGCAGCCTCTATGGGGTGAGGAACTTCTTCCTCTAGAGGTTCTTCATTCACCAAGCCCGGATCGACGATCTTTACTGAGCTTGGACCGTCTTCCTTGACAGCTCTATCCAAGCTTGACTCCTTGAACCTGGTACCTGCATCTGCACCAATGACACTAGACGAGCTGATATGGAGCATGTTTTTCTCATCAAATACAATACTTATAGACTCTTCTACCACCAGGGTTTTCTTATTAAAAATCTTATATGCCTTACTATGGTTACTATATCCTACAAAAATACCTTCAAAACATTTTTCACTAAACTTTATACGGTAATACTTCCCATTATTAAGTACGAAGCATTTGCTTCCAAAGATTCTAAAGTAGGACACAGTCAGGTTTTCTACCCTTCAATATCTCATTGGGGGTCTTACGATAGTTTTTGTTGATTAGTGCTCTATTTTGCACGTGAAAAGCGGTGTTGACTACCTCAGCCCAGAAGTACTTTGGAAGAGAGGTGTCATTCAACATTTATTGTACATACTTCAATGAGGGTTCTATTCCTTCTCTCTGCAACTCCATTTTGTTGTGGAGTGTGCGGGGAGAAAAACTCATGAAATATACCTTGACTTTCACAGTATTCTGTCATGGCACCAGACTCAAACTCTGTTCCATGGTCACTTCTGATTTTGACCACTGAGCAGTTTAGTTCATTCCGGATTTGCTGTAAAAACTTGGTCAAAGACGTGACGGTGTCTTACTTGTGTTTCAAAAAGAACACCCAAGTGAAACGTGAGTAGTCATCGACAATTACTAATGTATAGACCTTACCTCCTAAGCTGTGAATAGTCATAAGACCGAATAAGTCCATGTGAAGCAAATATAAGCTTCGTGAAGAATCTTTCTCAGCAATACCCTTGAAAGTAGCCCATGTCTGCTTTCCCATTTGACAGGAGTGATATGGACTCTCTTTAAGGCACTTAATGTTGGGGGCATCATGCACTAAATTGTGAGAAAATAGCATATTTAAGGTTTTAAAATAAATATGTGCTAATCTCTTGTGACATTTGTCATAGAGAGACACACTACTTTTTGCCATAAAACACACTGGGGTAGAAGTGTCTAAGCAAAGGAAATTTAAATAGAAAATATTTCTGCTCCGAGTGCCTGTTAAGACCGACTCCAAATTTGTAGATGATTTTATCAAACACTTGTCCTTACAGAACTAAACGAGGTAGCCTTTGTCACATAATTGACTTATGCTTATAAGATTATAGCGTAACCCTTCAACATAAGCAACGTCTATAAAAGAGACTATGCCATTGGAAATCATACCATAACCTTTTGTTGTTCCCCGGTCTGAACCTTCAAAGATGAATTTTGGTCCATCTTTGACTAGAGTATAATCACGCAAAATGCTTCTTGTCCCGGTCATGTGCTGAGAGAATTTACTGTCCAAATACCATATCGGAGTTCTATTGGACTTTGGACATTCCTGCAAAAATAAATCAGTTTACCTTAGGAACCCAAATGTATTTGGGCCCTTAGTTCTTGGTCAGCATACTCCCCCTAGAAACATTAGTCTTATGAGTGGCCGGTCTCGCATAGCTAACTCTAGGAGTTACAAGATTGGCAGGGTTATACCAACAGTCTGCGCCAAAATGACCTATTTTACCGCAGCACCAACAGTCGAATATGTTGTACCTTCGTTTGTACTCCTAATTTACCTTTAATCGTGGGGTATTGTAGGGGTAGCATTCTTAGAGGTGGAGGCCTCCTGGTTGCAGCATACACAGGGGCATCCCATCTCCTTAGCCTTAAGCACAATAGATGTGGCTTTTGGTGTCGTCTTATTGTTATGGCCATGCATATATGGACCATAACTCTTCATCTGGATTTCCTCAAACGATTTCTTGAACACATTGGCAACAAAGTCATGAGAATGGGTCCATCCCTAGTATCTATTCTTGGGCTCTACATGAGTAGTCCTAGCATGATAACCATAGGATGACTCAAGGTCAAACTTATTCGTCGGAAAGTTTACTTTCCAGAATGAGGGTTGATCCATGGGTGCCTTCCCCTTTTATTTGGCGCTATCCTTCTTGGCAGCCTTACCTTTTCCACGTACGTGGCCAAGACCACTACCTTTGTTTTGAGCAGAGAACTCATCAATGATAGGCAGAACAGTCTTCGGTTGGGAGTAGCTCTCAATGAGTTTTCTATCCACCGCGATCTTTTCTTGCAGCTCATCAAGATATTTTTCTTTCAGAATTAATATCTTAGTGGAGCCCTTGAGTTCCTCTTTTAGGGAGTGGACTTAATCTCTGAGAGGAAGCAATTTTGCAATTTCTTCCTTCAGCTCAGTTTCCGCTGCCTTGAGGGTGGAAATCTCCTTAACTTGCTTTCAGACTACCTTACGGCATTTGTCGAAAGCCTTTAAGAGGTGCTCGTGCTGAGCCATAAATTCTAATTTGTTCTCATCCAAAGAATAGTCTTCATGACCATTGGTGGAGGTTTCAGATTCTGAGAGAATGGTGTGCGAGTTTACCTTCCCGTGGTACTATGAGTCGCCCACTTCTTCGTCAGATTGAGTCATAAGCCTAAAGTAAGCTTTTTCATTTTTTGAACTTGACTCGCTCGAGTCACTGTTCACTGAGAGTCTTCGATTTCTTGATGATGAAGTGATGACTACTTTTAGTCATCGTTTTTGGAATAGTTTAGTATGCAAAATTTCTAGTTTAATTATATGTTTTAAGTATTTTTTTATGCATGTTTTGTTTTTATTTTTTCTTAAAGTCTTTTTGTGTTAGGATATTATAATTCCTAGTTTTATTCTAGTTTTATTTGCTTGTTATGTTGCAATTTTATTTTGTTTTGTTATATAAAAATCTATAGTTTTATTATATGTATTTTTATTATTTTATGTATTATGTTTGTTATGTTATAATAATTAATGTTATGTTATTAAATATATCTAACATGTTGTGTTTTTGCTTTGTTTCTTGTAGGTATATGTTGGTGCAACCAACCTACCCGAGACCATCAAAGCCCGGCCTCTTCAAAAGCCTACAAGTAGCCCTACCCAAGCCTACAACAAAGTCCAAGCCCTACCCGAGCCCATGTTGAAGCAGCCCGAGCCCCCCCGCCCCTCTTTGGAGAACCCTACTCAAGTCCAAGAGCAGCCCACCACCCTACCCGAGCCCACTAACCATGCAGCCCACTCACCTTTGCATGGCCGACCACCCTCAATATTCATTCCCCCTCTCTCTCTCTCCTCATTATTTCCACATGCATTCACCTCCCCATGCATTGGCCGACCCCCCTCTTTCTTCTCTTTTATTTTCTTTCTCCCCTCTTTATTCCCCATTCATCCCCCCTCTCTATTTTATATTTTCAAATTTCATTTCCATAAATACCATGCAATGAATCTTTTTTTTCTCTCCCTTCATTAATGCCATACATGCATCCCCCCTACATGGCCGGCCACCCCCCTTGCCTCTTCATTTTCATTCTAGATCCTTCTCCTCATCTATAAAAGGAGCCCATTTCACATTCTTTGGAAGAAAGAGATTGGAGAGAAAATATAGTGCTAGTGCAAGAGAGCTTCCTTCTACTTTTTATTATTATTGTTAAGTTCTTCTTTTCATTCCTTGTAATCTCTTTCTTAGTAGTTAAATCTTGTTTTTTTTATTATTATTACTATTGTGTACTCTTCCTTTTTTTATAAATCAATGCAAATGAATTTTCTTCAT
The DNA here is from genome assembly GCA_039513925.1 of Platanthera zijinensis. Classification (NCBI taxonomy): domain Eukaryota; kingdom Viridiplantae; phylum Streptophyta; class Magnoliopsida; order Asparagales; family Orchidaceae; genus Platanthera; species Platanthera zijinensis. Next base: position 155,943,183 of record CM077090.1, on the reverse strand, counting down.
CTTATTGTGGTTTTCCTTTCAATCATGCGTAGCTAATTTTTCTTTTAGCATTTGATCGTGAGGAGCCATGAAGTGAGATGAGGGTTATTTTTATTTCCTAGTTTTAATTTTGTCTAAATTATTATCGGTCCTTCTTTGACTTTTCTTGCGCCGACTCCGTATTTTCGGTATACAGTAGTTGACCTTTGATCTCATTTCATAGTAGTCGAGAGACTCATTGACTTGAAAGATCACTCAAAGAAGGAAGGAGTTGCACTCAACCCTAGAGAAAAGATGACGTAAATCCTCTGGATTGGAGTCAAATCCAATAGTGCGGATCACCTCGATAATGCAACTTTAGGCTTCTTTGATTTGTAAAGAGATTTTGATCAAATCGTCTATAAGTTAGGAGACCTAATGCTCTAACTAGATTTTGTCTTATTTTCGGATCCGTCACGGCCGAGTTTAATTTGCAAATTTAAATTTATATTTCTTTTATCCTTCTCGTCTCATTTCATGGTGAATCATTGATCGAATGCTAGTTTTTTTTATCATAAGTTTTCATAAAAAATTTATCTTTAGTTTTAATTTAAAATTCTCAAATCCCACTTTCTTTCTATAGGATGATAGTTCAAGCGTGAGTAATAGTACTTAATAACCCCGTGTTTAAATACGACCTTGGTACTACAATTCGATAGGTACACTTGCCTTTTCGAGTTGAAAGTAATTTTCACACCAAGTTTTTGGCGCCGTTGTCGGGGACCTTCTTCGTCAATATTTTGAAAATGCTTTCGCTATTACTTCTGCAAAAATCCCAAAAAAATTCTCGTTTTCAAGTTTTTATTTCCTTTCTTTTCTTCTCTCCATTCTCTTTCACTTTTTTTGTAGTGCATGACCCGCACGAATCTGTCGTTACTTGTTGATTTGGACCCAAAAATCGAATGCTCCTTTCGGAGACAACTACGATTCGGGGCTTCCACTTCTCAAACAGCGGTTGAGGATTCCTACGGTGATTGCAATTTTAATTCTGAAATGGGAGATCCCAACCCAGGAATGGCTCAGCAAAGGACCATGTCCGATTATGCTCGACCCAACTTGGAGGGTACAGAAACAAGTATTATTCGGCCTGCAATAGCGAACAATAACTTCGAGCTTAAGCCTAGCATAATACAAATGGTGCAGCAATATGTACAGTTCGACGGATTACAAGATGAAGATCCGAACTCACATATTGCCAATTTTCTTGAAATCTGTGACACCTTCAAAATTAATGGTGTCTCAGACGACACTATTAGGATAAGACTCTTCTCCTTCTCCTTAAGGACCAAAGCCAAAAAGTGGTTGAGTTCTCTTCCAAGAGGATCAATCACTACTTGGAACATTCTAGTTGATAAATTTCTTGCTCGATATTTCCCTCCTGCAAAAACTATTAAATTAAGAAATAATATTACTTCTTTTTCTCAAATTGCTTCTGAGACCCTCTATGACACATGGGAGAGGTTCAAGGAACTTTTAGGACGCTTCCCCCATCATGCTCTGCCTATATGGTAACAGGTCCAGACATTTTACAATGGGCTAAATCAAGAAACTAAGCAAATGATAGATGCTGCTTCCGCTGGTTCTTTGGACCGCAAAACTCCGGAAGCCGCTATTGAGCTTATTGAGCACATGGAGATGAACACCTATTAGACGAATTCGTCTAGGACTCGCCCATCTAAACCTGCAGGTATCTATGAAGTGGATTCGGTGTCGCAACTAGCACTGCAAGTGGAGTTGCTGAACAAGAAGATTTCGGAGGTGACTGCTGCCTCCGCCGCTAAGGTATTTGAAAATGTGAATGCTGCTGCTACTGCTGAGCAGGTGGATTATCTGGGGAACATACCCAGGCCTACTCAAAATAATTCTGCCAATAATTTTTCAGCTTTTTCTAATTTTTCTGCTCCGCCTGGTTTTAATTCTTCTTCAAACTCATATCACCCTTGATTGCGTAACCATCCAAATTTTTCTTGGAGTAATCCCGCGAATGCCGCATGTCCACTACATGATTTCACTCCACCACCACAACATCAAAACCAAAATTTTCAAAAACCTTCCCCTTTGGAGGAGATCCTTTCTAAATATATAAGCTCGAATGAAGCGACCATTAGAAATCTAACAAGCTCAATGAAAAGTTTAGAAAACCAGGTCGGGCAACTTGCCAAGGCTTTTTCCGAGAGACCACCTGGAACTCTTCCCTCGAACACTGAACCTAACCCATGGGAGCACGTAAATGCGATTTCCCTTCGGAGCAGTAAGGTTATTAACGAGCCCACCACAAGGGAAGAGCCAAAGGTGATTGCCTCTCCTACTACTGAACGAATTAGTAACAAAGAGATAACTAATAAAAATTTTGGAAAAGAAAACTCTATTTTTGAAAATGAACAAGAAAAATCTCTTTTGGAAAAAGAAAAAGATGGTTTTAAAAACAATGATCTCGAGATTTTAAAAGAATTTTCGCCACCTCCCAACCCCGCTAAGCTTAAGAAAGATAAGCTAGATGATCAATACTAACGCTTCCTTGGAATGTTTAAACTAATTCATATCAACTTGCCATTTCATGAAGCGATTAGTCAAATGCCAAAATACGCTAAATATCTTAAGGACCTGTTAACGAACAAAAAGAAATTAGAAAATTTATCTCACATTACATTAAATGAAGAATGCTCGGCGGTCATTAAAAACTCTAATCTTCCTAAAAAGATAAACGATCCAGATAGTTTTTCAATTCCTTGTGTTTTTGGCAATCTTTTTGTAAAACACGCGCTAGCGGATTAAGGTGCGAGCATCAACTTGATGTCTTTTTCATTGTTTAAAAAGCTAGGATTGGGCACTCTCAGCCCTACACGTATGAGTATTCAATTGGATGATCGATCAATTAAGTATATGTTAGGTATCGTTGAGGATGTGCTAGTGAAGGTCGAAAAATTCATCTTCTCGGTGGATTTTGTCATTCTTGATATTGAAGAAGACGTCGAGGTTCCCCTTATCCTTTGTCGTCCCTTCCTAGCCACCTCTTGTGCGGGCATCGATGTAAGTAACGGGAAACTTTTGCTTCACATGGGAGATGACGAGGTGATGTTTTCAATAAATTAATCCATGAAAAATTCTTTAAAAAATGACGACTTATGTTTCTTTCTTGATGTTTTAAATGAAGACTCCTCTCTTTCTCTTTCAAATGTTTCTTCCAATGATTTTTCTTCCTCTTTTTCTTATTTTTATACAAATGTTTTTGAAGACACGGTTATGTCCGCACAAGCCAACTTTGCAAATGAACCAGTGTTTAGACAAAAAACTATGAAAATATTGTTTTTGAATATGAAAAAGTTTTAAAAAACTCTTATGATGAACCACCCAACTTAGAACTAAAACCCCTTCCCGAACATCTCAAATATGCCTTTCTTGAACAAAATTCTAAATTGCCCGTTATAATCTCGGTTTTGCTTCCTCAATCCAAAAACGACCAATTGATCGAACTACTACAAAAGCATCGCCGAGCTATAGCGTGGCAAATTTCTGATATTCTTGGCATAAGCCCCTCCTTTTCTACCCACAAAATATTTTTTGAAAATAATTCCAAGGGTGTAGTCCAACCTCAACATCGTCTTAATCCTAATATGAAAGAGGTTGTGAAGCGCGAAGTTCTTAAGTTATTAGATGCAGGGATAATCTATCCTATTTCCGATTGTAAGTGGGTAAGCCCGGTTCAGGTTGTCCTTAAGAAGAGGGGGATCACGGTAGTAACAAATGAAAATAATGATTTAATTCCAACTAGGATGGTAACGGGATGGAGGATGTGCATCGATTACCGTAAATTAAATGATGCCACTCGTAAAGATCACTTCCCCCTTCCCTTTATCGATCAAATTTTAGAACGCTTATCCGGATATAGTTTTTATTGTTTTCTCGACAGTCATTCGGGATACTTCCAAATCCCTATCGCACCTGATGACCAAGAGAAGACAACATTCACTTTCCCTTTTGGAACCTTTGCCTACCGTAGGATGCCTTTCGGGCTATGCAACGCACCAGCTACCTTTCAGCGGTGCATTCTGGCCATTTTTGATAAATACGTAGAAAACATTATGGAAGTGTTTATGGACGACTTCTCGGTTTTTGGCGACTCATTTGAGTTATGTTTAAAGAATTTTGGAAAAGTTTTAAAATGCTATGAAGAAACAAATCTAGTTTTAAATTGGGAGAAGTGCCACTTTATGGTACGTGAAGGCTTAGTCCTTGGCCACAAAATTTCCGCTAGGGGAATTGAAGTGGACAAGGCAAAAATCGAAGTAATTGAAAAGTTATCGCCGCCTACGAATATCAAAGCGCTAAGAATTTTTTTAGGGCATGCGGGTTTTTATCAAAGATTTATTAAGGACTTTTCAAAAATTACTAAGCCTCTCACCCACCTTCTCGAGAAAGACACTCCTTTTATTTTTGACGATTCTTGTTTAGTGGCGTTCGACTTAATTAAATCCAAACTTATAAATGCTCTGATTATGATCGCCCCAGTTTGGGATTTACCTTTTTAAATTATGTGCGACACAAGTAGTTTTGCGGTCGGTGCGGTACTAGGACAACGTATAGCTAAGAATTTTCACCCAATCTATTACGCCAGCAAAACGCTTAATTCAGCGCAAGAAAATTACACTACAACTGAAAAGGAACTCTTAGCTATCATTTTTGCTTTTGATAAATTCTGACCCTACATCACTCTTTCTAAGGTTATCGTTTTTACGGATCATTCCGCTTTGAAGTACCTCCTTTCTAAAAAGGATTCCAAGCCGCGTCTTATTCGTTGGATCCTATTACTTCAAGAATTCGACTTGGAGATTCGGGATAAGAAAGGAGAAGAAAATTTAGTGGCTGATCATCTTTCACGCCTAGAAAATCCTGAAATTGATATTTTTGATGAAAATTTACCTTTTGATTATTTTCCAGATGAGAAAATTTTAAACGTTTCTTCTTCTACCCAATGGTTTGCGGATTTGGCCAATTATCTGGTGGCCCGCGTCCTTCCAAAAGAATACTCCTCCCAGCAAAAGAAGAAATTCTTTTCTGAGTTGAAGTATTATTTTTGGGATGATCCATTTCTATTTTGCATTATGCGGACCAAGTGGTAAGAAGATGTGTCTCCCGGGAAGAAGGTCAACAAATTTTAAAACATGTTCATGAAGGTCCAATTGGTGGGAACTTTCAAGCAAACCGCACCGCACACAAAGTACTTAGTGTTGGCTTCTATTGGCCATGCATATTTAAAAATGCACAAATCTTTGTGGGCGGGTGCGATCGGTGCCAGCGGACGGGAAACATCTCTAATAAAAATGAAATGGAACAAAATTATTTTCTCGAATGCGAAGTTTTTGATTTGTGGGGCATAGACTTTGTCGGCCCATTTCCCTCAAGTTTAGGAAATAAATACATTTTAGTCACAATAGATTACGTCTCTAGGTGGGCGGAGGCCCAAGCTTTACCAAGTAATGACGCTCGCGTAGTCATAAATTTCTTAAAAAGATTTTTTTCTCGTTTTTGGTTTTCCTCAAGCGATCGTTAGTGATACGGGGAGCCATTTTTGTAATACCAAACTAGCTAAGGTTTTAACTAAATTTTACGTTACACATAAATTATCCACTTCTTATCACCCCAAAACTAACGGTCAGGTCGAGGTAGTCAATCGAGAGCTAAAACGAATTTTGGAAAAAACTGTTTCTACTTCTCGTAAAGACTGGTCCCTAAAATTAGACGATTATCTTTGGGCCTATCGGACAGCGTACAAGACTGCCATCGGTTATACTCCTTTCCGATTGGTCTATGGAAAATCGTGGCATCTTCTAGTAGAAGTAGAATACCGAGAATATTGGGCGATAAAATTTTTTAATTTCGATCCACACTCAGTCGGCAAGCATAAGAAAAATTAATTGCTATCAGATTTGTCAGAAGTTAGTTATAAACCGGATCAGCCGGTTACCATGGATGAAGTCTATAAAAAGATGGATTCAGAAGAAGAAAGAGATAGATGAGAGAAGAATAAGTATTGTCATAACTAACACAATTAGAGATTGATCTCTGATCAAGAAAGTACAAGTAACAAAGAAGAAGAACTTCGTGAGAAGATCTAAGAAGACGTTCTTAAGTAGTTTACTGTTCAGATTCTGTCTAAGTTGAATTCTATCAAGAATTCAAAAGTATCTTCAAGAGGTTTGGATAGAGAGAGATCCAGCTATTTGAAGTCAAGCAGTAGACATTCACAGATCTCTCAAGAAGCAGATACTGAACTAATCTGTCAAGAAGATTCAGATTTATTTCTGAAGTCTAAGAAGGAAGCTGCCAGTCATTTATATTCAAAGGAAATCAACCCAACTAAGTTCAGATTCAAGAAGCTTTGAAGAAAGCAAAGAACAAGTTGATTTCAGCTATCAGCCTCTTCAAGAAGCTGATCAAGAAAGTTCTTATCCCTTCTCTCTCAACAGGGGTAAGAGATTACAAAATTCCTTATCAAATTCTGTAGGATCTATTCATAGATCTGAGTTGTAAGCCTATTTTATAAAGGCTGAGTGTAGGATATTTATTCTCTGAGGTAGGGCTATTTATGCCTGAGTTGTAGGAGAAGGTATTCTCTGAGTTATAGGTCTTGTGGCAAGGCTGGGGTAGGGCTGTTTATGCCTGAGTTGTAGGAGAAGGTATTCTCTGAGTTGTAGGCCTTGTTGCAAGGCTGAGGTAGGGCTTGTTAGCCTGAGTTGTAGGAACCTTATAGGGTTCTGAGTTATAGGAATCCTTCTGGATTCTGAGCTGTAGGATCTGAGGATCTGAGTTAAAGGAAGAAGTTAGGTCGACTCTAGCATACTGCTAGATAGGTGAAGGAGGAAAGTGGATGTACCCAGACCTTGGGGAACCACTATAAATCTGTGTGCAATCTGTGATGTGTGTATGATTGTGATTGCTATGTTGTGTTTGCTATAGAAATATCTGATTTATTCAAAAAACTGTAGTTATATTCAGCCTTAAGTTAAATCAAGGAAAAGTACCTATTCACCCCCCCTCTAGGTGTTTAGGTATTCTTGAAAATAAAACTATCACCGAGTCCGAGCTCGGCAATCGTCGTGCCGAGCTCGACGACCGTCGGGCCGACTAGAGCTGAGCCTGACGACCGGCTCGACGTGTCGATAGGAGATGGGCGCGAACTCATACTCGCCCCAGGCTAAGGGTCAGGCGAGTGCGATTCCATCCCCCTCCTTTTTCTTTTTGGCAAGTGGATATTTCAGGAGGTGGCATCAGGCGAGCTCGCCTAGTGTTCAGAGGTGTGTTTTACCATTTTGCCCCCATTGGTCTGCCCCTATCTCCTCGAAACAACAGAGTTACGCTGTTGGTAGACCGATTTGGGCTGTAGATATCCTTTCAGAACAGCGGAGATTACCTATTTGTAGGCCATTTTCAGTTTCTAATAAATATGACCCAAAGGGTACCTCAGAAGGGCATGCTTACTAGTTATCGGGTCTTCTAGTGCTTTCTGAGGTACCTTAGCTTCAGCACTTGGCTAAGGAGGGGAAGCACTCTAAGATCTTCTGGGTGTGTGGAGGGACCTCTGTGGTAGAGCCTTGGGTCCGTCCCTAGTTCTTTTTCCTTAGTATCTTGGGCTCGCAGGAGAGAAGTATTTGTGCGGTCACCCCTTCCCCGAGGGTGAACTCCATAGAGACCGGTTCTCTGGTTTCAACAACATAAGTGTTGGCGTATCTGAGTACGACCTTCCTTGTCGGGAAGTCAATCTGAGCATAGTTCCAAGTGAGCCATGTCATTCCTAATACGAGGTCGAAGTCTGTCAATTTTAAGATCATCGTTGGGGCCTCGAGCGTTAACCAATCAATGGTCACCCTTAGAAGGCATTTTGCCGTCAACTGGACTTCCATCGCATTAGGCAGACGCATCCTCCTGGTGACTCCCTGGTAGTATCTGATGCCTTCCAGGTCCTTAATAAACTCCTTTGATATGAAGTTGTGCGATATAACGGTCCAGGCCCGTCAACACGGGACCCAGCTGGGCCGCTGGCCTACCAACAGTCCAGACCCGGGCGCACCGTGGTATTCATCCTTTAACATCAAGCCTGCAAGCCATACACCCCAACCCCTCTCTACGCCTATTTTTCAGTAGCGGCGGGTTGTTTCCACTGGGGATCGAACCCAGGACCTTGATAACAACCACAGTTGATAAACTAGCAGCTCAGTTGGTGATAGCAACTGTGGCAAAGAGTTGTTATCAAGGTCCTGGTTTCGATCCCCAGTGGCAACAACCCGCCGCTGCTGAAAAATAGGTGTGGAGAGGGGTTGGGGTGTACGGCCTGCAGGCTTGATGTGAAAGGATTACTACCACGGTGGTCCCGGGTCTAGACTATTGGTAGGCTGGCGGCCCAGCTGGGTCCTGTGTTGACGGGCCTGGACCATTATAAAAATTAGGGGACCGTGGAGCCCTGCATGGAGGAGCAGCCTCGGAGGTCGGCATGCTTAGAGATGGGACAGTCTAGCACCGGAGTACAGATAGTTGGGACTGTGAGTCTTGATCGTTAGTAGATGTTTAGTTTTGCTTCCGCGTTAAGTGATATGTAGTGAGGATATTAATGTACCGGGCTTGAGCCCTATTTTAAGTACCTTTATTATTTATGTGGACTCTCCCTTCGTGTAGATTATTTACTATATATATGTGATTTCTATGGACATGTCTTTTACTATTTTGCTTCTTTTCTGTGATCGATTTGGCCGGCAGGATTGGTGTTTTGTAGTGGCGACCTTCCCGGGCGTGAAGGTGTCACCGCAAAGCGGCTGTTCTAGGCCTAAGACCCCGGTGGTTTAAAAATAAAAAAAGGGGGTCTTACAAGATGAAGTTGTGCGATGCCCCCCCCGTGTCGATCATGGTATGAGCAGGCTTGCCGTATACCATCACTACCCCTTAGTTGATTAAATGTCTTAGATATCTAGTTATAGTTTTTCCTTCCTATTTCAAGCAATTTTATACCCATGTAATCTAGCTTCTAGGAAGGAAAATAAAACTTAATTCACCGATGTACCTGCTATCACCCATTCCGGGTTTCAGGGCAGAGCTAAATCCAAGGCATAAACCTGCCCTCTATCCTGTCTACGGTCTCCGTCCTGAATTCCACATCCTCGGCCACATCCTCGGCCACCAACTGTCGGTAAGGTGGGGCATGCTGAGGTGCTAGTGGAGGTTCTTCCCTTATGGGGCAAATCCTCTGAATGTGCCCCGGCTGGTTGCACCGATAGCATGTCGATGCCTCCTCCACTAGTCTCGGCATCTTCCGTATTTGTAAGGGCTAAGGAGCTTACTCCACTGGGTTACTCTGCTCCTGCCTGTCATCCTGGGGGGGGGGGGGGGGGTTGATCCCAGTTCCTTCTTTCCCCAATGACATGACCTCTAGACTGGTCTCTCCTTCCACCAATCACTGAGTCATTAGTCGGTCTGTTCCGGCCCCGAACTGTAAGCTAGTTTGCCTCCAGCTTCTTTTCCATCTCCAATATCCTGGCCAAGCTCCCATTAGAGATGAAGAGGAGGGCATGCCTCATGTCATCGTGAAGGCCCTTGTAGAACCCCTTCGCGTAGCCTGCATCGTCCAACTGATATGATTCCGTAAAGCGGGCTAGATGTGTGAATTCTCGGTAGTACTCCAACACCGTCCTGCTTCCTTGCCTCATCTGTAGGAACCTGTCCTCTAACTCATCTCTCGCCAATTGAGGTACAAAATGCTCCAATAGAGCTGCTCTGAACTCCTCCCAGGCTATGTCTGTGTAATCCACTCCAGCAAAGGTGGTCTCTAACAGTGACTTCCACCATCTCTTCGCATGCGACTCAAAGCAACAGCCTCCTCAATCGAGCATCTAATCCCAGCCAGCATCTCACAAAAAATGTATAGCCACTCCTCTATGCAGACTGCTGACTCCGTCCCGAGTTAGGATGGAGGAGAGAGCCCCCGGAAGGCGCTCAGGAAGTTAGCCCCGGGATTTGGTTGTGGGGCTGGAGCCTACTGAGCCTTGAAGGTCTCCAGAATAGCCATTAGTGTCTGCCCCATCTCCGTCTGCTTGAAAAGAGTCGGAGCTGGCGGGGGTGGAACCATGTCCTGTGCCTGAGGTGTACCCTACTGTGGAGTAGGGTTAGTCGCAGGCTACAAAGGAAAATTCCAATTATTAGTTGATGTACAAGTGGAACTAATGAAAGGAAAAGGTGGACTTCTTGCATATGATTCCCTTTATGGGCACACCATTGCTTCAGCTGTTACTTTGTCCTCAAACTAAGCTCGTGTGGGGTGGACCAGGGTTTTGTGGACTTCTTCTCTTTAGATCAATGTTTCCTCTGATACCGGTTTGTAAGACCCCTTTTTTGCTACGCTACCGGGGTCTTATGCCCAGAATCGCCATTTTGCGGTGACACTAACACTTGGGAAGGCCGCCACTAAAAAATGTCGATCCTGCCAGCCTTAAGGATCACTAAAGAATAGAAGTTTATAGTTAAAATACTATTAAGTCAAGTCCACAATCACATATAATATATGAAATAGAAATCACAACAATGTCTACATGATAATGAAAGTACTGAAACAGATCAGTAAAATAGAAACATAAACGGGCAAGCCCGGTACAACATATCCTCACTACATCACTCCCGCAGAAGCTAAGTAAACTTAACACTCACGGAGCCATAGACTGGTGCTCCTGTACTAGACTGGCCCACCTCAAAGTGCACCGTACTTTGCTGGTGCTGCATCTCCTGCTGTTGCTCCCTATCCCCAATCCGGAGCCCCTGAAATGTTTGTTCCACCGACCGTTAGTCAAAAGACTAAGCCTAATATCCCCCACCCCTCCCCTCGTGGCTCCTAGGTACCGTGCAGGAGGAATGATAGGAAAGCTATGATGGTGGAGAATAAAACAAGGCAGGTGACGGTGGAGCTATCTAGCAGGTATAATATAATAATTATAGTGCAATAAAAGGGAATGCAAGTTAACAGTTCTATAATAATAGAGCAGTATGAGTAGAAATTAAAGAACACTGCAAGAACGGGAATAAATAGCCATAAGGAAAAGTAACCATTGCTTATAAGCATGCCCAGACAAGCTTATAGACCATGGAGTCATTCTGCAAGGCCTAGCATTCAAAAAGTCTCATACCAATTTATATGTTAGGGGTAAGGGGTTAAGTACGATGATGGCATGATATGCTATGATTGTGGGTTTAATGAAATAATCATATAAATACAACACACGCACCCGACTCTATGCGCAAAGACCTTTAGTTCCCCAGTTTTGGAAGCTAGCTCCATTCCCAGGAGCCTCGATAGTGGCCAACCGAGACAATGGGTTGGGCCACCCCACTCCTAGGTGGGTATCCACACTACCAGACCTAGCCCTTACGTACGCCTCGACATGAATAACAAAACCGTGGAGCTCCTGCATACTCTGCTACCAAAACAACCAGTTTTTTCCTTAGCTAAGTGTAAACCACACTCGCCGATTCATTGTATCGATTTCGGTGTGAACGACTGTCAAATACTGATGACCCACCACCTTATGGACATGCAGCCATGAATTCCTGAGCCATCGGCTCCCCGGACTAACCTATCTGTTACAACTACCTTATGAGCCCCTGGCTCGCCGGGCTAACTTGCCCAATTCCACAACCACCAAGACTATCGCTCGGATAACCCAACCATACTAACCTCCCAAGACGTCGGGGTGAGTGTAAGTGATACACTAGATTTACTAGTTGCTCTTTAATATTTATACTTACGGTTTAAGGTTGACCTTGGACTTCCCAGGGTATTCCCTGTGAAGGGCTCTCGGGGGCACTAGGAACTATGATGATAGCTTAAAACCATCATTCCATTTCACAAGGCACTTACTATTATTAGTATCTACCCAGGTCCTAATTATAAGACACCCTTTTTTTTCTTTTTCAACCACCGGTGTCTTAGCCCAAAATTGCCGCTTTGCGGTGGCACCGACTCACGGGAAGGCCGCCACTACAAAACTCCAATTCTGCCGGCCCTTTTCGATCATAAAGAGAAAGAAGTAAGTATACAAAAAATGTAAACAAGTCCACAGAAACATGTACGAATAGAAAATCACAACAAGTCCATCAATAGATAATAACATAAAATAGAAGTACTGCAAAGATATAGTTCAGATGAAATGTAGATAAACGGGCTCGAGCCCGGTACATCAGAGTCCTCACTACAGATCACTCATTGCGCAGAAGCTATAAAAAAACACTAATCACTCACAGAGCTGGTCGCAGGTGCACCAGTGCTAGACTGACCTACCTCCATGCGCACCATACTCCGCTAGTGCTGGTCCCTGGACTGCTGGTCCTTGTCTCCCATACGGAGCTCCTGTAATGTTGTGGTTCGAAAACCATTAGTCATAAAGACTAAGCCCTATCATCCCCTACCCCTCCCCCCACGACTCCCAAGCACCGAGCGGAGAGGAGGAAAGGGAAGCTACAAAGGTGGAGAGTAATCAAGCAGATGACAATGAAGCTAATCTAACAACTATCATGGTGTATAAAAAACTATCTAGAATAAAGTACATCTAGCAATTCTACGGTACTAAGTAATAAAGTAGACATGTAGTAAGTAGCAAATATATAAGAAGACGGATAAAGAATAAATAAGTAAATAAGTACGTAACCTTAACTTATATGAATGCCTATACAAACTTATATGTTAAGGGGTCTTCTGCAAGGCTCCCATCATATAAAAAGTCCCATACCGATTTATACGTTGGGGTGTCGGTTGTATGCAAATATGAGTGTAGTGATATGCTATGCCATGATTCATGCAAGTGCAACTCGCGCACACGACTCTATGCGCATAGACCTTTAGTTCCCCCTGTTTGGGCAGCTAGCTTCACTCCCAGGAACCTCCATAGTGGCAAATGGAGACAGTGGGTCGGGCCCCCCACTCCTAGGCAGGTATCAACACTACCGGGCCTAGCCCTTCGGTATGCCCCTAGAAGAACACAACCTAGAGTATCCGCGTACTTGTACTGGCTATATCCGCCAGACTTTCTTTGGTTAAGTGTCCCACACCGCCGAGTCAACGCACCGATGTCGGTGTGAACGACAATCAAATACCGAAGACCCGCCACCTTTATTCTGTACTCAAACCCTCAAGCCCTCAGCTCCCCTGACTGTCCCGTCCGTGCATCTACCTTCAGAGCTACCGTCTGAATGGCAACCAAACCAACCTATTCTACCTCCCTAGCTACCGGGGTGTGTGAAAGTGCAACCCTAGTTATACTAGTTGCTCTTTTAATTTATTATTCCTACAGTTTACGTTAGCCCAGGACTGCCCCTCGGTATTTCCTGTGAAGGGCTCTCAAAGGGCACTAGGAACTATGATGGTAGCTGAAGCCCACCAATCCCTTTTGCAAGGCACTTATTGTTATTGGTTAATCTCCCTTTACCCGATCCCTTTTTAAGTTACTTTAGATCTAGCCCTAGAGTATTAAGACTCTTCCTCTCCTACCCGGGGTGGACGATCTTTCGTCGTTACCGAACGCCACTTAACCCTAGCCAATCTCACACTCTACTTATCCTGACTTCCAATAATGAACTTAAACTTAACTAGCCCTATCCAAACCAGCAACTACCAAAATTCCATCTCCCCAAGTTCATTACCCACTCTAGTTCCGTTTCTGTGATTTTACTATATGCAGACCGTCCTAAGATACATGAGGTATATAAGGGGAGATACTCCAAATTGTCTTCCAAATCTCCTATAATGTTTACTGGAGGTCTATCATGACACAATATAACTAAGTCCAAGATTTCCAAATTTTTCCTATTATCGGGCATTTAATTTATTTATTCTAAGCCTCCCAATGCCCTAGTATGAACATGAAGTGCACTAATGAGCCAACAATAAATCATCATAAAATCAGTAAAAATTATATGAGGAATTTAAGCAGTAATTCCAAATTTTGAGAAATTTCAGAAGTGTTTAGGCCTATATTTTCTAATTTACCATTTTAGGCCACTTCTACCATATTATGAAGCAAGTACTGTAAATATGTACCAAAAAATCACAATAAAATTACAGAAGCTTTATAGTGACCTAAAACTATCGGAAACTAAGTCCCATGATTTTTCTCTAATATTTTGGGCTCTGAATTTATTTTAATGTAAAATACAAATTTCCTAGCATAGTGAAGGAGGTACTATTTTTAATTATTTAAAAGTCCTGAGAAGATTACATGGTGACTATCATTGTTTGAAACACCCACTGACCAAATTTCATAATTTTCCAATTAATAATTGGGCATTATTTTTATTTTTGACTACATATCCCAAATGGTATATTAAAGAAGCAAGTACCCAAAATAATCAGATAAAACTCCCAATAAAAATACAAAAGGTATAACATGCTATATGATGCCCTATTCCAAGATTTCGTAACTTTCTAGTGAACAGAAATTCCAAAATCATCAAAATAAATATTTAGGGCACAACAAGAGTTGTGAATGAAGTACTGTATAAATTAACTCAAAATCTCAATAAAATTATATTATGGCCATTTAGACCAGAAAATCACCCTGCCAAAATTTTATTTGATTTTTAGTTCATTTGTCAGCATAATAGTTCAAATTAAGATTGGTTACCTAAAATAGGGTTTGGATTTTAGGTGGCCTAACTGTCTCCAAATCCCCTAAGATTTTGTCTAGAGAACTATAATGGACCTATGGTCCTCTCCCCCAAATTTCAAGTCAGTCCAAGGTCATTTGACCCCCTGACCTTCACAACCCTACAAATCCCCATTAAGGGACCTACCCTAGGGTTCTAGGGCTACCCTACACCAAACAACCCCAAACTCCCTTGGAGTGTGTGTCATGCCCTAAAAAGTCAGTGACCAAAATATTAGCCTCTATTGAGGTGATACGACCACTCAAATTACCAAGGGGGTGATTTACCCTAATTAGCCCTTTATGGGGCCAACTAGGGTTGAGTAAAACCCTAGTCAAAATACCTCCAAATTAGGTGAAACTTTTTCTAGTGTCCTATTATGTCCTCTAAGGCCACCCACCCAAATTTGGGGGGATTTTGAGGTGTTTAGGACACTTGATTAAAATACACATGATTTATTAAATTTTTTTAAAAACTTTAGAAAAATGTTTTCCAAAAATCCTAATTTTTGGACAAAACCTAGATATAGGTAAGATTAGGCCACACCCCAAATTTCAAGTCATTTTGATGACTGGATTGGAGTGGGGAATTTTTCTAAGGTCAGGACAGCCCTATGGATAGACCTTACCAAAATGAGTGTTGAGGTCTATCCAGTAGTCCAAATCACTTGAAACAAATTTTAAAATTTCCTAGACTAATAGAGCTACAATACTGGTGTTGAAAACTTTTTCTGTAGGAGCCTCTAAGTAATTTTGGAAATTAATGCAAGTTACAGGCAGAAACATTACAGAAAATATATAGAAATTACTTTAATCAATATGTTTGCACAGATCTTAAGGGTTGATCCGTCGGCTGGGAGGTTGTCTTCAACCTCAGGCCGATGGTCTAGATAGCACGCACCTGGGAGCACTTATCCCTCCCACAGCCGGCCGTCCAGCCTCCTCCCTGGCCGGCCACCGCCACCACCACCTCCGTTGAGGTGTCCATCGCCAGGCGGTGGCACGGCCGCCGCAGAGGCTTTTTCCGGCGAGCCCGAGACTTCATTTTTGCGGAAAAATCGGGAAGAGAAGCTCTTCCGATCGGGCTCAATTGAGCCTGAATCTTAATCCTAAGGAAGCTAAGATCTACCCGTAGAGAGAGAGGAGGGGAGGACCTTGTTCGCGGGCTGGAGGCGTGCAGACCGTCGGGATGCCATTGGTGCGGTGAAGGCGTCGCCTGAATTCTCAATAGCACAATGGGAGGCTCGAAAACTTCAAGTAAAAGCTGGGAAAAACCTCCTCTTGGGCCTCTGTGGGTGTTTAAAGGCTTGGTAAGGGTGGGGGAACGGCCAAAAGCTGGTGGCCATTAATGGCCCATTATATCTTGGCTCGGCCATGGTGGTGGTGGGGTTGAAACGGCTCTGTGACAGCTAGATAACGGCTGGAAACTCCTCCTCTTCCCTAGAGGAGTTGAATCCAGCCGTAAAAGGGGAGGGGAAGGGATGCCAAGGTGTCAAGTGCCATTACTAGCTATGAAGGCCGGGCTCGGCCATGGCCGTAACTGCTCCTTTTGCAAAACCGACGGTCCACGTTGCACGGCTTCACTTGACCGGTCAACCTTCTTTAAAATAAGACTTAATTGGGTCTTATTAAAAGAAAACGACCCACTCCTTGACCGTCCTGGTTCAGCTGAACCAGCACCCAGCCCAAAACCAATCTGCCAGAAAAAATTCTAAGTACAATGGCGTTGAGTGAGCTCAGCTCACTCAACGCCATCTAAGCTACGGCGTTGAGTGAGCTCTGCTCACTCAATGCCATCCCAGACTATGGTGTTGAGTGAGCTCAGTTCACTCAACGCCATCTGGATTATGGCGTTGAGTGAGCTCTGCTCACTCAACGCAACCAGAATATGTCCTTTTTAAAAGATGGAGTTTAGTGAGCTTAGCTCACTCAACACTGTCCAGATTATGGCATTGAGTGAGATCTGCTCACTCAACGCTATCCATACAACACCAAATGGCATTGAGTGTGGTCAGTGCACTTAACGCCGTTAAACTTATGGCGTTGAGTGCACTCAACGCACTCAACGCCATCCCGCCTGACAGTTTACGACGTTGAGTGAGCTAAGATCACTCAACACCTTCCACTCTACGGCGTTGAGTGAGCTCAGCTCACTCAACACCAACCAGACAACACCAGATGGCATTGAGTGCAGTCTATGCACTCAACGCCATCTAGCTTATGGCTTTGAGTGATCTAAGCTAACTCAACTCCATCAAGACTACGGCGTTGAGTGAGCTTAGCTCACTCAACGCCATTCCAAGGTCACGGGCGTGACGGATCGGTCACGGGCATGTCAGGCCCATGTTGAAATTTCTGAGCTCGTCGATCGTCTTTCTGAGGTCAAAGATCGTCGAAGGGGTCACGCCCTAGGTAACAGGCGTGACGGTTCAGTCACGGGCGTGACCACCCCTTGACTCAAAATCTTGGTCGATAAACTTCAATTCCTGGGTTTCCTAGGGTTCTGTTATGACAAAACCACTTACAAGGGTCTAGTCGGAAATGGGATGTTACAAATCCCAATAAACAAAATAAAGATTTCGTCCCTGAAATCAAGGTTAAGCCTACAGGGGCTACAATCGGGAAAAAGAAGCTTATAACATCTCATGAAAGTCGAAAGATTTACATCTCTACGTTACATTTGCTATATGCGGTTTCAAATCTAAGACTAATTCGTCCAATTGACTAGGTATATACCCCAATAAATAAAAGTTTAGCCCCTATTCTTTAAATTTAAGTCCTATTGGTTTAAAACAGGAACGCAAATTGATTGTCAAGAGGAGTTAAGGTATACCTGACCGAAAAGCTCCGGATACTTTTGCCGCATCAAGTCCTATGGCTCCCATGTATGGTCCTCCTGCCCATGATTGTTCCACAGAACCTTGACTAATGGGACCTTCTTACGTCACAAGACCCACACTGACGTGTCATCGATCCTGATAGGCTCCAAGTTGACTGACCGATCTGAGGCCACCGGGCCATCTGCTGAGGAAATCAGCTGCTCAGGGCATAGTAGAGCCCTCTGAAGTGAGGAGACGTGGAAGACGTCATGCAATCCCGCTAACTCCGGCGGTAGCTCTAGTCTATAATCTAAGGGGCCGATCCGCTACAGGATCCTGTAAGGCCCCATATATCTCGGACTGAGCTTCTTTCGCCCGCGAATCCGCGAGACTCCGTGCATCGGCCGTATTTTCAAGAAAACCCGGTCTCCCACCTGGAACTCCACTTGATGATGCCTCGTATCGTAATATTTGGCCTGCCTGCTCTAGGCTTCCAACATCCTATCTCAGATTAATCTAATCTGAGCATCTGTATCCCCCACAAACTCCGAGCCAAGTGCCTGCAGATCCTCATCCTGAACCCATGATAGTGGGGTCCTGCACCTCCTTCCATACAACGCCTCGTATGGAGCCATACCTATGCTGGACTGATGGGCGTTGTTGTACGAAAACTCGACCAGTGGCAGCAATCTCTCCCAAGGATCGCCGCAGTCCCAAATACACAGGCGCAAAAGATCTTCCAGTGTACGGTTGGTGCGCTCTGTCTGCCCGTCGGTCTGAGGGTAAAAAGATGTGCTGAATGTCAACCGAGAACCTAGATGGGTCTGGACTGACCTCCATTCCCTGGATGTAAACCGCCCATCCCGATCCGAAACGATTGTCTTGGGCACCCCATGATAACGCACAAACTGCTCAATGAACCTCCGTACTAATACACTAACTGGAGCATCCTTCGCCACTGGAATGAATCTGGCCACCTCTGTTAGTCTGTCCACTATCACCCAGATCGATTCATTCCCAGCACGGGATCGAGGTAGCCCATGTATGAAGTCCATGGCTATATCCTCAAATTTCCACTCCAGCACTGGAAGTGGCTGCAGCAAGCCTGCCGGGTTCCTACACTCTGCCTTCATGAGTTGGCAGGCCTCGCAATGCGTCACAAAGTACGTAATATCTTTCTTCATACCCAGGCCAGTACATCATCCCTTCAAATCCTTTACCATCATGGTGATTCCCGGGTGTACCGAATATCGGCTGCAGTGAGCTTCCGTTATGATGTCCTCCCGGATCTGACCTCCTGCCGGTATGTAGACTCTGCCTCTGAAACACAGGAGACCATCCCTCAAAGAGTAATCTTCTGTCGCGCCTTCCTCCAAGGCTCAGAATATCGGCTCAGCTCTCTCATCCAGCTTTGCCCATCTCTGATGCGGTCCCGAATATCATCAATTGTAACCATCGACCCCAGGTACTCCATGTATAGCTTCGGTTCATCCTCGGACACTAGTGATATCTGCATCTCCTCGAATGATCTAACCAACTCCAAGGACATCAGCTGCGGGCCTACTCCTGACGTACTCGCTCTCCGGCTCAGAGCATCTGCGACCACGTTTGCCATCCCCGGATGGTAGTGCATGGTATACTGGTAGTCCGATAGAAACTCTACCCAGCGTCTCTGCCTGATATTTAACTCCTTCTGGGTGTCGACATACTTCAAATTCTTGTGGTTAGAGAAGATATCGCAATGTACTCCGTAAAGATAGTGTCGCCAGATCTTAAGAGCAAAAACGTCTGTCCCCATCTCCAAATCGTGCACGGGGTAGTTCTACTCGTGCTGCTTCAACTGACGGGAGGCATAAGCTATTAAGTGCCCGTTCTGCATCAGAACGTCACCCATCCCCTGACAGGAAGCATCTGTGAAAACCTGGAATCCTTTCTTCCCTGACGGAAGGGCAAGGATGGGAGATGAGGTAAGACGATCCTTCAGCTCCTAGAAAGCAGATTCACATTGTGGTGTCCAAATAAAAGGGGACTCCTTCTTCGTCAGAGACGTAAGAGGGAGAGCAATCTGAGAGAACCCCTTTACGAACTTCCGGTAATAACCAGCAAGTCCCAAGAAACTTCGAACATCCGAGGCCGAACTTAGCGGTGGCCAATCCCATACTGCCTGGACCTTTGCCGGATCTACTGCCAGACCTGCTCCACTGATGACATGGCCCAGAAAGGCAACCTCCTTTAGCCAGAACTGGCACTTACTGTACTTGGCATACATCTCATGCTCCCGCAGCTTCTCCAAGGTCAAGGCCAGATGTCTTGCGTGCTCCTCCTCCGTCCTTGAATAGATAAGGATGTCGTCGATGAATACGATAACAAAGACATCAAGATACTATTCGAACACCCGGTTCATCAAGGTCATAAATGTGGAGGGTGCATTCGTGAGCCCAAAAGGCATTACGGTAAACTTGTACAAACCATATCTGCTGCTGAAGGCCGTATTCGGGATGTCCTCCTCCCGAATGCGAAGTTGGTAGTACCCTGACCTCAGATCCAGCTTTGAGAACCAATGGGCTCCCTCCAGCTGGTCAAATAGCTCATCTATCCTTGGCAAGGGATAAGTATTCCTGACCGTAAACCTATTCAGGGCCCGGTAATCTATGCACAGTCGAAGAGTCCCATCCTTCTTCTTAACGAATAACATCGGAGCTCCCCATGGTGAAGAGCTAGGCCGAACAAACCCGGCCTCCACTAAATCCTGAAGCTGGCTTCGAAATTCCACCAACTCCTTTGGGGCCATTCGATAGGGAGCTCTGGATACCGGCTTAGCCCCCGGTACGAGCTGAATCTGAAATTCCTTCTCTCGGTGCGGGGGTAGCCCTGGTAGCTTCTCTGGAAACACATCGGCGAAGTCCCACACTACTGGAATATCTGAAATGGAGTCCTTGGCCACGACCGCCTCAAAAAGGACCTGATAAACTTCTTCCCCCTGCAGATGGGCCTTAATGGCCTACACAGGTGATAATAAGGTGCGAGGTGCTGGTATAATACCTTCGATGACAATGAAGGAGTCGCTGTGCCTCACGGTGATCCTCTTCGACACGCAGTCGATCTGGGCCATGTTCTAGTACAGCCAAGTCATGCCCAGGATCAGATCGTAATCTGGCATCTTCAGAATCATCGTTGGTACCTCAAACGCCTTCCTGCCGATCATTGCTTCCATATTGCAATGAGCAGAGGTCATTATCTCTTATCCATTGGGTATGCGCACCCTCATCATCTTCTCGGTGAATGGCTCCACACCTACCAGTCCTTTCACGAAATCCTCCGACACGAACGAGTGCGAAGCACCAGTTTCGAAGAGGGTGTGAGCGGGCTTGCCGCTAACGAAGACTATGCCTGGGGTAATTAAGTGTCTTAGTATTCTTGTTGTAGTTGTCTTCTCTTAATTTCTAACTAGGTTATGTCTAGAATACTCGTTCATATGAAGAAAACTTAAAAGTACTGTCATACCTGCGATAACCTGCTCCGGGTTCCAGGGCTGTGTCAGGTCTAGAGCATACACCTGCTCCCTCTCTGGCCTGCGGCCTCGATCCTGAAATCCTCGTCCTCGGACCTGTCCTCGTCCGCCAAACTGTCGGGGAGGTGGAGCGCCCTGATGTGCTGGTGAGGGTGCTCGTCTCATAGGGCAGTTCCTCTTGATATGCCCCGGCTGATTGCACTAAAAGCATACCGGTGCCTGCTCTGCTATCCTTGGCATCTCCAGCATCTGTAAAGGTTGGGGAGCCAATACCCCCTGACTCCTCTGCTCCTGCCCAATCTCTTGATGAGGCTGCTCCCCGTTCCTTCTCTCCCCAATAACCTGTCCCCGAGGACGGTCTCTACGACCTCCAATCACCGTATCATCAGTCGGTCTCTTCCGGCTCCTGACTGTAAGCTGATCCGCTTCTCTCTTCTTAGCCATCTCCAGAATCCTGGCCAGACTCCCCTCTGAGATGAAAAGGAGGGCATGTCTCATGTCGTATTGCAGCCCCTTATAAAACCTCCTGGCATAGCCAGCATCATCTAACTGGTAAGCGTCCGCATAGCGTGCCAGGTGAGTAAACTCCTGATAATACTCCACCACAGTCCTGTTCCCCTGCCTTAACCGCAGGAACCTATCCTCCAGGTCGTCCCTCGCCGACTGAGGTACAAAATGTCCCAGGAGTGCTGCCATGAACTCCTCCCAAGTAATATCTGTGCAATCCATCCCCATAAAGGTGGTGTCCAGCTGGGATCTCCACCACCTCTTCCAGTGTGACTCCAGGCAGGAGACTGCCAAAGCAACTGCCTCCTTAGTGGGGCATCAAATCCCCGCAAGCGTCTCATAAATGGTATCCAACCATTCCTCTGTACGTACTGCAGACTCTGTCCCCAGGTAGGATGGAGGGGAAAGTCCCCGGAAGACAGTCATCCAATTGGCCCCGGGGTTTGGCTGTGGGGTCGGGGCTTGCTGAGCTCTGAAGGCCTTTAGAATGGCCGTCAGTGTTTGCCCCATCTCCGTCTGCTGGAACGGAGCTGGAGCCGGCAGAGGCGGGACCACATTCAAAGCCTGGGGTGTCCCCTGCTGTGATGTAGGGTTTGTCGCAGGCTACAAGGAAAAATTCTACTTGTTAGAGGATGTATGAATGGAATATAAGAAAGGGTAGGATGGACTTTCACATGTGATTTCCCTTATGGGCACACCACTGCTTCCGCTGCTAGTTTGTCCGCAAACTAAGCTCGTACGGGGGTGGCCCAGGGTTTTGTGGACTACTTCTCTTCCGATCGAGGTCTCCTCTGATACCACTTGTAAGACCCCCTTTTTTTTTCTTTTTCAACCATCGGGGTCTTAGCCCAAAATTGCCGCTTTGCGGTGGCACCGACTCACGGGAAGGCCGCCACTACAAAATGCCAATTCTGCCGGCCCTTTTCGATCACAAAGAGAGAGAAGTAAGTATACAAAAAATGTAAACAAGTCCACATAAACATGTATGAATAGAAAATCACAACCAGTCCATCAATAGATAATAACAGAAAATAGAGGTACTGCAAAGATACAGTTCAGATGAAATGTAGATAAACGGGCTCGAGCCCGGTACATCAGAGTCCAAACTACAAATCACTCATCGTCGAAGCTATAATAAAACACTAATCACTCACGGAGCTGGTCGCAGGTGCACCGGTGCTAGACTGACCCACCTCCATGCGCACCGTACTCCGCTGGTGCTGGTCCCTGGACTGCTGGTCCCTGTCTCCCATCCGGAGCTCCTATAATGTTGTGGTTCGAAAACCATTAGTCATAAAGACTAAGCCCTATCATCCCCTCCCCCTCCCCCCACGGCTCCTAAGCACCGAGCAGAGAGGAGGAAAGGGAAGCTATAAAGGTGGAGAGTAATCAAGCAGATGATAATGGAGCTAATCTAACAACTATCATGGTGTATAAATAACTATCTAGAATAAAGTACATCTAGCAATTCTATGATAGTAAGTAATTAAGTAGACATGTAGTAAGTAGCAAATATATAAGAAGGCAGATAGAGAACAAATAAGTAAATAAGTAAGTAACATTAACTTATATGAATGCCCATACAAACTTATAAGTTAAGGGGTCTTCTGCAAGGCTCCCATCGTATAAATATTCCCATACCGATTTATACGTTGGGTTGTCGGTTGTATGTAAATATGAGTGTAGTGATATGCTATGCCATGATTCATGCAAGTATAACTCACGCACACGACTCTATGCGCACAGACCTTTAATTCCCCCCATTCGGGAAGCTAGCTTCACTCCCAGGAACCTCCGTAGTGGCAAACGGAGACAGTGGGTCGGGCCCCCCACTCCTAGGCGGGTATCCACACTACCGGGCCTAGCCCTTCGGTACGCCCCAAGAAGAACACAACCTAGAGTATTCGCGTACTTGTGCTGGCTATATCCGCCAGACTTTCTTTTGCTAAGTGTCCCACACCGCCGAGTCAATGCACCGATGTTGGTTTAAACGACAATCAAATACCGAAGACCCACCACCTTTATTCTGTACTCAAACCCTCGAGCCCTCGGCTCCCCGGACTGTCCCGTCCGTGTATCTACCTTCAGAGCTAACGCCTTAATGGCAACCAAACCAACCTATTCTACCTTCCTAGCTACCGGGGTGTGTGAAAGTGCAACCCTAGTTATACTAGTTGCTCTTTTAATTTATTATTCCTACGGTTTACGTTAGCCCAAGACTGCCCCCGGTATTCCCCGTGAAGGGCTCTCAAAGGGCACTAGGAACTATGATGGTAGCTGAAGCCCACCGTTCCCTTTCGCAAGGCACTTATTGTTATTGGTTAATCTCCCTTTACCCGATCCCTTTTTAAGTTACTTTAGATCTAGCCCTAGAGTATTAAGACTCTTCCTCTCCTACCCGGGGTGGACGATCTTTCGTCGTTCCCGAACGCCACTTAACACTAGCCAATCTCATACTCTACTTATCCTGACTTCCAATAATGAACTTAAACTTAACTTGCCCTATCCAAACCAGAAACTACCAAAATTCCATCTCCCCAAGTTCATTACCCACTCTAGTTCAGTTTCTGTGATTTTACTATATGCAGACCGTCCTAAGATACATGAGGTATATAAGGGGAGGTACTCCAAATTGTCTTCCGAATCTCCTATAATGTTTACTGGAGGTCTATCATGACACAATATAACTAAGTCCAAGATTTCAAAATTTTTCCTATTATCGGGAATTTAATTTATTTTTTCTAAGCCTCCCAAGGCCTTAGTATGAACATGAAGTACACTAATGAGCCAACAATAAATCATCATAAAATCATTAAAAATCTTATGAGTCATTTAAGCAGTAATTCCAAATTTTGAGAAATTTCAGAGGTGTTTAGGCCTATATTTCCTAATTTACCATTTTAGGCCACTTCTACCATATTATGAAGCAAGTACTGTAAATATGTACCCCAAAATTACAGAAGCTTTATGGTGACCTAAAACTATCGGAAACCAAGTCCCATGATTTTTCTATAATATTTTGGGCTCTGAATTTATTTTAATATAAAATACTAATTTCATATCTTAGTGAGGAGGTACTATTTTTAATTTTCTAAAAGTCTTGAAAAGATTACAGGGTGACTATCATGGTTTGAAACACCCACTGACCAAAGTTAATAATTGTCCAATTAATAATTGGGCATTATTTGTATTTTTGACTACATATCCCAAATGGTAAGTTAAAGAAGCAAGTACCCAAAATAATAAGATAAAACTCCCAAGAAAAATATAAAAGGTATAATATACAATAAGATGCCAAAATCCAAGATTTCATAACTTTCCAGTGAACAAAAATTCCAAAATCATTAAAGTAAATATCTAGGGCACAACTAGAGTTGTGAATGAAGTACTGTATAAATTAACCCAAAAATCTCAACAAAATTATATTATGGCCACTTAGATTAGAAAATAACCCTGTCAAAATTTTATTTTATTTTTAGTTCATTTGTCAGCATAATAGTTCAAATTAAATTGGTTCCCTAAGCTAGGGTTATGATTTTAGGTGGCCTATCTGTCTCCAAATCCCCTAATCTTTTGTCTAGAGAACTATAATGGCTTTATGGTCCTCTCCACCAAAGTTCAAGTTAGTCCAAGGTCATTTGACCCCATGACCATCACAACCCTACAAATCCCTTTTAAGGGACCTACCCTAGGGTTCTAGGTCTATCCTACACCAAACCACCCCAAACTCCCTTGGAGGGTGTGTCATGCCCTAAAAAGTCAGTGACCAAAATATCAGCCTCTGTTGAGGTGATATGACCACTCAAATTACCAAGGGGGTGATTTACCCTAATTAGCCCTTTATGGGGCCAACTAGGGTTGAGTAAAACCCTAGTCAAAACACCTCCAAATGAGGTGAAAATTTTTCCAGTGTCCTATTATGTCCTCTAAGGCCACCCACCCAAATTTGGGGGGATTTTGAGGTGTTTAGGACACTTGATTAAAATACACATGATTTATTAAATTTTTCTAAAAACTTTAGAAAAATGTTTTCAAAAAATCCTAATTTTTGGACAACACCTAGAAATAGGTAAGATTAGGCCACACCCCAAATTTCAAGTCATTTTGATGACTGGATTGGAGTGGGGAATTTTTCTAAGGTCAGGACAGCCCTATGGATAGACCTCACCAATATGAATGTTGAGGTCTATCCAGTGGTCCAAATCACTTGAAACAAAATTTAAAATTTCCTAAACTCATAGAGCTACAATATTTGTGTTTACAACTTTTCTGTAGGAGCCTCTAAGTATTTTTGGAAATTAATGCAAGTTACAGGCAGAAACATTACAGAAAATATATAGAAATTACTTTAATCAATATGTTTGCACAGATCTTAAGGGTTGATCCGTCGGTTGGGAGGTTGTCTTCAACCTCCAGCCGACGGTCTAGATAGCACGCACCTGGGAGCACTTCTCCCTCCCACAGCCGGCCGTCCAGCCTCCTCCCTGGTCGGCAACCGCCACCACCACCTCTGTTGAGGCGGTGGCCATCGCTAGGCGGCGGTGCGGCCGCCGGAGAGGCTTTTTCCAGCGAGCCCGAGACTTCATTTTTGCGGAAAAATCGGGAAGAGAAGCTCTTCTGATCGGTCTCAATCAAGCCCAAATCTTAATCCTAAGGAAGCTAAGATCTACCCGTAGAGAGAGAGGAGGGGAGGACCTTGTTCGCGGGCTAGAGGCGTGCAGACTGTCGGGATGCCATTGGTGTGGTGGTGGCATCGCCGGAATTCTCAATAGCACAATGGGAGGCTCAAAAACTTCAGGTAAAAGCCGGGAAAAACCTCCTCTTGGGCCTCTGAGGGTGTTTAAAGGCTTGGTAAGGGAGTGGGAACGACCAAAAGCTGGTGGCCATTAATGGCCCATTATTGCTTTGCTCAGACATGGAGGTGGGGGGCTGAAACGGCTCTGTGACAGCTAGCTAACGGCTAGAAACTCCTCTTCTTCCAAAGAGGAGTTGAATCCAGCCGTAAAAGGGGAGGGGAAGGGTTGTCAAGGTGTCAAGTGCCATTACTGGCTATGAAGGCCGGGCTCGGCCATGGCCGTAACTGCTCCTTTTGCAAAACTGACGGTCCACGTGGCACAGCTTCACTTGACCGGTCAACCTTCTTTAAAATAAGACTTAATTGGGTCTTATTAAAAGAAAACGGCCCACTCCTAGACCGGCCCGGTTCAGCGGAACCATCACCCAGCCCAAAACCAATATGCAAGAAAAAAATTCTAAGTACAATGGCGTTGAGTGAGCTCAGCTCACTCAATGCCATCCAAGCTATGGCATTGAGTGAGCTCTGCTCACTCAACGCCATCCCAGACTATGGTGTTGAGTGAGCTCAGCTCACTCAACGCCATAAGGATTATGGCATTGAGTGAGCTCTGCTCACTCAACGGCACCAGAATATATCCTTTTTAAAAGATGGCATTGAGTGAGCTTAGCTCACTCAACTCCGGCCAAATTATGGCATTGAGTGAGATCTGCTCACTCAACGCAATCCAGACAACACCAAATGGCATTGAGTGCGGTCAGTGCACTCAACACTGTTCAACTTATGGCATTGAGTGCACTCAACGCACTCAACGCCATCCCGCCTGACAGTTTACGGCGTTGAGTGAGCTAAGCTTACTCAATGCCATCCAATCTACAGCGTTGAGTGAGCTCAGCTCACTCAACGCCAACCAGACGACACCAGATGGCGTTGAGTACAGTCTGTGCACTCAATGCTGTCTAGCTTATGGCTTTGAGTTAGCTAAGCTCACTCAACGCCATCCAGACTACGATGTTGAGTGAGCTTAGCTCACTCAATGCCATTCCAAGGTCACGGGCGTGACGGATCGGTCACGGGCGTGTCAGGCCCATGTTGAAATTTTTGAGCTCGCCGATCGTCTTTCTGAGGTTGACGATCGTCGAAGGGGTCACGCCCTAGGTCACGGGCGTGACGGGTCGGTCACGGGCGTGACCACCCCTTGACTCAAAATCTTGGTTGATAAACTTCAATTCCTGGGTTTCCTAGGGTTCTGTTATGACAAATTACTTCCAGGGGTCTAGCCGGAAATGGGATGTTACACCAATCCCATGTAATATTATACTAAATCTAACCCCAGTGTATTTTGACTCTCTCTCCCCAAGAAAGACAATCTTTTATCGATCCTGATCACCACTTATACTAGTCAACCAGGTTCTCACAACCTACCTTCCAATGGTGACCTTACATATTCCCAACTAGACCAGATACACAAACTACCCTTTCCCATAACAAGCTTCATATATTACTCTACTTTTATAGTTTCTACTATGTGCAGACCAGCTAACCTACATGATGAGTATGAATGGTGAACCTTTCAAATATTCATCCAAATGACCTTAGATTATTACTGGGGTCTATCATAACATATTTAGACTAAATCAAGAAACTTGTAATTTTCCTAATTAATTTAGCATTTATTAAATTTTCCCCAAAATTAGGCCATGGGTGGTTTTGAACATAAAGTACTAAATTTTCTTAAGTTATATACACCCAAAACTTATGAACT
Source organism: Platanthera zijinensis (assembly GCA_039513925.1). NCBI lineage: Eukaryota > Viridiplantae > Streptophyta > Magnoliopsida > Asparagales > Orchidaceae > Platanthera > Platanthera zijinensis. The sequence goes on along the minus strand of CM077090.1, from coordinate 155,915,096 downwards.
CTATATGATGCCAAAATATCCGAGAATACCAAGTTTCACAAATTTTCATTAAAGTATTAGGCCCTAATTAATTAATTCAAGATATTTGCAATATATAGAGGTAAAGAGGGAAGTACCATCAAACACTATCCAAAAATTACACAAAAATTAACAGAGCTTTAATATAATCATAAAACATTACTAACTAAGTTTCATACAATTACAAGGTAAGTAAGCTATGTATAAAATACTTCAAATAAATTCCTAATAGGGCACTTTGTGAAGAAACATACTTGTAATATTTTCCAAACAACATGTAATAATTTCCCAAGCTTTAATATGCCCTAAAAGGTTTTCTGGCCAAGAAACTAAATTTTTCGGCAAGATATAGTATTTAGCATCTTTTCAACAAATCAATGTGCACTAGTTCACTTAACACATGAAGTACTATGAGATAATGTCCAATTATTCCAAAATTACCGACTAGTGCATATAAATAATATTTAATCCATATTGCCAGAGTTTCATAACATTCTATGTTAGTTTAACCATGATTACATCAAAATCATCAAAATGGGAAACATAAAGGTTATAACTATAAGTATGAGCTACTGTCTTCCAAACATCCTATAATAAATTCCAGAGGCTCATATTGCTATAAAAACTTTTCTACCAAAATTTCATAAAGATCCAATGTCATATGACCTTTCAATTTATCCATAAGAGGTATAGGACTAAATAATTTCCAATTGATTAAAGTTGTGTGTTTGTGTCTAAATGTCACCAAATTTCTTCCCAGGGCTATTCCCATCCTAAGATCACATAGACTAAAGTACAAGTCCATCAAGGACATATCACCCTATGTCCTTCACAAACCACCAAAGTTCAACCTTAGGGTTTGAACTAGGGTCCTAAGGAAAATCCACCCTATTCCACCCCAAACTCCAAGTGATGGTGTTTTAACTTACGTTGAGGCTCTGGCCAAAATCCCAACTCTTTTGGGTGAGAATTGGCCACTTCATGCCCCAAGCACCCTTTTGCCTTAATTTACCCTTAAGGGACCAAACTTTGGTCATACCAATACCTATTCAAACCAACCCCACATGGGTTGATATTTTTACCAAGGACATATAATGACTCTAAGGATCATCCACCAAAATTTTGGGGAGTTGTGAGGTCATTAGACCCTCTAATTAAATTATACATGGATTATTAAATATTTACCAAAACTATAGAAAAATGTTCTCCAAAAATTCCCATTTTTGGATATGATACATGTATGGTTAAGACTGACTCTCATTCCAAATTTAAAATCATTTGGACAAGTGGTTTAGTGGGGGCACGCAATTTAGTCTCTGACTATCCCTATGTATAGCCTGCACCATTTAGAGTGTTGTGGTCAGACCACTAACCAAAATGGGTTGAAACCAATTTTCAAATGAATTAGGCATCAAGGTTTACAACTTTCATATATAATATTTACTCTGATTTTACCTCTAAGTATTTTTAATATTTAAAACAAAACACTACAAAAACTGTGATAGAAATGAATTAAAATGGAATAATAATAATTTGGATAGCTAGAATCTTAAAGCAAGATTCGACGGAATCGGTTCATCGTCCCCGTGAAATCAACTGCTCACGATAGCCTGTCCTGGGCGGTTTTGAGAGGTGATTTCTCGGCCACCAGTGCGCCTCCCCGGCCGGCCAATGCCACCACCACCTTCGTTGAGGTGGTGGTCGGCGATAGGCGGTGGTAGGCTAGCCGGAGGTGGCTGGAATCGGGTTTTAGGCATGGAATTAAAAGCTCCAAAACCAGAGTTTTCATCCCGCCCGATCTAGGGCCAATTGGCCCCAAACCTTGCGGCTAATGGATAGAGATCTATCCACTGAGAAAGAGGAGAGGGATAGGACCTTTTGGGAGGGCTGGATTCGGGCCAATCGCTGGGTTGCCATGGACGGTGGTGGCGCCGCTCAGTGTTCTGCAACAGTACCTGTAAAGGGATCGGCTGCTTCAGGTAAAAGGTGGAAATGGCTGCTGAGAGTTTAGGGATGCTTTTAAGATGAACAAATAGGGGAGGGGAGGGGTGTAGCATCAATGGCCATTAATTGTCATGAAGGTGATTTTTCGGCCAATGAAGTTCACTGAATGCAGCAACTTAGGGGGTCGTCCATTGCTGTTAAACTCCTCTAAACTGACTATGGAGAGTGAATCTAGCCTTTAGAATCAATTGGAGAGGCCCTTGGTCTCCCTTGGCCATGAATGACCTCTCTTTCTCACATTCTCTCTCCTCCATTAAAGGGGAAGTGGAGTTTTCTCTCTCCTAGTCACCCTCTCCATAATTTTAATGGCAATTTAGGTAAATTCCTGCCTCCTAAAGCTAATGGGCCACACTAGTTGGGCTTAGCCTAAGTGAGTTGGGCTTGGTAAGGTCCACTTAGGCTAATTTGACCTAATCTTAGGGTTGAGTTGACCTTGGTCAAATTGACCTTTTGGGTTGACCCCAATGGGTCCTCGGTGACCCCTTGGCCTCCCCTAGGTCTAGTTAGGGTGTTCTTGGCACCATAGAGGCCACTTAACCCTTAATCAGGGCACTTTGACCATTTTAGGGCTGAGGGTGACTTTTGTCAACTTAGCCTCTTTGGTTGACCAAAGTGGGTCCTTGGTGACCCATTGGCCTTCCTTAGGGCTTAGGAAGGTCTAGGTGGGTCCCTTTGGCAAAGGTGATATCAATTGACCATGTGTGAGCTTTGTTTGACCTAATTAGGGTTTGGGTTGACTTGGTCAACTTGACCCTTTTGGTTGACCCTAATGGGTCCTCCCAAAGGGTTAGGGGTGTCATGGTGTGGTCATGGAGTTAAGGTGAAACCCTATAGTCAAACCCTAGGTCTGGTGATTGGGTTTTGCTATTTGCAAACCAAGGTGATATCCACCTCCATGCCTTTTAGCTCACTTGAGTCTTCTTGGGTTTCCTAGAGTTTTGTCTTGACCTAGTCATGACAAAACCACCCTTAGGGGTCTAGTTGTTTGAGGGACGTTACACTAAGCTTAAGGTTCAGTCTTCGCACAAGATCGAGATGATTCTTTTGATTAAGGTGCTCATCCTCACAATGCTCATAAAGACTTATTAGGAAGAATGAGTAGTGCTTGGGGGGTATCCTTGACACATGATTTGATAGCATGTAGAGTTTTTTTTTATTTATGAGTTTTGTACTATCAATTTTATAGTTTTTATTTTAAGGACCCCAAATCAATCGAAATCTACCCACATAGATAGATACACTTTAATTTTTATATGCAAGACTTTACTGCTAGAGATTTGGCCCAAAGTTCTAACCTTTATATAACCACATATATATCGTGAAATTGATTATTCAAGTTATTTCTAATGCGTTAGACACAATATCATGAGTTATAGCATGTAAGCGTATAATTTCTACGAGAGTGCTCCGTCTAGGGATGTGTGAATAGTGTAAAGTCATTCCGCTACTTAAATCCTCACACATACCTAGAGGCATATTCAACAAACACTGACATGTCTAGTCACACTCAGCGGCTAAGCACCTATAGATCTGACACATCATGATATAAGTAGACAATGTTCACAGGGATTGACAATCCTAAGTCAAACATTGTACAAAATCGTTTTGGTTTAGGTTCTAGCCAAATGTGTCCTAAGAGTTAATAATCCACATTTTTTGTTGTGTTTTGGGTTTTATAATTTTTTTTTGTAATTTTTTTGATTTAACAAAAGTAAATAATGTAAACAACACATGCAAAACAAACAAAAAGAACAATACATGTTTTTGGACTTTTAGTGTGCTTTTTCAAGTTTTTTGTTTTTTTTTTTAAAGACAACAAATGAAAAAAAAAGAATTGAGCATCTGGGATGCAGCATGACAGAAAAAATAGACGTACCGCCAGCACAAAGACTACCACTCGGCGGTAACACACAAAAATCAAGAAAAATGGAAAAACGCTCCAATGATAATTGGGAATACAGCATGACTAGGTAATGAGATCTAGAACGCCCAGCTCGAGTCGAAGTAGCAAGAAACGAGCATCTAGGAGGGGTTTTGTGAAGATATCAGCTAGTTGATCGTCGGTTCCAATGAAGCTTACTCTCACGTTCTTTTTCTTAATGTGATCCCGAATGAAATGATGACGAACGTCACTATATTTGGAACGAGAGTGATGTACTAGATTATTTGTCAAGTCTATGGCACTCATGTTATCGCACCTAAGGTTAACGTTCCTAAAGACTATGCCAAAGTCCTCTAACATTTATGACATCCAAAGGGATTGTGCGCAATAGCTTCCTAAGGCAATATACTCGGCTTTTGCAGTAGAGAGGGAAATAGAGTTTTATGTTCTACTTGACCATGAGACTAGTGTCGGACCTTGGAAGTGATAGGTATCAATTGTGCTCTTGCGATCAAGTGAGCATACAACATAATCAGAGTCGGAGTACCCGTGGAGTGTGAAGTCATTGGTGTGGGGGTACCTAAGACCAAGGTTTTCGGTGCATATAAGATACCTAAAGATATGTTTGATAACTTTGAAATGAGATTCTTTAGGATTAGCTTGATACCTAGCACAGAGACACACCGCGAATGTAATATCATCCCTAAAGGCACTCAAGTAAATTAGTGATCCAATCATTCCTCTAAATATAGTTTGTTCCACCAAAATGTTACTTTCATCTCTTCCTAATTTTATAGACGCACTCATTGGAGTATTGACTTGTTTCAGATTTTCAAAGCCGAATCGCACAAGCTTGTCTTTTATGTATTTCGATTAACTTATTAAAATTCCATCATTACGTTGAGAAATCTGAAATTCTAGGAAATATGTTAGCTCTCCAACTAGGCTCATTTCAATTCGGATTGCATTAAAGTGACTATTTCATTGCATAATTTTTCATTTGTGGCCCCAAAAATGATATCATCCACATAAATTTGAAACAAAATTAGATCGAGATTCTCGTTTTTCACAAACAGAGTGGTGTCTGCACTACCCATCCTAAAGCCGTATTCTAGGATAAAATTCGTGAGCCTATCATACTAAGCATGGGGTTCCTGCTTCAGTTCGTACAAGGCTTTCACTAACTTGTATACGTGATTTGGGTAGTCAGTGTTCTTGAATCTGAATGGTTGCTCGATATACACATCTTCCTTAATATATCCATTTAAGAATGCACTCTTAACATCCATTTGATATAATCTAATTTGTTTGTAACTCACAAACACCAAAAACATACAAATGGATTCAAGACGTGCATCAGTGCAAATGATTCCTCAAAATCCAAACCCTCTATTTGTGAGTAACCTTGTGCCACCAAACTAGCATTGTTTCTAGTTATCCTAGAGTCATCATCAAGTTTATTTTTGTATGCCAATTTCAAACATATAACTGGATGGCTATCAAGATGTTACATTAATACCCAGGCGTTACTTCTCTCGAATTGATTTAATTCTTCATTCATATAAATGAACCACAATTCATCCTTTAAAGCTTCTGAGATGTTCTTGGGTTCAATTTCAGATAAGAAACATAAGTTCGAGAAAGACTCATGCAGGGCCGACCGAGTTCTAACTCCTTGTGAGGGATCTCCTATAACTAGTTCTTGTGGATGTTATTTCGAAAAGTTCATAGTGCTTGGAGGCCTATATCCTTCTACGAGAGTTGGAACATCAACCACCACTTCTCTCTCGTCATGCTTATCTCCTAATTGCACATCGTCATCAACTTCCTCTTCATTCAGCCTAGATTCTTTAGTTGGTGTATTTTCGTTAAAGTGTAAGTGAGCCGATTCTTCAACAACTAAGGTTCTCTTATTATAGACCCTATAGGCACGACTCAAACTCGAGTATCCTAATAAGATGTTGAGGTCTGATTTTTCGTCAAATTTTCTTAAGTGATTCTTAGTGTTTAGAATGTAACACGGGCAACCAAAGACTCTAAAATATGACACAAAGGGTTTCTTATTGAAATATAGCTCATACGGAGTTCGCTTAATAATGGGGCAAAGCATGACCCGATTCATTACATAGCTTGTTGTGTTAACCGCTTCTGTCCAAAATTATCGAGGCAAAGCAGAACTCGGCAAGCATTGTTTGTGCAAGTTCTTTAAGTGTATGATTCTTTCTTTCTACTACCCCATTCTGTTTTGGAGTTCATGGGGTGGAGAATTCGTGCTTTATTCCTAGATTATTAAAAAAAATTGTGAAGTCTTCATTCTCAAACTATTCCCCATGATCTGACCTTATAAATTTTATTTTTAGTTCCTTCTCATTTTGAAGTCTAGTGCACAGATTTGTGAATTCACTAAATGCGTTAGATTTATTTGCAAGAAAGATCGTCCAACAATAACGGGAGTAATCGTCTATAAGAACAAATATGTATCATTTTCCACCTAGACTACATGTACTAAGAGGGCCAAATAAATCCATGTGAATGAGTTCAAGTGGTCTAGACATGGAAATGTCATTTTTTCTTTTTAAAGAGGTTTTAATAAATTTTCCTTTTTGACACTGAGTGAATAAGGAGTTCAAACAACTGCTTAATTTTGGGAGTCCACAAACCAGTTCATGTTTTGATAGTTTGATAATTACTTTACTTCCTGAGTGTCCTAGTTCATATGCCAAAGATCTAATTCCTCATTCTTGGTAATTATGCATTTCAAATCAGAGGTAGATATATCTTCAAAAAAAATAGTGTAAACATTATGAGTTCTATGAGCAGTAAGTAAATCACTATTAGTTTTAGCATCTGAAATCTTCCAAGTGTTTGTAGAGGAATCAAATATAACATTCAGGCCTTTATCACATAGTTGACTAATTGAGATTAAATTATGCTTAAGTCCATCTACAAACAATACACTTGAAAGTAAAAAATGCTTGGTTACCTATAGTGTCGATTCCAAGAATACGTCCTTTGATGTTTTCCCCAAACGTCACCATGCCCCCCTTTTTCTTCTCTAAGCTAAGGAACTTGTTTTTATCTCCTATCATGTGCTTGGAACACCCAGAGTCCAAGTACCACACGTTCTCCTTATCCTTAGCCTGCCAATACACCTAAAAAGAAGATGAGAGTAAATATCTGGTTACCCAAGTTTTCCCACCCATATGATAAGTAGAAAACTTTGGTAGCCAGACTCACATAGTTTTCTTGGCACCTTTTCTCAGACACGAGCTGGATGTGTGACCAAACCTTTAAAAATCTGCACACAAGGTATAAGCAGTGGATTCTGCCTTTATCATGTTCTTAGCGCTCGTGCTTCAGGATGGAGATAGCCTTTCAAAATTATTGACCTTATTTTGTGATTTTTTATAATTCATTTTAGGCTTAGCTTGAGAGTGATTACCACTCGGTGGTAGCGTTGGACTTATGTATCCTAGTCCATACTTTCCAAATCCATGACACTGTGCTCCTAACAACATATTCAGAGATTTTTGCCCTATTCCAAATTTCTTGGTAACACAGTTAAGATCATGGATCCTCGCCTTTAGGGCAGTGTTTTCAGTGACTAGCATTACGCACTGATTGGCGATTTTTTTTTTGACTTCATCTATTTTAGCAAGAGATATTTGAAGTCTTTTCTCCAAGGCATTCCTTTCATTATTAAGATTGTTCGTTTTTAACGATGCCTTGGAGAGACTTACTTTTAGCTCTTCGATCATTGCCATAAAGTGAGGACACTCTAGGCACTCGATCTTCTCTTTGCCGCATTTTATTAATTCACTCTTTATATTTTCTAAGTCCTTTTTTAATTTTCTTGTTTTCATTTCTAATGGACTTTTTCTCAAGTATAACACAATCTAACTTATCACATAGTTTTTCATAAATTTCAAGAAGTTCTCTCTAAGAGGGTGGGGTTACCTCAGTGTCGCTCTGGACACTAGACTCATCTTCTGACTCCTCCTAATTCCTCCCCATGAGGCACAGATTTGCCTCATCGTCACTACTTGAGTCGGAGGCGCTTGACTCATCAGATCCATCCTCGTCCTAGGTTAGCTCCTTTAGCACCTTCTTCTTTTCCTTGTGTTGGCTCAGTTTCTCCTTTTCCTCCTTCTGGAGCCTTGGAAATTCCCTCTTTAGGTGTCCAGGATTGTGATAGTAGTAGCACTTTGGTAGAGAATTCTCATCATCGCTCTTTGTCTCCTTTGATGGCTTGTTCCACCTCCTGGTTTCTTCAGCACCATTCTTCTGGAATTTCTTAAACTTTCCATGCCTCTTGAAATTCTTCATGAACCTCCTGAACTCTTGAACATAGAGGCTTTCTTCTTCGCCGTCCTCAGATTCTTCAGCAGCCTTCCTCTCCCTTGCAGCCTTCAGTTCCAACCCCTTCTTCTTTATCTCCTTGGGATATTCCTCAGCTTGTATCTTTAATTCGAGCTCATGTGTCTTAAGGTTTCCAATAAGGCTCTCTATCTCCAGGGTGCTGATATCGTGTGATTCAGCAATAGCAGTCACCTTCGGGTTGAAACACGGAGGCAAATATTGTAGGATCTTAATCACCAGATCTACATTTGAGTAGCTATTCCCAAGGGATCTTGAGGCATTGACAATCTTGGTGAAGCGGGTATACATGTTGTCCACCTCATCGTCGATCTCCATCTAGAATTGTTCGTATTTAGATTCGAGTCGGAACAGCTTCGACTCTTTAACCTACAAGGTACCTTCGTGAGTAAGCTTAAGTAAACATAATATATTATATGCAGTTTCATAATTATAGATTCTATTAAATTCAGTTTTATGCAAAGCGCTGAATAGTGAGTTCATAGCTTTGGCATTGTTCGTACATCTCAACTTATCAGTGTCATCTCATTTATCTTATGGTTTGACTAATACGGTATCACCTTCAGTCATAGTGGGTGCAGTGTATTTTGTTTCGATCATGGCCCACATGTCCATGTTTTGGGTCATTAAAAAGATTTTCATTCGTGTTCTCTAGTGACTGTAGTCACTCCCCATAAATAGTGGAGGCCTACTCATACCTTGTTCCTCAGGGAAAGCGTGAATCACGTTGGTCATCTTACTTCAGGATTTAAAGCCTTTTTGAAGTAAAATCCTCTGATACCACTTGTTGGATTTAGTGGGCAACCTTAGAGGGGGTGAATGAGGTTTTTAGCGTTAATTAACAAATTTGAATTATTTCGTCCAGAGAAAATTAGTTCTGGAAGCTACCGCGGGGTATTAGCTTGCTAATGCGTGGCGGTAGGTTACAGACCTCATTTTCCTGGGCAAATTCCACCTTGGAGATCTACACACCCTTTAGAGTATCACTGGCTAACAACCACAATGTTACAAGCAAGTAAAGAGAACATCAAATGAATTTTATTCAAAATAAATCAACCAGTGTTTTTACAATTGCAAAAACTTGATCTCTATGACGTCGGAGATCAGAGGCGGTGAAAATCAAATATCTTTTTGTTTTCTATACTGACCCACTACCCACACTAGTTGGCTTTCTACCTTTCCCTCCAAGAAAGGCCATCAAGCCGGCTCTTCTCCTTCAAGCAAGGAAGTGTCTTAGAGCCCTCACTAGATCACCCGATCTAAACGTCCCTTCCCCGGGATGATTTCTCACGAAATCCTCCCCGGGTTCCGACAACCTTCACCGATCGATTTTCCTCACCACAAGAATAGAGAAAAGAGAAAAAAATACAAAAAGTATAAAAGATTAAAGAAGAATTTAGATTGAATCTCCCTCAAGACGATTTCTCCGTTAAACGAACTGTGGCCGGTGCTTAAGATCTTCGCATGGATACAACTAATAAACTCCTCATAGTCATTGATGTCTTTGGCTCGCCGGAGTTCTTCGTACGCAAATGGGAGGGAGGTTGTTTTCGCTTCCTTCGACGGAGATGGCAGAACGGAACACAGAGGCGGCTTCCGAACCCTAGGAATGAATGTTCTAAGTCTTTATTGGTCTCACCTCAAGGAAATTAGAAAATGAGATGCCTTTTATATTTCATTGTACAAATAGGCTATCGTCAGTGGTAAGACTAGCACCCGGCAGTAGGTTGATGCGCTTGATGCTGACAGCTGTCCTGCAAATTTGGAAAAATATTCAAAAAAAACATTTTCCTCTTTTTTGTGCTAGCGCGGTGCGGTAATAAGTTACCACTTAGCAGTACTCCTGTCGTCTCAATGCTCTCGACGCTCATTGAGTCGACTAGCACGACGCAGTAAGAAGGTAATGCCTTGTGGTACTTCTGTCGTCTCGACGATCTCAATGCTCGTTGAGTGGGCTAGCGCAGTGCGGTAGTAAGATAGCGCTGTGCGATTGCATCCTGTGCGCCTGATTGAAATAAATACTCAGGCTAGCGGGGGCGGTAGAGCTAGCATGACACGGTAGTATCCCGAGTGCAAGGTCAATTTAGTTAAGGCTACCGCCCGATGGTAACTACTACCGCTCGGCGGTAGGTTCTAGAGGAGAGTTTTATCGCTTTGCTGGAACCTGTAAACCCGCACATTCACCAAACACAAGATGTGATCAAATACAACCTGGGATTTGATATTATCAAACTAAGGATATGTGAACTGACAGCTTCAACAGCTTGCTCTTCTTTAGAGCTTCGAATATCAAACCATAATTGTCAATCAATTGATTGACATCTCTCTCAGATTTTGAGCCACCTTTACCATAAGATGAAGGTGCTTCAGAATCAGGACTAGTTTTATATTCAGATTTAGAGGAGGAGATAGAGTGTATTAATACCTCATCATGATCATAATTTTCATGGTTATTTTCTCCTTCAGTCAGGACCATCAATCCACAATAGCCATTGAATTCTTCATCATACTCATTATCATTGTTTGAATGTGACAGAGGGGCCATGATGCCTATCCTTATAGCTAGATAGTCATCATCATCTTCAACAGCAACAAACCGCCCAATATAGGCTTCATCTTCTTCTTTAAAACCTGAAGATTCTGAGTCAGATTGACTCAAGCTCTTCTCCTTCTTAGCAATGAAAGTATTTTCAGCTTTCTTGCCCTTGTGGTGATGGTGCTTCTTCTTACCTGTTTCTTTCCTTTTTACTGGGCAGTCAGTAATGACATGCCCATGCTTGCTGCAACATTAACATATAATATTACTAGAAATATGTTTATTGTATTTAGTTTCATACCTATGTCCTTTGGAGTACTTCTTTCCAGGTCTGTTGTTATCCTTCTTATAGTTTAGAGAGGAGCAATGTTTGCACTCCCATTGCTTCCTCTTCATCATCTTCTTGAATTGCCTTGAGAAGGCGGCAAATTCCCCCATCAAATATGTTGTTGTCATGTTGGTGTTACAATGGTGATATGAAAGTGATCAAGCATATAGCCTCACTGCCAACTAAGTATGAGTCTATCAGGGTCGCACATAAGATTATGGAGAAATTGGGAGTTTGGATCTGTATGGTATAACTCATATGACGAGCAAATGGACTTAAAATATTCAAATGCAAATGCATCGAGTATATTGAGACCACTCAACGCCTTCGTCGAGTTAAGGGTTGACTCGTTGAATGGTGGCGTTGAGTGAGTTGAGTGTGTTCAATGATTCATCGATTCAAGGAGTTGATTCGTTGAGTATTGCACTTAAGCGTTGAGTGTATTGAGTCCATTCAACGATTTGTCGAGTCAAAGTGTTGACTTGACGGATCTGAGTCTTAGGCGTTGAGTGTATTGAGCTCACTCAACGCCATGTCACAGAAGGCATTGACAGCATTGAGTCCATTCAATGCTTTTGTCGAGTCAAATGTTGATTCGGCTGAAGGTTAGCATTGAGTTTGTCATGTATCCTATGGATACTCGGCGATTTGTCGAGTATAGAATGATACTTGTCGATTCGTATTGTATGCTATAGATCTCGACGATTCGTCGAGATAAGGGTTGTCTAGTCGAATTCTTGATTCTAAGTACTGAGTTCGTCAAGCTGAGTTCGACGAATGCTGGCCTTTGGCGCAGAGTTCGTCAAGCTGATTTCGACGAATGCTGCCCTTTCGCGCTGAGTTCATCGAGCTGAGTTCGACGAATGATGTTTGACGAATGCTGGCCTTTGGCGCAGAGTTCGTTGTGCTGAGTTTGACGAATGAGTTCAATGAATGCTTGCCTTTGGCACTGAGTTTGTCGAGCTGAGTTCAACGAATGCCCGTACTGAGCAAAATGTTGACTTGCTAAATTCTAGAATGAAAGTCCTGGGTCTACGGATAACGACGGAAGTTGTTCGACTTATCTCCTATAGTATAAATAGGATGTTTTAGGGTTTACTGTTGACGGTTCCTTTTGTCTAAGCACATGAGCCGTACTGTGCGAAAAGGCTGGTAATCCTAAAAGCCGATGGAAGCGTTCCGCCAATCCCGTCACCAATACCGATCCTGATCCTGGCGAGTGTCGTCGCCGCCTGTCCTTTAACAGATCTAACAGTCTGTGGAGACGCTGAGTGTCCTCTCTCAACCTAGAACTTGTGCGACAAGTTGCTACGGGTTCTCCCGATCGTGTGGATTACTCTAGAGGCGTGGATATACTTTTTGCGCTCAAGACTCCAACCGCTGTGTGACCGGCCCGATTCTTTTGGAGCATCTAGGTTGAGTTGAGACTCAATCCCTCAAAGGTAATTTTTATTATAGCATGTTTTACTTCTTGATTCATGAATGTTATCAGATCCAAACTCGTTTGGGTTTTTCTTGTTCTTTTTTCCATTGCATGCACAAGTGTTGTGTCATCCCCAAAAAACCCAACAGTGGTATCAGAGCCAGGTTGCCAGCAATATTCATTGTTTCAGAAGTTGCTAAATCCATGGCCTGTAGATTTGGAGATTTAGAAGTGTTCTAAATGCCCAAATCTAGTCTTGGATCTTTCCAAGAACGCTTGTGATTTCCTTGAGTTTACTCCTTAATAGTAACCGTCACTTTGTTGGTTTGAGAAACTAAGCATGAGTTAGATTTTGAATCTCACATTAAGTGATGAGCTTGTCTACTTTGTAAGTGGAGTTGGTGTTGCTCATGTCCTATACATGTAAATCTGAAGATTAAGAAGTGTCTTAGATGTTCATATTTAGCTCGGCTCATCAAGTGTTGATGATCTTCTTATGCACATTTGGGATGCATTTGGATTATGATTATTGTATTTTATTTTGCTCTATGTGCACACTGGTTAAATGTTAACGATGATTAAAGAGTTAATCAAGAATTAAAAATCCCTTAAGCAATACTAAGTATTTGGATGCCTTCCGATAAATTACACTCTTCCTGCCACGATCGATAAAGTGTGGGCTTGCCAAAGCAAGGTGCATTAATCTATCTTGGTAAGAGTGCGAGCGGATAATTATGATATCCCACTGTCGACATCGGGTCAAGCTTAACTGGGTGACCTCAAAGGTTGAGTGCCAAGAGGCATGGGGTTGGCATGCACCATATGATGGATGCGAATAAAAGAGTTATTCACCAGCCATACAGGAATTGCATAGTGATGCAATTGGTAAGCGTTGCCTACCTAAATAGCTGAATTGTGAGAGAAAAGCCAAAGCTGACTCATAATGTTAGTGAAATATGGATCTAATACACTAAGAGAGTTACTCGCCAAACTCTTCGAATTGATATCGAGGGTTATCAGTTTGATAAAAATAGTGGGAGCTTTTGATTAAAGTCCTGATTGAAAGATAAATTGTATTTTGAAATGTGGTACTAATTTGCTTTGCTTGTATGCTTATAAAATTTCCATGGCAAGTGGTTCACACTCCACCCCATCCCTCAGAGCAATCCTTAAGAAGGAGAAACTGAGTGGTACAAATTATTTGGACTGGTACAGGAACCTGAGAATTGTTCTCAGGGAAGAGCGCAAGCTCTATGTTTTGGAAGAGGAATCCCCTGATGAGCCTACCAGGAATGCACCCCGTGCTGATAAAGATGCTTATAAGAAGCATCTCGATAACTCCTTAGATATCGAATGTCTCATGTTAGCAACCATGAACTCTAAGCTTCAGAAGCAACATGAGAACATGGGTTGCAAGGACAATGATGAGCATCTCAAGAAAATATTTTAAGGGAAAGCTCATCAAGAGAGATTCCACATCACTAAGGCATTGTTCCAGTGTAAGATGGGAGCTTGGGACCTAGTAGGGACTCACGTACTCAAGATAATTGGTTATATCAAGAACCTTGAAAGACTAGGGTTCCCTCTAGGACAAGAGTTGGCCACAGACCTGATCTTGCAATCGTTTCCGGATAGTGATGAGCAGTTTGTCTTAAACTATAACATGAATGAAATAGACAAGACACTGCCCGATCTCCTAGGCATGATAAGAACTGTCGAGATCAACATGAAGAAGGCCAAGCCTGTTAGCCCCATATTGATGGTGCATAAAGGCAAGGGCAAGGCCAAGGGCTTCAAGAAGACAAAGGTAGGACCTAAGTCTGGATTGGAGCCCAAGTCTTCAGCACTAAAAAAGAAAGGCTTGATAAAAGAGGGAAAGTGCCACCATTGTGGCAAGGCTTGTCACTAGAGGAGGAATTGTCCTTCTTATGTGGAGGGTATGCACAAGATGAGGGGAGGTATGACTTCTGCTTCATGTATTTATGTTATAGAGATAAACCTTTCTGCTCCTTCATCCTGGGTATTGGATACCGGATGTGGTTCTCACATTTGTATAAATGTGCAGGAACTGTGAAGGAGAAGATTGCTAAGTAAAGGAGAGGTGGACCTCCATGTTGGCAATGGAGCAAGAGTTTCTACTGTTGCCATAGGAGTTTATCGTCTTGCTTTGCCCAGTGGGCTTGTAATAGAACTAGATAATTGTTATTTTGTTCCTTCCGTAACTAGAAACATTATATCCATTTTATGTTTGGACATGATGGGTTTTCTATTATTATTAAGAACAATTATTGTTCAATATTTAAGAATTATGTTTGTTATGGTGTAGCCCAAATGTTTAATGGTATGTATGTTTTTAAATTAAACCATCCGATCTATAATATTTAAAATACTAAAATACTAAGAATAAATGAATCGAACCCTACGTATCTTTGGCATTGTCATTTGGGCCATATAAATGAGAAACATATATCCAAGCTCCATAGAGATGGACTATTGGACTCATTTGATTATGAATCATTTGAGAGATACGAATCTTGTTTGTTAGGCAAGATGACTAAAGTCCCTTTAACTGGCTTCAATGAGAGGGTTGATGATCTCTTAGGTATAGTACATAGTGATGTATGTGGACCCATGAGTTCTATGGCTAGAGGTGGGTTTTTCTACTTTGTTACATTTACTGATGCTTTCAGTAGATACGGATACGTGTATCTTATGAAGTATAAATCCAAAATCTTTGAAAAGTTCAAAGAGTTTAAAAACGAAGTAGAGAACCAACTGGCTAAGAAGGTTAAAGCACTCCGATCTGATCGAGGTGCGAATACCTAAGTCATGAGTTCTGTGATCATTTGAAAGAGTATAGTATTATATCACATCTCACTCCACCTAGAACACCACAGCATAATGGTGTATCTGAGCAGAGGAATCGTACTTTGTTTGATATAGTGCGGTTGAAGATGAGTCATGCAGATATGTCTGTTTCCTTTTGGGGCTTTGCTCTCGAAACTGCTGCTTTAACACTAAATCGTGCTCCAACGAAAGCGGTTCTTAAGACACCATATGAGATATGGACTGGGAAGTATCCTAATATGTCGTTCATAAAGGTTTGGGGCTGTGAGGCATATATGAGACTACAAATGCCTAATAAACTAGAACCCAAATCAGATAAGTGTTATCTTGTGGGGTATTCTAGGGAACACAAAGGGTACTACTTCTACCTACCATCCGAGGGAAAAGTGTTTGTCGTAAGGACTCGATTCTTTCTTGAGAAAGAGTTCTTAAGTAGAAAGACAGACAGAGTAGAACTTAAAGAAGTTCAGGAACCATAAAAAGAATATGAACTGGTATTGGAACCTTAGTTATGACTACAAGTTGTTGTAGCTGGAGAACCTGCTCAGGAAACACAAGTTCCACATAGATCTAGTAAACCAAAGTTTGAGTCTGAGAGATTTGGATTTCTCATGTCTCAAATAGGTAATGTGTTGCTTATGGATCATAGTGATGAGCCTGCAACCTGCCATGAAGCTATGTGTGGACCGGACTCCGAGAAGTGGCTTGAAGCCTTGAAATCAGAGATGGACTCCATGTATAAAAACCAAGTATGGACTTTGGTGGAACCACCTGAAGGGGTAAGACCCATAGGGTGCAAGTGGGTCTTCAAGATAAAGACCGATATGGATGGGAATGTACAAACATTCAAAGGGCGACTGGTGGCTAAGGGTTTCAAGAAAATTCATGGTATTAACTAAGATGAGACCTTTTACCCTATTGCCATGGTTAAGTCCATCAGAATTCTGCTTGCTATTACTGCGTATTATGACTACGAGATCTGGCAGATGGATGTCAAAAAGGCTTTCCTTAATGGGGACCTCCTTGAGGAAGTGTATATGACACAACCCATGGGTTTTGTATCTCCAGGTGAAGCCACTAAAATATGCAAGATGCAGAGATCCATTTATGGATTGAAATAGGCTTCTCGAAGTTGGAATCTTCATTTTGATGAAAATATCAAAGAGTTTTGTTTTATCAAGAACAAGGATGAACCGTGTGTTTACAAATGGATTAATGGGAGCATAGTAGTCTTTCTGATTTTTTATGTAGATGATATTCTATTGATTGGGAATGACAAACCGACCCTACAAGTTGTTAAGAACATCCTAGGGTACTGCTTTTCGATGAAGGACTTATGGGAAGCGACTTGTATACTTAGTATTAAGATCTATAGAGATAGATCAAAGAATTTGATGGGTTTGACCCAAAGTAAATACATTGATAAGGTGTTGAAACAGTTCAGCATGCTTGAGTCCAAGAAAGGATTATTTCCCATGTCTCATGGTGTGAGTCTCTCTAAGGACCAGTGTCCAAAGTCTTGTGAAGATAAGGACCACATGAAGTTGATTCCATATGCTTCAGCAATTGGGTCAATCATGTATTAAATGATATGTAATAGACCCGATGTCTCTTATGCCTTGAGCATGACTAGCAGGTATTAGTCTGATCCCGGTGAAGGTCACTAGATAGACGTCAAGAATATCCTCAAGTACTTGAGAAGGACTAAGGATATATTCTTGGTATTCGGTGGAGAGGAAGAGCTCGTTGTAAGTGGTTACACGGATGCTAGCTTCCAAACTAATAGGGAAAATTCAAAGTCTCAGTCAGGTTTTGTATTTTGCCTGAATGGAGGTGTTGTTAGCTCGAAGAGTTCCAAGCAGGATATAGTTGTCGATTCCATAACTGAGGATGAGTATATCGCCATTGCAAATGCAGCGAAGGTGGCTGTATGGATTAGGAAATTCATCGGTGAGTTAGATATAGTTCTTAGAATTATTCGTCCCGTAGATCTCTACTATGACAACAACGGTGCAATTTCACTTGCTTCGGAACCTATATCTCATCAGCGCTCCAAGCACAACCTCCGGCAGTTCCATCTAATTCAAGAGATTGTCTATCGAGGAGATGTGAGCATACGCAGATTGCCGACTGAAGAAAACATTGTCGATCCACTGACAAAGCCTCTGGAACAGAGAAAGCATGATGGTCATGTTAGATCTATAGGTATACGATACCTGAATGATCAACTCTAGTTTGAGTCTTGTGGATTGTATGTTTGTTGGCTGTTAAAATTTTTCATTTGATGAATAAAAGTACTGTATACATTTCATTTTTATATATTTGGCAAGTTCTTTTATTGTGTTATTATTTCTATTATGATAGAATAGTTAACTTAAAAATAAATGCCCTAAGAATGTTTGCTTCCATAGGTCAAGTAGTGACTTAATGTGAGAACCTATGATCCCAGAAGCTTAATTCTTAAAGAGTCCCTGGTAATTTTATCATCTTAGAAGCTAAGGGCGATGATGATACCTTTAAGACTAGCATGTGCATTGACTGATGACCTGTCCTCATAGGTCATGATATTGTAATATCAAGTCATCACATGGGTACTTGTTATGAATAAGTTGTACTAGGCAGACCCACCATGAGAATACTTTGTGGATAGTTATATAAACATGTCACAAGTATGGCTCAAGTGGCAATGGTGTTTGTGTTCCTTTGACCTGAAGTCACAGCACTCACTGAGTGAGGAAGAGCGTGCTTTGATGCCATCAAAAGTCCAGTCTTGATAAAGTTGGATGATAAAGGTGGTTATTGGGTACGTTACGAGTCATTTGGGTGTTTGTGTGTAAGCATAAATGGGATTTGTCCTCCTATATGATAGGAGTTTCATCAATGGGCACCTTGATGGAATGGGACTGAAAAATGCACGACCATGCTTAGTTGAGTCAATATATGATATTGGGCTCACAAATTTCTGAAAGTCCATTCTAGATCAGGAAACTGGGATTGAACAATTATGAGGGTGACACGGTCTATACCTCTAGTTCTCTCCAGATGTAAGGTATGAAGGGACATGATAACACTATAATATTGGTCATAATGGCTTATGAGTTTATAAACTCTTATTGTTTGAGGAGTAATGATGTATTGATAGATGCCGCTCATTGTCTGTGAAGTTTTTGTTTGATACTTTCAAGATTAAGTGAGAGACTGTTGGTGTTACCATGGTGATTTGGAATTGATCAAGCATATAGCCTCACTGCCGACTCAGTATGAGCCTATCAGGGTCGCACATAAGATTGTGGAGAAATTGGGAGTTTGGATCTGTATGGTATAGCTCATATGATGAGCAAATGGACTTAAAATATTCTAAGGCAAATGCGTCGAGTATAGTAAGACCACTCAATTCCTTTGTCGAGTTAAGGGTTGACTCGTCAAATAGTGGCATTGAGTGAGTTGAGTGTGTTCAATGATTCGTCGAGTCAAGGAGTTGATTCGTTGAGTATTTCACTTAAGCGTTGAGTGCATTGAGTCCATTCAATGATTTGTCGAGTCAAAGTATTGACTTGATGAATTTGAGTCTTAGGCGTTGAGTGTATTGAGCTCACTCAATGCCATGGCGCAGAAGGTGTTGACATCATTGAGTCCATTCAACGCTTTCGTCGAGTCAAGTGTTGATTTGGCTGAAGGTTAACGTTGAGTTCGTTGTGTATCCTATGAATACTCGACGATTTGTCGAGTATAGAATGATACTCGTCGATTCATCATCTATGCTGTAGATACTCAATGATTCATCGAGACAAGGGTTGTCTAGTCGAATTCTGGATTCTAAGTGCTGAGTTCGTCGAGCTGAGTTTGAAGAATGCTGGTCTTTGGCGCAGAGTTCGTCGAGCTGAGTTTGATGAATGATGTTCGACAAATGCTGCCCTTTCATGCTGAGTTCGTCGAGATGAGTTCGACGAATGATGTTCAATGAATGCTGGCCTTTGGAGTAGAGTTCGTCGAGCTGAGTTCGACGAATGCTGGCCTTTGGCACTGAGTTCGTCGAGCTGAGTTCGATGAATGCCCGTACTGAGTTAAATGTTGACTTGCTGAATTCTGGAATGAAAGTCCTGGGTTTGCGAATAATGACGGAAGTTGTTCTAATTATCTCCTTGAGTTTAAATAGGATGTTTTAGGGTTTACTGTTGACGGTTCCTTTTGTCTAAGCACATGAGCCATAATGTGCGAAAATACTGGTAACCTTGAAAGCCAACGAAAGTATTTCGCCAATCCCGTCGCCAATCCCGATCCCGATCCCGGCGAGTGTCATCGACGCCTCTCCTACAATAGATCTAGGAGTCTGTGGAGATGTTGAGTGTCCTCTCCCGACCTAGAACTTGTGCGACAAGTTGCTACGGGTTCTTCTTAATGTGTGGATTACTATAGAGGCGTGGATATACTTTCTGCGCTCAAGACTCCAGCTGTTGTGTGACCGGCCCGATTCTTTTGGAGCATCTAGGTTGATTTGAGACTCAATACCTCAAAGGTAATTTTTATTACAGCATGCTTTACTTCTTGATTCATGAATGTTATCAGATCTGAACTCGTTTGAGTTTTTCTTATTCTTATTTCTGTTGTATGCATAAGTGTTGTGCCATCCCCAAAAAACCCAACAGTTGTCAAATATATTGGACTCAGAACTCTCTGAGTCAGCTGGCCTTCTTGGAGGAGAGGGAATTCTCTCATTTCTCTTCTTAGAGCTCTCATCTTTGAGAGCCACAGACCTCTACTTGGCATGGGACCTAATGGTGGTCTCCTCCTTCTTCCTTGTATATATCTGCATCTCATAAAAGAGCAGCTTTCCAAATAGAGTATGTGGAAGAGTATCAGCTAGCTTGGCCACTTCCCTTATGGCACAGATTTTTATGTCTCAGTCTCTAGTTAGAGACCTCAGAAACTTATCATTCAGCTCATTATTATAGAAGAGCCTTCCATAGGTCTGATAGTTAATTGGGTAGTAGTCTTAATCACCTAGAGGGGGTGAATAAGTTGTTTATATTATTTTCTTTTTTTACTCTACTATTTAGTCTTAGTTAAACATTACAGAGAGCACACATAAATTTTATTATTGTTTCCCAAGGTCTGGGTACATCCACTTTCACTCACCACCTTTTTAATAGTGTTTTAGACAAGGTAACCTTCTCCAAACTAACCTCAAAGAGCTTACAACACAGATCCCTCAAGATCTCTCAGGTTTCCTCCAAACCCTACCTTAGGCAACTGCCCTACAACTCAGAGTAAGCTATACTCCTACAACTCAGTGACCCTCCAGGTCACCTACCTCAGGCCTATCAAGAAGCCCTACAACTCAGGCTGGGAGGACATCCCTACACTCAAGCACACATGGCCTACACTCAGGCACATAGGCCCACAGCTCAGAACAAAATGTTCTTATAAGATTGTTTGTTTAGATTACAACAGAAGACAATAAAAGATATACACCTTCATATTTGGTCTTCTGTTAAAAAATAACAGTCGAGAACTGTCCTGGAGCAGGTCTTGAAATATTATTCTTCAGCTTGTGCCTTAGCTCCTTCTTGATTTCCCGTCATCTTGTAAAAAGAAGACAATCTACCACTGATCCTTGATGGACCAAACCTGTTCTCCTTAGATCTGAGAATAACTTTTGGAAGCACAAGGTCGTTGGCACTCACAGCACTTCCAGTACTTTACAGCAGCACTTGGCTGCGATAACAATAACTTGGCACTTGCATGCACACAATCCTCTCACTTTTTTGACCTAGAAGATGCTTTATATAGGCTCCAATCTGCAATGACTCTTGGATTGATTTGACCTTACATGGCCAATAATTGATAAAGTTATTTCGCTTTATTAGTTTTCCGCCAAAAATGGGTCGTGCCATCGTAATAGTTATATTCAAAATTGCCTCAGCGGTTTAGCTGAGACTGGCTTTTGTCTCAGTGGCAAATTCACTACGTCTCAGCAGTTTCGTTGTGACTACTTTGCTTTCACAGTAGGGTTGGGACAGGCTGCTGTCTTAGCGGCTATTAGCAGAGTCTCAGCGGTTCAGTTGAGACCAGATAGTCTTCTTAGCGAATTTCTCCAGAACAACTAAAAAGTACAATAATGTCTAGATATGTTCTAAACATGTTTTTAGAACAACTTAAACTTGTACAATGATTCAAGTAGAATTTACTCAGCTTATTGTCCACTCTGAAGAACCTTTCATAGCATTCAGCCATGTTATCCTTGTTATTCTGCCTGAAGGCTTCATATTCCTAATTTAGTAAGGATTTCCTATCATCTCTTACTTCTTCAGTACCTTCCATATACACAATCAGTGTATCCCACATTTCTTTGGCAATTTCATATTGCACCAAGTTTTGAGAGGTGGAGTCATCAAATGCACTTACTATGATATTTTTAGCTATCTTATACATAGTAGCCAGTGCAACTTAATCCTTAGTCATCTCAGCATATGACTTGGGCACTCTCATATTTAGATTAATAGTAGAGGCCTTTTAGGGATAAAAGGTATCTCCTTAACAGTGATAGAGATCCTAGGGTCTGAGGCTTCCATGAATAGCCTCACTCTTTTCTTCCATATGCCAAAGGAATATTTTCTATATATGGGCAACTTTATAGAGCTTATCTCCTTATGAGCCTTTGCAGCAGACATATTTGGAATAGTAGACTACCTCTTATGGGTTCTGGTCAAACTGCTAAGTCTCTTTTAACCAACCTCTCTCTGATACAACTTGATAGTTAACTTTATAGTAGTTTAAATCAACTAGAGGGGGTGAATAGGTTGTTTGATTTCTTCTATTAATTACTTAGCTGTTTTGGTTGTTTTGCTCAATAAAACACACATAGAAAGCACACTATGGTTTATAATAGTTCCTAAAGGTATGGGTACATCCACTCTTCCTTTCCACCTTTCTAGCAGTGTGTTAAATAAGGCAACCTCCTCCAAAACTTAGCTCAAAGAGCTTACAACACAGATCCCTCAGGATCTCACATGTCTCCTTCAAGACCCTACCTCAGGCCATAGCCCTATAAACTTAGATTGCACTCTACTCCTACAGCTCAGTGACACTCCTGGTCACTTACCTCAGGCCTATCAAGAAGCCATACCACTCATGCTAGGAGTGTAATATCCCTCAGACTTCTAGACCCCTAGGATGGTTTTGTCATGACTGGGTCATGACAAAAATTACATGCTAAGAGTTGACCTGAGCTGGACGGAAATTGTCGAGCAGAGCTCGACGAAATGTCAAACAAAGCTCGACGAAATATCAACATCATAGTAGGTCGGTAGAATAATCGAGGAAATCGTCGAGCTGAGCTCGAGGAAATCGTCGAGCTGAGCTCGAGGAAATCGTCGAGCTGAGCTCGAGGAAATCGTCGAGCTGAGCTCGAGGAAATCGTCGAGCTGAGCTCGAGGAAATCGTCGAGCTGAGCTCGAGGAAATCGTCGAGCTGAGCTCGAGGAAATCGTCGAGCTGAGCTCGAGGAAATCGTCGAGCTGAGCTCGAGGAAATCGTCGAGCTGAGCTCGAGGAAATCGTCGAGCTGAGCTCGAGGAAATCGTCGAGCCTAGATCGATGAAATCTCGATGAAAAGCCTTAAGCAAGGCTGAGCAGAGTTTGACGAATTGAATGGCCATGGAGGCTCCATAACTCCCACTTTAATGGGGCTTTTATTCCTCTGAGGGAGAGGAGTTTCTGGAGGTGGCTTGCCATTAATTTGGTTCAGCCCACTTAATTTGGTTGAAACCAAAGGGGTGGAGTTAATGGTATTGGGGAGTTACAAGCCTCCTCTCCCAAATTCCTTCTTTAAAGACCTTCACCAGAGCAAGGGCAAGCATTTCCCCCGATTAATTTTCAATTTCGTTGAGGTTGGTGTAGAAGGTGTAAAAGAGCCAGAATCTCGGTGGCCGGAATGGTCAGAAGGCAAAGTGTAAGTCTTCAGGCCGCAAATCAGGTCCTCCTCTACTCCTTCTTCGATGGATAGATCTTAGGAATCTTTAGGGTTAAGAATCTGGCTCAATTAAGATCGATCGGGTTGAGCTTTCCACCGATATTTCCGTGAAAAATGAGATTGCTGGTTCGCCGGAAACAGCCCCTTCGGCAGCCGTGCCGCCGCCTAGAAATAGCCACCACCTCAACGGAGGTGTTGGTGGCGGTGGCCGGCAAGGGAGGTGGCCGGGTGGCCGGGAAATACGGCTGGAACTTGCTCCAAGCCAGGCTAGTTGGGGCCCTTGGATGGAGTAAGAAGAAACCCAGCAGCCGTTGGATTTGCTTCAAGATTTGTGCAGATCTATTTGTATTAAATGTTTTATATGTACATTTCTGTCACTCAATATCAGCTACCTTAGGAATTAAATTAAAAATCCTCAGAGGCCTTTTATGAAAAAGTGGTCAACATTAAACTTGTATATCTATGAGTCTAGTTTGTTTTAAAATTGGTTTGAACCAATTTGGAGTCCAGGTCAGACCACAGCACTCATTTGGGTGAGGTCTATACCTAGGCTAGATAAGAGATTGTTTTGAATGCCCCCTTCAATCTAGCAATCCAAATAACTTGAAACTTTGTATGGGGGTCACTCTTACCTATACCTAAAACATATCCAAAAATGAAAATTTTTGGAAAATATTTTACAAAACTTTTTGTAGAAATTTAATAACCCATGTATGAATTATTTAAGGGGTCTAATGACCTATAAACCCACCAAAATTTTGGTTTCTGACTCTTAGGGTCATGGCATGACTATGATAAAAATCTCAGCCCAATTGGGTTAGATTTGAATAGGTGTTGTGAAACCAAAGTTTGGCCCCTTTAAGGGTTAATTAGGGCCTGAGTGAGTTTGGGGCATGGAGGGGCCAATTGTCACCCAATAGGTTGGGACCTTGGCAAGAGCCCCATGGTTAGTTTAAACACCCTCATATAGAGTTTAGGGTGGATTAGGGTGGATTTGCCCTAGGACCCTAGTTCAAACCCTAAGGTTGAACTTTGGGGGTTTGTGAAGGACATGTGGTGATATGTCCTTGTATGGGCTTGGTGTTTAGTCCATGTGATCTTACGATAGTGAAATGCCCTAGGAAACAATTTGGTAGTATTTTGACACGCACTCCACTTAAATCACTTGGAAATTATTTAGGTCTATACACCTTAAGGAATAAATAAGGGGTCTTATTACCTTGGATCCTTATGAAATTTTGGTAGAAGTAATTTTATAGGATGTTTAGAAAACAGTAGCTCATACTTGTAGGTATAATCTCCACCTTGCCCTTTTGATGATTTTGAAGTAACCATGGTTAGATAAACTTAGAATGATATGAAACTCTGGCAAGGTTAATTAAATATCATTTAGAGACACTAGTAAATTATTTGGATCATTTGGGCATTTCTTCTTAGTACTTCATGTGTTAAGTGAACTAGTGCACCATACTTTGATAAATAGATAATTAATATTATATCTTGCTGGAAAATTATGTTACTTAGCCAGAGAATCGTTTAGGGCATAATAAAGCCTAAAAAATTTGTTACATGTTATTTTGATGAGTTTATAAGAATGTTGTTTCACAAAGTGCACTTTAATGGAATTATTTGAAGTATTTTTATACATGGCTCACTGACATTGGAATTGCATGAAACTTAGTAAGTAGTTTTATGAACATTATAAGGCTCTGGTGATTTTATATAATTTTTGGACTATGATTTATGGTACTCCCTTCATTATTTAAAATTATTTGAATTAACTCGAATTAATTATTTAGATATTATTACGTTTATGAGAATCTATGAAATTTGGAATTCACTGATATTTTGCTATCATACACTGTTCATAATTTTTGAGTGGTCATTGCTTAAGGAAATCTAGTACTTCTTATTTAAAATTACCTATGGCCTAACTTTTGGGAAACTTTAAAAATGCCAAATTATCTAGGAAAATTATAAGTTTCTGGATTTAGGCTAAATGTGTCATGATAGACCCACAATAATTATCTTAGGGCATTTGGATTAAAATTTGGAGTACCTCCTGTCATGTACGTCATATAGCTTAGGTTGGTCTGCATTTAGTAAAACTGCGGAAATTGTGATAATATGGGGGATGCTCATAGGAAGTGGGGAGTAATGTATGGTGGTTTGGTAAGATGAAAAAGTGGGGTTGATTAGTGTTAAGAGGTACTCGGGATCGACGAAAGATCGTCCTTCCTGTGGAGAAAGAGAGAGAGAGAGAGTAAAAATACACTAGGGTTAGATCTAGTATAATATTAAAAGGGATCGGGAATTGGGTAATAATAATTAATAGTAAGTGCCTTGCAAAAGGGAACGATGGGCTTCAGCTACCATCATAGTTCCTAGTGCCATGTGAGAGCCCTTCACCAGGAATACCTAGGGAAGTCCTGGGCTAACCTAAACCGTAAGAATAATCAATGTTTACGAGTAACTAGTAATACTAGGATTACACTTACACTCACACTCCCCGGTGTTGTGGGAGTTAGGTTGGGTCTCGCGAGCGGTAGGCTCGGTGGTTTTAGTGATGGGCAGGTTAGCTCAGCGAGCCGATGGCTCGGTAGATAATTGTGACGGACGGGATAGTCCGGGGAGCTTTGGCTCGGTGGAAAAGTATATTAAGGTTGCATGTGCATAAGAAATAAAGTGGTGGGTATTCGGTATTGGAGAGTCATCACACCGACACCAATACATTGACTCGGTAGGTGTGGTTCAGCACTTGGCCAAATAAAGTCCGGTGCACAACCGAAAAGAGTACGCAGGAGCTCCGCTTAGTGCACCAGCGTCGAGGCGTATGATAGGTCTGATTGGTAGTGTTGATACCGGTTTAGAGGTGGGCGAGGCCAAACCCACCGCTTCTGTTTACCACTATGGAGGTATCCTGGCAGGTTAGGCTCTAGAAAGGGGGAACTAAAGGTCTGTGTCCACAGATTCGAGTGTGTGTGTTGCACTTGCATGATTCACATTATAGCATACTTGCATGTCATAATATCATCATTGCATATAACCGCTGACACCTATTGTATAAAATGGTATGGGATACTTTATACAATAGGCCTTGCAAAACGACCCCTTGTTCTATAGGTTTGTTGGGGCATTCCTATAAGTCATGGTTACTTACTTTGTTTACCTTCTCATACTATACTTGCTCACTTGTTCTTGTGTATACTTATACTACTTACCTACTATGTCTTACATATACTTGCTCTGTTTATGAACTCATGATAGACTAGTTCTGCCGTCACCCTCTTACCTTTGTTACTCTCCACCTTCATTACCTTCCCTTTCCTTCTCCCCACTCCGTGCATAGAAGCTATAGGAGAGGGGTGGGTGATGATAGGACTTAGTCTTTTAGACTAACGGTCGTTGACCAAATCATTTTATGGGATCGTGGATCCGAACCAGGAGATACAGCCCCAATGGTCGGTGTGCTTGGAGACGGGACAGTCTTGCACTAGAGTTCAGGCAGCAAGGACAGTGAGTCCCGATCATTAGTAGATATTATAGAGTTGCTTCCGTGATTGAGTGATTTGTAGTGAGGACTTTGATGTATCTGGCAGGAGCCCTCCTTAGTACTTTGCTTTATCATTTATGTGGACTCTCCCTTCTTGGAGAATTATTTATATATATGTGATTCTGGTGGACTAGTTTAAGTTTCATTTTACTCATGTACTTTTATACTTTTACTCTTCTCTTTTGCGATCGGTATGGCCGGCAGGATCAGCGTTTTGTATTGACGACCTTCCCGGACGTTTTTGTGTCACCACAAAGCGGCGGTTCTGGGCTTTAAGACCCCGGTGGTTTAAAAGAAAAAAATGGGGTCTTACAAACTGGTATCAGAGGGAACCTCGATCGAAAGAGTAAAAGTCCACTAACCCTTGGTCACCCGCGCTTGAGTTTAGTTTGGCGACAAACTAAGCAGCGGAAGCGTGGTGTGCCCATATGGGGATCACATGTAATTGTCCACTTCTAACTAGGTTCAGGTCAAATTTCTTATAATTGGCCTTTGTTATGCAGTCTCCGACACATTCAACACCGCAGGGCATAGCTAAGCAAACTTTGAATGTTGAACCACCTCCCCCGGCTCCTACTCCGTTTCTACAGTCGGAGTTGGGGCAGACTCTGACATCCATTCTGGAGGTCTTCAGGGCCCAGCAGGCTCTGGCTCCACAGCCGAACCCGGGGGCCAACTAGTTGAGCATCTTCCGGGGACTCTCTCCCCCATCTTACATTAGGAAGGAGTCAGTCGTATGGATAGAAGAGTGGCTCTATATCATGTTCGAGATGTTGACCGAGATACGGTGCCCGTGGGAGGAGAGGGTACCTCTGGTGGTCTCCTGCTTAGAGTCTCATCCAAGAGATGGTGGAAGACACTTCTGGATATGACATTTGCAGATTGGGAGGTTGCTGACATCACTTGGGAGGAGTTCAGGACCACACTGTTAGAGCACTTTGTCCCATAGTCGGCACGAGACGAGCTGTAAGATAGGTTCCTACAGCTGAGATAGGGCAACAGGACGGTGGTGGAGTACCACCGGGAGTTCAATCACTTAGCCCGATTTGCGGACTCCTATCAGCTGGATGAAGCAGTGTATACCAAAAGGTTCTATAAGGGCCTTCAAGAGGACATGAAAGAGGCTCTTTATCTGATGGACCTATACCTCGAATTCTAGAGATGGCAAAGAGGATGGAGGCTGTTTGGCACACGACTTAAGGCAGGAAGAGGCCAATTGAGGATCAGGGTCAGGGAGGAAGGAATGATCAGCGGAGGGGCCGCTTTGCTGATGAGAGAAGGGCAGAGGACCAATCCCACCAAGAGGTGAGACAAGAGCCAAGGGAGCCGGTGGTATTGGCCCCTCAACCCCTTTAGATAATGGAGATACAGAGTCCTGGAGGTATGGCACTTCCCCCGCCTGAGTGCTACAACTGTCATCAGGTAGGGCACATTTGAAGAAACTGCCCCATAAGACACGGGCGTGCCCACGACTGTGTCCTGCTCGGGCTATTTATCGGGTTATGTCGAGTAAGTTACACGGCCTGGGACACGGGCATGTCTGGCACACGGCCTGTGACACGAGCGTGTCACATGGCCGTGTCCTGTTCGGGATGCGACAGTTTCATCGTCGATTGAGGCACACGACATATGACACGAGCGTGCCCATGGTTGACACGGGCATGTCCCAAGCCATGTCATCGGCCGTGTCCTGTTCTGTATTTTTTGGTTCACGGCGAGTGTGGAACACGGCCTTGGACACGGGCGTGTCACAAGCCGTGTTTGGCTTAGGAAATTGATTTTAAGTGCGAATCATGGCCGTTCGTTTCCTTCTATTGGGATCTAATGGACCAGATCTTCCCTTGCTAATATAAGTCCGGGAATAGGGTTTGAAACCCTCATTCCTCTTTAGGCTTTCTCTTTCTAAAAGCTTTAGAGAGAGGGGAGAGCAAGGAAGAAGGAGAAGGAGAAATCCGGCCGCCAGAGGAGCTTCGGAGCCCTGAATCGTAAGCCGAGTCCAGATCTACGGAGGCGAGGCCATTGTGGTGCTTTTCATCTATCTAGATCACCATGGTGCCAAAGCGAACCACAAGGGTAACTATTCTCTTCTTGTACATGTGAAGTCCTCTTCCTTTTTCTATAGGAAACCCGCTCGCGCGAGTGTGCAGTGAGTGTGAGGTTTTCCTTTCGGTGGACATGAATAGTCCCCATTATTTTGCATATAGAGTCCGGAATCGAAGTACGAACATAGGCATGGTGTGTGAAGCCTACCTAGACAAGTTGGTCTGGATCGGTGATGTTTTCATTATGCTTGTAGTGCTGGAGAAGACTCTGTGCCGTTTGCTTTTCGGGTTTTCTACGCAGTAGATTGCAACAGGGAGTCTTGGGGATTAACCCCAAGGTGCACCCAGAAAATTGGGTAGAAGCGTGATTCTGCCATCATGGTGGCCTGGGAGCCAACTTGCACATAAATGAGATATGTAAATTTTGTGTGTTCGATTTGGGACTCGGGGAAGCTTGACCCGCGCCTATGGCTTAAATTGAAGTGGCGGTGTGAGCAACGGGTTAGGTGGAACTGTACCCACTCTATGTGGTTCAGTTAAAGCGACCTAAGGTACGTGGTACTTACTGTTGGCATTGATGGAGGGTCTTAGGCTTAGGCCAGAAAGACTATAATGCTCACGAGGTTTGCCATTCTAGGGGCGGTGGAGAGACCACGGATTTCACCTAGTTCACCGAGAATGTGCCCTGAGAGCACGGGGTGTATGGCCGTGTGTGCCTACGCGTGTGGTGAAGTGTGCTAGATTGTGCTTTCACTATAATGTTTGGCTATGCTACTAAAATGCAGGGAAGGAGCACCGCCACCCAAAATTTGGGGTGGGTTCTTTATAATTTGATCAGCTTTAGCTGACCGTTGCTTTTGTTTGCCACCGTTGCTGTGGAATGTTGATTGCAGGTGCTGCGGAGCCTAGTAGCAAATAGCGGGCTGAAGCCCTATTACTGAGCTAGCCCTTGAAGGTCAATGCGAATGTTTACTTTTATTCTCATGTGTGACCGGCCTGCGTGCCGATGTTTGGAAGACACTATTTGTTTAAAGTAAACTCATGTAAGGCATAAGGCCAAGTACTTTGTGTATTTGCACGATCATTCTTATTTTGGGGTTTTTAGTGGACATTCATGTTGTGGCTTGGGTTCTTTTCTTTGCAACATTTAAAATGCTTTCGCTAGAATGTGCTCTGTGTAGGACGTGTGTTTTTGGAAGGATGGTTTCATTTAGTAACCCTTCAGTCTGTCTGTGGTATATGGCATCGGGCCCCGGCCGGACCTACTGCTATATGCTATGTGACGGATAGGGGTGTTACAGTTTGGTATCAGACTACACTTTTCGGTCATGCTTATTGTAATTCGTGGTCGAATTCTTTTAAGGGGTGGTGAGCACATGTATGTGCATCATCGTTATAACATAAAAGAACCCATGAATGTCCACTTAGGAATGAAAATACACATGTTTGAGGAACCTGCGTGTTCCTATAATTGCTTTTTGTAATATTGTTCGGTCACTTAATGGTGTTTTGTACGTCTATAGGTGACAAGGAGTGGTGCATGGCCTTCAGAAAACCCGCATTCTGAGGCAAGTAGCGCATAGAATGATGTGCCTACAACCCCTCCTTCGGCAAAAACCATAAGATTGGTGGCTGAAGTGGTGTTTGCAATGATAAATGCCTTGCCAGGAGGGCAAATACAGCAGCGTACCCCTGTAGGGGAGCAGGTACCGCTTCAAGCGGCAGAACCGAGAAGGGTTGAACAAGTGGTGGTGGAGTCGTTGATACCTAGAAGAGCGACCGAAAAGCAGCTCAAACATGTTATGGGATTTAACCCTCCGGTGTTCTCGGGGACTGGAACTCCATGCTAAGCTGAGGATTGTCTCTCCTGAGTAAAGAGATTCTTGACAGCTACAGAAACGGAGGAGTGGCAGAATACCACCATAGCCACTTTCCTTTTGGATGAAGAGGCAAGGTTGTGGTGGGAAGGTTTAGAGCTACATCACTTGGGGGGAAGGCAACTCACGGACGTATCGATGGAGGAATTTTCGAGACTATTCTTAGCAAGGTACCTTCCCTCGGCTCAAAGGATTGCAATGGAGAATGAGTTCCAAAGACTCGTGCAAGGAGAGAGTAGCGTGGAAGAGTACCTCCACGAATTTACACGGTTGGGTCGTTACGCTAGCTCCACTATGGCTGATGAGGAGCGTAGGACCAACCGGTTTTACGAGGGTTTGCGCAATGATCTAAGTCTACTACTCTCGGGGCCTATGACGCAGGGCTTCCTGACCCTAGTCAATACAGCCCGGTCGTTTGAGAAAGATATGAAGAGAGTTCAAGCGAAGAAGGGCTCTAGTAAGAAGACAGAATTCAAGGTGCTGACTTCCTCAAAGTCTGGGTATCGTAAGTTTTATAAGAAGGCTAGGACTTCGAGTCCATCCCCTTCTTTTGGTGATTCTGGGGTGACTACAAGCCGAACCCCGGGCACGTGCTATAATTGTGGGAAGCCGGGACACTTTGTCCGTGATTGCAGGAACGGATGTCCAAAGTCCGAGAAGAAACCTGGAGCAACCTATGAGGAGAAGGGCAAGGCAATGGAGTCCATCGCATCGCACTATGCTCCAGCCCAACCAAGAGTTTATAACCTTGGTCAGCAAGAGGCCATAAAGCAAGCTGATGTGGTGAAAGGTACGGTTAAATTTATAGCAGTTTGTCTTTAAATACTTGTTACCTTGCGCATGTTAGCTTATTACTGCTTGTACTAGGCTTTGTTTTGATTTTCGATAATCCGGCAAGAGCACTGTTCGATACGGGAGCTTCGCACTCCTTTTTGTCCGAAGGATTTGTATCGTGCATTGGAGTACCTTCTTCGATGGCAAAGGACAAATTGGATGTGTTGTTGCCAAATGCATGTTCAATGTGCGTGGATAGAGTCTGTTGCGTAAAGATACGGATTGGGAGTCAGGAGTTCGACTTGCAAGCATCATTACTGCCGTTAGTGGAGTTCGATGTTATATTTGGTATGGACTGGCTCTCGGAGTAGCAGACATACATTGATTGCAACCGCAAGAAGTTCAAATTGAGTTCTGATCGTGAGACGACATTTGCAAGCTTGAAAGGGTCGAGCAAGACTTTGATGTCTGCTCTTCAGGTGGTTAAGGTAGTTCGTGCTGGTGCAGAGCTTTTCTTCACACTAGTGGAGGCTTCGAAGCCTAAGGCTAGTTTGGACAGTATCCCGGTTGTATTCGAGTATCCTAACGTGTTCCCTGGCGATCTCCCTAGAGCCCCACCTCAGCGAGAGATTAACTTCTCTATTGAGCTAGTGCCAGGTGTCAAACCTATGTCATGCTCTCCGTATCAGTTAGTGCCTAAGTAGATGGCAGAACTGAAGGTTCAACTTCAAGAGCTGTTAGAACAAGGTTATGTGCATCCAAGTTCATCTCCTTAGAGCGCACCGGTCCTCTTTGTTAAGAAGAAGGACAGAAGCTTGCGACTTTGTATTGATTATCGAGAGCTGAACAAGTTAACGGAGAAGAATAAGTATCTGATCCCAAGGATTGACGATCTATTCGATCAGTTAGTTGGCTCATGTACTCAAAATTGGATCTTAGGTCTGGATATTACCAGCTGAGGATAAGAGAAAGTGACATCCCCAAGACAGATTTCAACACACGGTATGGGCATTATGAGTTCACCGTCATGCCGTTTGGGCTGACGAATGCGACATCCGTGTTTATGGATCTGATGAATAGAAAATTCATAGAGTGCCTGGACCACTTCGTGATTGTCTTTATCGACGATATATTGGTGTACTCGTAGTGTGAGGAGGATCACTTTAAGCATCTGCATTTGGTGTTGGAGATGCTGAGGAGAAACCAACTGTACGCTAAGTTCTCCAAATACGAGTTTTGGTTGTCCTTGGTAGCGTTACTTGGTCACATAGTTAGCGGAGAGGGAATTGTGGTGGATCCAGCGAAGATAGTTGTTATACAGGAGTGGACTGTGTTGTCTATGGTAGCATCAGTCCGGAGTTTTCTGGGACTTGCCGGCTACTACAGGTGCTTCGTATAGAACTTCTCATGGATAGCGTTACCCCTCATGACTTTGACGAGGAAAGATCAAAAGTTTGTGTGGTTGTCGGAGTGCGCGCAAGCTTTTTAAAAACTGAAAAGTCGGTTGACCACGACGCCTATTCTATGTTCGCCGGTTGGGACCGAAGGATTTGAGATTTACAGTGATGCTTCGGTTAATGGTTTGGGTTGTTTTCTACTGCAGCATGGGAGAGTGATAGCTTATGGCTCGCGTCAGCTGATGGTACATGAGAGGAATTATCCGGTCCATGACTTGGAGTTAGCGGCTGTAATATTTGCCCTAAAGCTGTGGAGGCACTACCTGTATTGTGTGAAGGTTGATATCTATACCGACCACAAGAGCCTGAAGTACTTGTTGGATAAAAAGGATCTAAACATGCGGCAATAGAGGTGGATGGAGTTCTTGGGGGACTACACCTTCAAAATACATTTTGTGTCTGGGAAAGGCAATGCGGTTGCTAATGCATTGAGTCGCAGGGCCCCTATGCGGGCCAACTTGTTGTCGGTTCATAACGAGCGTTTGATTCGGGATTGGGAGGCATTAGAGATCTCTTGTATTGACAAGTAAACGAGTGCCAAAGCACAATTGAACAGGACAGAGGTGCAGTATGATCTTGCTAATAGGATTCGGCAGGCTCTGGTTTTGGACAGCAACATGAAGTAGATCATTGATGAGGCTTTGGATGGGTCAAATTTCCAATTTGTTGTTGTTGATGAACTATTATGAAAGGATAGTCGTCTGTGCGTCCCAAATGTGGGTAAACTGCGGGAGGAATTGATGTACGAGACTCATCATACCAAATACTCAATTCACCCAGGGAGCACGAAGATGTATTGTGATATGAAAAAGTTGTTCTGGTGGCCAGGACTTAAGAAGGACGTGGCACTTTATGTTGCAAAGTGTCAAACGTGCGCCTTGGTAAAGATGGAGTGCTAGAAGCCCGGAGGTTTCTTGAAGTCCTTGCCTATCCCGGAGTGGAAGTTCGACGATATTTCAATGGATTTTGTGCATGGGTTGCCAAGGTCATAGAAGGTAAACAACGCCATCTGGGTGATCGTAGATAGATTGACGAAGGTATCGCACTTCATTCCAAATAGGAAGGATGATTCGGTGGATAAACTAGCAAACCTTTACGTGGATAACATTGTTCGACTACACGTTGTACCACGCAGCATTGTGAGTGACCGAGATGGATGTTTCACGTCAAATGATTAGAGGTTGGTGTAACAAATATTGGGAACCAAGCTGAGTTTCAGCACGGCCTTTCATCCACAGACGGATGGTCAGACAGAGATGGTCAACAGGATGATGGAGTACATGGTTCGCATATGCGTCTTGGATTTCATAAAGCGGTGGGAAGATCACCTGTACTTGGTGGAGTTTGCTTATAACAAAAGCTACCAAGCGAGTATTCAAATGGCTACCTTCAAGGCCCTATACGGTAAAAAATGTCGTGCGCCGTTGTCATGGTTGGAAACGGGTGAGTCGAAGCTGTACAAACGACAAGAAGTGGAAGGCGCCACTTCGTTGGTACAGACAATTCGAGAACGATTGATGATCGCTCAGGACAGGCAGGCTAACTACTATAATGCCAAGCATCGGAACGTTGAGTTCTCTGTTGGCGACTGGGTATATTTGAAGATTAATCCGTTCAAGGGTGTTTCGCGGGTACGACACTTGAAGAAGCTGAGCCCGAGGTACCTTGGACCGTTTGAGATTCTAGAGCGAATTGGTGAAGCAGCTTATCGACTGAAGCTATCGGTGGAATTGAGTGGTCTGTACGATGTATTCCATATTTCGGTGTTGCGGAAGGCGGTGCAAGAGCCCTCGCAAGTTATTGCGATCGATCAAGTACCTGTTGATGATGGGTTGACTACGAAGGTCAAGCCTGTTCGTACTGAGGACTTTGAAGTCAAGCGACTTTGTAACAAATACATCAAGATGGTCAAAGTCCGTTGGGACAACTGCGGTCGTGAGGAGCTCTCGTGGGAGCGAGAGCAGACCATGCTTGAGGAGTATCCCGAGCTCTTCTTCTCAGGTACTATTTAAGTTTGAGTACTTTCTATTCCATAATTTTGGGACGAAATTCTTTGAAGAGGGAGAGAATTATAATGCCCCAAAACTCGGAAATGATCTGGTAGCATCTTAAGGCCAATCTGAGGCCTGTTAAGGGTCACATGGCCTAGGACACGGGTGTGTCCATGGTCGTGTCCTTCTACGAGTTTGACAATTTTCCGCGTGGTCGACGAAATGAAGTCAACGATCCTTGGAGGTCGAGAACACGGTCTGAGACACGAGCGTATCCAGGGTCGTGTCCTGCTCGGGCTGTTTGTCAGGCTGTGTCGAGTAAGTTACACGGCCTAGGACACGGACGTGTCCCAGGGCGTGTCTGGCACACGGCCTATGATACGGGCGTGTCACATAGCCGTGTCTTGTTCGGGATGCGATGGTTTTAGCATCGATTGAGGCACACGGCCTATGACACGGGCGTGTCCATTGTTGACACGGGTGTGCTCCAAGCCGTGTCAGCAGCCATGACGTGTTCTCTATTTTCTGGTTCACGGTGAGTGTGGTACACGGCCTTGGACATAGACGTGTTGCAAGCCATGTTTGGCCCAGGAAATTGATTTTAAGTGTGAATCGTGTCCGTTCGTTTCCTTATATTGGGATCTAATGGCCCAAATCTATCCTTGCATATATAAAGCCGGGAATAAATTTGAAACCCTTATTCCTCTTTAAGCTTTCTCTTTATAAAAGCTTTAGAGAGAGGGTAGAGCATGGAAGAAGGGGAAATCCGGTCGCCGGAGGAGCTTCGGAGCCCTGAATTGCAAGCTGAGTCCAGATCTACGGAGGCGAGGCCATTGCGGTGCTTTTCATCCATACAGATCACCATGGCACCAAAGAGAACCACAAGGGTAACGATTCTCTTCTTGGACATGTGAAGTCCTCTTCCTTTTTGCATAGGAAACCCGCTCTCACGAGTGTGCAGTGAGTGTGAGGTTTTCCTTTCGGTGGACATGAATAGTCCCCGTTATTTTGCATAAAGAGTCAGGAATCGAAGTACGTACATAGGCATGGTGTGTGAAGTCTATCTGGACAAGTTGGTCTGGATCGGTGATGTTTTCATTATTCTTATAGTGCCGGAGAAGACTCTGTGTCGTTTGCTTTTCGGGTTTTCTACGCAGTAGATTGCAACAGAGAGTCTTAGGGATTAACTCCAAGGTGCACCCGAAAAACTGGGCAGAAGCGTGATTCTGCCATCTTGGTGTTCTGGGAGCAACCTTGCACATAACTGGGTTATGTAAAATTTGTGTGTTTGATTTGGGACTCGGGGAAGCTTGACCCACTCCTATGGCTTAAATTGATGTGGCGGTGAGAGCAACGGGTTAGGTGGAACCCTACCCACTCTATGTGGTTCGGTTAAAGCGACCTAAGGTACGTGGTACTTACTGTTGGCATAGATGGAGGGTCTTAGGCTTAGGATGGAAAGACTATAATGCTCATAAGGTTTTCCGTCCTAGGGGCGGTGGTGAGACTGCAGATTTCACCAGGTTCGCCGAGAATGTGCCCTGAGAGCACGGGGCGTGCGGCTGTGTGTGCCTATGCCTGTGGTGAAGTGTGCAAGATTGTACTTTCACTATAATGTTTGGCAATGCTACTAAAATGCAGGGAAGGAGCACTGCCACACCAAATCTGGGGTGGAGTCGTTATAATTTTGTCAGCTTTAGCTGACCATTGCTTTTTTTGCCACCGTTGCAGTGGAATGTTAATTGCAGGTGTTGCGGAGCCTAGTGGCAAATAGCGGGTTGAAGCCCTGTTGTTGAGCCGGCCCTTGAAGGCCAATGCGAATGTTTACTTTTATTCTCATGTGTGACCGGCCTATGTGCCGATGTTTGGAAGAAACTATTTGTTTAAAGTAAACTCATGTAAGGCCATAAGGCCAAGTATTTTATGTATTTGTACGCTCATTCCTGTTTTGGGGTTTTTAGTGGGCATTCATGCTGTGGCTTGGGTTCTTTTCTTTGCAACATTTAAAATGCTTTCGCAAGAATGTGCTCTGTGTAGGTTCTGTGTTATTGGAAGGATGGTTTCTTTTAGTAACCCTTCAGTCTGTCTGTGGTATATGGCATCGGGCCCCAGCCGGACCTACTGTTATATGCTATGTGACGGATAGGGGTGTTACACCACCCGCTCAGCAGTTTGCAGGCCGAGGCCGTGTAAGAGGACGTGGTTTCCATGGCGGATATCGAAGGCAAGAGAGGGAGCAGGTGTATGCTCTAGACTCTGCTCCACCTCAGGACCTGGGCAGGGTGATTGAAGGTATTGAAAGGAGGGTGTTACATCAGATTACTCTAGAGGGGGGGTGAATAGAGTATTAAAACTTTGGCTCTTTTTCTAGATTATATCAGAGTAAATATAGTGATACATATATTAGTTAAGGAATAAGAAAACTAAGCTAAACAATCAGCAATCACAAGCACAGCAAAAACAAATGAAAATGAGCAACCAAATGACACAAGAAGATTATAGTGGTTCCCCTAAACTTGGGTACATCCACTCTTCTACCACCCTTGGTAGGAATCCACTAGTAGGTTTTGATCAGGTGACTGCCATTACAAGATCTGGTTTAATTAGATCAAGAAACCCTTCAGGCTTTTGATCAGGTGCCCAAAAACCAACTTCAAGTCTTTTGGAGGGAGACTTGTCAACCAAACTAACTTTTGAAGGGAGCTATAACCCTGTACAATGGGATGGAAGATGTTGATGGAAGTCTTCTCTTTTCTCAAATATAATAGAGAAGACTGTGTGGATTCTTGTGTTGTCAAAGCTCCCCTGAGAAGTAGAATGCTTCAGGAAGAACAGAGCTTTGCTAAAGGGTGAGTAGGTCTTCAGCTTGATCTGCCAAGGTCCAGGAAATCCAATAATAGATGTTGAATAGAATGTCTCTGAGGATTTTTGGAACAAAAGTTGAAGAAGACTCTTGATCTTGATGATTTGTTCTTTTTCAAACAACAGTGTTGGCAAAGAATGAAAAAGGCGTTGAGAGCGTCGAGTGCTTGTTCAGTATTTCCTATGCAGTGCTTCTCGATTTCTCCTCCTGTCTATCTGACTGTCTTTCTTATTTTGTTGTATTTCTCGAATAGGAGAGAATTACTTTTATTCCACTGCTGAAAAATTCTCTTTGAATTTTTGAATTCTTTCCATAAATGTTGGCTGTTATGGGGGATAGAAAATGGCTGGAATAATAGCATTAATGAGTTTCCCAACTATTCTTGATAGAATAAGCAAATATTTATTCTGAAGAATACCACATTTAATGTAGCCAAATAACGGCTATATTCAGAAGAATATTGGCATTAAATGCTCGGAATAATACTTTTAATAAGGAACAGAAGAGGGAAGGACTCATTCTGGAACTACCCAGAAAACTTCGAATGCAAAACAGAATTCGTCAACCTGAGATCAAAGATCGTCGACCAGGGAATTCATGTTTGTTGACCTGAGCTCTGCGATCTGCTAACTGGGAATGACTTTACAAATCTGCACTCTGAGTTCGTCGAGCTGAGAAACTGACAGAAGAAAACTAAGCGTCGACCTGAGCTCTGAGAACGTCGAGCTCAGCTCAGAGAATTAACTCTGAGTTCGTCCATCTGAGAGCGACGATCGTCGAGCTGAGTTTGAAGAATTTCAAACTGATCACTATCTTCTGAAAGCTGCTAAATCATATTCTCTGAAGTCCACTTTTGGCTTATCCAAGGAGGTAGCACTAATCAGGACTTAGCCTAAACTCTAGGACTACTACTCATGTCCCTAGCTATATAATTTTGGGTCATACTCAGCCTAAGTTAGTGAACTTAGCCCAAATCCAACTAGGGATCCAACAAT
This sequence comes from Platanthera zijinensis, assembly GCA_039513925.1. Lineage (NCBI taxonomy): Eukaryota > Viridiplantae > Streptophyta > Magnoliopsida > Asparagales > Orchidaceae > Platanthera > Platanthera zijinensis. Next base: position 155,876,159 of record CM077090.1, on the reverse strand, counting down.
CTCCCCCTATTTGGGTGAGGTCACTAACACAAAAACAAAACAATCATAAAGCAGAAGAAAATATATCTGACAGAAGAAAAATATTCAGCAGATATTTGCAGAGTTGTGCATCATGATAAACAAAGAGAATAGAGTTCAAAAGACACCTAGAAAATAAAAGAAAGGAAACTCATTTCTTCTTCTAGGTTTTGTCTTTGTCTGAATCTTCAGAAGGTTGTCTGAATTTGATTACTCTGTTAGGGTTGGCAGCTTCTTTCTTTGACATATACATATCAGATGCTCCAATCATAGTTTGAGATGAGGTTCTGGGTACAACAGTCTTTGGGTGCAGTTTCATATAATCATCAACATTCACAAATTTGTTAGCCTTAGCATACTTGAACAATTCTTCTTTTCTGTAGGTTAACATAGTTGAGAATTGAGAAATATATTTGCCTTCATCTTTTGCTTTGCTAATCTGAGAAAGTCCTATAAGCTTATGGAATCTAGCCATCCTGGCAGAAGTCTCCTATTCTAGATCAACAAAAGGAATTGGAGGAGACTCTGGCCTTCTTGAACTAGAATCATGCATTGGTTCTTCAGTAGGAACTTTCTTTGAAGAATCTGAAGGTCGATTGCTTGAAGAGGACTGTTGATAGCTTTGTCTAGGTTGTCTCTGATAAGTCTTTGTCATAGATGCAGGCTTCTGAGATAAATTTCCTGTGTTGGTACCCTAGTTTGATTTGAGTTTAGTCTTGTCTTTTTAGTCCCTTGACCCAATAAATATCTATGGTCAATGGTTAGTGGTCTAGCTGTAGGTCCCCGCTTTTCTAGATGAAGAATTTGGTTAAGTAGGTTTTTCGTTCGACTATAGTCGAACGTCGCTCGACTATCGTCTATCGGCTGATCGACTATCGTCTATCAGTTGTGAAAGTTAGGTGATAAGATCTATCTACCTCTAGAGGGGGGGTGAATAGAGTAAGTTCAAATAGATTGATGAATTTAAAACTTTTTGATTTACTTAGTGTAGAAAGTGAGTTATGCACTGGTTAAATATATGATAAAGCAAACAACACACAGCACACAGCAAGAAGTAAACATAAACCACAGAAGACACAAGGAAATTATAGTGGTTCCCCAAACTTGGGTAGTCCACTCTTCTATCACCCTTTGATAGGAATCCACTGCAGGATGGTTGATCAGGTGTCCTGGGCACCACCAGATTTTTTGATAAGGTGTCTTGCCATCACTGATTTTGACAAGGTCTCAGCTAACCAAAAAGGTAACTTTTGAAGGGAGTTAAAACCCTGTACAGATGGAATAAGGTAAAGAAAGGATGAGTATGCTTCTCTGTCAACTATCAAAGAGAAGCTTGTGGACTTTGATGTTGTCAAAGCTCCCCCTGAGATGTAGATGAGTTCAGGTAGAAAAAGCTTTGCACAAGGGTGACAGGCTCTTCACTGCTTGTCCTTCTTCAGCAATAGATAACTCAGACACTGAGTGTTTGATGTCTGAAGGTAGAAGGCAGTCTGTAGAAGAGTTGATTGCAGAGCAGAAGAGAATCAGAGAGAATTGATGATGATCTTTCTCTGAGTGATGTTCTTCTCTTTGAATTCTCTGCAGCAGATTCTGTGAGAAAGAGATGATGATGAATGTTCTCTGTAACAAATCTGAATAACTGTGTTTGACTCTCTCGAAAAATCTCTGAGTAATAGAATTACTACTGACTGATAGATAGCCGTTGGCAGGGCATTCAATGCATTCCTTAACTGTCCATGCCTTGGAAGGAAGGGCCTTAATTGATTTCCAATGAAAATTCCTTGAGGTATGGACCAATTAAATCTTGAAACGGCCAGGGGATCTCTTGCAATAACTGCCTTGATGATCTTTAATTTGAATTTCAAATGTCAACAGACGGGAGAACCCAAAACATTGAATTCATCATAAATCGTCGATCTGAGCTCAACTATCCGTCGATCAGAGAGTGATTAAGGAAGCAGAGAGAATCATGCCAAAACATCGAGCTGAAGTCGACGTTACGTCGAACTGAGGACGACGCTGCGTCGAGCTGCGATCGACTATGCGTCGAGCAGCGGTCGACTACGCGTCGAGCTGAGGACGACGATACGTCGAGCTTGGGTCGACTATCCGTCGAGCTGAGCAGAACTAAAAACTCAAATATCCTAAGTTCTAAACTCACACTCAATGACCTATGCTATACAATGAGGTCATGCATCCTTAGGATAGTTATCCTGACCCAAATATAAAAAGGGTGTTCCAACAATCTCCCCCTATTTGGATTAGGATTACTATTCACATGATTATAAGGAAATAAAATGCATACAGAAGATTAAAACACAAACAAAACCAAAAACCACAGATAGAAGCAGGAGCAGATATATAAATATCAAAAGTGTTTATGGCAGTTGTAACGAGGTGGAGCTATCTTACATTACTTCTTCTTTGGTTCTTCTTCAAAGCTTTTCTTGAACTTGATTTCTCTTTGAGGATTGGCAACATCTTTCCTGGATCTGTAATCCTCAGAAGTACCCAAGGAAGTTATGCTTTTTCCACTGGGAGGAACTGCAGCAGGATGCAACTGCATGTACCTATCAAATTCAAAGAATTTGCTGGAGTTGTATTTGTCCAATTCTTGTCTTCTCTGCTCAGACATAGTACTGATATTTGATGTGTCCAGTCCTCTTTCTTTATTCTTCTTAATCAGGTCTAGAGCAGCAAGCTCAGCCATTCTAGCTTTCCAAGCAGTAGGATTGTTGACTGGATCATCATAAGGGACAGGAGGTTCATATTTGTTGCTTTGATCTGAAGGAGGAGGTTTTTGCCTTACACCATCATTGAGCTTGAAGGGAAAAGGACCAGAGGTTGAAGCAATAGTCTTTCCTCCCCTTTGATATGGCTGGTGTCTAGCTTGACCTCTTGATTGGTTTCCTCTTGAAGATCCTCTTTGTTGATAACCTCTTGGTTGGCTACCTCTTTGTCCTCTCCTGGATTGATATGTCTTGCCTTGGAAGGAGGATGTGGGAGGTTTGCTGACAGGGTTAGCACTGCCTCCTGCATCTGGAGAAGATGGAGGAGGAGGAGGAGGAAGAATAGATTTACAGGGGCCTTTAAAATGCTTCTTCTTCTGTTTCATAGCCTTGAGTTGGTTCTTAGAATATTGCATCCAGGGCTCTGTAATCTCACAGTTGTGAAGAATGTGATAGGGAGTATCATGGTCAGTGGCCCTTTCCATTGGAACTCTCTTTAGAGCTTTGCTTCTAGCTTTTCTCTTTTTAGCAATGGTGGCAGATGAGTCATCTGAGCTAGTGGCAAACTCATCAGAGGAGCTGCTTTGCACATGATCATAAGGATCATAGAAATCCTTCTTGGAGGCAATTCCTGAAACAGGACTAGAAGCAGCTGTCAGTGTAGATGATGTATCTAACACTGCAGGAGAAGAAATTGCTTCAGGTGCAACAGACATAGGAGCAGCTAAGTCACTGATAACTTCAGATATTACAGCCTCAACTGAACTGGCTGGATAGATCTTATTAGCAGGAGCAGAAGCTACCACTGCATCAGACACTTGAGAAACAATAGAACTGGCAGGAGCAACAGCTACCACTGCCTCTGGAACAACAGAACTAATATCAACAGTAGAACAATCAGGAGCAGCAACAGCACTATGATCAAGATGCTCATTTGCAGGAGCATCAGCTACCACTGTATCATCATCAAGGATCATTTCATCAAAAATAACCGTAGCAGCAGCAGAAAAGGGAACAATAGCCCTGGACAGATCTTCAGGAAGCAATAATCTGTATGGGCTGAAAGACCTTTGGAAAAAGCATGCTGGCACTGCCACTGTAAAGTCTTCAACTGAAGGCTGAACAAACTCTCTATCTGTAGGCTGAATTTTTGAAACTGACATCTCTTCTCTATCAAAAGGAGGCAGCTCTTCTTCTACAAAAATCTCCCCCTGCCTAGAATCAGTTAGAACTGACTCTAGGCCCCTAGAAGAAGGGCCAGCCACAATATGAGTAAGGGAAGAGAGTTTAGATGAGATGGAGTTCAAAGAGAAGATTATTGGAGCTAGGGAAGCATCCAATAGAGAAGAAAGCCTTGGAGCCAAGAGCTCATAGAGCTTGTTGGCCAAGGGAAGCAAATCTACTTGCTCAAAGGGATGTTGAGCAGAGGTAGAGGGAGGAGAAACAGATGCAACAGAAGATGATGTTGGGATAGATGAAATGGGGATGGTAGGTTCAATGATGGATGACATGATGAGGTCAGAAAATGATGGTGTCTCAGATATGTCATCAGGAGAACCATCCAAGAAAGAATCATCTGGATTGATGATCTCAATATCCATTGGAGGGAAGAAGTGAAGAGGATGAAAATCTTCAGATGTGGTAATGGATGGAGGAATGGAAGAAGCAATTGTAGCAATTGATGATGTTGTTGGCATAGGGGATGAAAATTGAGATGTGGATGGAGAGAAGGTGGTTGGAAAACAGAAGGAAGATGAAATGGTGATGGATGGCATGGCTTTTTCTACTAGATCAGAAGGCTGAGGTGAAGTGACCACAACAGTCCTTGTTTCTGTAGAAGTTTTCATAGCTGCAGCAGCTCTGGGATTGGTGATTTTCCTGTCCCACTTACCAATGAGGGCACAGGTCAGTCTCTTAGAAGCATTGATATGCTTAGAGGATACCAGAAGCTGAGGGCAGATATGATGAAGCAGCAAACCCAATACTCTTCCAAAATGGACATAGGTCTTGTTGACCTTCTTCTTCACTAGATCAAATAGAATTTCTCCCCAATTCAAGTGCTTTTTGTCCAGGAGAGCAGCCATGATGCAAAATTGATGCCTGGAAATGGCATCATGTGCTGTTCTCTTAGCACAGATAACCTTGCCTACCACATCAGCTAGAAGTCTGAATTCTATGGCAAGGTCTACTTTCAACAGTTTGGAGGCATTCTCAGAGGAATGACCCATCCTGTCTAACATTGCAGCATATTCTTCATTGGACAGCTCCATACTGTCATTGCCATTCTCTAATTCAAACACCTCAGTAAATATAGCAGAGGTTAAGGATACCTGAGTCCCTGAGATTGAACCAGTAATGGTGCTTTCATCTTGAGTGACTGCTGTATAAATCCATTCTTTAATTTCTGTTTCTGCTATTGGCATTCTGGTTGTCATGAACTTCTCCAATTTCTGTTCCTTGAACAGTTCCAGAATTTCCAGAAAATTCTGAGATGATCCTTCAAAGGAATCCAGATCAATGTCGAAACCGCAATCAAATTTCATCGCCGCCAAGATTGCTGCTGGAATTGCCATTTCCTGTAGAATACCTCTCGAAAACAAGTGTAAAATCTTTGGAGGGAGAAAATACTTGCAGAAAATATGAAAGCGCAAATGAAATCGACGCCGAGAAGATGATTTTATATTAGGGTTCGACGCAGAAAAGGAAATAAAGTCGAGCTTAGATCGACGCTAAGAAGCTCTAGGGGAAACGAAGAGACTCGGTGGTGTTCAGCTTAGATCGACGTTCGACGTTTTGAAGGTCGACGGTCGACGCTATTTGGGATACTGAACGTCGAGCTCTGAGCGACGTTAATTAATGTCGTCGACCGAGACAAAAACTTAACAGACTCTAGACAGAGTCGATCTCTGGTCGACGCAAAGATGAGGTCGACGGTCGACGCTTTTTAGCGGTCGACGATCAGTCGATCTCCAGTCGACGTTTTCAGATGAAAAATGTCGAGCGTCGAGCAGAGGTCAGACAGAACCTCTAGACACTTAAGAAAGAGATACATTTCCCTAGACTTTGTCATTTTTATGGTTTCAAAATCTTGTAGATTAACTTATGCTGTCTCCATCTATCATTCCCAACTGATTAAGGAAGAAGAAGTGCTTCTTTTCATCCAAAGGTTTGGTGAAAATATCTCCCCTTTGTAAATCAGTAGAAATGTACTCTAGTGCTATTTTATTCTTTTCTACATTATCCCTTAAGAAGTGATGTCTGATCTCTATGTGCTTTGTCCTACTATGGAGAACTGGATTTTGAGCAATGCAAATTGCACTGGTATTATCACAAAGAATTTTTGACTTCTCTAAGTTGTAGCCATAGTCTAGGAGCTGGTTTTGGATCCACAATATCTGTGAGCAGCAACTACCTGCAGCCATGTATTCAGCTTCAGCAGTTGATGTAGACACAAATGTTTGCTTTTTGCAAAACCAGGAGACAAGTCTATCACCAAGGAATTGACAAGTTCCACTGGTGCTTTTCCTGTCTACTCTACATCCAGCATAGTCAGCATCTGAGAATCCAGTGAGATCAAATCCTGAGTCATGTGGATACCAGAGACCTAGATTTGGACAGCTTTTTACATACCTAAGAATTCTCTTAACTAATGTGAGGTGTGACTCTCTAGGGCTCACTTGGAACCTAGCACATATACATGTAGCAAACATAATATCTGGTCTGCTAGCTGTAAGATATAAAAGAGAGCCAATGATTGCTCTATAGTTAGTCTGATCAACTGGTTTACCAAATTCATCAGCATCTAAAACAGCATTAGTGGGCATGGGTGTTTTCATAGAAGATGCATCTGACATACCAAATTTCTTAACCAATTCTTTTGCATACTTGGTTTGAGAAATAAATATGCCATTAGCATGTTGTTTGATTTGCAATCCCAAGAAAAAGGAAAGCTCACCCATGCTACTCATTTCAAACTTTGAGTGCATTAGTTGTGAGAACTTTTTGCACAAGCTTGAATCAGTAGACCCAAAAATTATGTCATCTACATATATTTGTACTAGTAGGATATGGGAATTATGGGTTCTAATAAAAAGAGTTTGGTCAACTCTACCCCTTTTAAAATCATTTTCAAGCAGAAAGGAGGCTAAGGTCTCATACCATGCTCTTGGAGCTTGCTTGAGACCATACAAAGCCTTATGTAATTTGAAAACATGTTCAGGAAAGGTTGGAGAGATAAAACCTGGAGGTTGCTTGACATAGACTTCTTCCTTGATGTCTCCATTGAGAAATGCACTTTTAACATCCATTTGGAATACCTTGAATTTCTTGTGTGCAGCATAAGCAAGGAAAATTCTTATGGCCTCCAACCTTGCAACTGGTGCAAAGGTTTGGTCATAATCAATCCCTTCTTCTTGACAATAGCCTTGAGCAACAAGCCTTGCCTTGTTTCTCACAATGATCCCTTGATCATCTAACTTATTCCTGAATACCCATTTAGTTCCAACAATTTGCTAGTTTCTTGGTTTTGGAACCAATTCCCATACTTTGTTTCTTTCAAACTGGTTTAGCTCCTCTTGCATTGCAATGATCCAGTTTGGATCTTGCTCTGCATCTTGTATTGTTTGAGGCTCTATTTGGGAGAGAAAACAAGTGTGCATCAGATGTTGATTTATCTGATTTCTGGTTTGCACACCTTCTGAGATTTCTCCAATCACTTGAGAGATTGGGTGATCTCTTATTGTTACTAAATCAACAATGGGTGTTGATTGTTCACCAACCTGTGTTGTTGTTTCCTCTTGTGGAACAACAACTGGTTCTTCAAGTTCTTCATTGTTTCCTTCCAAAATCTGATCAGTGTCTTCATTGTTACTAACATTTGGTTCTTGTTGTGTAGTGGAAGATAAAGAACCATTATCCATGATGGTTAACTGATTTATATTTTCAGCTAGAGATTGTACCTGCAAATGGTCTATGGTAGAAGAATTCTTCTCCTTATAAGACATATTAGACTCATCAAAGGTAATATGCATGGATTCTTCAATTTTATGGGATGACTTGTAATAAACCCTATAAGCTTTGCTGTTCAAAGAGTATCCCAGAAACACTCCTTCATCAGCCTTAGCTTCAAATTTTGCTAAATATCTCTTGTCATTATTATGAATGAAGCAAATGCAACCAAAAATCTTGAAAAAGCTAACTTTAGGTTTCTTCCCTTTGAGCAATTCATAGGGAGTCTTATCCTTTAGTTTATATATCAGGCTTCTATTCAAAACATAATTGGAGGTGTTCACAGCCTCTGCCCAAAAGGTTAGAGGAAGATGAGCATCTGTCAATAATGTTGTGGCAGATTCAATTAAGGTTCTATTTTTCCTTTCAACTACCCCATTTTGTTGAGGAGTTCTAGGAGCTGAGAAAGTGTGCCTGATCCCTTCATTCTGACAGAACTCTTGCATAAGAAGAGAATCAAACTCTGTCCCATGATCACTTCTGATCAGGGCTATATGAGTATTGAACTCAATCTGTATGTTCTTGAGAAAATCTGTCAAAATTTTGAAGTTATCAGACTTCTTTCTCAGGAAGAACACCCAAGTGAATCTTGAGAAGTCATCTACAATCACTAAGGCATAAGATTTCCCCCCTAGGCTTTGTACTGTAGTGGGTCCAAAAAGATCCATGTGCAATAGATACAAAATTCTAGGTGAATCACTCTTATTAAGTGATTTGAAACTGTTTTTGGTTTGCTTTCCTAGTTGACAAGCCTTGCAGAGTCCTTCCTTCTTGTAGGAACCAGAAGGTAGTCCTCTAACAAGGTTGAGTTTAGACAACCTAGCAATAGTTCTAAGGTTAACATGACCTAATCTTTTATGCCAAAGCTCATTTGACTTACTAAGAGAATTGAAAAGGCATATATCTACTTTAGAAGAATTGAAATCAACTAAATATATATTATCTTGTCTATTTCCAATCAACACAATATTGTTATCTAAAGCAATATTACAAACTAAATCAGTGAACCAAACCTGATAACCAGCATCACAAAGTTGACTGATGCTGATTAAGTTGTGCTTTAGTCCTTCCACATAAGCTACCTTCTTGAAGGTGATTGATCCAATTTTGACTTGACCATATCCTTTGGTTTGTCCAAAGTTGGAATCACCAAAGATTACTCTTGGTCCAAGCTTTGCTTTGAAGGATGTAAGGTTGCTTTTGGTCCCTGTCATATGTTTGGAGCAACCACTATCCAGGTACCAATGCTGGTTCACCACTGGATAGCTCTTCATCTGCACATGTAACAGCTTAATTGTTTTTCACCCAGTTCACCTTGGGTTGAGGTTGATAACCAATGAAATCAGAGATGAAGGACATTTCAGGCTGACTCTTATAGCCTTCAGGATGATATCTCCTAGGAGGAATCACCCATTCAGTATAAGGGTTAGGCTGAGATGTAGGATATTTATGATTTGATTTAGATTTATCCTGTGTAAATAAAATACGGCTCTGAGCTCTGTTCGACGATCGTCGATCTAAGTTCGACGCTGATGTTTCAGGACGTCGAGCTCCATTCGACGTTCGAACAAGCCTACCTTCAGGGACAACAGCCAGTCGACCTGAGTTCGACGTGTGTCGAGCTGAGTTCGACGCTTCAGCATGGTGTTGCTGATTCTTGTTAGAATGGCGTCGAGCTCTGGTCGAAGATCGTCGAGCTCTGTTCGACGTTTTCTGTTGTACTTGAAATGGCTTAGGTAGATCAGAATTTTTCCTGGCTACCACCATAATTTCTTTACCCTTGTTACTGGTAAACTTTATGGGAGTTGTTAGCACTATAGGTTGGCTTGAAGAGGCACCCAAACCTAGTGAACCATTCATTCTTGAATTCACTGTGCTTGTGATGTCTATTAACTTGAGACTCCTCCCATTGAGAGTTTCCTCAAGCTGTTTAGCCTTGGATAGCTCACTCTTTAGTGAAGCCATCTCCTCCCTACAGCATTCTAACTCATCAGAAAGCTTGAGATTATTTGCACTTAATGTGCTGTAATCAGACAACTGACTTCTAAGAGAATCAATTGTTTTCTCAGCAGTCAGCAAGTCTATGCACATAGATTTAAATCTAAATTTGAAATCATCAGAAGAAAAGTCAAAGGAGTCAAGTACCTGATCTTCACTTAATTCCTGATCAGTCATATATTCAGATTCATGCTCTGAATCTGAGCTGCTTTGTGATGCATTGATTGCTGTAAGAAACGAACTAGAAACAAGCCGGAACGGGTATAACTGAAATTTTATTATCAAAAAAAGGTATCTATTACAAAGGTATGGCCTCCCTTATATAGAATGGAGGAGATGAGAGAGAATACAAATACCCAATGTGGGACTAAAAATACAAAAGACAACATCTACAAAGTTAACCGCCAAACCGCCAAGCAGACCGCCTAACCGTGCGGTTAGTAGGAACTAACCGCCCGGTCACTACCAGAGAACACTCAGCCGACCACCAAGATCCCAGAGACTAGCCGGCAGACCGCCTGACCGCCCGGCTACCAAACCGCAAGATTAGCCGGGCTGACCGCCCGGCTACCAGACCGCCAGTCTTAGCCGCCTGTCCGCCCAGGTCTATACAGCAACACTCCCCCTCAAGCTGGAGCATAGATGTCAATCATGCCTAGCTTGCTGCAAATGTGAAAGAAAGAGGCGGACACAGGTTTTGTGAATATATCTGCCAGCTCTTTCTCCGAGGTAACAAACGGAGTGCAAATCTGGTTCTTCAACACTTCTTCCCGAATGAAGTGACAATCAACCTCTATGTGCTTTGTTCGCTCATGGAATACCGAATTTTTGGAAATGTAGATCGCAGCCTTGTTGTCACAGAACATGGGAAGAGGATAGTTATAGACCTCTCCTAGATCCAGCATGAGAGCCCGCAACCATTTTAACTCACACGTGGTTGATGCCATGCTACGATATTCTGCTTCCGCACTAGACCTGGAGACGACTGACTGCTTCTTGCTCTTCCAGCTAACCAAGTTTCCTCCAACAAACGTGCAAAATCCGGAAGTCGACTTGCGATCCCCTTTGTCGTCCGCATAGCTAGCGTCGGAGTACGCTTCGACTCTTAGGTGACCGTTTTTCTGAAAGAGAAGACCTTTCCCAGGTGCGGACTTCACATACTCCAATATCCTTAGAGCAGATTGAAGATGACATTCCCTAGGCGACTGCATAAACTGGCTGACCTTTCCCACTGCATAGGAGATGTCTGGTCTGGTCACCGTAAGGTAGATGAGTTTGCCAACCAGACGCCGATACCTCGTAGTATCCAATAGAGGAGGTGATTCGTCTGTCCATGTCTTGTCTTCTCCAGGAGCCATGGGACACCGGGCAGGTTTAGCACCCGTCAACCCTGCCTCTTTCAACAAATCAAGAGCATACTTCCGTTGGGAGAGAACCAAGGAACCCGGTTTCCGAGAGATTTCAATTCCCAAGAAGTATTTTGGAGAGCCCATATCCTTCGTGACTAGGTGTTGGCGGAGATGGACCTTCGTCAAGGCTACACCAGCTTGATCGTTGCCAGTAAGAAGAATATCGTCCACGTAAACAGCTAGCACAACCAGACCCGAAGATGTCTTGCGAATGAACAAGGAGTGATCAGCCGAACTCCTGGTGAAACCGATGGCCCCAACGATGCTACTGAACTTATCGAACCACGCCCTGGGACTTTGCTTTAGGCCATAGATGGCCTTCTTCAACCGGCATACTTGAGTCTCCCCCTGAGCAACATACCCAGGAGGTTGCTCCATGTAGACATCCTCGTGAAGGTCACCATAGAGGAAGGCATTCTTGACGTCCAACTGCGAAATAGGGCAATCCCTGTTGACCGCCACCGATAAAAGGACCCGAATGGTGCTGAGGCGAGCAACTGGCGAGAACGTGTCAAAGTAATCAACACCATAGGTCTGAGTAAACCCTTTTGCAACAAGACGGGCTTTGTACCGGTCCACACTGCCATCAGGACGGAACTTGACGACAAACACCCAGCGACAACCAACCACATCCGTGCCAAAAGGAGGAGGCACAAGGGTCCAAGTGCCCCGGTCAGAGAGAGTAGCAATCTCGTTATCCATGGCAGCCTTCCAGTGAGGAATATCAAGGGCTTCCTGGTAGGTGCGAGGTGTGGTAATCGCGGAGATGGCTAGGGCGAAGTCCCTGCGAGAAGGTGTTAGCCGATCATAAGAAATAACAACTGCCAGCGAGTGCTGGGTGCACGTCCGAACCCCTTTGCGAAGGGCAATGGGCAGCTCCAGGTCCTCGAGTTCCTCAGTCGCCGGTGCATCCGTGGCGGAGATAGCTGGCCCGGGAGAAGAGAGAGACGGCCGAGGGGACGAGGTAGAAGGATCATGATCAAGAGAAGGAGCGGCTGGTGGAGGTGGGGATGGAGGAAGCTCAAGAGGAGTGGATGTGGTGGAGAGAATGGGTGGAGAGGTCGAGTCGGTAGGAAGAAGAGGGAGGTTCGATCCATCGACCTGTGGGAGATCAGAAGAGAAGTAGGCGGCATTCTCAAAGAATGTCACATCCGCCGAGACGAACTGCTTGCGATGAACAGGGTCAAAGCAGCAGTAACCTTTTTGAGTTGTGGAGTAACCCAAAAAGATACACTTCGTAGCACGAGGGGACAATTTGTCGCGAGTTGCGGCAGGGCTATGAACAAAGGCAGTGCACCCAAAAATGCGGAGAGGTAAGGGAAAGGGGTCCTTGGAGGGATAGAGGATGGAAAAAGGGGTTTTGCCTTTGAGGACGGTAGAGGGAATGCGATTGATGAGGTAGCAGGAGATGAGGACCGCGTAGCCCCAATAGCTACGAGGAACCTGCATCTGCGTCATGAGAGTGCGAGCGACATCGAGGAGGTGACGGTTTTTACGTTCCGCCACCCCATTTTGCTGGGAGGTATAGACGCAGCTAGTTTGATGAATGATGTCATGTTGCGTACAGAAAGAAGCGAAATCACTACTCAGATATTCTTTTGCATTATCAGAGCGAAAAATTTTGACAGAGGCATCAAATTGATTTTTAATCATATAATAAAATGAAGTCCATACAGAAAAAAGTTCGGAGCGATCCTTTAATAGATACACCCACGTATAGCGAGAATAATCATCAATAAAGGTTACAAAATAGGAACTTCCACGCCCGATGGTGAGGGTAGGGGAAGGTCCCCAAACATCCGAGTGAATAAGGTCGAAGGGCTTGGAAGAGCCACGACCTTGCTTAGGAGGAAAGGGGGAACGGTGATGCTTGCCCAGTTGACAAGCATCACAGTTGAGAGGAGAGTCCTGCTGAGGGAGGTGAGGAAACAGCTGGTGGATGAGACGCGAGGGAGGATGCCCCAGGCGAAGGTGCCACTGAAGAAGATCTGTAGAAGCGGGAGAGAAGACGGTAAGAGCAGATACATCATCAAGGAAGTAGAGACCACCCCTCTCAGTCCCAGTAGCAAACGTCCGCTGGGAGTCCGGGTCCTGAAACGAACAAGAAGAAGGAGTAAATGTTACCGAACACTGAAGTTGCTTGCAAAGAGAAGTAACCGACAATAAATTGCACGGAAACTTGGGCACATAAAGAGTATCTGCCAGGCGAAGGGACGGAGTAACTTGAACCATGCCTGTTCCATGCACCGGAGAGGGAGAACCATCCGCAACGAGAACAGGGGGCAACCGATCATGTGTTTCTAGGAGAGAAAAGCACTGAGGATTGCCCGTCATATGATTAGTGGCGCTAGAGTCGATTAGCCATTTACCTTGGGTAACTACGTGGGCACTACCTGAAGTCGTGGCCACGGAGGCAGATGGCTTGGAAGAAGGAGTATCACCAGCGGGACGAAGATGCAGATGCTTTGTCCAGCAGCGGTCAACCAAGTGTCCTGGGCGGCCACAATGAGTACAGAGGTAGCGAGAGGGGCCACGCCCGCCAGAGTGGTTACCACGACCACTAAATCCACCACGATGAGCCTGGTGGGCATATGCATCTGGAGCCGGAGGAGCGGCAAGCAAGGGGCGTTGAAGTAGAGAGGTAACAGCAGCAATGCGGGCAGCAGTAGCATCCAGGGTAGGAGACTCAGCCTCTCCAAGAATTTGCTGCCGGATCATATCGTATGAGTCCGGAAGCCGCAGAAGGTAACAGACCACTAGGAGTTCCTGGAAGTGCTTCAGCTGAGTGGCCACATCTGCCGAGAGAGGACGATTTTGGAGAATCTCAGCTCCAAGGGCTTGGACTTGTTGGTAAGCTGCAGGAGGGGACATGGACTGGCGAGCAAAGAGATCCGCATAGAGAGTATAGATGCGAGATGTTTGTCCCCCCTTGGAGTAGAGAGCGGCCAAGTGATTCCAAGCTTGTTTTACCGTCTCATCGTGACGGATGACAGGAAGACATTCATCAGACAAGCTGTTCGCCAGCCAAGTACGAACCAGCGCATCATTCGCATCCCAGTCAGAAAACTGGACAGAGGCCGCAGGCGGAGGGTCATCGGTAAGATGATGACGCTTGCGTTGAGAGCGGAGAAGAAAAGTGAATGAGACACTCCAGTCGGGATAATTGGGCCCCAAAAGCTTAGAGACGGTGCCAAGATTCCCTGAAGCAGGAGGAGGAGGAGGAGGCGGTGGGACAACGACAGTAGACGAGGTGGAGCCATCAGAATTGGTCATCCTGAAGAGAGGTCGCGCGGTTAAGAGGAGAGACCGGGCGAGTAAAGGAAGGAAGAGTCCGCAGCGGTCACAATTAGACCAGCGGCAAGCACAAGAAGAGAAGCCGCACGGTTAAGAAGGGAAACCGGGCGGGAAGAAAAAGAAGCCGCGCAGATAGAGAGAGCGAGAAGACCGCGCGAACAAAAAGCAAACCGCGGCGGGCAGAGAGAACAAGCTGCAACGGTCACGGTGTCAGCACACTAGCGGCAAGAAGGGCGGAGAGGCCGCCTAAACAAGGCAGAACTCGCGCGAATAGAAAGAAATCGCACGGATAGGAAGAAAAAGATCTGCAGCGGTCACGATGGCAGAGACCAGCGGCCAGAGAAGCCACGACCAAGCCGCAGAACCAAACAGAGGGAGAGAAGTCGGGCGGCTAGCAGACAGACCGCGCGAATAGAAGAGGAGGATTGAAGAATTCACTGGAGAGGAGAGCTTGCGCGAGCTGAAAGACAGACCGCGGATAGGGGGCAGAGGTCGCACGGACAGAAGAGAACACAATCAGGAGGACTAGATCGGGTCCTCTGATACCATGTAAGAAACGAACTAGAAACAAGCCGGAACGGGTATAACTGAAATTTTATTATCAGAAAAAGGTATATATTACAAAGGTATGGCCTCCCTTATATAGAATGGAGGAGATGAGAGAGAATACAAATACCCAATGTGGGACTAAAAATACAAAAGACAACATCTACAAAGTTAACCGCCAAACCGCCAAGCAGACCGCCTAACCGTGCGGTTAGTAGGAACTAACCGCCCGGTCACTACCAGAGAACACTCAGCCGACCACCAAGATCCCAGAGACTAGCCGGCAGACCGCCTGACCGCCCGGCTACCAAACCGCAAGATTAGCCGGGCTGACCGCCCGGCTACCAGACCGCCAGTCTTAGCCGCCTGTCCGCCCAGGTCTATACAGCAACAATTGCCATCATGCAGAATCCTTTCTCAGTGGCATCATCCTCATCATCACTTGTGCTGGATGATTCTTCAGACTCTTCAGTATCACTCCATGTTTCAGCAACAAATCCTTTTCTTGTATGTTTGGTGTTGCTGGAGGAGGATTTATCATAGTATTTCTTGGAGTCTTTATCTCTTTTCTTGTCTCTTCTTTCTCTCTTATCTTTCTTGTCTTTCTTGTCTTTGCCTTGATTTTCAGGACAGTTTGGTGCAATGTGTCCTGGTTTCCTACAGCCATAGCATATAATGTCTTTATTATTAGATCTGTCATACCTTGGCTTATCTTGGTCTTTAGAAGACCATTTTCTGAAGTTCTTTCTAGCCATCTTGTTGAATCTTTTGGCTAGTAGGCTTAACAGTTCTTCATTGCCTATCTCCTTCTCTTTAGGTACTTCCTCTGAAGCTTTGAGAGCTATTGTCTTCTCCACTTTGGGTGCAGAAGAAGTTATGTTTTGCTCCCCTTCTCTATTTTTGACAAATAGTTCATAGGACTTGAGTTTGCCTAAGAGAGCTTCAGTGGATGTCTCAGTTTGACTTCTGCCATCTTTAATTGGCCAGATTCTTGAATCCCAAGAGCTAGGTAGGCACATGAGAATTTTATCATTTATCTCTGTGAGAGATATATCCTTGTCCAAAGTTTTCAGTTCACTGACAATCAGACTAAATCTGTTGTACATGTCAGCCACAGATTCAGCTTGAGCCATTTTGAAATTCTCATACTGTGTTATCAGCTGAGCTCTTCTATCTTTTCTTTCATCAGCTGAACCTGAGACTATCTCAGTTAGTTTGTCCCAGATTTCTTTGGCAGAGTTGCATTCAGCAACCTTCTGAAATATGTCATCTGACATTGTTTGGGCCAAGATGTTCATGGCCTTTGCATCAGCAACTTTCCATTTCTTTATATCAGTGTCTGTTCCTGCAGGTGGTGGAACAGCTGAGGTACTTGTTATAGTAGGAGGCCTTGGACAATCTGTTAAGACACAGTTAAAAATGTCTTCATCAAAAGAGTTCATATATAATTTTATCCTTGCCTTCCAGAGTCCAAACTTGGATAGATTGCACACTGGAGGTCTTGCGCTTGCATACTCCTTGTTTTGTGCCATGAGTATTTATAAAAACAATTTTTATCAAAACAAAATAAATCCTCTGTAGAGTTGGATCTTATCAAAGATCTTTGTGGTCCAGGTGTTAGCCTGAAGGAAAGACCAATCTCCCTCTGATACCAATTGAAAGTTAGGTGATAAGATCTATCTATCTCTAGAGGGGGGGTGAATAGAGTAAGTTCAAATAGATTGATGAATTTAAAACTTTTTGATTTACTTAGTGTAGAAAGTGAGTTATGCACTGGTTAAATATATGATAAAGCAAACAACACACAGCACACAGCAAGAAGTAAACATAAACCACAGAAGACACAAGGAAATTATAGTGGTTCCCCAAACTTGGGTAGTCCACTTTTCTATCACCCTTTGATAGGAATCCACTGCAGGATGGTTGATCAGGTGTCCTGGGCACCACCAGATTTTTTGATAAGGTGTCTTGCCACCACTGATTTTGACAAGGTCTCAGCTAACCAAAAAGGTAACTTTTGAAGGGAGTTAAAACCCTGTACAGATGGAATAAGGTAAAGAAAGGATGAGTATGCTTCTCTGTCAACTATCAAAGAGAAGCTTGTGGACTTTGATGTTGTCAAAGCTCCCCCTGAGATGTAGATGAGTTCAGGTAGAAAAAGCTTTGCACAAGGGTGACAGGCTCTTCACTGCTTGTCCTTCTTCAGCAATAGATAACTCAGACACTGAGTGTTTGATGTCTGAAGGTAGAAGGCAGTCTGTAGAAGAGTTGATTGCAGAGCAGAAGAGAATCAGAGAGAATTGATGATGATCTTTCTCTGAGTGATGTTCTTCTCTTTGAATTCTCTGCAGCAGATTCTGTGAGAAAGAGATGATGATGAATGTTCTCTGTAACAAATCTGAATAACTGTGTTTGTCTCTCTCGAAAAATCTCTGAGTAATAGAATTACTACTGACTGATAGATAGCCGTTGGCAGGGCATTCAATGCATTCCTTAACTGTCCATGCCTTGGAAGGAAGGGCCTTAATTGATTTCCAATGAAAATTCCTTGAGGTATGGACCAATTAAATCTTAAAACGGCCAGGGGATCTCTTGCAATAACTGCCTTGATGATCTTTAATTTGAATTTCAAATGTCAACAGACGGGAGAACCCAAAACATTGAATTCATCATAAATCGTCGATCTGAGCTCAACTATCCGTCGATCAGAGAGTGATTAAGGAAGCAGAGAGAATCATGCCAAAACGTCGAGCTGAAGTCGACGTTACGTCGAACTGAGGACGACGCTGCGTCGAGCTGCGATCGACTATGCGTCGAGCAGCGGTCGACTACGCGTCGAGCTGAGGACGACGATACGTCGAGCTTGGGTCGACTATCCGTCGAGCTGAGCAGAACTAAAAACTCAAATATCCTAAGTTCTAAACTCACACTCAATGACCTATGCTATACAATGAGGTAATGCATCCTTAGGATAGTTATCCTGACCCAAATATAAAAAGGGTGTTCCAACAAGTTGGTCGACGCTCTGTCTGCGTTGATAGCTCAACTATCTGTTGATAGGTTGACTATCTGCTTGGTTTGGTAGTTCGACTATCTGTCCTGATAGTTCAACTATCTGATAGTTCGACTATCTGTTGATAGGTCGACTATCTGTTCCGCTTTGATAGGTCGACTATCTGTTGATAGGTCGACTATCTGTCGTCTTTGATAGCTCGACTATCTGTCCTGATAGTTCAACTATCTGATAGCTCGACTATCTGTTGATAGATCGACTATCTGTTCTGATAGGTCGACTATCTGCCGAGGTAGTTCGACTATCGTCTTTGATAGTTCGACTATCTGGATCGTTCGACTATCTGCCCGATAGGTCGACGATCTCCGTGCGTCGGTCGACGATCTCCGAGGGTCATTCGACGTTTTCTGTTTGCCTTTTTATTTTGTATTTATTTATTCTATTTAATAAATTAATATATTATCTAGCATTTTATTTCAGTTGTTTTATGATAATATTTCCAGGCAATATCTGCTCCATCCCTTTTTCCTGAGTAAAATCTTTTCAGATAAAGTTGCTTGTCTTATTAGCTGTCATTGTATTTTACTTTATCTGTTGTCAGTCCTTTATAGCCGTTAGACTGAAAAGTCTTCCTTTTGCTATAAAGAGTTTGTTTTTGATGTGATTTTATTTAGTACCTTTATTATCAGATTGCTTCCTGCAGCTTCCTTGAAAAAGGTTTATCCCTTCTATAGAATATTTTGCTGCAGAGTTTGTTTGTCTTTGTGATATTTGCAGCCCAGGTTTCAAGTTTCAGAAGAAGACAAACAGTTCAAATTGAAAGAGCCGTTGCTTGTTGCTGCTATAAAAGGAATCCTTTGGAGAAGGATTTCAGCTAGCTAACCAGTTATTAAAAGGAGTTATTCAAGCTTTCATCAAGTCCAAGTTCACTGCTCTCAGCAATATTCATTCAACTGAGAAGTGTTAAGCTCTTCAGCTCTTCTTCAACCTGAGTTCTCCTGTTCAAGGAAGTTCTGACTCAGAGTTCTTTTGAAGAAGAAGAAGAAGATAGCTGCTAGAAGATTATATTTTTCTTTTATTATTTTATATCTTCTTGTAGTTCTTCCTTCAGTTCTTACTGAAGAGTTTCTGCACTGAAGCAAGACTTCACCTGGACGTTCTTTGAGCCAGGGGGAGCCTTGATTCTTTTAGAGCTGTCTAGCTCAGTGCAAGTTATTGTGCTTCTCTAATCCATTATAAAATAGAGAAGACACCTTAACCTTCTTTCCCCCTCCTGTACAGGGTTATTACTCCCTTCAAAAGTATCCCTTGGTGGCAGGGCACCTGATCAAAAACCTGTTGTTGGTTTTTAGACACCTGATCAAAAGTCTAAAGGGTGTCTAGATCTACCTGAAGCAGATCTTGTGGTGGCAGGGCACCTGATCAAAAACCTGTAGTGGATTCCTACCGTGTGGGTAGAAGAGTGGACGTACCCAAGTTGTTTGGGGAACCACTATAAATTCCTTGTGTCATCTGGCTTGCTTAATTTAATTACCTGCATTGTGGCTGTGATTAGATATAACTAGGTTTGCTAGTTGCTGATTAGGATTTCCAAGCCTTAACTGTAATTACAGTTAGCTTGAGTTTGTGCACAACATTTGTGTTAGGCTTTAGGGTTATCTCCTTATCTATAAGCTTTTCATTCCGCATTTCACTCCAAGGGAGTTGGGCAGACTATTAAGTTTTGTCTAGTGCAAAATTTGATAACTCTATTCACCCCCCCTCTTGAGTAGTATCTATCCCTTCACTTTCAATTGGTATCAGAGGGAGGTTGACTGACTGAATAGGCTAACACCTAAGTCACAAGATCCTGATAGATACCAAAGTTTATAGATATTCACTATCATGGCCCAGTCCAAGGATTATTCTAGCACCAGACCTCCAGCATGCAACTTAGCTAAGTTTGGCATCTGGAAGGCAAGGATAAAATTATATATGAATTCTATTGATGAAAGCATCTTTGCTTCTATTTTGTCAGGACCCCCAAGAGCACCTGCTGCTGCTTCTGCCTCATCATCTGATATGAGTGCAGTGCCTCCTCCAGACTACAATGATGAGTACAAAAAGGCAAAGATAGCAGATGCCAAGGCAATGAACATTCTGGCTCAGACAATGTCTGATGAAGTATTCCAGAAGGTTGCTGACTGCCCTTCAGCAAAAGCAATGTGGGATACACTGAACCAGATTGTAGCTGGTTCAGCTGATGAAAGGAAGGACAGAAGGTCCAACCTTATCTCATAGTATGAGAACTTCAAGAAAACTGATGCTGAATCAGTTGAAGCCATGTATACAAGGCTCAGCTCAATCATCAATGAGCTGAGGACCCTTGACAAGGACATATCATTGACAGAGGTCAATGATAAGATTCTTATGTGCTTCCCTAGCACATGGGATCTGAGGATCTGTCCCATCAAGGAAGCCAAAAGTACAACAGAGATCTCAACTGAAGCCCTTCTCGGCAAGCTCAAGTCTTTTGAGCAAGTGCTGAAGACAAGGGAAGCAGAAGCTGAAGCAAAGATCCCACTCCAACAAGAAAAGAGCAATCTCTAGCTCTTAAGGCTGCTGATGCTTCTGAAGGCAGCCAATCCAATGAGGAACTAATGGCATTATTTGCCAAGAGGTTTCTCAAGGAATTCAGAAAGAAGTCTTCACGCTATGAAGACAAACCAAGGTATGACCGTTCAGCTGCTAAAGAAATTATCTGTTATGGTTGCAGGAAACCTGGACATATCTTACCAGAGTGTCCAGAGGAGAAGAACAAAGATAAGAGGAAAGAAAAGGAACAGCTCAGGAAGCACTCCAAGCCATCCTCCTACAAGAACAAGAAGAAGGAGAGAGGTTTCGTCGCTGAAACCTGGAGTGATTCTGATGAAGAATCTTCCTCCTCTAGCTCCAGTGAGGATGAGGAAGAGAAGAAGGCAAAGGAAGTTTGCCTGATGGCAATAGATGCCTGCAGCAATCATTCAGCTACAGAGAGTTCAGATTCAGAGGAAGAAATGCCAACAGAAGATGAGGTACTATCTTCTTATGACTTCACTTCTGAAGAATTTAAATTAGATTTTAAATCCTTATGCTTAGACTTAATTAGTTCAGAAAAAGAGATTAAAGAACTTAGAAATAAGTTAGCTGACTCAGAATTAATTGCTACAGAAAATATTAAGTTAAAGGAAGATCTCACTACTTGTAGTGAAGAAATTAAATTTCTTAAAATAGAGTTAGCTAAGTCTAAAAGGTTAGAAGAATCTATAAATGGTAGAAGCCTTAAGCTGTTAGAGATAACCAGCATGACTAACACTAGGTCAGGTAATAACAAACTAGGCTTAGGAGCTTCTCCCAGTGAACCCCCAGTTATTCTTAAAAATAATCTTTCAACTCCAGTGAACTTTATCTCAGCTGATGGGATAAAGAACACTGAGCAAGTAAACCAAGTTAATAAAACTTTAAATAAAGCTAAGAGAGAAAAGAGGAAGAAATTTTTTTAAAGAAATGCAAAGAGCGTCGAACGCTGCTCGACGATCGGAAGCTCAATGGTCTAACGAAGCTCGACGATCTGAGCACCCATCGTCGAACGTCGATCGACGTTTTCAACATGATTTTCAAAATCATCATCAAACCAGTAGAAACCTAAATGAAAATAGAAACCCTAGGTTTGTTGACCCATCATCTGCATGGAGAATCCCACCTAGGAGATCTCACCCATTAGGTTATCACCCTCAGCCTGCATTTTCATTTATTTCTAGCTTTTCTTATGTGAAAAACAAGGGACCCAAGGTTACCTGGGTCCACAATGTCTAAATGAATGTCTTGCAGGTGAAGGCCTATCCTATCACTCAAAATAAGTGGTATTTGGATAGTGGATGCTCCAAGCATATGACAGGAAATAAAAATCATCTGTCAAAATTCAAAGCTAAGCTCGGCCCAAAGGTTATCTTTGGAGATTCAAGCTGTGGTCAGACAGAAGGCTGTGGCAGGATCATAATTGGAGATGTTACTTTCAAGAGAGTTGCTTATGTGACAGGACTGAAGCACAATTTGATCTCAGTCAGCCAGCTATGTGATGCTGGCTACCAGGTTTTATTTTCTAACTCTTCTTGTAATATTACTTTAAATAATAATGTTGTTTTAGTAGGCATTAGAATAGGTAATATTTATTTAGTAGATTTCAATTCAACTCATTCTGAAATCTGTTTATTTAATGAAGTAACAATTAATAATAATTCTTGGTGGCATAAGAGGCTTAGTCATGTTAACCTTAAAAATATATCTAGGTTATCTAAAAACAACCTTGTTAGAGGTTTACCTTCTTGCCCCTATAAGAAGGAGAGCCTATGCAAGGCTTGTCAGCTAGGCAAGCAAACCAAGAATTCTTTTAAATCTGTAAATAAAAGTGATTCTCCTAGAATCTTGTATTTATTACATTTGGACCTTTTTGGCCCAATAAATGTACAGAGTTTAGGAGGGAAGTATTACACCTTAGTCATTGTAGATGACTTCTCTAGGTTCAGTTGGGTTTTCTTTTTGAGAACTAAGGCTGATAACTTCAAAGCCCTTACAGACTTTCTATTATGTGTGCAGACTGAGTACTCTACTCATGTGGCCTTGATCAGAAGTGATCATGGTACTGAGTTTGACTCTCTTCTCATGCAAGAATTCTGTGAGAGAGAAGGTATCAAACATAGCTTCTCAGCTCCTAGAACTCCCCAACAAAATGGGTAGTTGAAAGGAAGAACAGAACACTCATTGAAGCTGCTAGTACATTATTGGCAGATGCTAATATGCCTCTCTCCTATTGGGCAGAAGCTGTTAGTACAGCCAACTATGTATTGAATAGAAGTCTGATACACAAGCTTAAGTGTAAAACTCCTTATGAGTTGCTTAAAGGAAAGAAACCTAAAATAAATTATTTTAGAGTTTTTGGCTGTGTAGTTTATATTCATAATAACAATAAAGAATATCTTAGAAAGTTTGAAGCAAAAGCTTCAATGGGAATTATGCTTGGATATTCCCAAGTAAGCAAAGCTTATAGGGTTTATAACAAATCAACCTGTAAAATTGAAGAATCTGTGCATGTATCTTTTGATGAGTCTCAGATGTTTTACAAGGAGAAGGAAAATTCTCCTGCCCCCAGTTCATTGCAGGTACCTGATGCTACTCAAGAGATTCTCCAGCTATCAACTCTTCAGATCACTGAATCAGACAGTGATGAAGACGTTGTAGAAGCTGTTGTTGTTCCACCAACAGTAGATCAAATTCCTCCTGAGGAATTAATCCCAACTGTTGCTGAAGATCACATCCCACCTGCTGATATTGTCACACTTAGAAATCACCCCACATCTCAAGTGATAGGAGACATATCAGCTGGTGTTCAAACAAGACATCAATTAAGACAGGATGTGATGCACGCTTGTTTCCTCTCACAGGTTGAGCCCCTCACCTTTAAAGATGCAGAGCTAGATCCCCACTGGATCATTGCTATGCAAGAGGAACTCAATCAGTTTGAGAGATGTAAAGTTTGGACTTTGGTTCCAAGACCTAAAGGCCAACTAATCATAGGCACCAAGTGGGTGTATAGAAACAAGTTGGATGCAAATGGAATTATTGTAAGGAATAAAGCTAGGCTTGTAGCTCAGGGCTACAGACAGGAGGAAGGTATAGATTATGACCAAACCTTTGCTCCTGTTGCAAGGCTAGAAGCAATAAGGATCTTCTTGGCCTATGCAGCCTACATGAAGTTTAAGGTCTTTCAGATGGATGTCAAAAGTGCATTCCTAAATGGAGAGCTTAAGGAAGAGGTGTTTGTTGAACAACCACCAGGGTTTGTTTCTTCAACTCAGCCCTCACATGTGTTCAAGTTGCAGAAAGCTCTTTATAGACTAAAGCAAGCCCCTAGAGCCTGGTATGAGACTTTAGCTAGTTTCTTGTTACAGCACAACTTTACTAGGGGAGTAGATGATAGAACCCTTTTCGTCAAGCACCACAAGGACACAATCCTGTTAGTTCAGGTGTATGTGGATGATATTATATTTGGTTCCACTGATCCCAAACTGTACAAAATGTTTTCCAACTTGATGCATTCCAAGTTTGAGATGAGTAGTATGGGTGTGTTATCTTACTTTCTTGGTCTCCAAGTTAAGCAAGATGCTGATGGTATCTTCATATCCCAATCCAAATATGCCAAGGAATTGGTAAAGAAATTTGGGATGGCTGATGCTTCAGCAATGCCTACACCTATGACTACTAATGTAGTTATTGATTCTGATGATCACGGCAAGCCAGTTGATCAAAAGAATTATAGGGCCATTGTTGGTTCCCTATTATATTTAACTGCAAGTAGGCCAGATATAATGTTTGCTACATGCCTTTGTGCTAGATTCCAGGTCAACCCCAAGGAATCTCATCTGATTCTTCTCAAGAGAATCCTGAGATACCTGAAGGGATGTCAAAATCTAGGACTTTGGTACCCAGCAGAATCAGAATTTGAGTTAATTGGATACTCTGACTCTGACTATGCTGGTTGCAGAGTTGACAGGAAGAGCACCTCAGGAACTTGTCAGTTCTTGGGAGAGAGATTGGTCTCTTGGTTCTGTAAGAAGCAGGCTTCTGTCTCAACTTCAACTGCAGAAGCTGAATATATAGCAGCTGCCAGTTGTTGTTCATAGATCCTGTGGATTCAAAACCAGCTTGTGGATTATGGTTACTCACACAAGAACACCAAAATCATGTGTGATAGTACCAGTGCTATCTCAATTGCACAAAATCCAGTGCACCACTCTAGAACGAAGCACATTGAGATCAGGCACCATTTCCTGAGAGATTGTGTGGAAAAGAACAAGATTTGTCTTGAGTTCATATCCACTGAGTTTCAGAGAGGTGATATATTCACCAAGCCCTTAGATGAACAGAAATATATGTTCTTCTTAGTCCAACTAGGCATGATCAATGGAAGAGACTAAGTGTTACTATATCTGCCAATGTTGAAACTTATTTGAAGATAGTCGAACGACGTTCGAAGATAGTCGATCGGGTCAAGCCCATCGTCGACCTATGGTTGATGAAAGTTTGTCCCTTTGAAGATCGTCGACCGGCGTTCGACCATAGTCGAACAAGTCGAGCTCATTGTCGATCCCTGGATGACGACAGCTTGTTGTTTGAGAAGCCAAAAATAGTCGAACGATTGATCGACTACTCTGCTTCTGGACCGATCGTCGAACGACCGTTCGACCATCGTCTCCAGTATCTTTTAAATAGATCGACTATCTCTGGTCTAATATAAAGCCGATAGTCGACCTAGGTTAAAAGATCTTTTGTTTTATCGTCGACGGAGAGCGTCCTTTCGCATTCCGTCTTCCCGCTTGCTCCTCCTCTTCCGATTTTCTGCCGATTTGTCTTCTCCGTCTCTCTCGCGCCCTCTCTAGCTCCTTCAATGGCGATTTCTCCAGCATTGCTCGCAGTTGTGAAGTTCGACGCAGGATTCAGTGTCGATTTCGATGCCTTCAGCTGTTGTGAATCAGGGATTGTGGAAATCCTCCAGTTATGCAGAGATCAAGGGTTAGAAAGACTAATGTCTGCAAGGATAAAGTTAAATATTCCCGAGATTAAGGAATGGGCATTTACTTCGTCCTCCACCGACGAATCGATGACCGGCTCTATTGGCGGAGAAGAGGTTATTTTAACTCCCGCCATTCTGACTGATGTTTTTGGTTTGATAAATGGTGAAGAAGATTTTGAGCAAGATGCTCCAGAGTTTGGAAGGATGCTGATTGAGCTGGGACATGCGGAGGGCATTCCCACGAAGCTCCTCAAGGTAAATCTCCCCTTCAAGATCAAATTTCTTGCTGAGTTAGTTGGAAAAGTGCTGCTAGGTAAACACTCTGCCCACGATAACATCACAAGACAACAATTTGCACTCATGTGTGCAATTGTCAACAAGAAAAGGATAAACTGGGCTGGTGTTTTATTCGACTTGATAAGGAAAAAGAACAGTAAGAAAGAGGTTACCCTAGGCAGGGTTATTGGAATTTTTCTGAAGGAGAAGTATTCTCATCTGCTAGTTTCAGCTGCTACAACAATTAATGCCAGTAAGAAGATGGATCCCCATTTGTTCTCAAAGTGGAAGAGGACATTTGTGAAGCCCGCTCTCTCAGGGGTTGCTCCAGCGACATCCGAGAGCACAAGGACTGATTCAGTCACTCCTCACCCTCAAGAAGCTGGCTCAGCTCATCCTTCTCTTCCATCATCTTCTTCTGCCTTACCATCAACTTCTACTGAAGTAGTCCCATCCTCTTCAGTTCCGTCTACCTCAGTTGAAGTTCCATCAACTTCAGCTGAAGTACGACTTTCTGCTTCTCCTGTTCGAGATACAACCACGGTTGTTATCCCTTCTCCTCCTGCATCTCCTATACCTTCTCATCTGGCTAGGATATCTGCTCCTAGTTTTGATTTGTTAGGATCTGAGAGGACTCCCACACCTTGTCAGTCTCCTGTTCATTCTCCAGTTCAACAGGAATACATTCCTCCTGCTGATCTTCCATCATCTGCCGTTCCCCCACATTCTTTTGAAGTCACCCCAGCATTCATCTCCAGCATTTTGGAGTTGATTACCCCTTCAATCAAAATCATGATTGAAGAGGCAATTGCTCCACTTGCTTCCTCCATTGCTACTTTGACTGCTACCATCCAATCCCTCTCTAAGTCTGCTGAGCCCTCTTCTTCCAGGGGCCTGGTTTCAGTTCCCACTGAAATCAGGCAGGGGGAGATGTTCAATGAAGATGTCTCAGAGCTTCCAGCCTCCCCTCCAGCAGATCCTCCAGCGGTGACAGATATAGTGATGAGTGCTCCAGCTCAAGAAGAATCAGTTTCAGTGTTATCTGAAAAAGAAATATCTGATGCAGTTATGTTATCTGAATTTGCTGTAAAAGTTTGTTTAGAAGATCTTACCACTCCTTTGGTTGCCCGTTTCCTAGAAGGCATTATTACATCCTATCTAGATGAATCCTGGGAGTTGGTAAAGTATGAAGGTAATTCACTCATCCGTTTTATTAACGAGTCAATTGATTTGCTAGTTTGTGAATACCTAGAAGGAATGCTTTTAGCTTATATAGCAGATTTGTGTTCATGAATCTACAGATTATATTAAAGAAGATATAGCTGCTCAAGTAGAAGTAGTTGTTCGAGAATCTGTTTCAGATGTTTTAGTTGTTCAAGAAGACATAGAAGATGTTGAATCTAAAAGTCTAGATGAAAAGACCCCAGTACTGAGTTTAGAAGAAGAGAAAGCAAGAGCTGCCTGGCAGCAAAGAGTACAAGATATTTTGAAAGAGAAAGAAAAAGTTTTGCAAGATGAAAAATCTACTGTATGGGATGACTCTCCAGGACCTGATCTGGATTCTCTTCTGTCTCAGGATGCCAGGGAAGAAGAAAAAGAGAAAGCTGATCTGAAAGCAAAGGAAAAGGCTGTATCAGAAGCCTATGACCCTTATGATCATCCTCCTTCATCTCATTCTGAAGATGAAGATGATTCAGATATATCTGAGGACTCTAAGAAAAGGAAAGCTGTAAAGAGAAAAAGGAAAGCTGTTGCTCCTCCTCCTCCCAATCGAGATAATGATACTCCCTATTACATATTGAAAGGGATTGACCCGAAGTCGAAAGACTTCCAACATTGGATGTGGTTTTCCAAGAACCAGCAAAAGGAGAGAAAGAAATCTAAGAGATATGATAGTCCTGCTTCCAGATGGACACCCAGAGGTCCTCCTCCTCCACCTCCCGGTGCAGGAGCCTCTGGCAATTTATCTGCTAATCCATCTGCTCCATCTGCAAAATCTGCTCCTTCTCAGCCTCATTCAAGGAAAAGTTCTCAGAGCCACCAAGGCAAATCATATACTGGTACTCAAAGGCATGATACTGAGGTTAAAGATCAAGTAAAGGAGGTTATATATCAAAAGCCAACATTTTCACCTCCGCCTTCTCCCAAGAGAAAGGTTCTCCTGATATACCAGTTCATGTTGCTAAGGATGTGGCAAAAGGTAAAAGAACCATCTTCTCTGAAAAATCAAGTAAAAAGTTTGCTGAATTTGCTCCTCCTCCATCTTTAGTTGTTCAAGAAGTTAAAGATTCTGCTGAAAGTTTATTAGATTTATCTGTTAAGTTTAAAACTGTGAAGCCAATAGATACATCATCTGAAAATGTGTATGAAAGCCAAGAGTTAGATCCTGATTTCAGGATGGCTCGATTTCTAGAACTTGTTGGATCAGCTCAGATAAAGAAAGCTAAAGCTGAAGGAAAGGACTCTACAGGATTTACAACAATGTCAAAGTTCAGAATGAAGGAACTAGATAAAATCCAGGTTAGTCCTGAAGTTTTTGATCCTTCTATATATATGGAAAAGCATCCAGAGGCAGTTGTTCCAAGGGCTGCAGAACTGAAGATTATTGGTGTGCAAGATTTGAAGTTGTCCAAGAAAGAAGCTATTGATCCCGTGCGGAAAGTTTCTTTTGTTCCTAGCTCTTCTGTCCCTAAACCAGATTCTGTAGATCTTTAATTTTGTTTGACTGTTTTATATCTGACTGTTTGATAATTGCTAGTTAATTGTTATCTATTTCCTGTATTGATTTTATTGTTCTTTAGTTAGTTCTGTGTTTTAGTTTTTGAGAGACTTAACTCAAATAGGGGGAGATTGTTGGTACCCTAGTTTGATTTGAGTTTAGTCTTGTCTTTTTAGTCCCTTGACCCAAGAAATATCTATGGTCAATGGTTAGTGGTCTAGCTGTAGGTCCCCGCTTTTCCAGATGAAGAATTTGGTTAAGTAGGTTTTTCGTTTGACTATAGTCGAACGTCGCTCGACTATCGTCTATCGGCTGATCGACTATCGTCTATCAGTTGGTCGACGCTCTGTCTGCGTTGATAGCTCGACTATCTGTTGATAGGTCGACTATCTGCTTGGTTTGGTAGTTCGACTATCTGTCCTGATAGTTCAACTATCTGATAGTTCGACTATCTGTTGATAGGTCGACTATCTGTTCCGCTTTGATAGGTCGACTATCTGTTGATAGGTCGACTATCTTTCGTCTTTGATAGTTCGACTATCTGTCCTGATAGTTCAACTATCTGATAGCTCGACTATCTGTTGATAGATCGACTATCTGTTCTGATAGGTCGACTATCTGCCGAGGTAGTTCGACTATCGTCTTTGATAGTTCGACTATCTGGATCGTTCGACTATCTGCCCGATAGGTCGACGATCTCCGTGCGTCGGTCGACGATCTCCGAGGGTCATTCGACGTTTTCTGTTTGCCTTTTTATTTTGTATTTATTTATTCTATTTAATAAATTAATACATTATCTGGCATTTTATTTCAGTTGTTTTATGATAATATTTCCAGGCAATATCTGCTCCATCCCTTTTGCCTGAGTAAAATCTTTTCAGATAAAGTTGCTTGTCTTATTAGCTGTCATTGTATTTTACTTTATCTGCTGTCAGTCCTTTATAGCCGTTAGACTGAAAAGTCTTCCTTTTGCTATAAAGAGTTTGTTTCTGATGTGATTTTATTTAGTACCTTTATTATCAGATTACTTCCTGCAGCTTCCTTGAAAAAGGTTTATCCCTTCTATAGAATATTTTGCTACAGAGTTTGTTTGTCTTTGCGATATTTGCAGCCTAGGTTTCAAGTTTCAGAAGAAGACAAACAGTTCAAATTGAAAGAGTAGTTGCTTGTTGCTGCTATAAAAGGAATCCTTTGGAGAAGGATTTCAGCTAGCTAACCAGTTATTAAAAAGAGTTATTCAAGCTTTCATCAAGTCCAAGTTCACTACTCTCAGCAATATTCATTCAACTGAGAAGTGTTAAGCTCTTCAGCTCTTCTTCAACCTGAGTTCTCCTGTTCAAGGAAGTTCTGACTCAGAGTTCTTTTGAAGAAGAAGAAGAAGAAGATAGCTGCTAGAAGATTATATTTTTCTTTTGTTATTTTATATCTTCTTGTAGTTCTTCCTTCAGTTCTTACTGAAGAGTTTCTGCACTGAAGCAAGACTTCACCTGGACGTTCTTTAAGCCAGGGGGAGCCTTGATTCTTTTAGAGCTGTCTAGCTCAGTGCAAGTTATTGTGCTTCTCTAATCCATTGTAAAATAGAGAAGACACCTTAACCTTCTTTCCCCCTCCTGTACAGGGTTATTACTCCCTTCAAAAGTATCCCTTGGTGGCAGGGCACCTGATCAAAAACCTGTTGTTGGTTTTTAGACACCTGATCAATAGTCTAAAGGGTTTCTAGATCTACCTGAAGCAGATCTTGTGGTGGCAGGGCACCTGATCAAAAACCTGTAGTGGATTCCTACCGTGTGGGTAGAAGAGTGGATGTACCCAAGTTGTTTGGGGAACCACTATAAATTCCTTGTGTCGTCTGGCTTGCTTAATTTAATTACCTGCATTGTGGCTGTGATTAGATATAACTAGGTTTGCTAGTTGCTGATTAGGATTTCCAAGCCTTAACTGTAATTACAGTTAGCTTGAGTTTGTGCACAACACTTGTGTTAGGCTTTAGGGTTATCTCCTTATCTATAAGCTTTTCATTCCGCATTTCACTCCAAGGGAGTTGGGCAGACTATTAAGTTTTGTCTAGTGCAAAATTTGATAACTATATTCACCCCCCCCCCCCTCTAGAGTAGTATCTATCCCTTCACTTTCAGCCTGAGGAACCTGAAGAGGGAGGATGAGGAGGTGGACCTCTCCTAAACTTATGAGGAGGAGGAGAGTACCTTCTTGTCTTCTTCCTAGCCTTTTGGTCATTCTTAGACAACAATATCCACTGTGGCATACCAGGGTAGGGAGTAATCTTTTGCAATATATAGTAAGGAGTGTCATTACTTAGATTTGGCTTTGGAACTGCCTTAGGAGGGGCTTTCCTTTTCTTAGATATTTTCTTTCTACTGTCATCAGAATCGGAGTCATCAGATTGATCATCATTAGAAGATCCTTGAGGATTATCATACATAGCATCAATCTCAGCAATGACTTCTTTTAGAACTTGCTTTCCAGCTGGAGGAGGGACAACTAGAGGAGGAAAACGCTGGAGGGGGAATGATTTCAGCAGGGACTTCTTCAATTTCCAGATCCATATCCTGGATAAGCTCAGCCTTTGGAACTAAGATGAGTTCAGGCTCAGGAGCTTTAAAACTTTTATGTATCTGCTGTAAAATCTCTGAACTGATGGGAGCTGAGTAGCAAACAATATCTGCACACCCATGAAAAGATACAAAAAGAAGACAATTGCTGTACAAAAGATCAAAGGATCTTAGAACTGAATCTAGGTCGAAATCTAGAGCAATGAGGCAATCTCCATAAAGAATTTCCAAAGGATTGCTCTCAAATTCAGTATCCAAAAACTCAATAAGATCTACATCAATAAATTTAGTATCAATAAAGTCAGATTCTACTACAAATTCTGTATCTGCTTCTGTATCTGTTGTTGTTACTATTACTATATCTGCTACTACTACTGTATCTGCTACTGCTGCTGGAGCAACCTCTTCACTGAGTATCTCCCCCTACCTGGTTTTGGTGGCTACTGGAGCCAGGCTCCAGATAGAAGAGGATGGTACAGAGAAGGTAGAAAGCTGAGCAGCAAGGGTAGAGATAGACATAGCAAGAGGTGAAATAGCCTCTGCTATCAGTTTTTTGAGAAGGGGTATGATGGATGCTAAGATGAGAGAGATGGAGGGATAAGATGAATCTAAGAATTTTGGAGGGGTTTGGGTAGAGATAGATGGATTGATGATGGAAGAGGATGAGGGATGATAATCTAACATTGGTTCATCAGAAGAATTTCTTGGGGATGAAAGAAGGTTGAAAGAGGTTAGAGAAGTGAGATTTTGAAGATGATATGGAAGGGGGGAAAGAGATGGAGTTGTAGAATCTAGAGATTGAGATTGTTCTAGAAGTTGTTGTTATTACACTGGGGATGAAATGATGGGGGACTGAGGAGGTGTAGGTTGATGAACTGGAGAAGCAGGGTGGATGGGGGAAGCAGGAGGTATAGGTAGAGATACTGGAGCTGAGGAAATTTGTTGGAGAGATGATGAAAGGGTTTGGTCAAGAGGGGGAATGGAACTTTCTTCTATAGGGTGGGGAGTGGCTGGTACTGCCCTAGTACTCTTAGAGGTTTTAGAGGAGTAAGCCTTGGACGACTTTGGGATAGTCCTCTACCACCTGCCAAACAAGGCGCAGGTCAGCCTCTTAGAGGTGTTGATGAATATGGTCGGGTCGACCAGGGATTCAGCGGCCTTGGCATTAAGGAAGATTCCAAGAATCCTTCCAAAGAAAACTTCTTTCTTGTTATTCTTCTTTATAATCAGATTGAACAAAATTTTGGCCCAATTAACATCCTTCTTATTTACCACAGCACTCATCACTATGAATTGCTGCTTGGTAATGTGATCATGGGCTGTATGCTTGCCCAGCAACACTTTACCGACTACATCTGCAAGAAATTTATACCCAGCAGATAGGTGCTTCTTCAGCAATTTATTTGGGTTATCTCCACAATAACCCATCAAAGTCAACAATTCCTCATATTCAGAAGATTCAAGTTCAATATCTTCTTCACCATTAACTAGTCCAAAGATTTCAGAAAGAGTATCTGGGGTTAAGGAATCAGCGTTACCCGATATAGATCCAACCATCATGTCGGCATCTGGAGTAGATGAAGTATAAACCCACTCTCTTATTTCAGAACCAGCTATCTTCATTCGGGTAGACATTAGGGTCTTCAAATTGAGTTCCTCGAATAACTGCAGAATATATTTGAAGATCTGGTCTGATTGTTGAAAAGAATCGAAATCAATGTCGAAACCCATATCGAACTTTATGCCAGAAAGAGCTCCTGCTGAAATCGCCATTAGTTTCCTGTAACACGAAAGCAAAAAAGATCAAGTGTCGGGGAACAGAAAGCGTGGGATGGAGGTCGAAGAAAACCTAGTTATAAGGTTTTTCAGAATATGAACTGACAAACTCCGTCCTGCGAAATAAGAGAAATCTTCGATCTAAGGTCGACGAAATGTTATATAGTCAAAAGAATTTGTCGATCTCAGTCAGAAGAGGGGAAAACTTTTCATCGTACTCAGGTCGATGAAAACTTTTCTGAAGCTATATCGTCGATCTCAGGTCGATGACAAATGACTTCCACAGAGAGTTCGTCGATCTCAGGTTGACAAAAAATCTCAAGAACTTCCCTTAGTTCGTCAATCTCAGGTCGACGAATTTTGGTAAGTTCTACGACCATAGACAGAGAATTAAATTAAAGTATCACCATTCATCATGCCTAGCTGATTCATAAAGGATAGATGTTTCTTCTTATCCAAGGATTTGGTGAAGATGTCTACCCTTTGCAAATCAGTGGGAATGAAAGTAATATTAATTTTCTTCTTGTCCACACATTCTCTAATGAAATGATTTCTAACATCTATATGCTTGGTTCTAGAATAATGCACTGGATTATGTGCTATAGATATAACACTGGTACTGTTACAAAATAGAGTTGAATTATTTAAGTTGTAACCATAATCCAGGAGTTGATTTTGTATCCATAGCATCTGTGAGCAGCAACTGCCAGTTGCTATATATTCAGCTTTTGTAGTTGATGTAGACACAGATGTCTGCTTTTTATAAAACCAAGAGACAAGTCTAGCACCAAGAGACTGGCATGTGCCTGAAGTGCTTTTCTTGTCAACTCTATATCCAGCAAAGTCAACATCTGAGTATCCAGTTAACTCAAATTCTGATTCAGTTGGATACCAGAGTCCCAGATCTGGGAAACTCTTTATATATCTTAAAATCCTTTTTAATAAAATTAGGTGAGATTCTTTAGGGTTCGCCTGGAACTAGAACAAAGACATGTAGCAAACATTATATCAGGCCTACTTGTTGTGAGATATATAAGGGACCCAACAATGGCCCTATACAATTTCTGATCAACAGGTTTCCCCTGTTCATCAGAATCAACCACAACATTTGTAGTCATAGGTGTTTTCTTTATAAAGGCATCAGCCATCCCAAACCTTTTAATCAGCTCTTTAGCATATTTGGATTGAGATAAGAAAATGCCATCAGGAGTCTGCTTCACTTAGAGGCCATGGAATTAGGAAAGCTCACCCATACTACTCACCTCAAACTTGGAATGCATAAGGTTAGAAAACCTTTTACATAGTTTGGGATCTGTAGAGCCAAATATTATGTCATCTACATATATTTGTACCAAAAGAATTTTATCGTTATGATGCTTGAAAAACAAAGTCCTATATACCATGCATCTAGAAAACTTATGCTCTAAAAGAAAGCTAGCTAAGGTATCATACCAAGCTCTTGGAGCTTGCTTTAGACCATAGAGAGCTTTATGCAATCTAAAAACATAAGAGGGATGAGATGAAGAGATAAAACCCGAAGGTTGTTCAACATAAACCTCTTCTTTTAGTTCTCCATTCAGAAATGCACTTTTTACATCCATCTGGTAGACTTTGAATTTCTTGAAAGCATCATAAGAAAGGAAAATCCTTATGTCCTCTAGCCTAGCAATAGGTACAAAGGTTTGATCATAATCAATCCCTTCCTCTTGCCTATAGCCTTGAGCAACAAGCCTAGCCATGTTCCTTACAATCACACCTTGATTATCAAGCTTGTTCCTGAAAACCCACTTGGTATTAATTACTGGATAGCCTTTAGGCCTTGGAATTAAGTCCCAAACTCTACATCTCTCAAACTGATTGAGCTCCTCTTATATTGTAATAATCTAGTGGGGATCTTGCTCTGCATCAGTTATGGATTGAGGCTCAACTTGAGAGAGAAAATAGGCATGCATAACATCATGGTTCAGTTGATGCCTCGTCTGTACACCTACTGACATGTCTCCAATCACTTGAGATCTAGGGTGATCCCTTAGTGTGACAAGATTAGATGGAGGAGTTGGTTCAGCAACAGCATTTGGAATGAATTCCTCTTGTGGAATTATATCTGCTGTTGGAGGAAGTTCAACTGCTTCCACAGTTTCTTCTTCACTTTCTTCATCACATTGTGGAGGAGGATGTGATGTAACCTTTGGTGTAAGGTTTAGTTCATCCATTTTCTCACACAAGTGAGGTACCTGCAATAGCTCATTGGTAGAAATTTCTTTCTCCTTGCAATACATATTAGCTTCATCAAAAGTTACATGCATAGATTCCTCAATTTTTAAAGATGATTTATTAATTACCCTATAAGCTCTGCTGACTTGGGAGTATCCTAGAAAAATTCTCATTGCAGCCTTCGCTTCAAATTTTCTAATATATTTCTTTACATTGCTATGAATATAGCATATACAACCAAATACTTTAAAATATGTGACTTTAGATTTCTTCCCTTTTAGTAACTCATAAGGAGTCTTATTCTTAAGTTTGTGTATAAGACTTCTATTTAGCACATAATTTATTGTGCTTACAGCCTCTTCCCAAAAGGATAGGGGCAAATAAGCATCTGCAAGTAAGGTGCCTGCAGAATCAATTAGTGTTCTATTCTTCCTTTCAGCAACCCCATTTTGTTGAGGTGTTCTAGGAGCTCAAAAGCAATGTATGATACCTTCTTTCCTATAGAACTCTTGCATAAGAAGAGACTCAAACTCAGTACTATGATCACTTCTGATCAATGCAACTGGAGTAGAGTACTCAATCTGTATGTTCTTGAGAAAATCTGTAAGAACCTTGAAAGTATCTGACTTAGATTTCAGAAAGAATACCCAAGTGAATCTAGAAAAGTCATCTACAATCACTAAAGTATAAGATTTCCCTCCTAGGCTTTGTACTGCTATAGAGCCAAAAAGGTCCATATGTAGTAAGTATAATATCTTAGGTGAGTCACTTTTGTTTAATGATTTAAAACTAGATTTAGTTTGCTTACCTAACTGACAAGCCCTGCAGAGACTTTCCTTCTTATAGGGGTAAGAAGACAATCCTCTAACAAGGTTGTCTTTAGAAAGCCTAGCTATGTTTCTTAAATTTACTTGACCTAATCTTTTATGTCACAAATCATTTTGATTGTTAACAAGATTAAATAAACAGATTTCTGAACTGGCAGATTTAAAGTTTACTAAGTATATGTTACCTTGTCCAATTCCAGTTAAAACAGTTTGATTGTTTGCAGAAATAATACATTGAGATTCAGAAAAGCAAACCTGATAACATGAATCACATAACTGACTTATGGATATGAGGTTATGCTTGAGACCATTAAAATATGCCACCTTTTTGAAAGTGACATCTCCACTTTTGAAGTCTCCATAGCCTTCTGTCTATCCAAAACTTGAATCTCCAAAGATGACTCTTGGACCAAGTTTAGCCTTGAAGTTGATGAGGTTGTCCTTACATCCAGTTATGTGCTTAGAGCACCCACTATCCAGATACAACGTATTTTGAGTGATAGGATAGGTCTTTACCTGCAATGAAAAAAATTAAAAGTTCTTGACCCAGGTAACCTTGGGTCCTTGTTTCTTTTCAAATGAAAAACTGGATATAAATGAACATTCAGTTTGGTTCTTATAACCTAAGGGGTGAAATCTTCTAGGAGGAATTATCCATAGGGTTAATGGGTTGATGTTCTCCCTATGTTGGTTAGGTTTAATGTTACAGTTTCTGTTGGAATTTAAGTTTCTGTAATTATGATCTGGGATCGACGAATTCTGGTGAGTTCGTCGACCTGAGCTCGACAAATTGGAATGAGATCTACGATCTCTGCTCAAAGAAGGAAAGTATTCATTCTAAGGGCACCAGTATATTCGATCTCTGATCGACGAATCGGACTGGTTTCGTCGATCGTAGATCAAAGAATTCTTATTATTATGGTTTGTGTTCAGAGTTCGTCGTTCTGAGGTCGACGAACTGTTCACGTTTCGTCAATCTGAGTTCGACAAAAACTGCTGAACATTGTTATATCTATTGTTTTTCTTGTTCTTAGATTTTTTTTTAATTCCATTTGTTTTAGAACTTTATTAATTTTATTAACTTGTTCAGTGTTCTTCTTGCCTTTATCTGAAATGAAGTTTAGAGGTTTTGATAGATTATTCTTCTGGATTAGAGGTGATTCACTAGATGAGGCACCTAATCCTAGTTTACAGTTATTAGTCCTAGCATTTAAGGTACTAGTTATATCTAGTAATTTCATGCTCCTGCCATTTAGAGATTCCTCTAGTTTCTTGGCCTTACTTAGTTCAATTTTCAGAAAAACTATTTGTTCATTAGCTGAATTTAGTTAAATTGACAATTTATCATTTTCAGCAAGATATTTATCTTGATCAGTTAATTTCTCTCTAAGAAGTTTGATTTCCTTCTCAGAGCTTATTAAGTCTAAGCAAAGATTTTTAAATTCAGATTTAAATTCTTCTGATTCAAAATCATAGGAATCAATTACCTGATCTTCAGCAGACATTGATTCTTCATTATCTGATTTACTGCTGCAGGCATCAATTATCATTAGGCAAACTTCTTTTGCCTTTTACTCTTCTTCATCATCACTGGAGCTGGAAGTTGAAGACTCTTCTTCTGTATTACTCTAGGTCTCAGCAACAAAACCCTTTTCCTTCCTCTTGTGCTTGCTTGAGGAGGGTATGATGTGATGATTTCTTCTTGACACTTTTTCTCTTCTTCTATCTTTGTTCTGAGTTTCTAGACACTCAGAGATGTAGTGTCTTGGCTTCCTGCAACAAAAATATATAATTTCTTTAGTAGGTGTTTTGTCATACCTTTGTTTGTCATCTTGTCTAGATGACTTCCTTCTGAAGTCCTTCTTTGCCATTTTGAAAAATCTTTTGGCAAATAGACTCATCAGTTCTTCATTCACTGGAGTCCCTTCAGAGTCCTCAGCAGCCTTGAAAGCAATGTTATGCTCCTTCCTGGTATGCGTTGGAGTCTTTATTTCAGCTGCTACTTCTCTGGTCTTCATTAGTTGCTCATATGATTTGAGCTTTCCAAGGAGAGACTCAATTGATATTTCATTCATACTTTTGGCTTCTTTGATAGGCCAGATCCTTGAATCCCATGTGCTGGGGAAGCACATAAGGATCTTGTCATTCACTTCAGTCAGGGTAATTTCCTTATCTAAGGTCCTTAGCTCATTGATAATTGAGCTTAGCCAATTATACATGTCACTGACTGACTCAACTTCTTCCATCTTGAAGGTCTCATACTAGGAGATGAGATTGGATCTTATGTCCTTTCTCTCATCAGCAGATCCAGCCACCAACTAGTTTAGGGAATCCCAGATGGCTTTGGCTGAAGTGCACTCAGCCACTTTCTGAAAAATGTCATCAGACATAGTCTGAGCTAAAATGTTAATGGATCTTGCATCTGCAATCTTGGCTTTCTTCTGGGCATCTGTCCACTCAGGTGGTGGAATAGCATAAGTGCTTGAAGTAGAAATTGAAGTAGTTGCTGCAGTAGGAGGTCCTGTCAAGATAGAGTTAAATATATCCTCATCAATAGAATTCAAATACAATTTAATTCTTGCCTTCCTGATGGAAAACTTATTTAGGTTGCATATTGGAGGTCTGGTGCTTGCATAATCCTTGTTTTGTGCCATTGTGATAGAGAACAGTTGGGAAGAGGAAAATCTAATCTAACTGGATCTTGGTTCAAGTGTTAACTTGTACAACCAAACAAAAACCACCTCTGATACCAATTGAAAGGAGGTTGTTAGATCAGATTACTCTAGAGGGGGGGGGGGGTGAATATAGTATTAAAACTTTGGCTCTTTTTCTATATTATATCAGAGTAAATATAGTGATACCATATATTAGTTAAGGAATAAGAAAACTAAGCTAAAAAATTCAGCAATCACAAGCACAGCAAAAACAAATGAAAAGGAGCAACCAGACACAAGAAGATTATAGTGGTTCCCCTAAACTTGGTTACATCCACTCTTCTACCACCCTTGGTAGGAATCCACTAGCAGGTTTTGATCAGGTGACTGCCACCACAAGATCTGGTTCAGGTAGATCAAGAATGCTTCAAGCTTTTGATCAGGTGCCCAAAAACCAACTTTAAGTCTTTTGGAGGGAGACTTGTCAACCAAACTAACTTTTGAAGGGAGCTATAACCCTGTACAATGGGATGGAAGATGTTGATGGAAGTCTTCTCTTTTCTCAAATACAACTGAAAAGACTGTGTGGATTCTTATGTTGTCAAAGCTCCCCCTGAGAAGTAGAATGCTTCAAGAAGAACAGAGCTTTGCTAAAGGGTGAGTAGGTCTTCAGCTTGATCTGCCAAGGTCCAGGAAATCCAGTAACAGATGTTGAATAGAAAGTCTCTGAGGATTTCTAGAACAGAAGTTGAAGAAGACTCTTGATCTTGATGATTTGTTCTTCTTCAAACTACAGTGTTGGCAGAGAATGAAAAAGGCGTTGAGAGCGTCGAGTGCTTGTTCAGTATTTCCTGTGCAGTGCTTCTCGATTTCTTTTCCTGTCTCTCTGACTGTCTTTCTTGTTTTGTTGTATTTCTCGAAGAGGAGATAAATACTTTTATTCAACTGCTGAAAAATTCTCTTTGAATTTTTGAATTCTTTCCATAAATGTTGGCTACTGTGGGGAATAGAAAACGGTTGGAATAATAGCATTAATGAGTTTCCTAACTATTCTTGATAGAATAAGCAAATATTTATTCTGAAGAATACCACATTTAATGCAGCCAAATAATGGCTATATTCAGAAGAATATTTGCATTAAATGCTCAGAATAATACTACTAATAAGGAATAGAAGAGGGAAGGACTCATTCTGGAACTACACAGAAAACTTCGAACGCAAAACAGAATTCATCGACCTGAGATCAAAGATCGTCAACTAGGGAATTCAAGTTCATTTACTCGAGCTCTGTGATCTGCAAACTGGGAATGACTTTCCAAATCTTCACTCTGAGTTTGTAGAGCTGAGAAATTGACAGAAGAAAACTAAGCGTCGACCTGAGCTCTGAGAACGTCGAGCACAGCTCAAGGAATTAACTCTGAGTTCGCCGATCAAAGATCGACGATCATCGAGCTGAGTTCGAAGAATTTCGAACTGATCACTGTCTTCTGAAAGCTGCTAAATCTGATTCTCTGAAGTCCACTTTATAACTCTAATTATTGTTATTTTTCATTTACTGTTTTCTAATTAATAGTTAGATATTTTATATCAACTTTATAATAATAAGTTTATAATTAACTAGTTTTTATATTTTATATTTATTTGTTCTAATAAAATTTTTTTCAATCTTGAAGGTCTAAATTGTAGAATTTATTGGAGTAAAATTAGATTTTTTCCTCTTTTCTGCCAAGACACGCGTAACACCCCTATCCGTCGCATAGCATATAACAGTAGGTCCGGCCGGGGCCCGACGCCATATACTACGGACAGACCGGTTGGTTACGCGTTGAAACCACACAACCAATCAGAGCGTCCTACACAACACCTAGCGGAAGCAATTTAATTAAGTTGCAAAAAGATAAGAACCCTGCCACAGAGCATGAATGTCCACTACAACCCAGGAATGAGTACATACACAAAAGAGTTCACGGCCTTAAGGCCTTACAAAAGTGTTCGCTTAACAAGATAGCGTCTTTCATACATCGGCACGCAGGCCGGCCATACATGAATATGAAAAAGCTAATAAATAAGCCTTCGAGGGCTGGCGCTGCAACTTGGGCTTTAGCCCGCTATTTGCCGCTTGGCTCCGCAGCAGCACCTGTAGAAAGCAATCCACCCAAGAAGTGGCAATACAAAAGGGCAACGGTCAGCAAAGCTGACCAAATTATAACGACCCCGTCCCGTTTCTCGGGACGGCGGTGCTCCTTCCCTGCATATAAAGCTACCATAGCAATTTTATAAAGTATTCTATTCGCCACAAGTGTCGGCACGCACGGCCGCACACTCCGTGCTCTCAGGGCACTAATCGGTGAACCCGGTCCGGACCCAGTCCGACACCGCGATTCCACCACCATCCCTCGGATGGCAACACTCGTGAGCATTTAGCCCTTTCAGCCGAAGCCTAGGCCCGTTTCCAGCCCCCCGGGAAGTCCCATGTACTTTAGGTCGCTTCTACCGAGACCACTTGGAATGGGTAGAGTTCCACCCGCCCGTTGCTCACTTCACCACGGCCATTTAGCCATCGGTGCGGGCCAAGTTTCTCCTCATTCCCACAAATGATCAAAACACGCACATAACCCCGTTATGTACCGATTTGCCCTCCAAGGCAACATCGTGGCGGCAATTCGATTCCGCCCAAGCTTTCCGGGTGCGCCTCGAGGCTAACCCCCAAGGATCCCTGTATGCAATCTACCGCGTAGAAATTTCGGAAAACTACAATCATCGGCGCGGAGTCTTCTCCGGCCATGCAATGCAAACATCATCGATCCGGGTTAAACCCGAATAGGCTTCACACACAATGCCTACGCCCGTACTCCGATTCCGAGCTCTAACAACGGGGACTTTACATATCTACCCGAAGGGATTCCGTGCCTCAACGCTCACTCGCGAGAGGGGGATCTCCCCATGCAAGAAAGAAGGGCGACTACACATGCCCTATGAAGAGAATCGTTACCCTCGAAGATTTCCGCGGTGCCATGAAAATGTAGTCGGATGGAAAGCTTCGCCTCGCCCTTGCCTTCGAGGATCCGGACTCGGATCGCGAATCGGTGCTTCAAAACTCCTCCGGCGGCCGGATCTTGGGCTCACACCACCAAGGAAGTTCTCCCCTCTCTCTAAGATGAAGAAAGAGAAACTCAAGATGAAAATGAGGGTTTCTCCCCCCATTTCCCGGCTAATAACCGCCCAGGAGCAGCCCCCACCGTCTGATTCAGATCCAAGGGAACGGACGGCCGAGATTAGATCCAAAAATCCAAAAACTGGGCCGAACACGGCTTGACACACGGCCGTGTGTCTGGCCGTGTAGCTCATTCGCCGATCGACACGGCTCCTGACACGGCCGTGTGCCACGGGCTGTGTTACCTGGAGCTTCAGGACGATCGTCGGGCTTCCAGAACACGGCTTCGAACATGGCCGTGTTCGAGGCCGTGTGCCCCACACACGGCTTGAGACACGGCCGTGTGTCTCAGGCCGTGTACTTCTCTGACTCGAGACAGCACAAAATACGATAAATCACTGAACACGGGTAGGCACACGGCCGTGTGCCTGGCCGTGTGCCCCTGTTCAGACCTCCAAAAGTGCCGTTTGATCGCCCCGCGATCATCTCCGAGGTTGGGGTCTTACAACTCCCTCCCCCTTAAGAGAATTTCGTCCCAAAATTAAGAACAGAGACTACACAAAACAAAAACATAACGAGTACCTGAGGGGAACAACTCGGGGTACTCCTCGCGCATTGTCTGCTCTCGCTCCCAAGAGAGCTCCTCGCGCCCGCAGTTATCCCAACGGACCTTCACCATTCTGATTTCTTTGTTCCGAAGCCGCTTGACTTCGAAATCCTCAATAGATATGGGCTTGACTTTCGTTGTCAACCCTTCCTCAACCGGTACTTGATCAGCCGCGATCACCTGCGAAGGCTCTTGCACCGCCTTCCGCAACACAGAAATGTGGAACACATCATGTAATCCACTCAACTCCACTGATAGCTTCAAACGGTATGCAGCTTCGCCGACTCGCTCCAGGACCTCAAAAGGTCCAAGGTACCTTGGGCTCAGCTTCTTCAAGCGTCTCACCCGCGAAACCCCCTTGAACGGCTTCACTTTCAGGTATACCCAATCGCCTACCGCGAACTCCACGTTCCGGTGCTTGGCATTGTAATACTTCGCTTGCCGGTCCTGAGCGATCAACAAGCGCTCCCGAATGATCCGCACTAACGAGGTAGCACTCTCCACCTCCTGCTTCTTGTACAACCTTGCCTCACCCGTTTCAAGCCACGATAATGGCGTGCGACACTTCCTACCATACAGGGCCTCGAAGGGCGCCATTTGTATACTCGCTTGGTAGCTGTTGTTGTACGCGAACTCCACCAAATAAAGATGGTCTTCCCAATGCTTCCCGAAGTCTAGAACGCACATGCGGAGCATGTCCTCCATCGTTCTATTAACCCTCTCGGTCTGCCCATCCGTCTGCGGATGGAAAGCTGTACTGAACTTTAACTTTGTTCCCAACATCTGCTGCACCAACCTCCAATCATTTGACGTGAACCGCCCATCGCGATCACTCACAATGCTACGGGGCACTCCATGCAGCCTAACAATATTGTCAACGTACAACTTTGCCAATTTCT
The DNA here is from genome assembly GCA_039513925.1 of Platanthera zijinensis. NCBI lineage: Eukaryota > Viridiplantae > Streptophyta > Magnoliopsida > Asparagales > Orchidaceae > Platanthera > Platanthera zijinensis. The sequence continues at coordinate 155,832,861 of CM077090.1, read as the reverse complement.
CGACTGGATCATCCTTCTTATGCGGAATGAAATGCGACACCTTAGTTAGCCGATCTACGATCACCCAGATGGCGTCGTTCCCCTTCTGTGACCTTGGCAACCCGTGCACAAAGTCCATGGATATATCGTCGAATTTCCACTCCGGTATAGGCAAGGACTTCATAAATCCTCCCGGCTTTTGGCACTCCGCCTTCACCAAGGCGCACGTTTGGCATTTAGCCACGTACAACGCCACATCTTTCTTAAGCCCCGGCCACCAAAACAACTTCTTGAGATCGCGATACATCTTCGTGCTCCCTGGGTGGATTGAGTACTTGGTATGATGAGCCTCGTACATCAAGTCCGCCCGGAGGTTACCCCCACTTGGGACGCACAAACGATGATCCTTCCTTAATAACCCGTCTTCTACCGAGAACTGGGAATTTGACCCATCCAAAGCGGCCTCCAAAAGCTCCTTCATGGAGTCATCTAACTCCAATGCCTGCCGAACCCGGTCAGCCAGGTCATACTGCACCTCTGTCCAGTTTAACATTGCTTTGGCGCTCGTCTGCTTGTCAACGCAACAGATCTCAAGCTCCTCCAACTCCCGCACTAGCCGCTCATCATGCACCGACAACCAGTTGGCTCGGGCGGGAGCCCTGCGGCTCAGCGCATTCGCAACTGCGTTGCCCTTCCCGGGTACATAATGTATTTTGAAGGTGTAGTCCCCCAGGAACTCCATCCACCTCCTCTGCCTCATATTGAGATCCTTCTGATCCAACAGGTATTTTAGGCTCTTGTGATCGGTGTATATATCGACCCTTACTCCGTATAGGTAGTGCCTCCACAACTTGAGTGCAAATATCACGGCCGCCAACTCCAAGTCGTGCACCGGATAATTTCTTTCATGCACCTTTAGCTGACGCGATCCATACGCTATCACGCTACCATGCTGCAACAACACGCAGCCCAAACCGCTACCCGAAGCGTCACTATACACCTCAAAGCCCTCGGTCCCACTCGGCGAACTTAGCACTGGCGCCGTGGTCAACCGCCTCTTCAGCTCCTCAAAAGCTTGCACGCACTCTTGCGTCCACAAGAATTTCTGATCCTTCCTTGTCAACTTCGTGAGAGGTAACGCTACCCGCGAGAAGTTCTCTACGAAGCGCCTGTAATATCCGGCAAGCCCGAGAAAACTACGGACTTCCGCGACAGAAGATAAAGCAGGCCACTCCCGTATCGCAACAATCTTCGCCGGATCCACCGCTATACCTTCCCCACTCACTATATGACCAAGGAACGCTACCGAAGGTAGCCAGAACTCGCACTTGGAGAACTTTGCGTAAAGCTCATTCCTTCTCAGAGTCTCCAACACCAAATGCAAATGCTTGAAGTGGTCTTCTTCGCACTGCGAGTATACCAAAATATCGTCAATAAAGACGATCACAAAGCGATCCAGGAAATCTCTGAACGTCCTGTTCATCAGATCCATAAACACCGATGGCGCATTCGTCAGTCCAAACGGCATGACCGTGAACTCGAAATGCCCATACCTCGTACTGAAAGCCGTCTTTGGGATATCACATTCCCTGATCCTCAGCTGATAGTACCCCGACTTCAAGTCCAACTTGGAGTATACCGACGATCCGACTAACTGATCAAAGAGATCATCAATCCTCGGGATCGGGTACTTATTCTTTTCCGTCAACTTGTTCAATTCTCTGTAGTCGATGCACAGCCGCATACTACCGTCCTTCTTTTTAACGAAGAGGACCGGTGCGCTCCAAGGCGACGAACTTGGACGCACATAACCTTGCTCCATCAGTTCCTCCAACTGAACCTTCAACTCCGCCATCTCCTTTGGCGCCAATCTATAAGGAGCACGTGACACGGGTTTGGCACCCGGCACGAGCTCGATCGTGAAATCAATCTCTCGCTGCGGTGGGGCTCCGGGGAGGCTATCCGGGAACACATCGGGGTATTCGCAAACCACGGGGATGCTATCCAACGGGGACTTTGGCTCCACAGCCCCCACTATCGCAAAGAACAGCTCTGCACCAGCACGAACCGCCTTCACCACCTGAAGAGCAGACATCAGTGTCTTGCTCGACCCCTTAAGCCCCTCGAAAGTAGTCTCCCGCCCTACACCCAGCTTGACCTCCTTACGGTCGCAATCGATCCAAGCCTTCTGCTCTGACAGCCAATCCATTCCAAAGATAACATCGAACTCTACTAGCGGCAGCAATGATGCTAGCAAGTCGAACTCTTGGCTCCCAATGTGAACCTTCATGGCGCACACTCTGTCCGCACGCATCGAGCACCCATTTGGTAGCAACACATCTAGCTTGTCCTTTGCCATCGAAGAAGGGACTCCGATGCGCGATATAAACTGTTCGAACAAGAAAGAATGCGAAGCACCAGTGTCGAATAGTGCTCGTGCCGGACTTCGCTAATCAACACAAAGCCTAAGCAAAATACATTAGCTTAACAAGCAATAGGTAATAGTATTCTCAAGTCAACTTGCATAAATTAACTCATACCTGTCACCACATCCACTTGCTTGATGGCCTCCTGCTGGCCCAAGTTGTAGACTCTAGGCTGAGTCGGAGCATAGTGGGACGCGGTCGACTCCACCGCTTTGCCCTTTTCCTCGTAAGTAGCTCCCTATTTCCTTTCGGACTTTGAGCGTCCACTCCAGCAGTCACGGGCAAAGTGCCCCGACTTTCCACACGTGAAGCAAGCGCCCGGGGTTCGATTGGTAGTTGCCCCGGAGGCACCTGTAGAAGGAGCTGGACCCGATGTCCTAGACTTCTTGGAGAATCTGCGGTAGCCCGACTTCGACGTAGTCGGCGCCTTGAACTCTGATCTCTTGCCACCAGATTCCCTCTCCTTCTTCGCTTGCACGTTTCTCATATCCTTCTCCAAGGACCGGGCCGAACTGACCAGGGTCATGAAACCCTGCGTCTTGGGGCCCGACAGCAGCAACCTCAAATCATCCCTTAGCCCTTCATAAAAGCGGCTCGTCTTGCGCTCCTCGTCTGCGAAGGTAGCGCCGGCATATCTCCCTAACCGAGTAAACTCGTGGAGGTATTCATCAACGGTGCCATCACCCTGCACCAACTTCTGGAATTCGCTCTCTAGCGCAATCCTCTGCGCCGAGGGGAGGTATCGAGCCATAAATAGTCTCGCAAACTCCTCCATCGGGACTTCGGCCAATGGCCTTCCCCTCAACTGATGCAGCTCTAGGCCCTCCCACCACAGCCTTGCGTCCCCATCCAAAAGGAACGTCGCTATAGTGGTCTTCTGCCACTCTTCAGTTTCCATCGCAGTCATCACCCTGTTGACCCTTGAGAGCCAATCCTCTGCTTGGGTCGGAGTTTCTGCCCCCGTGAATACCGGTGGGTGAAAGCCCATCACGTGCTTCAGTTGTCTTTCAGTTGCTCTCCGCGGCAACTCTGGTTCCACCACAACTTGCTCAACCCTCCTTCGCTCTGCCGTCTGAAGCGGTACCTGTTCCACAGCAGGAGCAGGCTGCTGCACCTGCCTTGCAGGCTGCGCATTGATCATTGCCATGACCGCTTCCGCCACCAACCTAATGGTCTCGGCAGACAAAGGTGTTGCAGGCGTATCGCTTGGCGCACTGCTCGCCTCAGAACCTGGCCGTTCAGACGGCCCAGCACCACTTTTGGTCACCTAAAAATCGTGCAAAACACCGATAAGCGACCAAAAAATTACTGCAAACAGCAATTATAGGAACACGCAGGTTCCTCAATCATGTGTATTTTCATTCCTAAGTGGACATTCATGGGTTCTTTTCATGTTATAACGATGACGCACACAATGTGCTCACCACCCCTTAAAGTGAATTCGTCCACGAATTCATTTATGCTTGACCGAAACCAGAAGTCTGATACCAATTTGTAACACCCCTATCCGTCGCATAGCATATAACAGTAGGTCCGGCCGGGGCCCGACGCCATATACTACGGACAGACCGGTTGGTTACGCGTTGAAACCACACAACCAATCAGAGCGTCCTACACAACACCTAGCGGAAGCAATTTAATTAAGTTGCAAAAAGATAAGAACCCTGCCACAGAGCATGAATGTCCACTACAACCCAGGAATGAGTACATACACAAAAGAGTTCACGGCCTTAAGGCCTTACAAAAGTGTTCGCTTAACAAGATAGCGTCTTTCATACATCGGCACGCAGGCCGGCCATACATGAATATGAAAAAGCTAATAAATAAGCCTTCGAGGGCTGGCGCTGCAACTTGGGCTTTAGCCCGCTATTTGCCGCTTGGCTCCGCAGCAGCACCTGTAGAAAGCAATCCACCCAAGATGTGGCAATACAAAAGGGCAACGTTCAGCAAAGCTGACCAAATTATAACGACCCCGTCCCGTTTCTCGGGACGGCGGTGCTCCTTCCCTGCATATAAAGCTACCATAGCAATTTTATAAAGTATTCTATTCGCCACAAGTGTCGGCACGCACGGCCGCACACTCCGTGCTCTCAGGGCACTAATCGGTGAACCCGGTCCGGACCCAGTCCGACACCGCGATTCCACCACCATCCCTCGGATGGCAACACTCGTGAGCATTTAGCCCTTTCAGCCGAAGCCTAGGCCCGTTTCCAGCCCCCCGGGAAGTCCCATGTACTTTAGGTCGCTTCTACCGAGACCACTTGGAATGGGTAGAGTTCCACCCGCCCGTTGCTCACTTCACCACGGCCATTTAGCCATCGGTGCGGGCCAAGTTTCTCCTCATTCCCACAAACGATCAAAACACGCACATAACCCCGTTATGTACCGATTTGCCCTCCAAGGCAACATCGTGGCGGCAATTCCCAAGCTTTCCGGGTGCGCCTCGAGGCTAACCCCCAAGGATCCCTGTATGCAATCTACCACGTAGAAATTTCGGAAAACTACAATCATCGGCGCGGAGTCTTCTCCGGCCATGCAATGCAAACATCACCGATCCGGGTTAAACCCGAATAGGCTTCACACACAATGCCTACGCCCGTACTCCGATTCCGGGCTCTAACAACGGGGACTTTACATATCTACCCGAAGGGATTCCGCGCCTCAACGCTCACTCGCGAGAGGGGGATCTCCCCATGCAAGAAAGAAGGGCGACTACACATGCCCTATGAAGATAATCGTTACCCTCGAAGATTTCCGCGGTGCCATGAAAATGTAGTCGGATGGAAAGCTTCGCCTCGCCCTTGCCTTCGAGGATCCGGACTCGGATCGCGAATCGGTGCTTCAAAACTCCTCCGGCGGCCGGATCTTGGGCTCACACCACCAAGGAAGTTCTCCCCTCTCTCTAAGATGAAGAAAGAGAAACTCAAGATGAAAATGAGGGTTTCTCCCCCCATTTCCCGGCTAATAACTGCCCAGGAGCAGCCCCCACCGTCGGATTCAGATCCAAGGGAACGGACGGCCGAGATTAGATCCAAAAATCCAAAAACTGGGCCAAACATGGCTTGACACACGGTCGTGTGTCTGGCCGTGTAGCTCATTCGCCGATCGACACGGCTCCTGACACGGCCGTGTGCCACGGGCCGTGTTACCTGGAGCTTCAGGACGATCGTCGGGCTTCCAGAACACGGCTTCGAACATGGCCGTGTTCGAGGCCGTGTGCCCCACACACGGCTTGAGACACGGCCGTGTGTCTCAGGCCGTGTACTTCTCTGACTCGAGACAGCACAAAACACGATAAATCACTGAACACGGGTAGGCACACGGTCGTGTGCCTGGCCGTGTGCCCCTGTTCAGACCTCCAAAAGTGCCGTTTGATCGCCCCGCGATCATCTCCGAGGTTGGGGTCTTACAACACGCCCCGTGACACGCCCTCCTTGGGTGTGACTAGGGTGTGACACAGACGAGCGATGAACGTCTGCCCAAATCGTCGACCAGCGGTCGAAGAACCTCGACACACCCTTCGACACGCCCACCATGGGCGTGTCTTATAGGCATGATACCCGTACACGGGGTGTGCTAGCCAGTGGAAGACTGTTAGTCCGCTGCCACATCGGATTAAATCGATACGCCTAGGTCACGGGCGCTACACAGGGTGTGTCGGGTACGTTTCCAGCCAATTAACCAGTCATTCGTGCCGTTGCTGCCAGTATGCTGTTGCAGCTAGACACGCCCCTGGTCACGGGCGTGACTAGGGAGTATGACGCCTTAATCAAGAGCAGTTTACTCCCACCGTTTTCAGATTCCTATCGTTTTCCAGAAATAGATCTCACACACCCTAGGTCACGGGCGTGACCTAGGGGCATGACCCGCTAGTTAATAGATTTTGGCGGTTTCTCCTCCAATGTTCTCGGGGCTTCAAGACGACGGTTCCGAGCCTGACACGCCCTAGGTCACAGGTGTGACATAGGGCGTGACAAACCAGAAATTTTTCCTATAAATTCCAGACAACTTCAGATGCTCAAGAGAATTTTGGGGAGTTGGAGTTTTGTAGTTTGCTGTTTTCTTTTGCTGTATTTTCCATTACTAGTCTAGATTACTATTGTTGTTAGATTTAATTCTACTTGTTTTTAATTCAAGCATGTCTTTCCCTATGCTATTTTGTAATTCCCTAATCATGATAAGTAGCTAATTTTCTTTTAGCACTTGATCATGATGAACCTTGGAATAAAATAAACTCTTCTTCTTTTTATCAAATGTCTTGTTCTTAATCTTACTCGCTACGATTTATCTTTGATTTGTATTTTGTCGGATTCATATTTTGCGGATATGATTTTTGATCTAAGATCCGTATCCTAAATGACCGAGAGGTTGCGGATACGAGAAGATCACTCAAGAATAAAAGGAGTTGCATGCACCCCTCAAGAGAGGAAGACATAAATCCTCCGGATTAGAGTCAAATCCAATAGCGTGGTTCACCGCCTAAAGCAAGCTTCGACTGGTCGAAAGGTCTTAATCGATCAACCTAAGGTTAGTCAGAAGCCTGAGCTCAAAAGAGACGCTTTTGTACTTTGGGAACTTCTTCGGTTGAGTGAGTAGTTAAGAACTCGCATTACTTTATTATTCAAGAAGGTTTATTTTAGCCCAAGGGGATTTTAGATCAAGTGCTAGCTTCCCTACTATCGAATTTCTCTTTATTAGTGTAATGCTTCTTTTTTCATTCAACAAAAGCCAACTTTTCTTCCGATAAGATAATAGTTTTCCTTGTGAGTACAAGTACTTAACAAGCCTGAGTTGAAATATGACACTTGATTTTATACTCTGAATGATAGGTATACTTGCCTTATCGATTGGCAACACGCATTAGCGTGGAGAAAATATCCATCAAGTTTTTGGCGCCGTTGCCGGGGACTTTTCTTTGTCGATATTTTGAAAGCAAGAATCTATTAATTTTATCCTTTTTTTTTATTTTGTTTGTTTTCTTTAAAATTTTAACTTTAATTTTTTATAATTAAAATTTCTTGCGAAAGGGTCATGCCGGGTTTTCATCCCGCAATACCACCTAGTACCTTGCGAACCCGTCACTAGGTAGACCTTGGGATGTCCGGGAAATTTTATTTTATAAATTTTTAAATCTTAAAACTTTTATCTTTTGTTTTATTTTTGTGTATGATTCGAGGGAATCCGTCAAATCTACTTGATTTGGATCCGGAGATTGAGAAAAGCTTACTGCGACGCCTAAACTACGTAACCTCAATTCTCCAGATTTGATTGAGGACTCCGTAGGTAACACTTTTTCTTCTTCACCATCTTCATCTTCTTCTTCCACTTCTCTTTCTTCTCAATTTTCTTTTAATTAAGGTAATCAAAATCCAAATATGGCCGAAGAACGGACTATGTCCTACTATGTCCGGCCAAATTTGGATGAGGCACAATTAAATATTGTTCGACCGCTATTGTGAACAATAACTTTGAATTGAAGCCAAGCATCATTCAAATGGTAGAACAATCGGTACAATTTGATGAGCTTCAAGATGAGGACCCAAATGCGCATATTTCTAACTTTTTAGAAATATGTTATACTTTTAAAATCAACGGGGTTTCCGATGATGCCATTCAGCTAAGGCTTTTTCATTTTTCTTTGCGCACCAAGGCTAAGTAGTGGTTGGGTTCTCTCCCAAGAGGCTCCATCACTATTTGGGCCGAAATGACGGAAAAATTTCTCATGAAATATTTTCTGCCCGCTAAGACGGCCAAATTGCGCAATGATATTACTTATTTCTCCCAAGTTGATACAGAAACGTTATATGATACTTGGGAGCGATTCAAGGAATTGCTTCGCCGTTGTCCGCATCATGCAATCCCTGATTGGTTGCAAGTGCAAACCTTCTATAATGGCCTCAATCAACAAACGAGGTAACATATTGATGTCGCCACTGGTGGAACGTTAAATAACAAGACACCGGAGGTCCGCCCAAGAACTTATAGAAGGTATGGCCATGAATACATATCAGTGGAGTACACCTCGGTCTCGTCTGCCTAAACCGGCCAGGATGTACGAAATAGATACAGTTTCTAGTTTATCTCTCCAGGTTGAGAAACTAAAAAAACAGATGAACGAGATGACTGCTTCCTCGTCTACACCTACCTATGAGCCCCAATATTGGGAGCCTTCTACTATTGCCGAGTATGTGGATTACATGGGTAATCCGAATCGGCCACCTTATAATATGGGTAATAATTTTGGTAATACCTATCACTCGGGTATGAGGAATCACCCCAACTTCTCTTGGAGAAATCCAGGGAATGTGGCTCGCCCACCTAACACCATTCTACGCGGCTATTTCCCACTGCAAGCTCCAAAAGCTCCCAATCTCGAGGATTTGTTCACCAAATATACAACTAAAAATGATGCCAACATCCGGAATCTCACTGGATCTCTTCATAGTTTGGAGACACAAATTGGGCAAATCGCTAAAATGCTCTCTGATCGCCAACAAGGAGCGCTACCGGGCAATACGGAGCCCAACCCAAGGGATCAAGCTAAAGCCATCACTCTACGAAGCGGGAAAGAGGTAACCACTTCTCCAATTCCGGTTGATGCGGAGGTAACAATTTCTTCACCTTCTCCTCCTAAGTCTTCTAATGATAATAAACCAAAAGCTTATCAACCACCTCTTACCTATCCTTCTAGAATGCTAAAAGACCTGCTGGATGAGCACCACGGTAAATTTTTAGAAATGTTTAGACAAATTCAAATAAATTTATCGTTTTGCGAGTGATCGCACAACTGCCGAAGTATGCCAAGTACCTCAAGGATCTTTTATCCAATAAAAAGAAACTTGAGGATATCTCCACGGTTCAATTTAACGTGGAGTGTTCGGCAGTGTTACTTAATAAATTGCCTACGAAATTACCCGATCCTGGTAGTTTCTCTATTCCGTGTTTATTTGGCGACCTATTAATAACACGTGCGTTAGCCGATCTAGGCGCATCAATAAATTTAATGCCTTATTCTTTAGTGAAAAAGTTGGGCTTTGGAGAGCCTAAGCCCACACGAATGAGCATTCAATTGGCGGATCGGTCTGTCAAACTCCCTATGGGGATTATTTAGGATGTGCTTGTCAAAGTTGACAAATTTATCTTTCTGGTAGATTTTGTCATCTTTGATATTAAAGAGGACACCGAGGTACTACTCATTCTCGGTCGCCCTTTTCTTGCCACCACGCGCGCAGTTATAGACGTTAGTAACGGTAAACTTCTCCTTAGAGTCGGAGATGAAGAAGTTACCTTTACTATTGACTCGTCTATGAAAAATTCGCTCTCAAATGACGACTCATGCTACTATTTCAAGACTTAGGTAGCAACCCTTTAAGAACTTCGTTTGAGGACCATCCAATTTTAGAACTTGAACACATGTCAAATCATTTACAATATTTATCTCTAGCGGAGAGTTCCAAACTTCCTGATCATACGTCGGCTTATCTATCCGAAAAGCTAATAACATAGCGTGCATCATTATGGTCGAGCTCAATGACCATAAACAAAGCGCTCGTGGGAGGCATCCCATGGTTATCCTTCCTTTTTATTTTTAATTTTCTATATGAGTTTTTATAGGTTTGAAGGACATCGATGCATGACGATCGGTCGGGGACGAACGTCAAGTCTACGTGTTTCTTCAAGTCGGTAACTTAATTTTTTATTCTAGTTTCTTTGAATCTTTTTTTTTTAAAAACAAAAAACAAAAACAAAAAAATATAATATAAAGAAAAAAAGAATTTTTTTTTGTATTTCACGTACACGCCCCTATCACGGGTGTGACCTATGGGTCACGGGCGTGTCATAGGCGTGTCTTTCCCGTGTTACGAAACCAGGGGATGGTTTCGTACGCAGCTTTTTCCGTTCATCATTAGGACATGATACGGGCGTGACCTAGAACGTCATGGGCGTGTCATACCCATGTTGCGGGTATCCGAGGCATTGACTACGTCTGTCTCGGATTCCCTACGCCGTGTTTAATATTGGCCGACACGCCCCAGAGTCACGGGCATGACACTGGGGCATGACAGTGGAATCTGAGGCCAGCACCTCGGATTCCTGCGCAGCCCCCTTGGATACCTCTTTCATGCCCAGAGTCACGGGCGTGACTCTGGAGTCACGGGCGTGACTCTGGGACGTGTCCCGCGAATCCGAGGCAGTCTACCTCGGATTCCTTCCGGCTTTGACCCGTGCTTGTCACACCCCATATCACGGGCATGACAGGGGGTGTGACCGACCCGTGAACCCTTATTTATATGAATTTTCCCCCTTCTCTTCTCTCCACACCTTCCAGCATTCACCCTCTCTTCACTTCTCCTTGTGGCCGAATTTTTTTCCCTTTTTCTCACCATGCCTCGCCACCACCCTCATTCCTCTGCTTCTTCCTCCGAGCACCCCACGGATCCCGCCTCGGCGGAAGCCATGCTCTTGTTTGAAAACGCAACCCAGCAGGATCGTAGCGAGCGACTGCGCGATAAAGCCTTTGACGTGTCCCGGATCTTGGACTAGGTCATCCTTGCCACCTTCGGGGCGGCGGAGATAGTTCAGGGATTTCTATCCACCCTGGGATGGGGTCCTCTCTTCTCCATTTCGGAGCCAGCTTTCCTCGAGCTCACCATCGAGTTCTTGGCCTCTTTTGAGTTCCATTGGGCAGCGCGTGATGATTTCATCATTTTTGGCATGGGCGAAATGATGCACCAGCTCACCATCCGCCAACTCAATGTCGCCATGGGCTTTTGCTCAGAGGCCTTTTCCACTTCCCCCGCCTACCTCGACCTCTAATCTGATTTCCCTCCCGATTTCAACCTCCTCACTTTTTGGTCGGAAATCAGTACTGACGCCGCCCCCTACACCCCAAATAAATCCAAGGGTAGCCACCTCATTTCCCCCGCTTTGCGCATTCTCCACAACCTTCTCACGTTTACTCTTTCCGTACGTGGCGATAGCCATGGCGTGGTGACTCAGGCAGGACTTACTATACTTATATAGTATATTTTACCGGGTCCCACTCAACCTTGGTTACATGCTCGCCATTTTCTTTCGGCACCAGGCCGAAAATGTGAGATTGGGAGCAGTGCACGGCGGGAATTTCATCACTTTCCTCGCCAAGCAGTACGGCGTTTGGGATGCCCTTCCGCAGCTCACTTGCATGCAAATGCCGCAGGCTCTCCAATTCCTGACCCTTCAGGCCCTTGGCCTAGCACGTCGATGTGAGGGCGAGTTTGAGGCTATTCCCCCATCAGTCGGTGGAGGGGATCTTAATCTTGATCATGGTGCCAGTACCAGCGATACTCATCATTCTCCTCAGATTCCGCCACCACCGTTGCACTCTGCCCCAGCACCCGATCCTCCAAATTATTGGGATCAACAATTTGGATTGCTATATTCTCGCATAGACCAGATGCAAACCCATTTTGACAATCGCTTCACTCATTTTGATGAGCGGTTTACCAAGCTGGAGGAGATTCATGCTTCATCCATGGAGCATATTTCTCGCGAGTTCGCGGACATGCGGACATTCTATCAGCAGGCCTGAGGATGCTCCCGACCAGGAGTAGCTGTTTTTTTTTCATTTCTTTGGACTTGTAGTGGGTCGCCTCTCTGTATCTGTATCATTATTTTTATTTTTATGTATTTGTTTTTATTAAAAAAAATCTATAAAAAAATTATGTTTTGCTTTGCTACTTTCTTACAGGTAGCTTTTGGTGCTGCTTTGACATTCTCAGGGAAGTCTCTTTTTCTTTCTTTTCTTCATTTTTATATTGGGGACAATGTATTCCTTAAGTATGGGGAAGAGATATTTCTCAAGCAAAACATACAAAAATTTTTTTTACAAAAATATATATATCAAAAAAATTTTATTTTTTTATATATTTTGTTGTTTAAAAAAAAACTCTAAAAAAATTGTATATCAAAAATTATATTTTGTCATGAATTTTGTTTTTCAAAAATAAAAAAAAAACCAAAAAAAATTAGAAAATCAAAAATTAAATTTCTTAAAAAGGGACGTTTGGGATATCACCCCATCTTACCTCCTAATACCGGTGAGATCCCTTCACAGGATATACCTCAGGAAGTCTAAGAAGTAACAAAAATATTAGGTTTAATTTTTAATTAGATAAGTCGTTATTTTCATATTTATTCACATGCGAAATTCCTAGTAATTCAACTTTTTTATAGTGTTTAGAGAATTTTAATGTTTTAATTGAATTTTGAATTTTGGAGTAAAACTGTTGGTCATGTCCGTGTTTCTAGTCAAGTGCACATGTAAGTAGAATTTTATGTAGATTTAAATATTCAGCATATAATTAGATTTTCATTTTTCTAAATGCGTGAAAATGTTTAATTTTACTTTCACTTTGAAAATCGGTAAAATCTAAAATAATTTAGGTGAGTAAGTAGAAGTCTACTAGAGAGATATTTCGCGGATCAAGAAAGAGTTATTCTTTCTCGATGTATAGAACTTGCCCTCTAACTATTCTAGAGACTTTGCATAAGTTAGACTCATTTGCATAAATATGATTTAGGCACTTCTTTTGGGCAGTTTGAGCTTTTGTATCCGTACATAAAAAAAATTTCTTTGTTAAGACATTTTGAGCCTATTACCCTATTCTTTTGTTTTAGCTCCACCAAGCCTTTTACCAAAGCCTAAAAAGCAACCTAATTGCACATATAAAGCCAAGCTTGAACATAAATATACAAACAAGGTCTGTGAGTAATTAGGAGCTTTTTCATTTTTTTGGTGGCTCTTTTCTTATAAAAAAGAGTTGATTTATTTTTCTTTCCTCTTCAAAATAAATAAAAAATAATATTATGAAAAAAAATGAAGAGGTAGAATTTTCAACATGATAAGAGAGTGAAAAAATATAAGAAAAAAACAAAAGGATTAGGAATTTGGCAGTGTTCTTAAAGCTATAACAAATTTTTGTGTGCAAGCTTTCTCTAGGTTTTGGTGTTACTAGCCATCGTTTTTATCTTTGACCGCCCTCTCCAAAAACCTAATCCTACGTTTCAACCTAATTAAATCCTATTGATTTATGTTTATAAGTTTAACTAGTGTCGTGGTGAGAGTATGAAAGGGCAAGCCTATGGCCATTGACATTGATGGATTTCTTTGGAGGGTATCATGATCTTCGTTCATGCAATGTTATCTTAGTACACACGCTACACTCTCCCTAAATATAATTTTAAGATTTACCGGATTTTTCATTTTAAAAGTAAAAATAATAGTGGAAACACATTTTAAGAAAAATAAAAACCTAATTTGTATGCTGAGTAAGTTTTTCTACAAAAATAGCTACAAGCATAGGCATAAGACTTCGCATTTTACTCCTTAAGTTCATTTTTTTTCTAGCATTTAAAATTTTTCTACTTCCTATAGGAAGTTATTTGCTCGGGACTAGCAAACAGATAAGTATGGGGGCATTTGATAACTCTAATTATTGTTATTTTTCATTTACTGTTTTTTAATTAATAGTTAGATATTTTATATCAATTTTATAATAATAAGTTTATAATTAACTAGTTTTTATATTTTATATTTATTTGTTCTAATAAAATTATTTTCAATCTTGCAGGTCTAAATTGTAGAATTTTGGAGCAAAATTGGATTTTTCCTCTTTTCTGCCAAGACACGCCAGTGACAGGCCCTCCTTGGGCGTGACTAGGGGTGTGACACAGACGAGCGATGACCGTCTGCACAAATCATCGACCAGCGACCGAAGAACCTCGATACGCCCTTTGACACGCCCACCATGGGCGTGTCTTATAGGCATGACACCCGTACACGGGGCGTGCCAGCCAGTGGAAGACCGTTAGTCCGCTGCCACATCGGATTAAATTGACATGCCTAGGTCACGGGCGTGACACAGGATGTGCCGGGTACATTTCTAGCTAATTAACCAGTCGTTCGTTTCGTTGCCGCCAGTATGCCGTTGTAGCTAAACACGCCCCTGGTCACGGGCGTGACCAGGGGGCGTGATGCCTCAATCAAGAGCAGTTTACTCCCGCCGTTTTCAGATTCCCTCCGTTTTCCAGAAACAGATCTCACACACCCTAGGTCACGGGCGTGACCTAGGGGCGTGACCTGTCAGTTAACAGATTTTGGCAGTTTCTCTTCCAACGTTCCCGGGGCTTCAAGACGATGGTTCCGAGCCTGACACGCCCTAGGTCACGGGCATGACATAGGGCGTGACCAACAAAAAAATTTTCCTATAAATTTCAGACAACTTCAGATGCTCAAGAGAATTTTGGGGAGTTGGAGTCTTATAGTTTGTTGTTTTCTTTTGCTGTATTTTCCATTACTAGTCTAGATTACTATTGTTGTTAGCTTTAATTCTACTTGTTTTTAATTCAAGCATGTCTTTCCCTACCCTATTTTGTAATTCCCTAATCATGATGAGTAGCTAATTTTCTTTTAGCACTTGATCATGATGAACCTTGGAATAAAATAAACTCTTCTTCTTTTTATCAAATGTCTTGTTCTTAATCTTACGCGCTACGATTTATCTTTGATTTGTATTTTGTCGGATTCATATTTTGCGGATATGATTTCGATCTAAGATCCGTATCCTAAATGACCGAGAGGTTGCGGATACGAGGAGATCACTCAAGGATAAAAGGAGTTGCATGCACCCCTCGAGAGAGGAAGACATAAATCCTCCGAATTGGAGTCAAATCCAATAGCGTGGTTCACCACCTAAAGCAAGCTTCGACTGGTCAAAAGGTCTTAATCGATCAACCTAAGGTTAGTCAGAAGCATGAGCTCAAAAGAGACGCTTTTGTACTTTAGGAACCTCCACGGTTGAGTGAGTAGTTAAGAACTCGCATTACTTTATTATTCAAGAAGGTTTATTTTGCCCAAGGGGATTCTAGATCAAGTGCTAGCTTCCCCATTATCAAATTTCTCTTTATTAGTGTAATGCTTCTTTTTCCGTTCAACAAAAGCCAACTTTTCTTCCGATAAGATAATAGCTTTCCTTGTGAGTACAAGTACTCGACAAGCCCCGAGTTGAAATACGACACTTGATTCTATACTCCGAACGATAGGTATACTTTCCTTATCGATTGGTAACACGCATTAGCGTGGAGAAAATATCCATCACCACTTCTGGCTTGTCCAAGGAGGTGTACTAATCAGGACTTAGCCTAAACTCTAGGACTACTACTCATGACCCTAGCTATACAATGTTGGGTCATACTCAGCCTAAGTTAGCGAACCTTGCCCAAATCCAACTAGGGATCCAACGGGTATGTTGTTAATTTTATGTTGTTATTTACTTTTGGAATATTTGAAACAACAAACAACAGTATCGTACTAGGAAATAAAACCATAGGTTTAGTTACCTAACCGCATCTAAATAAACAGGAATAGTCATGGTGTGCGGCAAACCTGCCCACACCTTGATGGATACGGGGGCGTCGCATAATTTTGTCTCCGAGGAGTTCGTAAAGGGACTGGAAGGAGTCAAGCATTATTCGGGAGTCCCCAGGATGGTGTGTCTCCCAAACGGGATGTAGGTCTTAGCTACTGCTAAGTGCCACCTAAGGATTACTATTGATGGACTGACGCTCGAGGCCCCGGCTACGGTCTTGAGGATGCCGGACTTCGACTTGGTTCTGGGCATGATATGTCTTACTTGGAACCACGCCCAGATAGATTGCCCGAAAAAAAGGTTGTACTGAGTTACGATGGCACCTTCGTGACCTTCGAAGGTATTACTCCCGTCTCTCATAGGATGTTATCTTCTATTCAGGTCGTCAAGGCCCACATGAAGGGAGATGAGGTCTATCAGGTGTTCTTCGAGATGGTATGTAATGCCCCGAAACTCAAAAGTGTGACGGGTGGCATTTTGAGCCAAATCTGGGATTTGGTAGAGGTGAAACGGCCTGGGACACGGGCGTGTCCCAGGGCGTGTCCCAGGGCGTGTCGTGCTCGGGTTCAGCGTTGGTCGCGTGGTCGATGATTTTGGAGTCAACGGTCGTCGGGGGTGAACACGGTCTGGGACACGGGCGTGTCCAAGGGCGTGTCAGCCACTCAAAGCTTTCCACTCAACGATCGTTAAGTGAGGGTGCACGGCCTGAGCCCAGGTGTGTTCGGGTCCAACACGGGTGTGTTAAATTCGACACAAGCGTGTCAAATACCCGTATCCTGCAAGGGTCATTTGTCAAGTTGTGTTAAGACAGCAACACATCCTGGGACACGGGCGTGTACCAGGGCGTGTCTAGCACACGGTATGTGAAATGGGCGTGTCATATGGCCGTGTCGTGCTCTGGTTGTTTTGGACTTGTGTCGTTGGAGGAACACGCCCAGCTACACAGGCGTGTACTGGATGACACGGGCGTATCAAGACTGACACGGGCATGTCGAGTGCCGTGTTCTTTTTGGGCCATGACGGTTTTGACGGCGAATGGGTGACATGGCCTTGGACACGGGCGTGTCGGAACCCGTGTTCGGCCCAGGTTTTCGATTTTCGGGCTAAATCGTAACCGTTCGTTTCCTTGTTTTGAGATCTGACGGCTGGGGGTTGTTTCCCCAGGGTTATACCCGGGTTTAGGGTTTAGAAAACCTCATTTATCTTGGATTCACTCACTTTCTAAGATCTAGAGAGAGGAGAGAGCAAGGAGGAAGAAGGAAGGCTAGATTCGGTCACCGGCAAAGTTATGGAGCTTCAAATCGCGAGCTGACTACGGATCTACGGAGGCAAGGAGATTGCGGTGCTTTTCATCCGCGTAGTTTTCCCATGACGCTGAGGAGAAATGCTAGGGTAACAATTCTCATCCTAGGACATGTGAAGTCCTCTTTTCCTTTACATAAGAAGCCCTCTCTCGCGAGTTTGCGGTAAGTTTGTGGCATTCCTTGGGGTAGATATGTAAAGTCCCCCTTGTGTAGAGTCCGCATTCAAGAACGGACATAGGCATGTTGTGTGAAGCCTACCTGGACAAGTTGGTCTTGATCGGTGATGTTGCATTGCATAAATGGCCGGAGAAGACTCCGTGCGAATGTTTGTTATTCGGGTTTTCTATGAGGTAGATTGCAATAGGGAGCCTTGGGAACTAACTCCAAGGTGCACCTGAAAAACTGGGCAAATACGTGATTTTGCCGACATGGTGGTCGGGGAGGCAAGGAGTCTTGACCCGTGCATATATCTTAAATTAACGTTGCGGTATGAGCAACAGGTCAGGCGGAACCGTACTTGCTCTATGTCGTTCGGCGGAACCGTTGGCATAAATGAGGGTCTTCGGCGGTCTATGGCTTAAATTGACGTGACCAATGCCGGGAAGACAAAATGCTCATAAGGTTGGCCGTCCAAGGGGCGGTGGTGAGACAGAAACGTCTATGGCTTAAATTAACATGACGTTGGTCGGATCGTCGTGAATGTGCCCTGAGTGCACGGGGTGTGTGGTCGTGCGTGCCTATGCCTGTGATGAAGTGTCTTTACACTATACTACTTGGTTATTCTAACAAAGTGCAGGGAAAGAGCATTGCCGCCCCGAGTTGGGGGCGGGGTCGTTATAATTTGGTCAGCATGGCTGACCGTTGCTTTTGTTTGCCATCGTGCGGTGGATTGTTGCTTGTAGGTGTTGCGGAGCCGAGCGGTAAATAGCGGGCTAAAGCCCAAGTTGCTGAGTCGGCCCTCGAAGGCCTAGTTTTTGAGTTTTTTCTTGTATTCTCATGTGTGACCGGCCTGCGTGTCGAGGTTTGGAAGACACTTATATTTGATAAAACTATTGTAAGGTCATAAGTCCAGTACTTGTGTATTGTACATTCCTGTTGGTTTGAGTAGTGGACATTCATGCTTGTGGCTGGATTCTTTATTTCTTGCAACTTAATAAATTGCTTCCGCTAGATGCTCTGTGTAGGACGTTGTGATTGGTTTATTGGTTTCAATGAGTAACCCACCGGTCTGTCCGTGGTATATGGAGTCGGGCCCCGGCCAGACCTACTGCTATATGCTATGTGACGGATAGGGGTGTTATAATTTGGTATCGGACTACCGATTTCGGTCAAGCTTAAATGAATTCGTGGACGAATTCACTTTAAGGGGTGGTGAGCACATGTGTGTGCATCATCGTTATAACATGAAAAGAACCCATGAATGTCCACTTAGGAATGAAAATACTCTTGTTTGAGGAACCTGCGTGTTCCTATAATTACTTTTTGCAATGTTATTTTATCGCTTATCGGTGTTTTGCATGATTATAGGTGACCAGGAGTGGTGTTGGGCCGTAAGAACAGCCAGTTTCTGAGGCAAGCAGCGCACCAAATGATGTGTCTGCAACACCTCCTTTAGTTGAGACCATTCGATTGGTAGTGGAGGCTGTGTTTGCGATTATCAGTGTGCAGCCTGCGAGGCAGGTGTAGCAGACTGCTCCTGTTGTGGAGCAAGTACCGCTCTAAGCGGCAGAGCCAAGGAGAGTGAAATAGGTGGTAGTGGAGCCAGTGTTGCCTAAAAGAGCAATGGAGAAGCAACTTAAGCATGTGATGGGTTACAATCCGCCAGTGTTCTCGGGGACGGGAACCCAAACTCAAGCAGAGAATTGGCTCTCTAGAATTAAGAGAGTGCTGACAGCTACTGAGACTGAAGAGTGACAGAAGACCATGATTGCGACATTCTTGCTAGACAGGGATGCAAGGCTATGGTGGGAAGTCTTGGAGCTACACCATCTGAGGGGTAGGCAATTGACGGATGTCTCAATGGAGGAGTTTTAGAGGTTGTTCATGGCTCGATACCTCCCCTCAGCTCAAAGGATTGATTTAGAAAATGAATTCCAGAAGTTGGTTCAAGGAGATAGTACCGTGGACGAGTATCTCCACGAGTTTACTCGTTTAGGACGATACGCAAGTGCTACCTTTGCTGATGAGGAGCGCAAGACGAACTGATTCTATGAAGGCTTTAGAGATGACTTGAGATTGTTACTTTCAGGTCCTATGGCGTAGGGTTTCCTAACCTTGGTCAACGCGGCCCGAACTTTGGAAAAGGACATGAAGAATGTTCAGGTGAAGAAGGACTCCAGTGGTAGGAAATCAGAGTTCAAAGTGCCGACTACTTCGAAGTCTGGATATCGCAGGGTCTACAAGAAGGCTAGGACGTCGGGTTCAGCCCCTTCTTCAGGTGCCTCGGGGGCAACTACCAACCGAACCCCGGATGCTTGTTTTACTTGTGGAAAGATGGGGCATTTTGCCCGTGATTGTTAAAGCGGACGTCCGAAGTCCGATAGGAAGCAAGGAGCAACATATGAAGAAAAGGGCAAGGCGGTGGAGTCAACCGCATCCCACTATGCTCCGACTCGACCGAGAGTCTATAATTTGGGCCAGCAGGAGGTTATTAAACAGGAAGACGTGGTGACAGGTACGGTTTAATTTATAGCAAGTTAGTTTTAAATACTGTTACCTAGTGCTTGTTAGCTTAATACTGTTTGTATAGGCTGTATTCTGATTGGCGATAGTCCGGCACGAGCACTATTCGATACGGGAGCTTCACACTCCATTTTGTACCAAAGTTTCATAATGTGCATCGGAGTCCCTTCTTCGATGGCAAAGGACAAATTAGATGTGTTGCTGCCGATTGGGTGTTCGATGCGCGCGGACAGAGTATGTGCCGTAAAGGTTAATATAAGAAGTCAAGAGTTCGACTTACAAGCATCGTTGCTGCCACTAGTGGAGTTCGACGTTATCTTCGGTATGGAATGGCTTTTAGAGCAGAAGGCTGAAAGTGAGGATAGATACAACTCTAGAGGGGGTGAATAAAGTATTCAAAAATATGAGAATCTACTCAACTCCCTTAGAGTTAATTTGCGGAAAAAGTAAATAGATATATAAAACCCTAGAGCCTAACACAAAGTGAGGTGCACAAGGGAAAGCTAACTATAATTACAGTTTGAGCTTTAGTCCTAACACAGCAACTAGCAATCATAGGTAGTTCTAGTCACAGCCACAATGCAGTAATTAAAATAAGCAACACAGACAACACAAGAAGATTTATAGTTGTTCCCTCTCAATAGGTACATCCACTCTTCTACCACCCTGGTAGGAATCCACTACAGGTTTTTGTTCAGGTGCCCTGCCACCAACTGATCTGATTCAGGTAGATCAAGTAAACCCTTTGAGCTTTTGATCAGGAGCCCAAAATCCAACACAGGTTTTTGCTAAGGTGCCCTGCCACCAAGGTTCACTTTTGAAGGGAGTAATAACCCTTTGTATAGGAGGTTGAGAGAGTTAGAATGTCTTCTCTATTATTAAACAAAATTAGAGAAGCTAGTGGATTGCACTGAGCTATAGAAAGCTCTGAAGGAATCAAAGCTCCCCCTTGCTTAGAAAATATCCAGGAAGAAGTCTTGCTTCAGGGTGCAAGTTCTCTTCAGAACTCTTGACTGAGAAGATCTGTTGTCTTGAGGTTCTTGAAGGAGCAGCTTGAAGAAGACTCTTGATATGGAATGGTTGTTCTTCTTCAACATCTATTCTTTCCTCTTCTTCTACTACTTGAAGCTCTGAGTATGAATGTTCCTGTAAGCAGGATGAACTCAGAATTGAAGAAGAGAACTCTAAAGAGAGTTGTTCTACACTTATTCTTGTTTTTTTTTGAATCTGTGTATCTGTGTATATGTATATCTGTGTATTTTAACTTCTTTCACTAGCTCTTTATATATCAGCCTTTGTAACGGCTTCTATCTTTCTCTTGATTTGAATCTTGTATTCTTCTGAGATCTGAAATCTGGCCTGCAAATAACATAATACAACTAGCCTGTAGAAAGGACATTCTATAAAGAAATAAAGCTTTCTTAGAAGCTGCTTATCCATTCTGCAAGTCCAAAAGGTATTAGAGAAAGTCACATCAAAACAAACTCTTTATAGCCAGAGAAAGACACATGTGTCTAACGGCTATAAAGGACAGCATGGCAGATAAAGCACAAAGATTATTCAACTAATAGGACAAAAGACTTTGTCAGATAGCACTTGATTTATGCATAAAGAATGAGGCAAAGATTGCCTTGATATATAAGCATAAAGTCAATGAAATAATCTAGAATAAAATAAGCCAGATATATAAGAAATAAATCACAGAATAGAAAGAGTAAAAAATCACTAAAAGCAGACAAAAGATAGTAGAACGAGTCACAAAGATCGTCGAACTATAAGAGCAGATCGTCGACCTACAAGATATCTGTCTGGGCAGAAAAAGTCAAGCAAGACTCGACGATCATCGATACTGAGACCATAGATCATTGAACTATCAGAGTTGAACTAACTCGGAGATACTCGATCAGTTGACTGTTGATGGTCGAGCGACGTTCGACCATAGTCGAACTAAAAAACACTTAACCAGAATCCAAATAGATAAACAATAATTTTATACAACTAATAGGATCTAACCTTTGACCATAGAAAATTCTTGGGTCAAGAAACTAATTGAGAGGACTTAACTCAAATCCAAACTATGGTACCAACAATCTCCCCCTATTTGGGTCAAGTCTCTCAAAACAATAAGAAAGCTATAGATAGATATAAAAACAACAATAATCTGTTAGGATCAAAGTGTATCATATCATATCAACTAAGCAGCATTTCATATAAAAAATTCAGAAACAATCATCAAGCATATCAGATTGTTAATACAAATAAATCTATTCATTAGCAGAGTCTGGTTTAGAATTAGAAGAAGTAGGAAGGAAGGAAATTATTCTCTTGGGATCAAGTGCATCCTTCTTTGAAATCTTCAGGTCCTGTTCTCTAATGATCTTTGATTCTCCTGCTCTGGGCAAAACAGCCTTTGGATGCTTTTCCATGTATTTTGAGGCATCAAAAACTTCTGGTCTAACTTGGAATCTGTCTAGTTCTTTCTCTCTAAATTTTGATATTGTTGTTAAACCTGTTATGTCTTTTCCTTCAGCTTTTGCTTTTTTGATTTGAGCTGATCCAACTAATTCAAGAAATCTAGCCATCATGAACTCAGGATTAAGCTCTTGACTTTCATATGCATTCTCATCAGCTGGGTCTAGAGGATTTTCAGTTTTAAACTTGGTAGAAAGATCTAACAGACCTGCAGCTGGTTCTATATTTTTTTGAATAACAAGAGAGGAGGGTGGAGCAAATTCTACAAATTTCTTACTAGACATATCAGAGTATATTACTCTTTTTCCTTTTGAATCCACTTGTTTATTTTGAACTGGCTTTCTGTAGGAAGGAGTTTTGTTCTCCTTAGGATGTGAAACTTTTCTTTTAGGTGAAGGAGGAGGAGAAAATGTGAGTTTCGGGTAAATCATCTCCTTCACTTGCTCCTTAGGTCCAGTTTCTTGTCTTTGCTAGCCTTGATGGTTTCTGCCTTGGTAACCTTGGTTTCCTCTTCTCTAATAGGCCTGAGAAGGATGGAATCTGGCTGGAGGAGCTGAGGGATCAGAAGCTACATTCCCTGAGGCCCCTGCACTAGGAGGAGGAGGACCTCTGGGAGTCCACTTAGGAGCTGGAGTATCATACCTCTTGCTCTTCTTCCTCTTCTTCTACTGGTTCCTAGACAATCCCATCCAGTGCTGAAAGTCCTTGGACTTAGGTTCAATCCCTTTCAAGATGTAGTAAGGGATGTCATTATCTGGGTTAGAAAGAGGTGGAGCTGGAGCCTTCCTTTTCTTTTGAGCAATCTTTCTTTTCTTTGATCCTTCTGAATCCTCTGAATATTCCTCATCATCAGAATGTGATGACTGAGGTTGATTATATGGATTAATGACATCTTGATAAGCTTTTTCTTTGGCTTTCAAAGTAGCCTTTTCTTTTTCCTCTTCTAAGACATCCTGTGCCAATAGAGAATCCAGGTCTAGTCCTGGAGTATCATCCCAAACGGTTAATTTTTCTTCTAAATCATCTGTAACTGTCTTGGAGACCAGTTTTTCTGCAACATTTTCTTGAGCAGCTTCTTGAACATTTTGAACTTGATCTGTAGCCAAAGGGACACAAAAGTTTGCTAAATGGTATAGAATCATCCCCTCAAGGTATTCACTAGATAACATATCAGTCATTAGGTCAGTGAATTGAGAAATGGTCATACCTGCAGAATCCTCTAACTCCCATAAATCATCTAGGTAGGAGGTAACAACTCCTTCTAGGTACTTGGCAACAGCAGGAGTAGATATCTCTTCAAGACAAACTCTAAAAGTAAATACAGCTTCAGCTATAACTTCAGCATTCCTCTGTTCTGAATCTTGAACTTCTGGAACTATAGCTATATCTGGAATGACCAGAGGGAGTCCTGAGACATCTTCATGGAACATCTCCCCCTGCCTGACTTCAGTGGCTACTGAACTCAGGCCCCTAAGTGAGAGGGCTCTGCAAAAGTTGAGAGGGATGCAATGGAGGATGTAAGAGATGAAATGGAAGAAACAAGAGGGGCAATTGTTGCTTCAATCATTGATTGGATTGAAGGAGTAATTAGCTCCATGATGCTTGCAATGAATGCTGGTGAGATTTCAAAAGATGTAGATGCAGATGTAGTGTGAACTGGTGATGGAGATGCGGATACATGATGATCAATGTTGAGATTTGAAATCCCAGTAAGGTGTGAGGGAGTTGGAGATGCTGGTGGTGATACATGGAGAATAACAGTGGATGAAGATGGTACTGCAATAGAAGTGGATGGCTGTTGGGTATTGTATCCACAATGCACCTGATTTGAAGAAGCCCCTGAACAAGCTAAGGTAAATAGACAATGTATTTGATGAAATATTTCTAGTTATGCTTGCAGTTATTCCATGCTAAGTACACACCAATGTCAGGGTGCAGTGGGTCAATATACACGGGTCTGTGCAACGTAATCCCTCGTTGAGCAGATCAGTGTGTTGGCCTACATGTACTCTCTCTATTGGGGTGTACTTAAGTTCAAGTACAGGGCTATGATAAAGCAAGAGCAGACAAGAAGCAAGGATGGGCCAAAGACCAGCTCATGGGTGGAAAGACGAGAATTCGTCTAAGTATAATTCGTCAAGAATCACTAAGTGATTCTCGCCGATTCGTCGAGAATCACTAGTGATTCTCGACGAGTCGACGAGAATCACTAGTTGATTCTTGCCGGGTTGGGTCGGCTGTCTCGACGCAGTTAGAAAAATCATCTAAGGCAGAATCGTCGAGAATCACCAAGTGATTCTCGCCGATTCGTCGAGAATGACTTTGCATTCTCGACGAGTCGGCGAGAATCCAAGGTGATTCCCACTGATTCTCCCCGGCCTCTATAACCTGTGCAGCCTGAATTCTCTAAGTAGAATTCGGCGAGAATCGTAAGTGATTCTCGCCGATTCGTCGAGAATCACTCACGATTCTCGCCGAATTTGACTTAGGTATTTTTCCAACTCTGTCTGGACCGGTCCACGTTGTCTACGGGATTTTGAACCGGACTTCGGTCTTATTGCTGGTGGGGCCCACAACGGTCATCTCTTGACCTAGTGTATAAATACTCTGGTATTTGTGTACAGTAAAAAGAAGACACAGACGATATACGAAAAAAAGCGGCCGACGAAACCCTAAACTCGTGAACTTGCTCCGCCTCCGTCGCCGCAGCCGATCACCGAAGTCGATCTCGATCTCCTCTAGATCCTCGGTGATAGAAGCCAAGTCCTGCACAGCGTCTCACGTGTCTATCCAGAGATCTTTTGCCTCTTGATTTGAGATAGGGAAATCTTTCCCCGTCCGAATCGATCGAGACGATCGATCCTCGTGTGACCGTTGGTAGACCTTGCCGACTTCGCTAAGAAGATTGGATCTCGAGTGCTTTGCTGCTGTGTTCAGTTGCCGCCGCCAACACCAAGAGCCCTGCCGCCGCTCGACGCCGCCGCCGGTCTCGGGGAGATCCTCTCCAAGTGAGATCTAGGTTGTGGACTATTCGTGACTTCAAGAACACGTCTTTGAACGAAGAGGGACACCTTATTCTCCATACGTTGTTTGTATCTCTTACAAGCTATTTTCATTTCTTTGTAAAGGACCGTTTGGTCTCTAGTTGTAGGGTTGGGTGCAACCCGTGTTGTGGGAGTGTTGACTCCTACGTGTGGAAGGGTTCCTTCCGTTAGTGCTAGGATTGGATTTCAATCTTGTTGGTGAAGTGACCGAGTCGTCCCTGGTTGGGAGATAGGTCGAAGGGGGAAAGTGGACGTACCCAAATCGGGGAACCACTATAAATTGCTTGTGTACTTATTGTGCTGTGTTGTTTTGTTTTCTTGTGCAGGTAAAATTTTAGTTCCGCAAATACGCTGCAAAGACACCTATCCCCCCCCATAGGTGTAAGTAGTTGACACTAGGTGGAATTTCAAGTGGTATCAGAGGGAGGTTACTCATCAAAAAGGTTCACACCTTGAGTAGAATCCTGCCACCAGTGTCAAGAAGAAGACCGATATCTTCCATGGACGGACTCAAGCACTCCGGCAAGATCCCAGTATGCACCAGACTGAACTTTCCTATCTGGAAGGAAAGAATCAGATTGTACATGGAAGCAGTCGACCCCCGGCTCTTAATGATAGTGGAGGAAGGACCTTACATTCCCACTAAGGCCTCCACCATTGATCCTACCAAGAAAGTACCCAAGAAACTTTCAGAATGGACAAGGACGAAATGGTGCTGTTTGGACTCGACAAGAAAGCTCAGAACATCCTGGTAAGCGCAGTTGACGACTCCATGATGCAGAACTTCAGCAATTGCAGGACAGCCAAGGATCTATGGAGCTGTCTGATTGTCCTAATGGAGGGCACAGATGAAGTGAGGGACGATCGGAGATCCCTCCTCAATCAGAAATATGAGGCCTTCAGACAAGGGCCAAAGGAGGAGATCGGAGTTACCTTCGAAAACTTCCTCAAGATCGTCAATGCACTCAAAGGATATGGAAGAGTGTTCACTGACGGTGAACTCAATGATAAGTTCCTTAGGTCCCTCACTAAGGAATGGGACACAAAGATCTGCGCCATCCGCTAGTTTGGCAGACTTGCGGAAACTGATCCACAGATTCTATTCGGGAAGCTCATGTCCTATGAGCTTCAGTTGAACACAAGGAAGGTTGAAGAGGAAGCAGAGAAAGCCGCGGCCAAAGAAAAGACGGTGGCCCTGAAAGCCATTCAATCCAGAAAGGGCAAGGGTACCACTTCTTCCCGTGCGTGGAAGAGGGATGAAGAGGAAGACTCTGAGCCAAGCTCCTCCGACTCAGAATTGTCTGAGGAAGACTTATCCCTCATCACAAGGGAGTTCAAGAAGTTCCTCAAGCTGAGGAATCAGAGAAAGAGAAATGGCTCCTCGTCAAGGGATCAGAAGAAGAACTATTCTTCCGACAGGTATGTTTCCAAACCGAACAAACATCGCACATCTGACATTATTTGCTTTGGTTGCAACAAGCCAGGACACGTCGTGGCCGACTGCCATCAAGGCAAGAGGGAAAAGGGAAAGGGAGAGGAGCACCGGTCCTTAAAAGACAAGAAGAAGGAGAGGAGCTACATCGCGAAGAAGCCAAAGACGCTGAGTGAATCTGACACATCAGATACCAGCGATGACGAGGAAGCGTACTTTGGGCTAATGGGTCACTGTGACTCGGAAGGAGATTGCCCCCCATTTACGGGGAAGGTAAAAGCTCGCACCCCTCTCTCCGACTCTGACTCTGATCCTGAGTCTCAGGATGATGACCCTGAGGATAGCGCTTCTGCCCGTGAAGCTGAGCTCCTCGATAAGTATGAGCTTCTGCTCAATACTTTCCCGGAGTGTCGAAAGAGACTGAAGGCTGAGAAGAAGGAAGTAAAATTCCTTAAAGGTGAGAGTGTTTCCCTGAGGGAAGAGATCACCAATTTGATCTCCCTCTGATAGGAGCACTTGGACCTGACTTCAAAGCATTCAGACTCTCTCAAGCTCCTTGATCTTAAGCAGGAGGAAGTCGACAAGTTGGAAGAACTACTTGCGGCAGAAAGGAAGATCGTCAAGAGCTTCTCTATGCCAAAAACTATTCTTCCATTAGTTGATACCTTCTCTGCTCAAGCCAAAGGAGCTGGCTTGGGGCACGTAGGGGTATCTAGCTCCTCATCCAGGAGAAACAGGAACAGGAGAAAGAATAAGGCTGCCAAGAAAGCCTCTGCTGATGAGAAAGGAAAGGCCCCACTTAGCCCTGTTGAGTTCAGAAAGCCTAGCTTTCCCTGTAACCAACATGACTTTGAGTCAACATATGGGCATCACTTCAGGCCCTCGGTTGCAAAGCCGAAGAGCCGATATGATGGGTGGACCTTTCCCCGTAACTTCAGTGAGAGTGTCTTCAAGGCACCTTATGAGGAAATCCACTTGGGAAATTATGGTCACTTCTCTAGCGGCCATAATAGGAAGCAGGCACCTAAGGCTAAGCATGTTACACTGAAAAGCCAAGAGGTGAAGAAGTCATGTGACTGTGGTCATCATGTTGCCTCCACCTCCAGGTCTTCGGCCCCAGCTGAACCCTACGTTTCTAGGGTGAAGCGGGCGCCCAAGAGGAAGTATAACAGGTTTGACTGCTGGTGCTGTGGCAAAATTGGTCACTTTGTCGTGGATTGTTGGTTTAATCCAAGGTATAACGAGACTCCTTATGTTAGAAATGCGAGGCCGACCACTCGTAGAGTTAACCAATCGAGGGGGAGTATGCTAACAAGGAATCTAGGACCCAAGTTCGATTGGGTTCCTAAGGCAAATTAATTCTGTTTTGCAGGGATGTCCAAAGGCCAACAAAACTCCTATTTGGTATTTGGACAGTGGATGCTCCCGTCACATGACCGGGACAAGAAGCCTGCTGAGGGAGTACTCTTCAATCGAGGATGGACCCAAAGTCATATTTGGGGGATCTGATCGGGGAGTCACCAGAGGTTACGGTACGATTTCCAACGGTATACTCTCTATCACTAACGTAGCTTATGTTGAAGGGTTAAATCTGAAGGATTTCTCGAGCTATGGTGGGGCGAAAATTAAAAAAAAAATTCGCCGCCTCCAATCGAAGCACGGGATCGGATATCCAATGTAAGTGCACAACTAGATAAACAAATCAGAACCTAACTCATCACATCTAAACGTTGCAAGGAGGTAGATATGTACCTCTAGAGAAACAGAGTCTCTAGGCGGAAGAGGTAACTTGACGAAGAGATTGATAGCAATTCAACCGCAACAATGATGCCGGAAAAATTGCCTCTTGGTTCACCTTGAACCCGAACAGTGGCCCAAATCCATTGATAGAAGAAGAGGGCACACGCTTAGAACAACTCTGTCAGGAGCACAGTGGACTCCAAGTGGTCGGCGTTGAGAAGAGCAAAATAAGAAAACCTCTAGGCCGGCTAGAAGAAAAGATCTCCAAGGCAAAACTCTTGCCCTAGCCGATTCACTCAAGTCGAGCGCAATCTGGAAAAACACAAACTGCTGGAGATCGACGATTGAGTGACGAGGTCGCCGGCCAGAAAACACTGGGAAGATGGGCAAGCCTGGACGGGAGACCGGTGATCGACGATCGTGAGACGGGAGATCGGAGATCGACTGTCGAGCGACCGGAGATAGGAGATCAACTATCAAGCGACGGGAGATCGACTATCGAGCGCCGTCAAGGTCCTTCGAAAACCTAGCCGAAACCTTCTCCGCCTCTTTCTCCTTTTCCCGTGCCAAAAAGAACCCCATTGCCCTAACCGATTCACTCAGCCATTTATATATTTATATATACAAAATATATATATAACTTAATATATAAGAATTATATGAATGAATCAAATCCCATGAGTGTAAACAATACATATATACACACACACACATATATATATACATATATATATATATTATTTCCAGATCAGGCCCGATAAGAATGGGGTTATATAAACTCCAATTACAATGCTCCTCTATAAAATAATTACGACGACTTGCCTCGTCATAATTCTCTTTTAATAAACGCACCGAAACACTTGTCTAAGCAAGGCGCATCACCATATTATCTACCTTAGTCTAATACGGTGAAAAAGGGGCTGTTCCCGTTCATTTGGTGTAACCTTACAGAGGAAAATATGTTGTCATGGCGATAATACAACAATTTATATTATCGACTATAAGAGGCTTTATCAAGGCATTGTAGTCGCCAAAACAACATGTTACAAGAGGTAACTGAAACTATATGGCCAGTGTCTATCTTTGTCACATGATATCATAAATATTGCGCGAAATTGGACCGTGTCATTCTCGCACTATATTTGTCTTTCTTGGTCTCACAAGCAAGTGTGTCTTTATAACTACATTAGTTATAATGCATGCTATACAAACTAGCTTTGCCAAGGGGCCCGACTATACCATAACCCAAACAATTTTGGGGACAAACGATATTTCGATACATATAACCCTCACGCGCAAGTGTGAACAGCGAATCATAGTATTTACAACCATCAGAACATAGTCTTCAACTATAATCACATTGCTCACCCCGACGCGCTCAATTTACATATCTCATATCTATACTACACTAGACACATTGTAAGCACTAATGACACTTAACACATACCACTTAATGTTACAATATATGATAGGCCAACCTCAATATGTATGAAACCATACACATACATACTCATGTGATTAAGCGATAACTATTATCAACATTTGTAGAACTACAATATACTTTAATTCACACGACAATCCAATGTGGCGGTCAATGTCCCTCTTTGACTACCAGGATCGAGAGCATATAAAACTAAGATTACATGATGGAACTCAAGTGTTCTACAGTTCAAGACCAAGGGCATCTTCCTGAGCTATCATGAAACATCATCATATGATCTAGGGACAGAATGAGTTTAAACATTCATCAAAACATGTATCTAAATTAAACTAAAGACAACTTTCAAAACACAAATCCTTCAATCTCCCACTTGTTTTTAAAGTTTCTAATAAAAGAAATACAAAACATAGGAATCCCCGTCAATTAAACATCAAGCCATTCTCCACGTTCTTGCAACCCCATGGACTCGAAGTGAACTTCTCCTTTGGCTTGAGACAGAGGCTTGGTGAAGGGATCAGCTGTGTTGCTATTTGTGTCAATCCATAAAAGTGCAATCTTTCCTTCTTCAATGAAGTCGCGAGTAACAAAATACTTCCGATCCATGTATTTTGTCTTGTGATGTGATTTCGGCTCCTTGATTTGTGAAATAGAAGCACTATTATCACAAAACAATTTCAAGGGCCCTTCACTAGATATCACGACTCCCAATTCCTCAAGGAATTTCTTTATCCAGACTGCCTCTTTGCTTGCCTCTGCGGCCGCCATGACTTCCGCTGCAGTGGTTGAATCAGCAGTAGTGGACTGCTTCCAACTACGCCAACTCACAGCTCCACCATTCAGAAGAAAAACGAACCCAGATTTAGATCTTCTATCGTCCGGATCTGTCATAAAGCTAGCATCCGTGTAACCTTCTACATGGAGCTCTTTATGTCCACCAAATACAAGAAACTTATTCTTGGTCCTTTTAAGGTACCTAAGAATATTCTTGACCGCCGTCCAATGAATTGGACCAGGTGAAGCTTGATATCGACTCGTCATGCTGAGAGCATATGCGACATCAGGTCTCGTACAGATCATGGCATACATGATGGAACCTATGGCAGAAGCATAGGGCACATTCATCATGTAGTCAATGTCTTTATGTGATGAGGCACATTGAGACTTGCCTAGCTGAGTAGACGCCTTCATTAGCACATTTCCTTTCTTAGAGTTTTCCATATGGAACCTTTCTAAGACTTTGTCAATGTAGATACTTTGTCTTAGGCCAATAAGTCTACGTGATCTGTCTCTATATATCTTTATCCCTAATATATATTGGGCTTCACCCATGTCCTTCATTGAAAAGATTGTTTTCAATGAGTTTCTTACTTGTTCCATTAATGACAAGTTGTTGCCCATTAGGAGAATATCGTCAACATATAAGATCAAAAATATAACGCTGCTGCCACTAACTTTCTTGTATACACAAGGCTCTTCCTTGCTTTGAACGAACTCAAGGGTTTTAACTTCTTCATCAAAGCGTTTGTTCCAACTCCTTGATGCTTGCTTCAACCCATAAATGGCTCTTTGAAGCTTGCATACTTTGCCGTTATGGTGAGAATCTTCAAAACCTTGAGGTTGCTTCATGAATACATCCTCATCTAGCTTTCCATTTAGGAAGGCCGTTTTGACATCCAATTGCCAGATTTCATAATCATGAAATGCGGCAATCGCCAACATGATCCGAATAATCTTAAACATCACAACGGGCGAGAAGGTTTCATCATAATCAATCCCTTGGATTTGACTAAAACCTTTCGCTACAAGTCTTGCCTTGTAGGTTGTCATGTTTCCATTCAGGTCCATCTTCCTCTTAAAAATCCATTTACAGGGGATGTATTTCTTTCCATCAGGAAGGTCAACCAAGTTCCATACTTGGTTGTCATACATGGACTGCATCTCTGACTTCATGGCTTCAAGCCATGCTACGGAATCATTTCTTTCCATTGCTTCTTCATAGGTCAATGGGTCTTCTGTGTCTAGAATGAACACCTCATGAAGACCCATGTAAATGTCAGGCCTTTTCTTATCCCTGATTGACCTTCTAAGCTCCTTTGGTTTGTCTAGCTCAATCTGAGATTCTTGAATTTCCTCCACTATTTCTGGTGGAGTCAATCCATGCTCAACACGAGTAAGACTAACAGGTGGTGGTAAAGCAAGAGTATCCTCCGTAATCATTTGCGGAGGTGGAATACTCATGCTCCCACTGACTAAAGGAACTTCTTGTGACTCTTGGTGACCATTTTGAACATCAACGCTCATCTCATGATCACTCTCTTGTAGGTTTTCTTGAGTTTCCTCAAGTGTCACCCTACGGTCACCGCTTTTGATTCTTTCAAGAAACTCTTTCTCTAAGAATGTAGCACCCTTCTTAACAAATATAGTATTTGTTGACTTGTGCCAAAAGCTATACCTTTTTGTTTCTCTTGGGTATCCAATAAAGAAACACTTATCAGCTTTGGGGCCTAGTTTGGATGATTGCATACGTTTGACATATGCCTCACAGCCCCAGATCTTGAAGAAAGAAGTGATGGGTGGTTTCTCAAACCATATCTCATGAGGAGATTTCTCTACGGCTTTAGTTGGAACGAAGTTTAAAGTGTAAGCTTCCGTTAAAAGTGCATGGCCCCAAAAATATAAAGGTAGATCGGATTGACACATCATGGGTCTAACCATGTCCAGCAGAGTCCGGTTTCTCCTTTCGGAGACACCATTCCACTGTGGTGTCCCAGGAGGAGTTAGTTGTGGTACAATACCACACTCCTTTAGGTAAGTATTGAACTCATTGCTCAAATACTCACCTCCATGATCTGATCTCAGAACTTTGATTCTCTTATCCAGTTGGTTTTCCACTTCATTTTTATATTCCTTGAACTTGGTAAGGGAATCACTCTTATGCTTGATTAGATAAACATAGCCATATCGACTATAATCATCCGTAAAAGTGATGAAGTACCTAAAACCATCTCTTGCACACACACTCATTGGACCACATACATCAGAGTGTATCAGTTCCAATAAGTTGTTTGCTCTTGCACCCTTCTTTTTAAAAGGTGTCTTGGTCATTTTGCCAGTTAGGCATGACTCGCATGTCCCAATTGCATCAGGATCAAAAGAGCCTAAAAGATTAGCCTGATGTAATTTCCTTATGCGTTTTTCATTAATATGACCAAGACGATGGTGCCATAAGAGAGTCTCATTCAAGTGAGATATTTTGAGTCGTTTGTTATTAATATTTAAAACTTGTTTATCATCAACAATGTTAAGCAAATACAATCCATTCAAAATGAAAGCACTTGCATAAAATAAGCCATCCTTCTCAATCCTCATTTGGGAGTTCCCAATGACAAAACTAAAACCTTCTGCATCCAAACATGATAAGAAATAATGTTTCTTAAAATAGAAGGGACATGATAAACATTAAATAAAGTTAGACATAAACCACTAGGTAAGGGGAGTTCCAAAGTGCCCACCGCAACTGCAGAAATACTAGCACCGTTTCCCACCTTCAGCACCACCTCTCCTTTGGGGAGAGATCTCCTATCCCTTAGTTACTGCACATTTGAGATTAAGTGAGCACATGATCCGGTATCAAGTACCCAATCAAGGATAGTAGTGGTTAAATTCAAACTCAACTCAATAACAAAAATACCTTTAGGACGCTTCCTCTCGATTTTGCCTTCATCCAAGTCTCTCTTGTACTTGGGGCAGTTCATCTTGAAATGTCCCTTCTCATGACAATGGAAGCATTCAGTGAGAGAGTTAGAAGAATTCTTCACTTTGCCTCCCTTGGAGGTACTATCCTGAGTACCTCCCTTTTTGCCCTTGAGATGAAAATTTCCTTTCGAGGTCTGGCCTTTGGACTTAACCTTGTTTTTGACTATCTTCTTGCTATCAGACGCCACAGCTAAGACAACATTTCCCTTTGTCTTGCCCATGTCAACCTTAGCTGTTTTGAGTGCGTTATGGAGTTCATTTATGGTCATCTGTTTCTCACGCATATGATAATGCATGATGAAATCCTTAAACGAGTAAGGCAGTGACCCCAAAATGATATCTTCCGCAATGTCTTCAGGAATAGGTGACTTCAGTTTCTCCAATTTCTCCAAATAGCCTTGCACCTTAAGGAAGTGCACTGAGACAGACTCACCCTCCATCATCTTGCACCTTGTGAGTGCGATGGTGGTCTTATAGCGCTCTTTACGAGCACTATCGGTGAACATTTTCTCCAATTGTGCTACAATTTCCTTTGCAGGAGTATCGAGAAATTTCCTTTGCAGCTGATCGCCTATGCTGGCCAGGATCAGAGTCTGCACGACACGTTGACTGTCATCCCATCTCTTCTGTTCCTCTTTCTCAGCATCAGTTGGCTTGCCAATCTCCTTCTCTACTGGGCAGTTACCCTCCAGTATAGGTAAGAGATTCTCCAAGCGCAACACGATGTTAAGCTTAAGTATCCAGTCAGAGTAGTTTGACCCGTCGTTAGCAAGCGGGCTTTTATCTATCATGGAACGTAGAAAATTTGGCAATGTAGACATAGCTCTATATAAAAAAAGTAAAGATCATGTTCAGAAAAATTCCTCCTTTTTGAAAAAATGGATCAGAGAGATCCAAAAAAAAAATATGCTTTAAAATAGTGAATCAAGATCCTTTTAGCCTAATGGACTCATCCACAAGATTATCAGGTAGGTACCAATCACCAATCATAACCTTTTAAGTCAACCTTAAACACTTATGATTCTTGATAGTAATATACAAACAACTATTTTAAGAACATAACACCTTCCCAAAGGACCAAGCCTAGATCTTGGTGATTTGATTAAGAAAACTCATCATGTAAGAAAACTCATGCGAGTGACATTCCAACAAAATCAACAAGAAGTGCCTCACACAACTTACTCACTTGTGGCCTAATATCGACTCGCATAAGTGCCACCATGTCTAGTGATTGAAATCACACTCATGTTCATCCAATATCACTAGCTTAGATGGGCACGATGAGGAGGAAAGACATTCTTAAATTTTTCTTCTCACATTCCCAAAAAAAATTGAGGATATAGAAAATACCTAACTCACGGCATTCTAAAAAAAATATTACATCCATTCCAAACCAAATACATTCCAGAGTTGTAATAAAAACAAACAAGGAACTGCCAGCCAGGATCCTAATAATGAATGGACTATGTACACAACCCAAAGTGTTTCACCTAGATTATTTTAAATCCAAAAAAAATAATCTCCTCATAATCCATTCAAGGGCGGATTATGCAAACTTGAAATAAGGTTGTGACATAGCAATTCAAAACAATAGGAAAAGCTAACTAGCAAAAGGGGCACAAAAGCAATGGATATCAAACCTGCCTCTGATACCACTGAAGGATTTCTCGAGCTATGGTGGGGCGAAAATTAAAAAAAAAATTCGCCGCCTCCAATCGAAGCACGGGATCGGATATCCAATGTAAGTGCACAACTAGATAAACAAATCAGAACCTAACTCATCACATCTAAACGCTGCAAGGAGGTAGATATGTACCTCTAGAGAAACAGAGTCTCTAGGCGGAAGAGGTAACTTGACGAAGAGATTGATAGCAATTCAACCGCAACAATGATGCCGGAAAAATTTCCTCTTGGTTCACCTTGAACCCGAACAGCGGCCCAAATCCGTTGATAGAAGAAGAGGGCACACGCTTAGAACAACTCTATCAGGAGCACAGTGGACTCCAAGTGGTCGGCGTTGAGAAGAGCAAAATAAGAAAACCTCTAGGCCGGCTAGAAGAAAAGATCTCCAAGGCAAAACTCTTGCCCTAGCCGATTCACTCAAGTCGAGCGCAATCTGGAAAAACACGAACTGCCGGAGATCGACGATTGAGTGATGAGGTCGCCGGCCAGAAAACACTGGGAAGATGGGCAAGCCTGGACGGGAGACCAGTGATCGACGATCGTGAGACGGGAGATCGGAGATCGACTGTCGAGCGACCGGAGATAGGAGATCAACTATCAAGCGACGGGAGATCGACTATCGAGCGCCGTCAAGGTCCTTCAAAAACCTAGCCGAAACCTTCTCCGCCTCTTTCTCCTTTTCCCGTGCCAAAAAGAACCCCATTGCCCTAACCAATTCACTCAGCCATTTATATATTTATATATACAAAATATATATATAACTTAATATATAAGAATTATATGAATGAATCAAATCCCATGAGTGTAAACAATACATATATACACACACACACATATATATATATATATATATATATATATATTATTTCCAGATCAGGCCCGATAAGAATGGGGTTATATAAACTCCAATTACAATGCTCCTCTATAAAACAATTACAACGACTTGCCTCGTCATAATTCTCTTTTAAAAAACGCACCGAAACACTTGTCTAAGCAAGGCGCATCACCATATTATCTACCTTAGTCTAATACGGTGAAAAAGGGGCTGTTCCCGTTCATTTGGTGTAACCTCACAGAGGAAAACATGTTGTCATGGCGATAATACAACAATTTATATTATCGACTATAAGAGGCTTTATCAAGGCATTGTAGTCGCCAAAACAACATGTTACAAGAGGTAACTGAAACTATATGGCCAGTGTCTATCTTTGTCACATGATATCATAAATATTGCGCGAAATTGGACCGTGTCATTCTCGCACTATATTTGTCTTTCTTGGTCTCACAAGCAAGTGTGTCTTTATAACTACATTAGTTATAATGCATGCTATACAAACTAGCTTTGCCAAGGGGCCCGACTATACCATAACCCAAACAAGTTTGGGGACAAACGATATTTCGATACATATAACCCTCACGCGCAAGTGTGAACAGCGAATCATAGTATTTACAACCATCAGAACATAGTCTTCAACTATAATCACATTGCTCACCCCGACGCGCTTAATTTACATATCTCATATCTATACTACACTAGACACATTGTAAGCACTAATGACACTTAACACATACCACTTAATGTTACAATATATGATAGGCCAACCTCAATATGTATGAAACCATACACATACATACTCATGTGATTAAGCGATAACTATTATCAACATTTGTAGAACTACAATATACTTTAATTCACACGACAATCCAATGTGGAGGTCAATGTCCCTCTTTGACTACCAGGATCGAGAGCATATAAAACTAAGATTACATGATGGAACTCAAGTGTTCTACAGTTCAAGACCAAGGGCATCTTCCTGAGCTATCATGAAACATCATCATATGATCTAGGGACAGAATGAGTTTAAACATTCATCAAAACATGAATCTAAATTAAACTAAAGACAACTTTCAAAACACAAATCCTTCAAAATCATAACCTGATCAGCGTAAGCCAGTTATGTGATAAAGGGTATGACGTTAAGTTCTGCAAGGATAAATGCCTGATAATATCATGTGACTCTTCGGAGACCGTATTAACATGCATTAGGAGCAGAAATATTTTCTGTTTAGACTTTCTTAGTTTAGATTCTTCTACCCCAGTATGCCTCGTTGCTAAAGGCAGTGCATCTCTTTGTGAACAATGGCACAAGAGATTGGCACACATTAATAACAAGACAATTAATATGTTGTTTTCCAAAAACTTAGTAAGGGATGCTCCCATTATTAAGAGCATCAAAGATAGTCCATGTCCTGCATGTTAGATCGGCAAGCAGACTCGGGCTACCTTTAAGGGCATCTCAGACAAAGATTCCTCCAGATGTCTATATCTTCTGCACATGGACTTGTTTGGTCCAATGCAAGTTCATAGCTTAGGAGGGAAGTCGTATACGCTAGTGATTGTAGATGATCACTCTCGGTTTACGTGGGTGTTCTTTTTAAAACGCAAGTCTGATACGTTTGACATCTTCACCAGTTTTGTCAAGCAGATACAAAACGAACTTAACTGCTCAGTGGTCAAAATCAGAAGTGACCACGGAACAGAGTTTGAGTCTGGGGCTATGACAGAGTTCTGTGAAGAGCTTGGTATCTTTCATGAGTTCTCCTCCCCTCGCACTCCTCAACAGAATGGAGTGGCGGAGAGGAGGAATAGAACACTCATTGGAGCATGCACGACAATGTTGAATGACGCTTCTCTCCCAGAATACTTCTGGGCCGAGGCGGTCAATACGACCTGTCATGTATAAAACCGGGCATTGATCAACAAGAGCCATCGTAAGACTCCTTATGAGCAACTGAAAGGCAAGAAACCAACCATGTCCTATCTGAGGATTTTTGGCTGCAAATGTTATGTACTGAATAATGGGAAGTACCCGCGTACTAAGTTTGGTGAAAAATGCTTCGAAGGCATATTCATGGGCTATAGTAGCCACAACCGGGCTTATATAGTTTTTAACAAGAAAACCCTAGTGGTAGAGGAATCAATAAATATTGTATTTGATGAAGGAAGCTTGCTTAACTGCAAGACTTCTAGTTGTCTTCCTGAAGCTGCAGGTGCCAGACTCGAAAAGCTACAACTGGATGATCCCGAGAAAGATGCAACTCCAAAGTATGTCAAGGTCTCCACATCAACGCCGATCGAAGAAGTTGAAGCTCAAAATGAGGCAAATCCTTTAGAAGGGGGAGATGCCCAAGAAATAGTTGAAGCTCCTGATGCAAGAATTTTAGAGCTCAGACACGTGAGGGATCATCCCAGAAATCAAATCATTGGAGATCCCCGAGACGGTGTCAGAACTCGCCGAGGTACTCTTAACGAGATCTTGCATCTTAGCTTTCTGTCGCAGGTGGAGCCAAAGAAGTTCGACGAAGTGAACAAAGATGCATCGTGGATTTTGGCCATGCAAGAGGAGCTGCATCAATTCGAAAGATGCGAAGTCTGGACGCTGGTTCCCAGACCAAAGACGCAAAATGTGATTGGCACCAAGTGGATCTTCAGAAACAAGTTGGATGAACATGGAGTCATCATCAAGAACAAAGCCAGACTGGTGGCTCAAGGATACAGACAGGAGGAGGGGATTGACTTTGACCAGACGTTTGCACCAGTTGCACGGCTCAAGGCAATCCGGCTATTCCTAGCCTATGCCTCTCACAAAGGATTCACTGTCTATCAGATGGACGTGAAATCGGCCTTCTTGAATAGAGATTTGAAAGAGGAAGTATACGTTGCTCAACCTCCAGGTTTTGTCAATCCTACTTATCCTAATCATGTATATTTTCTTAATAAAGCGCTATATGGCCTAAAACAAGCTCCTCGAGCTTGGTATGAGACATTGTCTAGTTTTCTTCTTGAGAACAAGTTCTCTAGAGGAAAAATAGATAAGACATTGTTTCTCAGGGAAGTCAAAGACAAGATTTTGCTGGTGCAAATCTATGTTGATGACATTATATTCGGCTCAACGGACAACAATCTTTGCAAAAAGTTTTCCAAACTTATGCAAGGAAAGTTTGAAATGAGCAGTATGGGAGAGCTGAAGTATTTCTTGGGACTTCAAGTGAAACAGTCTGAGGAAGGAATCTTCATTTCTCAGACGAAGTTCACAAATGAACTCCTCAAGAAATTCGGAATGGAGAATGCAACCTCTATGAGGACTCCAATGGGATCCACCATGTCTTTGGATAAGGATGAGAAAGGGAAACCTTTTGATGAAACCAAATACAGAAGCATCATTGGATCCCTGCTCTATCTTACTGCGAGTAGACCGAATATCATGTTCTCCACATGTGTTTGTGCCAGATATCAGGTGAACACTAAGGAATCTCATTATGTCGCTGCAAAGAGAATTCTCAGATACCTTAAAGGTACCCCTAATCTTGGCTTATGGTACCCGAGAAGAAATGATGTCGAGCTAATAGGGTTTTCAGATGTTGATTTTGCAGGGAGTAGGGATGACAGGAAAAGCACCTCCGGGACGTGTCAATTCCTCGGAAGAAGGCTTATTTCATGGAACAGCAAGAAGCAGAATTGTGTAGCGACCTCCACTGCAGAGTCTGAGTACATCTCGGCTGGCAGCTGTTGCGCACAACTCCTATGGATAAGAAACCAGTTAGCCGACTATGACCTCCAGTTCAAGGAAGTACTGATGTACTGCGACTCCTCCAGTGCAATTGCTATTGCCAACAATCCGGTATCGCACAGCAGAACGAAGCATATTGAAGTGCGTTACCATTTTATTCGGGAGCACGTGGAGAACAAGGACATCTCTCTCTGCTATGTTCCCACTGACAAACAAATTGCAGACATCTTCACAAAGCCTTTGGACGAGGCCAAGTTCAGTCTTTTCAAAACTGAATTGGGGATGCTAAACCATGAGGAATGAAGACCACAGAAGCTCATGGCTCGTGCATCTAGGGGGAGCATCTGTCAGGCACTCAAGTGCAAGCATAGGTGCAAGAACTGAGGGGGAGCATGGGGTCATATGCACCAGACCCCGATTTGTAGAAGCCGAAAAGGGGGAGATTACCCTCTCGGCTAAGGTTAAGGTGGCTCCAAGTTTTGTTCTCAAGTAATTGGTAATGAATATCTCTCTCAACTCAATTTTAAGTTTATGAGTTTCATTCCTATATGCTCGATTCACCTTAGCTTGTAGGGTTTAGGCTTCTTCAAATAGGGGGAGATTGTTGGGTATTGTATCCACAATGCACCTGATTTGAAGAAGCCCCTGAACAAGCTAAGGTAAATAGACAATGTATTTGATGAAATATTTCTAGTTGTGCTTGCAGTTATTCCATGCTAAGTACACACCAATGTCAGGGTGCAGTGGGTCAATATACACGGGTCTGTGCAACGTAATCCCTCGTTGAGTAGATCAGTGTGTTGGCCTACGTATACTCTCTCTATTGGGGTGTACTTAAGTTCAAGTATAGGGCTATGATAAAGCAAGAGCAGACAAGAAGCAAGGATGGGCCAAAGACCAGCTCATGGGTGGAAAGACGAGAATTCGTCTAAGTATAATTCGTCGAGAATCACTAAGTGATTCTCGCCGATTCGTCAAGAATCACTAGTGATTCTCGACGAGTCGACGAGAATCACTAGTTGATTCTTGCCGGGTTGGGCCGGCTGTCTCGACGCAGTCAGAAAAATCATCTAAGGCAGAATCGTCGAGAATCACCAAGTGATTCTTGCCGATTCGTCGAGAATGACTTTGCATTCTCGACGAGTCGGCGAGAATCCAAGGTGATTCCCACCGATTCTCCCCGGCCTCTATAACCTGTGTAGCCTGAATTCTCTAAGTAGAATTCGGCGAGAATCGTAAGTGATTCTCGCCGATTCGTCGAGAATCACTCATGATTCTCGCCGAATTTGACTTAGGTATTTTTCCAACTCTGTCTGGACCGGTCCACGTTGTCTACGGGATTTTGAACCGGACTTCGGTCTTACTGCTGGTGGGGCCCACAACGGTCATCTCTTGACCTAGTGTATTAATACTCTGGTATTTGTGTACAGTAAAAAGAAGACACAGACGATATACGAAAAAAAGCGGCCGACGAAACCCTAAACTCGCGAACTTGCTCCGCCTCCGTCGCCGCAACCGATCACCGAAGTCGATCTCGATCTCCTCCAGATCCTCGGTGATAGAATCCAAGTCCTGCACAGCGTCTCACGTGTCTATCCAGAGATCTTTTGTCTCTTGATTTGAGATAGGGAAATCTTTCCCCGTCCGAATCGATCGAGACGATCGATCCTCGTGTGACCGTTGGTAGACCATGCCGACTTCGCTAAGAAGATTGGATCTCGAGTGCTTTGCTGTTGTGTTCAGTTGCCGCCGCCAACACCGAGAGCCCTGCCGCCGCTCGACGCCGCCGCCGGTCTCGGGGAGATCCTCTCCAAGTGAGATCTAGGTTGTGGACTCTTCGTGACTTCAAGAACACGTCTTCGAACGAAGAGGGACACCTTATTCTCCATACGTTGTTTGTATCTCTTACAAGCTATTTTCATTTCTTTGTAAAGGACCGTTTGGTCTCTAGTTGTAGGGTTGGGTGCAACCCGTGTTGTGAGAGTGTTGACTCCTACGTGTGGAAGGGTTCCTTCCGTTAGTGCTAGGATTGGATTTCAATCCTGTTGGTGAAGTGACCGAGTCGTCCCTGGTTGGGAGATAGGTCGAAGGGGGAAAGTGGACGTACCCAAATCGGGGAACCACTATAAATTGCTTGTGTACTTGTTGTGCTGTGTTGTTTTGTTTTCTTGTGCAGGTAAAATTTTAGTTCCGCAAATACGCTGCAAAGACACCTATCCCCCCCCATAGGTGTAAGTAGTTGACACTAGGTGGACTTTCAATGGCAATGCAGATGAAGATGGAATGGGGGGAATGGAAGAGC
Organism: Platanthera zijinensis; assembly: GCA_039513925.1. Classification (NCBI taxonomy): domain Eukaryota; kingdom Viridiplantae; phylum Streptophyta; class Magnoliopsida; order Asparagales; family Orchidaceae; genus Platanthera; species Platanthera zijinensis. The sequence continues at coordinate 155,790,620 of CM077090.1, read as the reverse complement.
CTTCTTCAAGTAGGTGGTGGGTGACTGTTACTGTCCTTTTCTTCTCAGATGGAACAGGAGCAACCCCAGCTGGTGAAGGCTTCTAGATATTCCTTCTCCACTTGATAAACAGAGTGGGGTCCATGTTCTTGCTTGCATTGATTGAGGTTGAGACTGTTCCCAACAGCTGAGGATATTTCTCTCTCAGAAATATCCCAATCACCCTTCCAAGGGTTACCTCTTTCTTTAAGTTCTTTCTCCTAATTAATTCAAACACTATTCCAGCCCAATTGATTGCTTTCCTATTAGCAATAGCACACATAAAGGCAAACTGCTGCCTGGTAATGTTATCGTGCGCAGAGTGCTTTCCCAACAACACTTTCCCTACTAGTTCTGCTAAGAACTTAATCTTCATTGGGAAGCTTATCTTCAGCAATTTGGAAGGAATGCCTTCAGCATGTCCTAGCTCTAATAGCATCCTGCTATATTCCTGAGTATCTTGTTCATACTCTTCTTTTCCATTGATCAAACCAAAAATTTCAGTCAAGACGGCAGGAGTCAAAATTACCTCCTCGCCGTCGATAGTCCCTGTCATAGATTCGTTGCTAGAAGACGATGTATAGACCCATTCTTTGATTTCTGGAACATTTATCTTAATCCCGGTAGACATTAGCTTCTCCAGTCCTTGATCTTTATACAACTGTAGCATCTCGAGAATGTCGGCATCGCAGGCACTGAAAGATTCGAAATCGACGCTGAAGCCGGCGTCAAACTTCATCACGGTCAGCAATGCTGGAGCAATCGCCATTGATTCGGTTGGGGAAGACGGGAAAGACGAAAGCAGAAAGCGCGGGGCAAAGCTCAAGTCAAACCTTTCAGGCAGGAATGAGGAATATGAAACGACAAGCTCTGTCGACTATAAAAGTCACGATCTATTGACCTAGGTCGACCATCGGTTTAGTTTTAAACAGCAATCATCGACCTATTTCAACAGATATTAGAAACGATGGTCGATCGATCGTTCGACGATCGTTTCCTGAAGCAAAGCAGTCGAACTAATGGTCGACCATCTCTGTCTTCACAAACAAACGAGCCGTCATCAAACATAGGTCGACGATAGGCTCAACCTGTTCGACTATGGTCGAACGTCATTCGACCATATTCGAGCAGATTTCAACATAGGCAGAATTTTACACTTAGTCTATTCCATTTATCATTCCTAGTTGATTCAAAAAGAACAGATGCTTCTATTCGTCTAGTTGTTTGGTGAAAATATCACCTCTCTGAAGGTCTGTGGATATAAACTCAAGATTGATCTTGTTCTTTTCCACACAATCTTTTAGAAAATGGTGTCTGGTCTCAATGTGCTTGGTCTTAGAGTGGTGCACAGGATTTTGTGCTATGAAAATAGCACTGGTACTGTCACACATGATTTTTGTATTCTTGTGTGTGTACCCATAATCAAAAAGTTGGTTTTGAATCCACAGGATATGTGAACAACAACTAGCAGCTGCTATATATTCAGCCTCTACAGTTGAAGTTGAGATAAAAGCCTGTTTCTTGCAGAACCAAGAGACTAATATCTCTCCCAGGAACTAACATGTCCCTGAGGTACTCTTCCTGTCAACTCTACAACCAGCATAGTAAGAATCAGAGTATCTAATTAACTCAAATTCTGATTCAGCTGGGTACCATAGTCCTAAATTTGGACATCCCTTCAGGTATCTCAAAATTCTCTTGAGAAAAATCAAATGAGATTCCTTGGGGTTGACCTGGAATCAAGCACACAGACATGTGGCAAACATTATGTCAGGTCTACTTGAAGTTAAATACAATAGGGAACCAATAATGGCCCTATAGTTTTTCTGATCAACTGGCTTACCCTTATCATCAGAATCTATAACTACAATTGTAGCCATGGGTGTATGCATTGCTGAAGCATCAGCCATCCCAAATTTCTTTACCAATTCCTTGGCATATTTGGATTGGGAGATGAAGATGCCATCAGCATCTTGCTTCACTTGGAGACCAAGAAAGTAAGATAGCTCACTCATACTACTCATCTCAAACTTAGAGTGCATCAGGTCTGAGAACCTTTTGCATAGTTTGGGATCAGTGGAACCAAAGATAATGTCATCCACATAGACTTGAACTAACAGGATTGTGTCCTTATGATGCTTAACAAAAAGGGTTCTATCAACTACTCCCCTAACAAAGTTATGCTCTAAAAGGAAACTAGCTAGAGTCTCATACCATGCTCTGGGTGCTTGCTTAAGTCCATAAAGAGCTTTTTGCAACTTATAAACAAATGAGGGTTGAGTTGAAGAAACAAAACCAAGTGGTTGTTCAACAAACACTTCTTCCTTTAGCTAACCATTAAGGAATGCACTTTTAACATCCATTTGAAAAATCTTAAACTTCATATTGGCTGCATAGGCTAGAAAGATCCTTATTGCCTCTATCCTTGTAACAGGGGCAAAGGTTTGGTCATAGTCTATACCTTCCTCCTGTCTGTAGCCCTGAGCTACAAACCTAGCTTTGTTCCTTATAATAGTTCCTTGGGCATCCAACTTGTTTCTGAACACCCACTTGGTGTCTATGATCAGTTGGCCTTTTGGTCTTTGAACCAAAGTCCATACTTTACATCTTTCAAATTGATTAAGCTCCTCTTGCATAGCAATGATCCAGTAGGGATCTAGCTCAGCATCTTTTATGATGAGGGGCTCAATTTATGAAAAGAAACAAGCATGCATCACATCCTATCTTAATTTATGTCTTGTTTGCACACCAGCTGATATGTCACCAATCACTTGGGATGTAGGATGATCTCTAAGTGTGACAAGATCAGTAGGTGGGATGTTATCTTCAACAACAGTTTTGATTAATTCCTCTTGTGGAATAGGATTAACTGTTGGTGGTAAAGCAACTGCTTCCACAGTGTCTTCATCACTGTCTAAATCAGTGATATGAAGAGTTGATAGAGGGTGAATCTCTTGGGTGAGATCCTTGCATAACTCAGGTACCTGCAATGAGTTTGAGGAAGGAGAAGTTTCCTTCTCCTTGTAAAATATTTTTAACTCATCAAAGGAAACATGCACAGACTCTTTTATTTTTAAAGTTGATTTGTTAAACACCCTATAAGCTTTGCTTACTTGGGAATATCCAAGAAAAATTCCCATTGAAACTTTTGCTTCAAACTTTCTAAGGTATTCTTTGTTGTTATTGTGAATGTACACTACACAACCAAAGACTCTAAAATAGTTAATTTTAGGTTTCTTTCCTTTAAGTAATTCATAAGGAGTTTTACCCTTAAGCTTATGTATTAGACTTCTGTTCAGAACATAATTAGCTGTGCTAACAGCTTTTGCCCAATAAGAGAGAGGCATGTTAGCATCTGCCAATAATGTTCCTGCAGCTTCAATTAGGGTTCTATTTTTCCTTTCCACTACCCTATTTTGTTGAGGAGTTCTAGGAGCAGAGAAGCTATGTTTGATACCTTCTTTCTAATAGAATTCTTGCATGAGAAGAGACTCAAACTCAGTACCATGATCACTTCTGATCAAGGCAACATGAGTAGAATACTCAGTCTGCACACATAGCAGAAAGTCTGTAAGAACTTTGAAGTTATCAGCCTTAGTTCTCAAAAAGAACACCCAAGTGAACCTAGAGAAATCATTTACAATTACTAAAGTGTAAAATTTCCCTCCTAGACTCTGTACCTTTATTGGGCCAAAAAGGTCCAAGTGCAATAAATACAGGATTCTAGGTGAATCACTCTTATTTATAGATTTGAAAGAACTTTTGGTTTGCTTGCCTAATTGACAAGCCCTGCATAGACCTTCCTTCTTGTAGGGGCAAGAAGTTAAACCTCTAACAAGGTTGTATTTAGATAAACTAGATATATTCTTGAGGTTAACATGGCTAAGCCTTTTATGACATAAGGTGTTATTATTGGTTACTTCATTAAACAGGCAGATTTCAGATTGAGTTGAATTAAAATCTACTAAGTAAATATTACCCTGTCTAATGTCTACTAACACTACATTACTATTTTAAGTAATATTGCAAAGAGTGTCAGTGAATGATACCTGATAACCTGCATCACAAAACTAGCTTACTGAGATTAAGTTGTGCTTCAGCCCAGTTACATATGCAACCCTTTTGAATGTCACTGCTCCAATGGTAAACCTACCATATCCTTCTGTTTGACCACAGCTGGAATCCCCAAAGATCACCTTTGGTCCAAGCTTGGCCTTGAAGCTTGACAGATTGTCTTTGTTTCCTATCATATGTTTGGAACAACCACTATCCAAATACCATTTGTCTTTAGTAATTGGATAGGTCTTCACTTGCAAAACAAACAGTTAGACATTGTGGACCCAGACAACCTTGGGTCCATTATTCTTCATATAGTTAAAACTTGAAATGAAAGAATAAGAAGGCTGAGGTTTATATCCTAAGGGATAGGATCTCCTAGGTGGAATACTCCATGCAGTTGATGGGTCAATGAACCTAGGGTTTCTATTTACCTTAGTGTTTCTAAGGTTCTGATTATTAATATTAAAATCCTGTTTAGATCGTTGATCAATGTTCGATAATCGATGCCCATATCGTCGAGTATCGGTCGACCATTGGGCATGCGATCGTCGAACATTGTTCAATGATTTTTGTATTTCTTTAAATTTTTGTTTTCTCTTTTCTCTCTTAGCCTTATTTAAAGCTTTGTTTACTTGAATTACTTGCTCAGTATTCTTTATTCCATCAGCTAAAATAAAGTTTACTGGAGTGGAAAGATTGTTTTTCAGAACCATGGGGGGTTCACTTGGTGAAGCATCTAAGCCTAGCTTATTGTTACCTATCCTAGTGTTTGACATGCTAGTAATCTATAGCAGCTTAAGACTTCTACCATTAAGAGATTCTTCTAATCTTTTAGATTTGGCTAGTTCAATTTTAAGAAATTTGATTTCTTCAGTAGATCTAGTGAGTTCAGCTTCTAGCCTAGCATTTTCACTAGATAGGGATTCTGATTCAGCTATCCTATTTCTAAGCTCCTTAATCTCCTTCTCTGAGCTAATTAAATCTAAACAGAGAGATTTAAATTTAAATCTGAATTCAACAGAAGTACAATCATAAGAAGACAATACCTGATCTTCAGTAGGCATTTCTTCTTCATTAGAACTCTCTGCAGCTGAATGATTGCTGCAGGCATCAATTGTCATTAGGTAAATTTCTTTTGCCTTCTTCTCTTCCTCATCTTCACTGGAGCTTGAGGAGGAAGATTCATCATCATTATCACTCAAAGTTTCAGCCACAAATCCTTTCTCCTTCTTCTTGTTTTTGTAGGAGGAGGACTTGGAATGGTTCTTCTGATATTCTTTGTCTTTTCTCTTTTCCTTGTTCTTTTCCTCTGGACACTCAGGTAGAATGTGTCCAGGTTTCCTATAGCCATAACATATAAGTTCTTTAGCTGGTGTTCTGTCATATCTTGGCTTGTCTTCATATCTGGAAGACTTCTTTCTGAAGTCCTTTCTGCCCATTTTGAGAAATCTTTTGGCAAAGAGTGACATTAGTTCCTCATTTGATTGGCTTCCTTCAGATGCATAAGCAGCCTTTAGAGCAAGAGTTTGCTCTTTCTTGGTAGGAGTGGGAGTCTTGGCTTTAGCTTCAGCTTCCCTGGCCTTCAGTACTTGCTCAAATGATTTGAGCTTGCCAAGGAGAGCTTCAGTTGAAATCTCAGTTGTACTTCTGGACTCTTTGATGGGCCAGATCCTGAGATCCCATGTGCTGGGGAAGCACATCAATATTTTGTCATTGACTTCTGTCAATGTGATCTCTTTATCAAGGGTTCTCAGCTCATTGATGATGGAGCTGAGCCTGGTGTACATTGCATCAACTGATTCTGCTTCAGTCTTCTTGAAATTCTCATATTGGGATGTGAGGTTGGACCTTCTGTCCTTCCTCTCATCAGCTGAACCAGCTATAATGTGGTTCAGTGAGTCCCAAATGGTTTTTGCTGAGGTGCAATCAGCCACTTTCTGGAATGTTTCATCAGACATGGTCTGAGCCAGAATGTTCATAGCTTTTGCATCAGCTATCTTTGCTTTCTTATAAACATCATTATAGTCAGGAGGTGGCACTGCACTCAGATTTGTTAAAGTTATAGCAGTAGTTACAGCAGGTGGTGTTGGTGGTCCTGTCAAAATAGAAGAAAAGATATCTTCATCAATAGAATTCATATACAGTCTGATTCTTTCCTTCCAGATGCTGAACTTAGCTAAGTTATATACTGGAGGTCTGGTGCTAGAGTAATCCTTGTACTGGGCCATGAAGTGAATATCTATAAACTTGGTATATATCTAGATATTGTGACTCAGGTGTTAGCCTATACAGTCAGTCAACCTCGCTTTGATACCAATTGAATGTGAGGATAGATACAACTCTAGAGAGGGGGTGAATAGAGTATTCAAAAATATGAGAATCTACTCAACTCCCTTAGAGTTAATTTGCGGAAAAAGTAAATAGATATATGAAACCCTAGAGCCTAACACAAAGTAAGGTGCACAATGGAAAGCTAACTTTAATTACAGTTTGAGCTTTAGTCCTAACACAGCAAATAGCAATCATAGGTAGTTCTAGTCACAACCACAGTGCAGTAATTAAAATAATCAACACAGACAACACAAGAAGATTTATAGTGGTTCCCTCTCAATAGGTACATCCACTCTTCTACCACCCTAGTAGGAATCCACTACAGGTTTTTGTTCAGGTGCCCTACCACCAACTGATCTGATTCAGGTAGATCAAGTAAACCCTTTGAGCTTTTTATCAGGAGCCAAAAATCCAACACAGGTTTTTGTTAAGGTGCCCTGTCACCAAGGTTCACTTTTGAAGGGAGTAATAACCCTTTGTACAGGAGGTTGAGAGAGTTAGAATGTCTTCTCTATTGTTAAACAAAATTAGAGAAGCTAGTGGATTGCACTGAGCTATAGAAAGCTCTGAAGGAATCAAAGCTCCCCCTGGCTTAGAGAATATCCAGGAAGAAGCCTTGCTTTAGGGTGCAGGTTCTCTTCAGAACTCTTGACAGAGAAGATCTGTTGTCTTGAGGTTCTTGAAGGAGCAGCTTGAAGAAGACTCTTGATATGGAATGGTTGTTATTCTTCAACAGCTTTTCTTTCTTCTTCTTCTACTACTTGAAGCTCTGAGTATGAATGTTCCTAAAAGCAGGATGAACTCAGGATTGAAGAAGAGAACTCTGAAGAGAGTTGTTCTACACTTGTTCTTGTTTTTTTTTCGAATATGTGCATCTGTGTATATGTATATCTGTGTATTTTAACTTCTTTCACTAGCTCTTTATATATCAGCCTTTGTAACGGCTTCTATCTTTCTCTTGATTTGAATCTTGTCTTCTTCTGAGATCTGAAATCTGGCCTGCAAATAACATAATACAACTAGCCTGCAGAAAGGATATTCTATAAAGAAATAAAGCTTTCTTAGAAGCTGCTTATCCATTCTGTTAGTCCAAAAGGTATTAGAGAAAGTCACATCAAAACAAACTCATTACAGCCAGAGAAAGACACATGTGTCTAACGGCTATAAAGGACAACATGGCAGATAAAGCACAAAGATTATTCAACTAATATGACAAAAGACTTTGTCAGATAGCACTTGATTTATGCATAAAGAATGAGGCAAAGATTGCCTTGATATATAAGCATAAAGTCAATGAAATAATCTAGAATAAAATAAGCCAGATATATAAGAAATAAATCACAGAATAGAAAGAGTACAAAATCACTAAAAGCAGACAAAAGATAGTAGAACGAGTCACAAAGATCGTCGAACTATGAGAGCAGATCGTCGACCTACAAGATATCTATCTGGGTAGAAGAAGTCGAGCAAGACTCGACGATCATCGATACTGAGACCACAGATCATCGAACTATCAGAGTTGAACTAACTCGGAGATAGTCGATCAGCTGACTGACGATGGTCGAGCGACGTTCGACCATAGTTGAACTAAAAAACTCTTAACCAGAATTCAAATAGATAAACAATAATTCTATACAACTAATAGAATCTAACCTAAATCTAACCTTTGACCATAGATAATTCTTGGGTCAAGAAACTAATTGAGAGGACTTAACTCAAATCCAAACTAGGGTACCAACAAAGGCTTTTATTGATTGCAACCGTAAAGAGTTCAAGCTGTGTGTTGGGTAGGAGACAACGTTTGTTGGATTGAAGGGGTCAAGCAAGACGCTGATGTCCGCTCTTCAGGTGGTGAAGGCGGTTTGTGCTGGAGCAGAGCTGTTCTTCACGTTAGTGGAGGCTGTAAAGCCTAAGACTACTTTGGATGGTATCCCAGTGGTATGTGAGTACCCCGACGTGTGCCCGGACGATCTTCTCGGAGCCCCACTGCAGCAAGAGATCGATTTCACGATCGAGCTAGTGCCAGGTGCCAAACCTGTGTTACGTTCTCCTTATAGGTTGGCGTCTAAGGAGATGGCGGAGTTAAAGGTTCAACTAGAAGAGTTGATGGAGCAAGGGTATGTGCGTCCAAGCTCGTCGCCTTGAAGCGCACCGGTCCTCTTTGTAAAGAAGAAGGATGGGAGCTTGTGGCTGTGTATCGACTACAGAGAGTTGAACTAGAAAACAACAAATACCCGATCCCAAGGATTGATGATATTTTTGATGAGTTAGTCGGGTCGTCGGTATATTCAAAGTTGGATCTGAAGTCCGGTTATTATCAGCTAAGAATAAGGGAGAGTGATATCCCGAAGACAATGTTCAGTACAAGGTATGGGCATTTCGAGTTCACGGTCATGCCGTTTTGGCTGACTAATGCACCATCGGTGTTCATGGATCTGATGAACAGGACGTTCAGAGAGTACCTAGACCATTTTGTGATCGTCTTCATTGACGACATATTGGTGTACTCGCAGTGCGAGGAAGATCACTTCAAGCATGAGCATCTGGTGTTGGAGACGCTGAGGAGGAACGAACTATACGCAAATTTATCCAAGTGTGAGTTTTGGTTATCCTCAGTGGCGTTCCTTGGGCGTATAGTCAGTTGAGAAGGGATAGCGATAGATCCGGTGAAGATTGTTGCAATACGAGAGTGGCCTGTGTTGTCTTTGGTAGCGGAAGTCCGGAGTTTTCTTGGGCTTGCCGGCTATTACAGGCGCTTTGTAGAGACTTCTCGCAGATAGCACTACCTCTCACGAAGTTGACAAGGAAGGATCAGAAGTTTGTATGGTCGCAGGAGTGCGTGCAAGCATTTGAGGAGTTGAAGAGTCGGTTGACCACGACGCTAGTTCTAAGTTCTCCAAGTGGGACTGAGGGCTTCGAGATTTATAGTGATGCCTTAGGCAGTGGTTTGGGTTGAGTGTTGTTACAGTATGGAAGTGTTATTGCATATGGATCACGTGAGCTGAAAGTGCACGAAATAAATTATCCGGTCCATGACTTGGAGTTGGCGGTCGTTATTTTGGCGCTTTAGCTATAGAGACATTATTTGTACGGCATAAAGGTCGATATTTATACTGACCATAAGAGCCTGAAGTACCTGTTGGATCAGAAGGATCTGAACATGAGGGAGCGGAGATGGATGGAGTTCCTAGGGGACTATACGTTCAAGATTCATTATGTACCCGGGAAAGGCAATGCATTTGCGGATGCGTTGAGTCACAGTGCTCCCGCTTAAGCCAACTGGTTGTCGGTTCATGATGAGAAGTTAATTCGGGAGTTGGAGGCGTTAGATATCTGTTGTGTGGACAAGCAGACTAGCGCCAAAGCATTATTGAACTGGACAGAAGTTCAGTATGACTTGGCTAGTCGCATTCGGCAGGCTATGGTATTGGATAGCAGCATGAAGGAGCTCATGGATGCAGTATTGGATGGGTCAAATTCCCAATTTTCAGTTATAGATGGGCTACTAAGGAAGGACAATCGTTTGTGCGTCCCAAATGTGGGAAATCTACGGGCGGAGTTGATGTACAAGGCTCATCATACCAAGTACTCAATCCACCCAGGGAGCACAAAGATGTACCGAGACCTAAAGAAGTTGTTCTGGTGGACAGGACTCAAGAAGGATATGGCACTATTTGTGGCTAAGTGCCAGACTTGTGCCTTAGTAAAGGCAGAGTGCCAAAAGCCAGAGGGTTTCTTGAAATCCTTGCCTATTCCAGAGTGGAAGTTCGATGACATTTCAATGGACTTTGTGCATGGCTTGCCATGGTCGCAGAAGGGAAATGACGCCATCTGGGTGATCGTAGACCGGTTAACAAAGGTGTCGCACTTCATTCCGCATAGGAAGGATGATTCAGTGGAGAAACTGGCGAAGTTATATGTTGATAATATAGTAAGACTGTACGGTGTGCCCCGCAGCATCGTGAGTGATCGAGATGGGCTTTTTACGTCCAATGATTGGAGGTTGGTGCAACAGATTCTCGGAACTAAGTTGAAGTTTAGCACAGCCTTCCACCCACAGACGGATGGGCAGGCCGAGAGGGTCAACAGAACTATGGAGGACATGCTCTGCATGTGCGTTCTAGACTTCGGAAAGCATTGGGAAGACCACCTGTATTTGGTGGAGTTTGCGTACAATAATAGCTGCCAAGCGAGCATACAAATGGCACCCTTCGAGGCCCTATATGGTAGAAAGTATCGCATGCCGTTGTCATGGCTAGAAACGGGTGAGGCAAGGTTGTACAAAAAGCAAGAGGTGGAAAGCGCTACTTCAGTGGTACAAATCATTAGAGAGCATTTGCTGATTGCTCAGGATAGACAAGCTAAATACTACAATGCCAAGCACCGGAACGTTGAGTTCGCGGTTGGCGATTGGGTGTATTTACATATAAAGTCGTTCAAGGGTGTGTCACGGGTACGACGCTTGAAGAAGCTGAGCCCGAGATACCTTGGACCGTTTGAGATTCTGGAGCGGGTCGATGAAGCGGCTTACTGTCTGAAGCTATCAGTGGAGTTGAGTGGTCTATATGACGTATTCCACATATCAGTGTTGCGGAAGGCGGTATAAGAGCCTTCGCAGGTGATCGCAGTTGATCAAGTACCGGTGGACGAAGGGTTGACAACTAAGGTCAAGCCCATTTGTATTGAGGACTCTGAAGTCAAGCGACTTCGTAACAAGGTGATCAGAATGGTCAAGGTCCGTTGGGATAATTGCAGTTGTGAGGAGCTCTCTTGGGAATGGGACCAAACCATGCTTGAGGATTACCCAGAGTTATTTCACTCAGGTACCGCTTTTGGTTTTCTGTTTTCTTTTCCTTTAGTAATTTCGTGGACGAAATTCTTTTAAGAGGGAGAGAGTTGTAACTCCCCGAAACTCAAAAGTGTGATGGGTGGCATTTTGAGCCAAATCTGGGATTTGGTAGAGGTGACATAGCCTGGGACACGGGCGTGTCCCAGGGCGTGTCGTGCTCGGGTTCGGCGTAGACCGCGTGGTCGACGATTTTGGAGTCAACGGTCATCGGGGGTGAACACGTCCTGGGACACAGGCGTGTCCAAGGGCGTGTCAGCCACTCAAAGCTTTCCACTAAACGATCGTTGAGTGACGGCACATGGCCTAAGCCCAGGGGTGTTCCAGTCCGACACGGGCGTGTGAAATTCGACACGGGCCTGTCGAATACCCGTGTCCTACTTGGGTTGTTTGGCGAGTTGTGCTAAGGCAGCAACACGGCCTGGGACACGGGCGTGTCCCAGGGCGTGTATAGCACACGGCATGTGACACGGGCGTATCACATGGCCGTGTCGTTCTCTGGTTATTTTGGACTTGTATCGTTGGAGGAACACGCCCAGCTACACTGGCATGTACTGGATGACACGGGCGTGTCAAGCCTGACACGGGCGTGTCGAGTATCGTGTTCTTTTTGGGCCGCGACGGTTTTGACGGCGAATGGGTGACACGTCCTTGGACACGGGCGTGTCGCAACTCGTGTTCGGCCCAGTTTTTGGATTTTCGGGCTAAATCGTAGCCGTTCGTTTCCTTGTTTTGATATCCTACGACTGCGGGTTTTTTCCCCAGGGTTATACCTGGGTTAGGGTTTAGAAAACCTCATTTGTCTTGGATTCACTCTCTTTCTAAGATCTAGAGAGAGGAGAGAGCAAGGAGGAAGAAGGAAGGCTAGATTCAATCACCGGCGGAGTTTTACAGCTCCAAATCGCAAGCCGACTTCGGATCTACGGAGGCAAGGAGATTACGGTGCTTTTCATCTGCGTTGTTTTCCCATGACGCCGAGGATAAATGCTAGGGTAACGATTCTCATCCTAGGACATGTGAAGTCCTCCTTTCCTTTGCATAGGAAGCCATCTCTCGCGAGTGTGCGGTGAGTTTGTGGCATTCCTTGGGGTAGATATGTAAAGTCCCCCTTGTATCGAGTCCACATTCAAGAACGTACATAGGAATGTTGTGTGAAGCCTACCCGGACAAGTTGGTCTGGATCGGTGATGTTGCATTGCACAAATGGCCGGAGAAGACTCCGTGCGAATGTTTGTTTTTCGGGTTTTCTACGAGGTAGATTGCAACAGGGAGCCTTGGGGACTAACTCCAAGGTGCACCCGGAAAACTGGGCAAATGCGTGATTTTGCCAACATGGTGTCCGGGGAGCCAACTTGAACATAACCGGGTTATGTGAACCATGTGATGGAAACAGGACTCGAGAAGTCTTGACCCACGCATATGTCTTAAATTGACGTTGTGGTATAAGCAACGGGTCAGGCGGAACCGTACCTACTCTATGTCGTTCGGCGGAACACTTGACATAGATTAGGGTCTTCGGCGGTCTATGGCTTAAATTGACGTGACCAATGCCAGGAAGACAAAATGCTCATAAGGTTGGTCGTCCAAGGGGAGGTGGTGAGACGGAAACGTCTATGGCTTAAATTGACGTGACGTTGGCCGGATCGCCGTGAATGTGCCCTGAGTGCACGGGGTGTGTGGCTGTGCGTGCCTATGCCTGTGATGAAGTGTGTTTACACTATACTGCTTGGTTATGCTAACAAAGTACATGGAAAGAGCATCGCCTTCCTGAGTTGGGGGCGGGGTTGTTATAATTTGGTCAGCATGGCTGACGGTTGCTTTTGTTTGCCACTGTGTCGTGGATTGTTGATTGCAGGTGCTGCGGAGCCAAGCGGTAAATAGTGGGCTAAAGCCCAAGTTGCTGAGCCGGCCCTCGAAGGCCTAGTTTTTGAGTGTTTTCTTGTATTCTCGTGTGTTACCGGCCTGCGTGCCGAGGTTTGGAAGATACTTATATTTGAGAAAACTATTGTAAGTCCATAAGGCCAGTACTTGTGTATTGTACATTCCTGTTGGTTTGAGTAGTGGACATTCATGCTTGTGGCTGGGTTCTTTATTTCTTGCAACTTAATAAATTGCTTCCGTTAGATGCTCTGTGTAGGATATTTTGATTGGTTGATTGGTTTCAATGAGTAACCCAACTGTCTGTCCGTGGTATATGGCATCGGGCCCCGACCGGACCTACTGTTATATGTTATGTGACGGATAGGGGCGTTACATGGTCGAGGTCAAGATGGTGGTTGTCGATATATCGGTGGTGTGGGACTTTGCGGATGTGTTCCCAGAGAAGATACCAGGATTGTCGCCGTATTGAGAGAAGGATTTCCAGATCCAGTTGGTGCCGGGAGCTAAGTCGGTGTCTAGGGATCCCTATCGGATGGATCCAAAGGAGCTGGTGGAGTTTAGAAGTCATCTAAAGGAGCTGGTGGAGACTGGATTCGTTAGGCCAAGTTCCTCGCCTTGGGGAGCTCCGGTCTTATTCGTAAAGAAGAAGGATGGGACCCTCAGGTTGTGCATCGATTATCGTGCACTAAACCAGTTGACAGTCTGGAACACATATCCACTACCAAGGATCAACGAGTTATTTAATCAGCTAGAGGGAGCACATTGGTTCTCTAAGCTAGATTTGAGGTCGGGATACTATCAGCTACGAATTCAGGAGGAAGATATCCTGAAGATGGCGTTTAGCAGCAGATATGGCTTGTATAAGTTTATCGTGATTCCCTTTGGGCTCACGAATGCGCCATCGGCATTCATGAGCTTTATGAACCGGGTGTTCAGCCGTACCTCAACAAGTTTGTCATTGTGTTCATAGATGACATCCTTATTTATTCGAGGACGAAGGAGGAGCACTCACTGCATCTGGCCTTGACCCTAGAGAAGCTCAGGGAGCATCAGTTGTATGCCAAGTTCAGCAAATGTCAGTTTTGGCTGATGGAGGTAGCCTTTTTAGGCCACATTATCAATAGAGCAGGATTGACGGTAGATCCCGTGAATATTCAGGCAGTGCGAGACTGGCCTCAGTTGAAGACGGCCATGGATGTCCGAAGTTGTCTGGGATTGGTCGGGTACTACCGAAAGTTTGTGCAGGGATTCTCTCAGATAGCACTCCCACTCACTTCTTTGACAAAGAAGGACTCTCCGTTTTTTTGGACGTCACAGTGTGAGGCGGCCTTCCAGGAGTTGAAGGGTTGTCTTACGTCGGCCCCTATACTCTCTCTTCCATATGGGAAGGAGGGTTTCCAGGTGTACACTGATGCGTCGTTTTAGGGGATGGGCAATGTACTGACACAGCATGGACATGTGATAGCATACGCCTCCCGCCAGCTGAAGAAGCACAAGCAGAACTACCATGTGCATGACTTGGAGATGGGAGCAGAGGTGTTCGCTCTAAAGATTTGGCGGCATTACCTTTATGGGGTGCACTACGAAATATTTTAGGATCATAAGAATCTGAAATATGTCGATACGCAGAAGGAGTAAAACATTCACCAGAGACGATGGGTAGAGTTCTTATCTGATTATGAGTACAAGATACACTATCACCCGGGGAAGGTAAATGTGGTGGCAGATGCACTGATACGGAGGGCTACCACTTCGAGAACAGAGCCCCAGTTGATGGCTATGGAGCTAGTACGAATGATGGAGCATATGCAGATTACTTTGGTGTCCTCGGACGACTCAGAGCTTTATGAGGAGTATCTGGCCGCGATGAGCACTACCGATGATATTCCAGATCGCATCACGGCTGAGTAGAGGAGGGATGACAAGATAGAGCCAGTATTCAGGACCTTGGAGGCAGGCACAACCAGGTAGTATGCAGAGAGAGATGGGTTGATATGCTTTAGAGGACGGGTGTACATACTAGCTGGGGCAAGATTTGGTAGGACATTATGACTAAGGCTCACTACAGTAGGTACTCGTTGCACCCGGGAATCACCAAGATGATGGCCGACCTGAAGAGGATGATGTACTAGTCAGGCATGAAGAGGTTCATCACGTATTTCATGACCCATTGCGAGGCCTGTCAGTTAGTGAAGGCAGAGTGTAAGAGTCTTGCCGGATTTTTGCAGCCACTTCCGGTGTCGGAGTGGAAGTTCGATGATACCACCATGGATTTCATACATGGTCTTCCTCGGTCATATGTGGGGAACGACTCGATATGGGTGATCGTCGATTGATTGATGAAGGTGGCCAGATTTCTACCGATCAGGAAGGATGCTCCGGTGGGTGACTTGGTGCGAAGGTTTGTGGAGCAGTTCGTCCGATACCAAGGAGTACCGAGGACGATAGTGTCCGATCGTGATGGACGATTTACGTCTAAGGAATAGAGGTCGGTACAGGCTTATTTGGGGTCCCGATTGACATTTAATACCACCTTCCACCCTCAGACGGATGGACAGACAGAGCGCACTAATCGGACACTGGAGGATTTGTTGCATCTTTGCATACTAGACCGCAGAGAGCCATGGGAGAGGCAGCTACCATTGTTTGAATTCTCGTACAACAACAGCCACCAGTCCAGCATCGGCATGGCCCCTTATGAGGCTTTATAGGGGCGGAGATGCAAGACTCCTTTATCTTGGATCTAGGATGAGGATCTGAAGGCACTTGGCTTGGAGTTCATCGAGGATACGGATGCTTCGGTGCGGTTGATTCGAGACAGGATGTTGGAGGTCGAGATTAGACAGGCCAAGTATTACGATGCTCGACATCGTCAAGTAGAGTTTCAGCTAGGAGACCGGGTGTTTCTGAAGATACGATAGATGCATGGAGTATCACGGGTGCGTGGTCGGGAGAAGCTCAGTCTGAGATACATGGGGCTTTATAGGATCCTGGAGCAGATCAGGCCCTTGGCATACAGACTGGAGATGCCTCCAGAGCTAGCAGGTTTGCACGACGTTTTCCATGTCTCCTCCATCAGGAGAGCCCTACTTCGGTCGGAGCAGCAGATTACGACTACAGATGGTCTTATAGCTTTTGATCGATCGGTGCACCTGGAACCGATCCGAATAGATGATACTGGGATGCGGTTCTTGCGACGCACGAAGGTTCTGAAGGTCAAGGTCTTATAGAGGAATCATGGACAAGAGGAGCACGCGTGGGAGCCACAGGACTTGATGCAGCAAAGGTTCCCGGAACTTTTCACGTTAGGTATTCCCGTTAACCTCTTGGGATGTTAAATTTTATTTCTCATACTTGAAACCACGTAGGCCTAACCTGAATTTCGAGGATGAAATTTTTATTTTTATGTATTGTGATTTGTAACATCCCTCAGGCTTCTTGACCCCTAGGATGGTTTTATCATGACTGGGTCATGACAAAAAGTACATGCTAAGAGTTGACCTGAGCTGGACGGAAATCGTCGAGCAGAGCTCGACGTAATGTATGTAGGATCAATCGCATACCCAACTATTCTAGAAGCCCAGACTGTTGGAAAGGGCACTACTTAATTTCTTAAATAAGTAGCAGAGCGCCACGGGTCAAGTAAAGGAACGCCGGACCCAACAATCCCCCCGGCATCCAGCACAACCCGTTGGCTAAGAGGTGGGGTTACCACATGGCCCACATGGCTCATAGGTGGGGTTACCACATGTCAACGGTTGTCTGACCTGCCGGACCCACACAGGTAGAAGGGAAAAATCGGGATTTAATAGCACCCCCTGGTCTTGAACCCGTGACCCCCTCTGATACCAAATATAGGATCAAGCGCAAACCCAACTGTTCCAAAAGCCCGGACTGTTGGAAAGGGCGCAAATTAATTTCTTAAATAAGTAGCAGAGCGCCACGGGTTAAGTGAAGGAATGTCGGACCCAACAATGCCGAGCAGAGCTCGACGAAATATCAGCATCATAGTGGGTCATTAGACTAAGAGAGGAAATAGTCGAGCTGAGCTCGACGAAAAGCCTTGAGCAAGGTTGAGCGGAGTTTGACGAATGGAATTGCCATGGAGGCTCCATAACTCCCACTTTTATGGGGCTTTTATTCCTCTGAGGTAGAGGAGGAGTGAAAGTGAGGGATAGATCTTAACTTTACTTAGAGTTATTATATATGTATATAAGAAAAAGTTCACAGCACAAAATAAAGAAAGAGAGCAAGCAATCCAGACAACACAAGGATTATAATGGTTCCCCAAAAACCTGAGTACATCCACTCTTCTACCACCCTGGTAGGAATCCACTACAGGATGAGTTGATCAGGTGTCCTGGGCACCAATGAGCTTTTGATCAGGTGCTTAAAAACCAAACCAGATTTTTTGATCAGGTGTCTTGCCACCACTGAGTTTTGATCAGGTCTCAGAAACCAAGAGTTCACTTTTGAAGGGAGAGATAACCCTGTATAGATGGAGGAAAAAGAAAAAGGTGATGATGTCTTCTCTGTCTCAAATCACTGAGAGAAGACTAGTGGATTGTTGATGTTGTCAAAGCTCCCCCTGAGATGTAGAATAGTTCAGGAGTGGAAGCTTTGCTTCAGGGTGTAGGCCTTCAAGTTGATGTTGCTCTCCAGCAAGCTTTTAGACTGATGTTGATTTTGTGTCTCTTGAAAGCCTAGAGCAGATGAAGAAGATGAAGATGATCTGTATATGCCTGCTTCTTTTTCTCTGTCACTTTATAATATATAATATATATTTTTTCAATCTTCTGTATATCATATATATATCCCTTGGACTAATTCAAACATTTAAATTCTTGCCTTGAAACGGCTGAAGCCTTTTCCCAAGAATGGTAATTTCTTTTGGGAATCAATTGGCATTTAATCTATGATTTAATCCATAATTAATGCAGCCTCCAAACGGCTATATTCTTAAGAATATATAGCATTAATTCTGATAGTTGTAATCGCCTCAATAGCCTTAATTAAATCTGCCAGCTGTAAATAAATCTGTCTGAAAAACGGCACAGGAAATTGCAAAACTGAATTTTAAAGCTTCTTCAAACTTCGTTCGAAGATCATTGAGCTCAGCCCGGAGATCGTTGAGCTGAGCTCAGAGATTCTTCATTCAGAGATTTTGCGTTCATAGATTTCTGCATTCAGAGATTCTGCATTCAGATATTTTTGCGTTCAGAGATTTCTGCGTTCAGAGATTCTGCGTTCAGAGATTTCTGCGTTTAGAGATTCTGCGTTCAGAGATTCTTCTTTCACTTCTTCTGAAATACTTTTGAGGCATACCTGGAGAATCCTATGACCTTAGACTATACATTTTGGGTCAAACTAATAAACCCTAATAGTGATCCTTGCCCAAATCAGAACTAGGGTTCCAACAATCTCCCCCTATTTGGGTGAGGACACTATTTACACAAAAGCAAAACACAAAGCAAAATAATCTGCCTGATATATAAATTTCTCAGTAGATTTACAAAGATTCTTTGATAAAATAAAGAAAAACAAAGATTCATGAATTTTAAATAAATAAGAATCTTTCTAAGGAACTGCTGAAAGAAGAACTGAAGACATTTGGTGAGAGTGAGCTCTCTGATAGTATCTTCAGCTTTTCTTTATGTTCAGCCTTAGATCTTGACAACCTGTCAAATTTCTTTCATGAAAAGAGAAGTTAAAAGTTCTGGACCCAGATTACCTTGGGTCTTGGTTCTCTTTTAAAATAATTAGAAATAAAAGTACATTCAGGTTGATCTTTGAAACCTTGTGGATGAAATTTCCTAGAAGGGATATACCACTAGGAAAAAGGATTTTTAAATTTTTGAGTTTGATTATAATTTTCAAAGGGATAAAAGTTTCTGTTCTGAGATTTTGAGGTCGACGATCTGAAATAATTTCGTCGATCTGAGGTCGACGATCGTCGATCTCGGTTCGACGATGTTGATTTATTTCGTCGATCACAATTTCCAGACAAGTTAAAAACAAAATCTCTGTTCAGAGATCGTCGACCTGAGTTCGACGAAGAGTGTAATTTTCGTCGACCTCCGTTCAATGATTTATGTTGAACATAGATTTTCTGAAATTTTTTAATTGGTTTTGATAAAAATTCAGTTATATTGTCTATCTCTATTATATTCTCCATGTCTTTAGTTGATTCTAATGAGGCTATTTGTTCATAAGCTTTTCTTAATTTTTCTTTAAGATTTTTGTTTTCAGAAGAGACATCCTTTAATTTCTCTTTGAGATGTTTTATTGCCTTCTCAGATTGAATTAAATCAGTGCATAAAATTTTAAAATTTTCTTTAAAGTGATTTGAGGAAAGATCAAGGGAAGAGATAACCTGATCCTCTTCTGATTCACATTCTGATTCTTCATCAGAGACTGATTCTTCATCATGCCTGCTGCATGAAGCATTTATTTCCATTAGGCAAAACTCTCTTGGTCTTGATTCTTCTTCATCCTCAGTTGTACAAGATGAAGCTTCAGAGTCACTCCAAGATTCAGCTTTAAATGTTCTTTCTTTTGCTGATCCAGCAGCCATTGCTGTGAGGGAGTCCCAGATGTCTTTTGCTGAAGTACATTCAACAACTCCTTCAAAAATGTCATCAGACATTGATTGAGCAAGGATATCCATTGCCCTTGCATTAGCAATCTTTAGCAATTTCTGGGCTTTTGTCCATTGAGATGATGGAGCAGCATTCATGCTTGTTGTTTCCAATGGTTGATAAGGACCTGTCAAAATAGATTTGAAAATGGCTTCATCAATAGAGTTCATAAAAATCCTAATCCTTGCCTTCCATAGTGCAAGCTGATTTAGATTGTACATAGGAGGTCCAGTGCTTGAACATTCTTCATTATGTGTCATGATAAACTCTTAAGAAATATAAGATTTATCAAATCGTTTTGGTTCAGGTGTTAGCTTGTACAACCAAAAAACCTCCTCTGATACCAATTGAAAGTGAGGGATAGATATTAACTTTACTTAGAGTTATTATATATGTATATAAGAAAAAGTTCATAACACAAAATAAAGAAAGAGAGCAAGCAATCCAGATAACACAAGGATTATAGTGGTTCTCCAAAAACCTAGGTACATCCACTCTTCTACCACCCTGGTAGGAATCCACTGCGGGATGAGTTGATCAGGTGTCCTGGGCACCAATGAGCTTTTGATCAGGTGCTTAAAAACCAAACTAGATTTTTTGATCAGGTGTCTTGCCACCACTGAGTTTTGATCAGGTCTCAAAAACCAAGAGTTCACTTTTGAAGGGAGAGATAACCCTGTACAGATGGAGGAAAAATAAAAAGGTGATGATGTCTTCTCTATCTCAAATCACTGAGAGAAGACTAGTGGATTGTTGATGTTGTCAAAGCTCCCCCTGAGATGTAAAATAGTTCAGGAGTGGAAGCTTTGCTTCAGGGTGTAGGCCTTCAAGTTGATGTTGCTCTCCAGCAAGTTTTTAGACTGATGTTTATTTTGTGTCTCTTGAAAGCCTGGAGCAGATGAAGAAGATGAAGATGATCTGTATATGTCTGCTTCTTTTTCTCTGTCACTTTATGATATATATTATATATATTTTCAATCTTCTGTATATCATATATATATATCCCTTGGACTAATTCAAACATTTAAATTCTTGCCTTGAAACGGCTGAAGCCTTTTCCCAAGAATGGTAATTTCTTTTGGGAATCAATTGGCATTTAATCTATGATTTAATCCATAATTAATGCAGCCTCCAAACGGCTATATTCTTAAGAATATATAGCATTAATTCTGATAGCTTTAATCGCCTCAATAGCCTTAATTAAATCTACCAGCTGTAAATAAATCTGTCTGAAAAACGGCACAGGAAATAGAAAAACTGAATTTTAAAGCTTTTTCAAACTTTGTTCGAAGATCGTTGAGCTCAGCTCGGAGATCGTTGAGCTGAGCTCAGAGATTCTTCGTTTAAAGATTCTGCATTCAGAGATTTCTGCGTTCAGAGATTCTGCGTTCAGAGATTTCTGCGTTCAGAGATTTCTGCGTTCAGAGATTCTGCGTTCAGAGATTTCTGCGTTCAGAGATTCTGCGTTCAGAGATTCTTCTTTCACTTCTTCTGAAATACTTTTGAGGCATACCTGGAGAATCCTATGACCCTTAGACTATATATTTTGGGTCAAACTAATAAACCCTAATAGTGATCCTTGCCCAAATCAGAACTAGGGTTCCAACAAGGAGTTTCTGGAGGTGGCCAGCCATTAATTTGGTTCAGCCCACTTAATTTGGTTGAAACCGAAGGGGTGGAGTTAATGGCCATTAATGAAATTTAATGGCATTGGGAAGTTACAAGCCCCCTCTCTCAATTTCCTTCTTTAAAGACCTTCACCAGAGCAAGGGCAAGCGTTTCCCCTGATTACTTTTCAATTCCGTTGTGGTTGGTGTAGAAGTTGCAGAAGAGCCAGAAGCTCGGTGGCCGGAATGGTGAGAAGGCAAAGCTCACACCTTCAGGTCGCAAATCAGGTCCTCCTCTACTCCTTCTTCTATGGATAGATCTTAGGAATCTTTAGGGATAAGAATCGGGCTCAATTAAGCCCGATCGGGTTGAGCTTTCCACCGATTTTTCCGTGAAAAATGAGCTTGCGGGTTCGCCGAAAACAGCCCCTACGGCGGCCGTACCGCCGCCCAGCGATAGCCACCACCTAAATGGAGGTGGTGGTGGCGGTGGTCGGCCAGGGAGGTGGCCGGGAAATACGCCTGGAACTTGCTCCAAGTCGAGCTGATCGGGGCCCTTGGCTAGGGTAAGAAGAAACCCAGCAGCCGTTGGATTTGCTTCAAGATTTGTGCAGATCTATTTGTATTAAATGTTTTATATGTGCAGATCTATTTGTATTAAATATTTTATATGTGCATTTCTGTCACTCAATATCAACTACCTTAGGAATTAAATTAAAAATACTTAGAGGCCTTTTATGAAAATGTAGTCAGCATAAAACTTGTAGATCTATGAGTCTAGTTTATTTTAAAATTGGTTTGAACCAATTTGGAGTACAGGTAAGACCACATCACTCATTTGGGTGAGGTCTATACCTAGGCTAGATCAGAGATTGTTTTGAGTTCCCCCTTTAATCCAGCAATCCAAATAACTTGAAATTTTGGATGGGGGTCACTCTTACATATACCTAAAACATATCCAAAAATGGGAATTTTTGGAAAACATTTTCCTAAAGTTTTTGTAGAAATTTAATAACCCATGTATGAATTCTTTAAGGGGTTTAATGACCTAAAAACCCACCAACATTTTGGTCTTTGACTCTTAGGGTCATGGCATGACTATGATAAAAATCTTAGCCCAATTAGGTTAGATTTGAATAGGTGTTTGTGAGACCAAAGTGTGAAGGGTTAATTAGGGCCAGAGTGAGCTTGGGGCATGGAGGGGCCAATTCTCACCCAAGGGGTTAGGACCTTTGTTAGAGCCCCATGGTTAGTTTAAACACCCTCATATGGAGTTTAGGGTAGATTTGCCCTAGGACCCTAGTTCAAACCATAAGGTTGAACTTTAGGGGTTTGTGAAGGACATGGGGTGATATGTCCTTCTATGGACTTGGTGTTTAGTCCATGTGATCTTAGGGTGGTGAAATGCCCTAGGAAGGAATCTGGTAGTATTTGGACACATGCACTCCACTTAAATCACTTGGAAATTATTTAGGTCTATACACCTTAAGGAATAAATAAGGGATCTTATGACCTTGGATTCTTATGAATTTTTGGTAGAAGTAATTTTATAGTGCTATTGACATCTGAGATTTACTATAAGATGTTTAGAAAACAGTAGCTCATACTTGTAGGTATAATGTCCACCTTGCCCTTTTGATGATTTTGAAGTAACCATGGTTAGATAAACTTAGAATGATATGAAACTCTGGCAATGTTAATTAAATATCATTTAGAGGCACTAGTAAATTATTTGGATCATTTGGGCATTTCCTCTTATTACTTCATGTGTTAAGTGAACTAGTGCACTATACTTTGATAAATAGATAATAAATATTATATTTTGCTGGAAAATTGTGTTACTTGGCCAGAAAATCATTTACGGCATAATAAAGCCTAAAAAAAATTTTACACATTATTTTTATTAGTTTATAAGAATGTTGTTTCACAAAGTGCACTTTAATGGAATTATTTGAAGTATTTTTATACATGGCTCACTGACCTTGGAATTGCATGAAACTTAGTAAGTAGTGTTTTATGAAAATTAAAAGGCTCGGGTCATTTTTATAAAATATTTGGACTATTATTTATGGTACTCCCTTCATTATTTAAAATTATTTGAATTAACTCGAATTAATTATTTAGATGTTATTACCTTTATGAGAATCAATGAAATTTGGAATTCATTGATATTTTGCTATCATACACTGTTCATAATTTTTGGGTGGTCATAGCTTAAGAAAATCTAGTACTTTTTGTTTAAAATTACCCATGGTCTAACTTTTAAGAAAATTTAATAAATGCCAAATTATGTAGAAAAATTATAAGTTTCTGGATTTAGGCTAAATGTGTCATGATAGACCCACAATAATTATCTTAGGACATTTGGATGAAAATTTGGAGTACCTCCTGTCATGTACATCATATAGCTTAGGTTGGTCTGCATTTAGTAAAACTGTGGAAATTGTGATAACATGGGGGATGCTCATAGGAAGTGGGGAGTAATATCTGTTGGTTTGTTAAGATGAAAAAGTGATCTTCACTAAGAGTCATGATGAGGAGAGTGTTGGGTTGACTAGTGTTAAGAGGTGTTCGGGATCGACGAAAGATCGTCCTTCCTGTGGAGAGAGAGAGAGTCAAAATATACTAGGGTTAGATCCAATATAATATTAAAATGGAATGATGGGCTTCAGCTACCATCATAGTTCCTAGTGCCTTGTGAGAGCCATTCACCGGGAATACCTAGGGCAGTCCTGGGCTAACCTAAACCGTAAGAATAATCAATGTTTAAGAGTAACTATTAATACTAAGATTACACTTACACTAGAACTCCCCGGTGTTGTGGGAGTTAGGTTGGGTCTCGCGAGGGGTAGGCTCGGTAGTTTTAGTGATGGGCAGGTAAGCCTAGCAAGCCGATGGCTCGGTAGATAATTGTGACGGACGGGATAGTCCGGGGAGCTTTGGCTCGGTGGAAAAGTATATTAAGGTTGCATGTGCATAAGAAATAAGGTGGTGGGTCTTCGGTATTGAAGAGTCATCACACCGACACCAATACGTTGACTTGGATGGTGTAGTTCAGCACTTGGACAAATAAAGTTCGGTGTACAGCCGGCAAGAGTACGTAGGAGCTCCGCTTACTGCACCAGCATCGAGGTGTATGATAGGTCTGACTGGTAGTGTTGATACCAGTTTAGAGGTGGGCGAGGCCCAACCCACCGCTTCTATTTGCCACTACAGAGGTATCTTGGGAGGTTAGGCTCCAGAAAGGGGGAACTAAAGCTCTGTGTGCACAGAGTCGAGTGTGTGTGTCGCACTTGCATGATTCAAATAATAGCACACTTGCATGTCATAGCATCATCATTGCATATAATCCCTGACACCTATTCTATAAAATGGTATGGGATACTTTATACAATAGGCCTTGCAAAACGACCCATTGGTCTATAGGTTTGTATGAGCATTCCTATAGGTCATGGTTACTTACTTAGTTTACCTTCTCATATTATACTTGCTCACTTGTTCTTGTGTATACTTATACTGCTTACCTACTACTGCTTACATATACTTGCTCTATTTATGAACTCATGATAAACTAGTTCCACCGCCGCCTGCTTACCTTTGTTACTCTCCACCATCATTACCTTCCTTTTCCTTCTCCCCGATCGGTGCCTAAGAGCTATAGGGGAGGGGTGGGGGAGGATAGGACTTGGTATTTTAGACTAACGGTCGTTGACCAAATCATTTTAGGGGATCGTGGAGCCGCACTAGGAGATACAGCCCCAGAGGTCGCTGCACTTGAAAACGGTACAGTCTAGCACTGGAGTTCGGGCAGCAGGGACTATGAGTCCCGATCATTAGTAGATATTATAGATTTTCTTCTGTGATTGAGTGATTTGTAGTGAGGACTTGTATGTATCGGGCAGGAGCCCTCTTTTGCTTTATCATTTCTGTGGACTCTCCCTTCGTGGAGAATTATTTACATATATGTGATTCTTGTGGACTAGTTTGAGTTTCATTTTACTCATGTACTTTTATACTTTTACTCTTCTCTTCTGCGATCGGTATGGCCGGCAGGATCGGCATTTTGTAGTGATAACCTTCCCGAATTTATTGGTGTCACCGCAAAGCGGCGGTTCTGGGCATAAGACCCTGGTGGTTTTAAAGAAAAAAATAGGGTCTTACAAGGAGGACAACCCTACACTCAGGCGCATAGACCTACACTCAGGTTCAATAGCCCAACCTTAGGTCCAAGAACTTACACTCAAAATAATAATGTTCTTATAAAGAATGGGTGCTGTTATTAGCAAACCCACTTTGGTTACTAGCAAACCAGAAAAAAACGGATTCTGCCATTTTTTGCATTTTTATCTCTTCCCAAAAAATACTACTAGCAAACCAATCTTATTTTTTTGCATTTTTGAATTTTTGAATTTTGAGTCTCAAATGTTTCTCATTTGAAAAAGTGATCAACATGAAAGTTGTAGATCTCGATGTGATCTACAACTTTCATGTTGATCATTTTTTGATTTGAAGCCGTTTAGGCCTCCAATTTTGACCCGAAATGAGACACTCACGGAATGAGTGGTCCGTACAAGTTTTTCGGCGTGGCTTTTTTCGGAGCTCAAATCGAGGGTCTAAACTGCTTCAAATCAAAAAGTGTTCAACATGAAAGTTGTAGATCTCATCGAGATCTACAACTTTCATGTTGAACACTTTTTGATTTGAAGCAGTTTAAGCACTCTATTTGTCCCCCGAAAAAAGTCACGCGTCCGTGCATATGTTCGGCATGACTTTTTTCAGGGGTCAAATCGGAGGTCTAAATTGCTTCAAATCAAAAAGTGTTCAACATGAAAGTTGTAGATCTCGTCGAGATCTACAACTTTCATGTTGAACACTTCCTATGAAAATACACGTATAAAACGCATTTCAAAAAGACGCGTATATTCTTATATTCACTTAACTCGTATATATAGCACAACACATCCTTATAGGAATTGGAAATCAAATATATTTCTAAACCGGACAATATTTTGTTTAAAGATTTTGACACAGAAAAAAGAGTTTTGGACATACTAAATAAAATTTTGCGGCATTTTGACTCATTTCTAATGCTAACATAAGTGGTTGAATGAATACTTTTGAAATCATTTATAATGTCATTATATGTACTGAGTTATTTTGAAAAAATGAATGTTTTAAACAAAATTTTAAATTTTTTTTTAAAAAATTATGTTGGTTTGCTAGTAACAAAATTGTTTTCAAATAGCCATTTTGAAAAATGAGGGTTTGCTAATAGTAATGGTTTGCTAGAAACCAAATAGGGTTTGCTAATAACAGCACCCATAAAGAATATATGTAAATGATTACAATAGAAGACCTTAGATAATAAACCTTCATCATTTGTATTTGTTGAACTTGTACAACAGTTAGTTGGCTTGGAGCAGGACTGGAAAATGGTTTTGCAGCTTAAGCCCTTGCTCCATCTTGATCACATGTCTTCAGTAGAAGAAAGAAGATTTAGACCTTGAGTCCAGAGTGACTCAACTTGTTCTTCTGAACCTGTTCACCAAGAACAAATTATCTTCCTAAAATTGAAGAGCACGGCTATCAGAAAGATTGACTTTTCCTAGTTCACGACCAGGAAAAACTTTCAGCTAAGTCAGATTTGAGTTTTCAAAACTTAGCACTTCTTTTCTGAACTCTTGTTCCATTGACCTAAGTGTTACTTTTATATCCTTCAACTCAGCAACGGCTCTTTGAATTTGTACTGATATAGCATGACCAAGAATAGATAAAGTTACCTCATTTTATCTTCTTTCCGCCAAAAATAAGCCGCTCCTTCTTAACGGCTCTATTTGAAAACATCTCAGTGGTTTAACTGAGACTGGCTTCTGTCTTAGTGGTTCCGCTGAGACTAGCTTTTGCCTCTACGGTTCCGCTGAGACCAGACTACCTACTAAGCGAAGCTGAGACTGGCTTCTATCTCAGTAGCAAATCAGCTATGTCTCAGTGCTTTCGCTGAGACTAGACTGCCTTCTCAGTGGATTGTCCCTTAAACTACTGAGACATTACAGAAATATCCAGAGATGTTCTAACCATGTTTTAAAACAACTTAAACTTGTAATGATATGAAAGAAAAGAGGCTTATCAAATATAATATGCACTTAGCATTGCAGGTGATGCTTCTTCAAATCTAAGGAACATAGGGCAATATTCCCAAGAACGTCAAATCCAATCACACAAAGAAGGAGCAATCACATTGACTTACGTTGGCATTTCATTTGTGATCTTGTCGACAATCTCAATAATTCATTTCCCTATGTCAAAACAACCTTCTAGAATGTTAGCAAAGCCCATACATCGTGTTTATTTTGCTGATCTGCACAAGCTAATTGGCGTTGGACAAGATCGGCTTAAGGGGAGGTTGTTACAGATCACCTAAGTCGATCCTGATGTAAGGAAGGAGCAAGGGCACCTGTAAAAATAAAGATAGAGACAGAGCAGCCAAGTTAAGTCCATCAGCAACTAGTAATACTGAGAAAGATAAGATATCATTAATTGTAATAAGTGGACTTATTATATGTTGCTTTTTGATTGTGCAAATAAGCCAATGCTGATGAGGCTTATAAGACCCAATATTATAAACACTTTAAAGTATGTATGTGAAACGTTAAGATCTACTTAAGTAAAATTATCTCATGTTATACTTTTGTGCCAAGTGTGATTATTTGTATACCAATCACTCCTCAGTTTGTGTTGATCTCAACAAAAGTTGGGCGAACCATTCCTCTTTATAAAAGAACCAGATTTTAGGAGCAACATCCAGCACTAAATGTTGAGGGTATACAAGATTTTTGTAAACGTTTGAATCTTCAAAAATATTTATTTTGGGTTAAATGAGAACAAAGCATTTGATATTTTAGGATACAGTAAGAGAACTAATTAATTCTTGAGTTTGAGTGTTTGGCAATTCCCCTAAAATTCCAAATCATCATTGGCAAAAAAAATAGTTAAAGTCCAGGAGGTCGTCCTCCTCTCCTGGTAGAAATGTTGTATTTCAATTTTATATTAGGCTTGTGCAACTTGATGTTGTTAGTTTGTGCAGTTTGACTGCGTTTAACAGTATTGGGCACTCGCCACGATTTTGCCCATCGAGCGAAATTTTTTCCAAGTGTATTTATATAATTTCTCCTTATTTTATACTATGGGTATAAAAGGTCTGCTTCCATTTAAGAAAAAGTGGCGAGAGAGAGGCGGAAAAGAGAAGCGGTGTACTTTTGATCATTTTCTGCGCTGATGGTTGTGTTTTTTTCCCAGACTTGTAGTTTTTCCACATTATATCTATGTGTTCCTGGTAGTTTATTGTGTTTTTCTTGTGATTTCCTTAGGTGTCGGTTCTCCTAACAGATGCGCCAAACGGATCTCCAACTAATTAGTATCTGACACTTGTTCAAAATTTAATGCATCAATTATTGGAGATATTAATGCTGAAGACTTCAATGTCAATCAGAAGCCAAGGAGCCACAATAATGAAGAAGAGAATATGAAGAAACATTTCTTACCTGGAGTAGAAGACAAACCAAACCAGAAGCGGAAGAGAAAGCATACATATTGCTGAGCAATTAAAGATCATTTACTTTTAATTTATTTACTCTGTTCATCTTCCTCTCGTATAAATTTATAACCGGTTAAACTCATTTTGCAAAAGAAGAAAAGTAATGCAATGATGTTATGTGAAGTTTGTTTCCATTTTCCTATTTTTGTGTGCATCGATACCTCTTACTCTAACATTGGTATCAGAGGATTTGTTGGTTGAAGAGAGGCCATCAGAGGAAGGATGTTCGTTCACTTGAATTAAAATTCATGTCGATATTCTGTCCTGCTCATCATATGGCGGTTCAAATTTTAAATCACATATTTCAATTTACCCAATTTGGTGTTCCCATCTTCGATGGAGAACGTTATGATTTCTGGTCTACCCACATATGCTTGTTCCTTCAATCCCAAGGGCTCTGAGGGCTAGTAAGGAATGGGAAGGAAAAGGAAGTTGATGCATCATCTAAAGTAAAAGAGCAAGTAGATCCAGCTACACTCAAAGCAGTTGTGGAAGAAGCCAAGCTAGAAGCAAAGGCTCTCCTCATATTGCATCAAGGAGTAGGCAATGATATCTATCCAAGAATAATGGGAGCAGCCGCTCCAAAGGAGGCATGGGACATCCTTTATAATGAATTTCAAGGTTCAGAAAAGGTAATCTCTATCAAGCTTCAACAACAATGGAAATTATTTATAAATATAACCATGAAAGAGGTAGAATCTGTCAAAGATTTTGTTTCTCGTATCATGGGGATTGTAAACCAAATTAGGAGCCTTGGGGATAAACTTAAGGACAAGAAAATTGCACCTAAAATCTTGAGGTGTCTTCCTTGTAAGTTTGGTCTCATTGTGACCACCATTAAGGAAACAAAGGATCTCAAAACTCTCTCAATCACTGAACTTATGGGTTCACTTCAAGACCATGAAGAGAGATTGAAGAGATCTAATGGTGATCTAGAACATGCTTTCCAATAGACAAAGATATTATCAACCGAAAAACCCTTCCAAAGAAATCCCAAAATAAATATGAAGTGTAGAGGAAGAGGTAGACAAAATGAAGCAAGACCAAATGAATTAAGAAACCCAGATTTTAGAAATAACAACTTTCCAATCTCCTGCAAACTTTGCAAAAAAGACAACCACACTGCCATGGGTTGTTTCTATAAGTGTAAAAGGTGTAACAAGCCTACCCATATTCAAAAAGATTGTTGGTCCATGGATAAAGTGGAAAAGAAAGAAAAGGCTAAGTTCATTGACACCACTGAAAAACTCCTTATTTTTGAGGTTGACGTTGAAGAAAATATTCATGAAACCTGGTTCATAGATAGCGGGTGTTCAAACCACATGTCCTCTTGAAAACAATTTTTTGTCAAGATTAATGAAACTAGCAAATATCATGTGATACTTGGGGTTGGGAAAAAGTTAGCCATAGAAGGAACGGGGACAGTAGTAAATCCAAAGATGGTCATACTATGCACATTGAAGATGTTCACTATGTGCCTTTTCTCACTCAAAGTCTATTGAGTGTAAGGCAACTCATGAAAAATGGCTACACAATAACCTTTTAAGGTGCACATTGCCACATATGCCACAAAGAAAAGAGTGTGCGTATAGCATCAGTGAAAATGACAATAAATAAGATGTTCCCCTAGAGTTAAAATCACCAAGTGAAGAAGCATTTATGCGTAGATCTACTTTATCCTTATGGCACAACAGGTTTGCTCATCTGAACAAAAGAGACCTATATTTGCTTAAACAAAAGGAGATGGCACTTGGCCTTCCTGAGCTGAAAGAAGACAGCTCGACTTATGAAGATTGCATCTATGGCAAAAGCCGCCGTCTGTCATTTCCTTCCTCATCAACTTGGAGAGCTAAAGAGCCTTTGGAACTGGTCCATACTGACCTATGGGGCCAGCTCCTACTCCCTCCCTAGGTGGTATGAGGTACTCTCTATGTATTATTGATGACTTTTCCAGGTATGCCAGGATTTTCTTTTTGAAACAGAAATCTGAAGCCTTCTCCAAGTTCAAAGAATTCAAAGTTTAGTTGAAAAAGAAAGTTGGCATAGCATAAAGAGATCGAGGACTGATCGTGGAGGGGAATTCATTGGAGATGAATTTATTGCTTTCTGCATAACCAATGAAATCTTCAGAGAGCTCACCTCTCCTCATTCACCTGGGAAAAATGGGGTAGTAGAGAGGAAGAACAAGACTATTGCAGAGAATATGAGAGCAATGCTAGAGCATCATAATCTGCCATAGGAGTTATGGGTAGAAGCTACTCACATTACAATATATGCTCTAAACCGATCTCCTACAAAGAGTATTACAACAGAAACTCTCTATGAAGTTTGGAAGAAGAATAAGCCCAATGTTCAACACCTAAGAACATTTGGATGCCTTCCCTACAGGCATATCCCAAAAGAGAATTGGAAAATCTTGAAATGAAAACAGAAAAATGAGTTTTTGTCGGTTACAACCATCACTCAAAGGCATACTATAGATACAATCCAGACATACAGCAGCTATATATTTTCAGTGATGTAATCTTTGATGAGAATGTAGCCTGAGACTAGGATCAGGCTCCACAAATTCCTTCACCAGTTGAGGTTACTACAGAAGAACAACCCTCCAGTATAACTAAATGTGTTCATCTTCTTCTACCAATTGAGGTTGCTGATGATTCACAGCCATCCAATCCAACTGTAGAAGATAACTAGGGGCAAGATGTTGCCACTGAATCTGATCCAAAAGAAGAGTCATCATTTCCCCCAAGGTACAAATTGATAACTGGCATTTATCAAAATGCTGAATTGCATTTCTAATCAAAGAAGAACCTGAAAACTATATAGCCGCTACCAATGATCCAAATTGGGTAAGTGCAATGAAGAATGAAATAGAAATGGCTGAGAAAAATGAAACCTGAGAGTTAGTTTCTAAACCAAGAAAATAAGAAACTCATAGATCTTAAATGGGTCTACAAATTAAAGAAAGATGAAGAGGTGAGAGTAGTCAAATACAAAGCCAGGGTTGTAGCAAGGGCTATTACCAACGGCATGGTATTGACTATACTGAGACGTTTACTCCAGTCGTTCAAATGGAGACAATCAAGGCTTTCCTTTTGCAGCTCAAGCCGACTTATGGTTCACCAGCTCGATGTTAAGTCCGCTTTCTTAAATAGAAGTATAAATGAAGAAATATATGTAAGCCAACTAGAGGGATTTGTGAAGAAAGGGTAAGAAGAGAAGGTCTACAGGTTGAGAAAAGCACTTTACGAGCTAAAATAGGCACCCATGACATGGAATCAAAAGATTGATTCATACCTTGTTGCAAATGGCTATGCTAGAAGCAAAAATGATCCCTCTTTATACACTAAAACTTTTGTGATAACAATTACCTTCTCCTCTGCTTATATGTAGACGATCTAATCTTCATAGGATCATCTCTAGACGTTGTGAACAATTTAAAGACGATTATGAAGGAGGAGTATGAGATGAGTGATCTTGGTTTGATGAGATTTTTCTTAGGTTTTCAAATCAAGCAAAAGCTAGGGAAAATCTTCATAAATAGAGAGAGGTATCTTGACAAGTTACTTGAAAATTTTGGTATGACTAAATCCAATCCATTCTCAACACCTATGGCCACAAGTGTTAAGCTCTCTCATCATGATCAGGTCAAGCCTGTCTTAGAGATTGACAATCGAACCTTGGTCGATTCTTTAATTTATCTCACAAATTCAAGACCATACATTGAGAATGTCGTAAGCATCTTATCCCGTTACCTCTCCAAGCCTAGCTCAGAACATCTCATCATTGCTAAGTGTTTCCTACGATATCTAAAAGGAACAAAGAAATTGGGGTTATTATATGAGAAGAAAGAAGATACAGAACTTACAGGTTTTACTGACAGTGATTGGGGAGGAGATAAAGATGATAGAAAAAGCACAAGTGGTTTTGTTTTTTTACTTGGAAGCAAGGAGATCTCTTGGTCCTCCAGAAAATAGAAGATTGCGATACTGCCCTCAGTCGAGACAGAATATGTTGCAACCTGTAAAGCAGGTTGTGAAGGTATTTGGTGACAAAGGTTGCTAAGTGATCTCAGCCCCCATAGGAAGATCACCCCAATCAAAATATGGTGTGACAATACCGCATCAATAGGGATTGGAAAAAATCCCATATTCCATAGTCGCACGAAGCACATAGAATTGAGGTTTCACTTCTTGAAGGAGCTTGTAGAGACAAATCAAGTTGAACTAGTCTATTGTCCAATGAACAAACAGTTGGCAGACATTATGACAAAACCTCTGCCAAGTCATTCCTACTCATCAATGTGAAATGTGTTAGTTTAAGCATTATGGGGGGTATTGGAGATATTAATGCTGAAAAATTCAATGCCAATCAGAAGCCAATGAGCCACAATAATGAAGAAGAGAAGATGAAGAAACATTTCTTACCTAGAGCAAAAGACGAACCAAACCAGAAGCAGAATAAAAAGCATACCTGCTGTTGAGCAATTAAAGATCATTTACTTTCAATTTATGTACTCTGTTCATCTTTCTCTCCTATAAATTTGTAATCTGTTAAACTCATTTTGCAAGAGAGGAAAAGTACTGCAATGATGTTGTGTGAAGTTTTTGTTTTTACTTTCCTATTTTTGTGTGCGTCGAAGTTCCGCCCTCTACCATATCCCTGTTTTCAACACTTGATACACAATCAAGAGGAATATTATGCTGATCAATATTAATGTTGATAAGGGCCATATCAGCTGTCACCACTGTTTGGAAAACCGGGCTAACATCCATCTCCATTGTTTTACGAATTATATTCAATTGATTCACCTTCTGTCAGTTAGCATCCTCAACTGTGTAAATGTAATTCTGGGTACCGGATTCGATGATCAATTGGTTTTTGTTATATTTTACAACTGATGCTTCTTATTTTGAAGGTTATGTATACTCATGGATAGTCTTAAATTGTTATTAATACTCAAGGATAGTGTCCTTATTATTAGTGTCCTTTGTGATCAGGAATAATGATTTAGGAATTTTTGTTGTGACATCTAGCTCAATCCATACCCTTGCTCTATCCGTTCTCAGACGATTTACCGTAGCATTTTCAACTGCGAGAAGCTGGCCTAAAGGTTGGACAATATTTTTGAGCATTTCAGGGTGGAAGCAGGAAATAGAGTCAGTGCAAAGGACAAAGATAACATTTCAACATACATTTTAAGAAATGAAAAAGAAATCCTTCAATCCATACATATTCCTTGAGCGGACTTTCTGAAAATAATCATTTTCCTTGTCAAAATGAATAATAATGTTACAAGCATCAAGGTGAGATTGTTGGAAGAACCTAGCTCCGGGTCGGCAGGAATGCAGGAATAAAGAACCTGAAGTATGATAAGTAACCCTAAATGGGTAGTATGTAAAAAGGCTTGAGTTAGATAACTGGGCCTTGTGTGTAGATGGGCTTTAGTATAAGCTGCCCACTAGCTTTAAGCGGTGTAGTTATTGCATCTTTGTAATATAAAACAATGGTATCAGTATGTTTAGATAAGCTGTAAGCAGTAAAGAATTAAGAAGAAGTTTTTAGTTCTGCCCTTGTTTTCTTTAACATTGGTATCAGAGGGTGCCTGTTGAGGAGGTACTTGACGTGAGCCATCAGAGTGAAGGTATTGTATCAAAAAGAAGGCAAACAGCAGAGCACATAGCTGTTCTTCATTTAGGTAACAGTTTTTGAGCAGAGCACATAGTTTTTTCTCTTTGTTATCTCATCATATGGCTTGTACCTCATCAACATCCTCAACCCACTTTACTTACTCTCAAACGGGTGTTCCAATCTTTGATGGCGAAGATTACGCCCTTTGGCAAGTACAAATGAGAACCTTGTTTCAATCACAAGGTCTTTGTAAACTTGTAATTGATGGTTTTTCGAAACCCATTGAGAAGCACCCATTGACAAAATGGGATGCTACAACTGTGAAGGAATATAATGAGAATCTGAAAAAAGATGCAAAGGCACTTCTAAATATCCAGCAAGGTGTCAGTAAAGTCATTTTTCCATGCATAATGGCTGCTGAATCTGCAAAGCAAGCTTGGGAAACATTGCAAACGGAATATAAAGGTAATGAAAAAACTATAGTTCTAAAATTACAGGCTGCATGGACTGAGTTTGAATACATGAATATTAAGCAAGGAGAGAGTATGTCCTCCTATTTTTCACGAATTCATGTGATGGTAAATGATATTCGCTCCTATGGTGATATCATAGAAGAACAGAAGATCGTTACCAAAGTGTTGCGACGATTACCAAAGAAATATAATTATATAGTTGCAGATATTGAGGAATCAAAGGATCTGAGGCATTACTCTATGATCGAGCTTAGAGGCACACTTTTAGTACATGAAGAGAGGTTTCATGATAATGAGAATCTCTCATCAGAGCAGGCACTAAATACCAAATATTTCTCAAAGAGGGATAATAAAGAACCTTCACATCCTTAAGCAAAACCTCGGTCTCCACATTTGGGTAATCGAGGGTCCTGTAGAGGCAGATTTCAAGGAAGAGGTCGTGGCCGAGAAAGTGGAGAAGGAAGAGATTATAGAGAGGATATTCCAGAAGGTGGTACAACGAAACTGTGTACTGTGTAAACGCTCCAATCATGATATGAGGACATGTTTTTATAAATGTAAGACGTGTAAACGAGCTAATCACCTCGAAAAAGACTGTTGGTATAAAATAAAGGAACTCAGATTTCAGAATCATCAACAACACATGCAGAGCCCCCATACCAAATGTTTTATATTGAGCAGGAAGACTATCCAACTGCACACCATGAGGTGCATGACAGTAAGGAAAATGATTTGTGGCTACTTGATAGTGGTTGTACAAATCATATGTGCAACAATCTAACCATATTTCAACATATGAATAAAGTCAATAAAGCTGATGTGATGATTGGCAATGGCAATATGATGAAAATTGAAGGTCAAGGAGATGTGACCGTCTACTATTTTTAAGGTATTCCCAAAACAATTCGAGATGTTCTATATGTCCCACAACTACAGCATAATCTACTAAGTATTGGCCAACTTATTCAAGCCGGGAATGAAGTTATCTTTAAAAATAATCAGTGTCAGATCATTGCTGCAGCATCTCGAAATGTCATCATGACAGTTAATATGGCTCATAATAAGATATTCCCTTGTTTAATGAGACATCACATGACTTATGTCTCTCAAGAGGAGCATCACCTTTCTAGGCTTTGGCACAAAAGATATGGTCATTTGAATATGGCTGATTTACATAAACTGGGCAAATACTCATTAGTGAGAGGACTCCCAACAATAGTGAATAGTACTGAAGCATGTGAAGATTGTGCACAAGGCAAGCAAAGCCAACAAGTACTTCCTCAATATTCAACTTGGAGAGCGACTAATCCATTACAACTGATTCATATGGATGTATGGGGCCCATCAATAACACCATCGATATCAAGTAACATTTACTTTTTACTCATAGTAGATGATTACTCATGCATGCAATGGATATACTTCATGAAGCACAAATCAGACGTATATCAGTATTTTCAAGTGTTTAAAGCAATGGTAGAGAAGCAAACAAGGTTTCAAATCAAAACTATACGAAGTGATAGAGGTGGTGAATTTTTGAATAATGACTTCATCACATTCTGTACAAAACATGGAATCAATAGACAGTTGTCTACTCCAATGACACCACAACAAAATGGTGTTGTTGAAAGAAGGAATAGGACAATACTTGAAATGGCATGTATAATGATGACAACAAAGTAATTACCAAAGGACCTATGGGCAGAAGCAGTAAATTGTGCAGTATATTTATTAAACAGGGTGCCAACAAAGGCTTTGAAAAATAGAACCCCTTTTGAAATGTGGTATAAAAGAAAACATTTTGTGGCCCATTTACGAGTTTTTGGGTCTATCGGCTATACTCACATACCAAGTATTAAAAGAGATAAACTGGATGCAAAGAGTGTTGCATGTATTCTGATTGGCAACAGTCGAGAATCAAAAGCGTATAAATTATTTAATCCTGTTACTAAAAGTGTCCTTATTTCAAGAAATGTCATTTTTCATGAAGATAAAGCATGGAATTGGAAAAATAAGGGGGATCAGAATCAAGAAGCAGCAAAGGTACCCACGGTTATTGATGATGATGCTACCTTATATGAAGAGGAGCAACACTCTCAACCATCCTGTGAAGGTTCACCTTTCCGAGGCACAAGTCGCATTTCTCAACCAAAAGTTGATTCAGCCGAAACATCATCTCCCCAAAAGAAATACAGGAAAGTGGCTGATCTATATAAGCAGCCATTTGTGTCTTGTTTTGCAACTGAACCACATACTTTTGAGGAAGCACAACAAATCCCACATTGAATGGAAGCAATGAGACAAGAAATGAACATGATACACAAATACCATACATGGGATTTAGTAGAGAAACCAAGAGATAGATAAATCATTGGTTTGAAATGGTTATATAAACTCAAATATAATGCAGAAGGTAAACTAGCAAAGTATAAAGCTCGTATAGTTGCAAAAGGGTATGCACAAGTGCCAGGTAGAGACTACAATGAAACTTATGCGCATGTTACCAGAATGGAAACTGTACGTCTATTTCTTGCACTTGCCCTGCCATATCATCTGTCAGTGTATAAATTAGATATCAAATCAGCCTTTTTAAATGGTGATATAACTGAAGATGTGTATGTATCTCAACCACAAGGTTTTATAAAGCCCAACGAAGAAATGAAAGTATGTAAATTACGAAAGGCACTGTATGGCTTGAAACAAGCCCCACGCGCCTGGAATCATCATATTGATAAATATCCGCAATAAGAAGGCTTCCAAAGATGTCCATCAGAACCATCATTATATTACAAAAGGTATACTAATGGCCATCAAATAATCCTAGCCATTTATGTTGATGATATCATCTATGCAGGAACAAACACAACACTAGTACAAGTATTCAAAGAAAACTTGCAGCAAAAGTTTGAGATGTCAGACTTAGGGCAAATGAAATATTTCCTAGGCTTACAAGTGGAACAACAGCCACATTATACCTTTATACATCAAGGTAAATATTGCTTAGATCTATTACAACGCTTCAACATGTTAGAGGCAAATGTAGTAAAGACACCCAAGGTGACATACAACAAGTTACTGAAACGAGATGGTTCCCAAGCTACAGATGCTACGTTATATTGCAAAATGGTTGGAACACTGGTTTATTTGACAGCTACGCGTCCAGACATACATAATGCAGTAAATATTGAGTCAAGATATGTTAGTAATCCGTCAACTATGCACATGATGGCAGTAAAACGCATTTTTCGCTATCTGAAAGGTACAATACATATGGGCTTATACTATAAACAAGATCAAAACGATTCCATAAAGGGGTACTGTGACAGTGACTGGGGTGGATGTTTAGATAATCGCACAAGTACAAGTGGTAATCTGTTCTTTCTTGGTTCCAAATTAATCGCTTGGAGTACAAAACAACAAATATCTGTAGCTCTGTCATCAGCAGAAGCAGGGTATGTTGTCATTGCACATGCCGCGTCAGAAGCCATTTGGCTTCAACGAATGCTCCAGGAAATGACAATGGAAACCCAGGCAACAGAACCAGAAAAGAAAATAGAAACAAAGATGCGGAACGAAGCATGGAAAAATGCAATCACTCTATATTGTGATAATCAATCGGCAATATCAATTGCAGAAAATCCTGTACAACATCAAAGAACAAAGCATGTCGATCTAAAATACCATTTCATCTGACAACTGGTGGACTCAAAGCAATCGTTTTGAACTATTGCAGATCTGAAGATCAACTAGCTGATCTCATGACGAAACCGCTGGCACAAGGAAGATATGAAGACTTACGCAATCGCATTCAACTCCAATCCCTAGAGCTTACAAGGGGGAATGTTGGAAGAACCTAGCTCCGGGTCGGCAGGAATGCAGGAATAAAGAACATGAAGTATGATAAGTAACCCTAAATGGGTAGTATGTAAAAAGGCTTGAGTTAGATAATTGGGTCTTGTGTGTAGATGGGCTTTAGTATAAGCTGCCCACTAGCTTTAAACGGTGCAGTTATTGCATCTTTGTAATATAAAACAATGGTATCAGTATGTTTAGATAAGTTGTAAGCAGTAAAGAATTAAGAAGAAGTTTTTAGTTCTGCCCTTGTTTTCTTTAAGAGAGATAACTGAAAGTCCCCATCAAAGCTTAAAAAAATGAATTAAGGAGTCCCTTGTGTGAAGATAAAAGAGGCCGCACTTGACCACAAGCGTGTGTAACCAGGGGAAAACCACCGTGCAGGCACACCCAGGCACGTCTCCCCTTGTCAAAATTTTCGTCAAATCTATCTAAAGCCTGCACTTTTCTCATTTTCAGCCTCCCGCGATTCGCGTACAGCAATCCCGGCTCGACGAGAAGACAAAGAGCGTACATGGGCGTGCGGGACAATGACAATTTTAGGAAATACTTTCAAAGCTTCTGATTTCAAAGCTTTCAGTTTTCGAGGACTGTGCCGCCCGCCATGGAAACTTCTTCAAAGCGGTCAGTTTGCGGTATGTCGCCCTAGTTGATCGCCGCTTCCGGTGCTTCATGTAATCCTCATCTCCATATTAATTTTCACAAAGTTATTTTAGTGTTTGCTTGATAGTACGATTCAAGGCTGATTTACATTGAATTTAAGGTGATTGACAGAGCAAATCCTTTTAAGGCATTTTATATTGAATTAAAAAACTCTTTTTAATTTAACTGGCATCAATTTAGAAGATTTAACTTGAATTAAAGATGACAAAAACAAACTTGGCAGTTGGCACTCCAAATATTTACAAGGTAATTATCTTCTAAATCTTTTCTTGAAATAAGACCAATCTTAACACAAATATTTTAAATTTTGTATAAATTAATTAACACTTGGGATATATAAACGAGTTGGAGATGAAATTTTCACTAATTTTTAAAATCACGAAAAAATGATTAGAACTCAACAGGAAAAAGAAAAGAAAGACATAAATTAAGGGCGCTGCTATCCGCACTGCACTTTTGGCTATTCGCACTCACCGCTATCCGCAAGCTTTATTTTGAGTTAATGGATATCCGCAAGCAAAACATTATTTACACACAATATTTAACTTGAAAAAAATAAAATATTAAATAGATTTTTGTTGACAAAACCTGACTAAGATTGTATTCTGAATATATATTAGAGTGCAAAAATCATAACCAAAATATATATATCAAAGTCCACATAAAACCATATTCCGAAAATGGATTAGTCTAAACATAATATTCAAAACATCGTATTGAATGTTGAATGAAATCTTCTCTTCACTTGTAACATCTGCATAAATGAAAAAAAAATTAGATAAATATTTAATAAAAGTATACGTATATAAACAATGAACATATTAAGCATACCTGTTCATACCACCTCGTCCAACTCCACTAAAATTGCATTCCCGGATTGAGGATGAGTTGGTGTAATACGCGATTTATAATGTCTTTCCCAATCTTCCGCTATGACCTCGTGATATCTCATCCATGTCGGAACAATATGTGGTATCGGAGAGCACTCTTTTAATGTCAATTCAATAAAGTGATTATCTCTTATAAATCCAATGCAAATAATTCTTGATTTCTCCGGCATAGAAGAATGAAGTGGAAGGAATGTTAAATTTTGAAGTTCTGAAAGTTGAACCAAAGCAATGTTGTAACACGAACTGATAACTAGGCCCATATCGGGCATTGTCATCCATTTGTCATATGGTGCAGGAGTTTCCATGCACTTAACTCTCTCTAACAACTCTTCATATATATGATGGCCAAAAATACGACCATATAAAATGTTGTGATTTTGAAGCTCCATTTGTAAATCATTCCGCACCTGTTGCCAATCACCGTGTACATTCAAAGCATGACTAATGACACGGTAGCCGCAGTGACCATCTCCCAACACGTCAAATGCATCAATAATGTGTTCCGACCAATATGTTGTAAAATGGTGACGCACTTTATCAATAAATCTTGTGCTCTTTGGGAAAATCAGTTTCTTTCTTCGCTTTTTCTTAGCTTCCAACGCTCCATTTTCCATCAATGCATACTCGAAATGTGAGGGTAGTCGTTTAGTTGATACCACTTCCTCTTTAAATTTTTTGTAACTACCCTTCGGCCTTCCTTTCAACTTCAGTGGAATAGATGGTTCATTTGTTTGGCTCGATGTCGGATGTACAATCTCTCGTAACTTCCTTTTTATTTCCTTTTTTTGATGTTCATTTGATTCATAAAATTTCAATACAACTTCTTCAACCTCATTATCTATGTTGTTCTCCATGTCGACTTCAAAGTTGTCCTTTAAAACAAGTTTTTTCCAATGTCCATTTATCAACCATAACGGGTATCCTCTTGAAGTACTAATGTATGGATATAGCTCATGTGCGCATGGCAAACCCATTGTGAATCTTTTTATGTGTGGGCATTCGTGCGCCTTCATGAAATGTCCCGATTTGTTTACTAAATCTTCTTCCTCTTTAATTAGGTGCAAAGCTTGTGTCGAAATTTTACCTATCAAATCAGAGTACAAAGAACCTGTAAAATCATTTCCTATTTTAATGCAACTTTCACCAAATGATCTTCTAATGTCCGTATGTTGGAGGTTTATCATTTGATCAAATGTTTTCCATACTGTTGTCAAATTTCCAATAGATACTTCTAGAAACTTTTTCAGCAGACTATGACCCCCTTCAACCCGATTTGTGCTTGAATTTCCCAAATGCATGTATTTATCAATCCAAGCTGATATAAAATATTCTTTATATGGCTCAAGCCATGTTGATGACACATAATGAAGAACGTCTGAATGCATTGCAGAAAATTGTACAACAAGTTTATTGTAGCGTAGATGAAAATCACCAATTGTAACTGCCTCAATCACCTTTTGCCATTCAAACATAAAGTTTTCAAATTCCTTTCCATTGCTAAAAAGTTTCTTGCAATGAGCCAATATATTTCTATTTATATGAACTCGACATAGAATATTTTTTGAAAGTGGGAAGATATTTGCAATTGC
Organism: Platanthera zijinensis; assembly: GCA_039513925.1. Lineage (NCBI taxonomy): Eukaryota > Viridiplantae > Streptophyta > Magnoliopsida > Asparagales > Orchidaceae > Platanthera > Platanthera zijinensis. Next base: position 155,748,545 of record CM077090.1, on the reverse strand, counting down.
ATTCATCAAAGCAATTTCTCGATCTGTTATCATGATTGTTGGCAGAGAATCAATTGCAAATAAAGTCTTGAAACATTCCAAAGCCCAAACATAGCTTGCTTCTGTTTCGTCGGACAAGAAAGCAAAGCATGAAAAAAATGTTTTTGTTGTCGAAGTCATCCCAACAATACTAAGTAAGGGCATCCGATATCTATTAGTTTTGTAAGTGCAATCAAGTTCAAAAACCGTTGGAAAAATATTTGTTAATTTGACTGCAAGTGGATGTGCAAAAAATAAACTTTTCAGCTTTTGACTACTTTCATCCACTGTGTTGTAACTGATATATCCTGCCTTGTCTATCAATTTGTACAAGAACTGTATTGGAGAAAGACCTTCTAATTCTCTTTTTTGTAATTTTGCTCGTGCATTGTAGATTGTTCTTATAACTGAGGTATTTGCAATATTCTTATTTTTCACTGCCGATAGAATCTTCCGCGGTTTCACTCCGGCATTATACATTTGACTAACAAGATTCTCCTCCTCTGCATCTAATCTCCCCGCATAAGCATGTGCTTCCAAGTGAACAGTGTCATGATTGTGCACGCCACATAAAACCTCTACTCTCCATTCCTCTACATTTGGAACCTTTACTCCTTTGAGAGAAAATAAACAACCACATTTCTTGGTTGAAGTTTTTCGAACGCCTTTTTTCACCCAACCTTTCTTATTTTGATTCTCTCGATAATAACCACCTCGATCACAAGCTAGTATTACGCGTGGGGTGAGACGACCAACAACTCTATCAGAACTTTTGATAGTGATTACATATCCAAGACTTCTACTAACACATCGAGTCCACTCAATAAGCTCCTCTTTTGAACTAAATCTTGTTTCGGTTTGAAAATTCTTGGTCAAATCAATTTCAAACTTTTCCTCCATTTCCTCATATGATTTGTTCGAATCTAAATAACGAAAAACTGTTGTCAAACATTATGGGCACACACAAGTTGAAATACAATGCTTTTTGTGAGTAAGTACGTACCTGCTATCACTAAAGAAGTAGACATTGACTCTTCCGAAACAATTTGTCCAAAAAAGTACCCTAAAGGTAGAACACAATTAATGATCATAAAGTTTAAGAACATTCAGTAAAGAGAGGCATATATGAAATACACATTCAACAAAGAGAATTAAAATCGGCCACCAAAAGCATTGTTGAACTAACAAAATGGACCGCCATGAATCATTAGTTATATCAATGAAGAACTCATACATAACTCATGCATCATAAGTTGAATCATAACTAATTTGACTTGGATGAAAAAGCTCATGAATCTGAAGTTGAATCAACAACTTGAATCGAGACTAAGACTTGGATGAAAAGAAAACTTAACTAAATACCCAAATAAAAGCAAGAAAAGCAAGAAAAGCAGAACCTGGGCCTAAAAAAACTGAAATTAACAGAGAGTTACCTAATATTCTCAGTGAGAGCACTGGAGCAGCGATTTCAAGATCTAAAACTTCTGCAAGATCAACATTTTTTGCAAAATGAGATACAGGAAAGAAGATAATCTCAGTAGAGAGAGTGGATGAAGGAGGAGAAGATCATACCTGGAAATGGATCGCGGTTATCATGGTCGCAGGCGAGAATGAAGAAGGAGATGAGCTCAGTGGTCCTGGTCGCAGGCGAGATCTAAGCAGGCCGAGAGCATGGCGGTCCTTGTCGGCGGCGCGATGACCTGAAACCGCCTGCGGGTTGAATCGTGAAACCCTAGATGGGGAGGCGGGCGAGAGAGATGAGGCGTGCGTGAAAAAAATCGCGTGCGGTGAAGCAAAAAAAAAACCTAAAATAAGGCGGAAATCGCGTGCGGTTATCCAGTGCAGCAGTGCGGATATCACGCCCCTAAATTAATTGCTTAATGAAATCGATAATCCCAAATTAATGATTATTTAAATCCTTAATTAAATCGAAAGCAATTAATGCTCGGGAGTTTCAACTTTCAAACCAGTTTAATAAAGGAAATAATTTTGTCCAGCTTCGACCGTTGGGTGAACCGTTAAAATGTCTTCTGTATGTTTATATAACTAGGATTAATATTAGAAACCTAATTAAACCCATCTCCCAAGCAGCTGTCCCGTCCATCGTCTCCTTCCGCAAGAACCCTGCAGAAACCCTAAAGTAAACCATGAGCCCCATCAAGGAAACCAACAGACGAAGAGGGAAGGGTCGGAAGAAGATAGAGATTAAGCCCATCCTGAATGCAGGATCACGCAAAGTCTGCTTCTCAAAACGTCGTCAAGGGCTCTTCACCAAGGCCAACGAGCTTTGCATTCTCTGCGGAACAGAGGTCGTCATTCTGTTCTTCTCCCCTGCCGGCAAGCCTTTCTCCTACGGCCACCCATCCATGGAAAACGTTGTCGACCGCTTCCTCATGAATGATGGCGCCGCCCTCCCCTCGGCCAGAGCAATCCCGACGGCAGCGGCGGCGGACCATTGCGAAGAGATTAAATCGAGTTTGACGTACTGGATGGACTGTTTAGAGACGGAGAAGCGGAGGCGAAGCCAACTTGAAGCTGCTCTCAAGGAGCCGTGGCTTATTTCCAAGCCCTTTTGGTGGGACGCCGATCCAAGTTCGATGTCTATGCAGGAGCTGGTAGAATACCAAAATATTTTGCTGCAGCAACTGCACAACGTTGCACGGGCTGAAGAACAACTGTGTTTTCCCGTGCTGGCTGTTAGAACCAACTCATAATAAACATGGCAGAGAAATGATATTTGAAAAAAAACTTCTGTATATTTCTTGATCTTCATTCAACACAAACACTGAGTACATATAGATGAGGGAGAGGACTAACAAAAGAAACGGTAAAAAACTGCCTAAAATAATTAAGGCAAGAAAGAAAACTGAAATAGCTTTGAATAGGAATAACTCTCAAGAATGAAACGTCCAGATTGGACTTAATTATCATAACCGACAAAGTAATTATTAACATTCAACCCCTAATTAGTTTGTCCTTCACGTCACGCACTCGAAGTCGCCCCCGCATTTCAACGAACTTGATCCTTGCGAGTGCCTTAGTGAATATGTCAGCAAGTTGGTCGTTAGTATGTACATACTCGACCTCGATCATCCCACGCTCCACGCAGTCCCGAATGTAGTGGTAACGAGTATCAATGTGCTTTGACCGATCATGATATACGGGGTTTTTGGTTAGCGCAATTGCTGACTTGTTGTCAACAAAGAGAGTTGCTTTGCACCTGATCCGCTTCCGAATATCATCGAGTAGGTTGAGTAACCATACTCCTTGCTGCGCCGCAATCGAAGCTGATATATATTCGGCCTCGCAAGAAGATAAGGCTACAACCCGTTGCTTCTGCGACATCCAACTAATGATGTTCGGGCCTAGGAAGTAAGCGACTCCCGTAGTGCTCTTTCTATCATCAATGCTCCCTCCATGATCACTGTCGCAGTAGCCAACAAGCTTCGTTCCTCCACGAAGATTCCTCTCATAAGAAAGACCAAACCCAATTGTACCTTTCAGATACCGCAAAATCTGCTTCACCACCGCAAAATGCTGGGTATTGGGCTTCTCCATGAACCTGCTCGCTATCCCAACGGCATATGCAATATCCGGACGCGTATTTACCAAATATCTTAAGCATCCTATTGCGCTCCTGTACTCCGTAGGATCCACCAAAGGATAATCGCCCGTCTTGCTCAATTTGAGCCTTGGTTCCATCGGAACTTGAGAACTATTGCAGTCTCCCATCCCAAATTTCTCAAGAATTTTTAATGTGTACGAAGACTGACAAAGGGTGATTACCTGAGGTGTTTGGGATACCTCTATCCCCAAGTAGTAGGTGAGCAATCCGAGATCGCTCATGCAAAACAACTCCTTCATCTGAGCTTTGAACTTGTTTATTTCCACGCCGCTTGATCCGGTGATGATGAGATCATCCACATAGACTCCAACCAGTAAAATTGAATCTCCCACAACTCGCTTGTAAACAGCGTGCTCAATCGGACTCCTCTCAAAGCCCAATGAAGATAGACTTTGATCCAGCTTGAAGTTCCAAGCCCGAGGGGCTTGTCGAAGGCCATACAACGCCTTTTTGAGCTTCAACACCTTGTGCTCTTCACCAACAATCACAAAACCGGGAGGTTGAGAAACGTATACCTCCTCGACTAGATCCCCGTTGAGAAAAGCCGATTTTACATCCATGTGGTGGATGTCCCATCCTTCTTCCGCTGCCAAAGCAATGAGCAGACGGACCGTCTCCAATCTCGCCACGGGTGCAAAAACCTCGTCGAAGTCAACCCCATGTCGCTGCACATATCCCTTCGCCACAAGACGAGCTTTATGTTTCACAATGTTTCCCTCCGGGTCCCGCTTCGTCTTGAAAACCCACTTGAGTCCAATGGATTTTTGACCATTCGGGAGGGTGGTGATCTCCCAAGTATTATTGTCCCGGATGGAATTTAGTTCCTCCTCCATAGCTCGTTTCCAACTTTGATCGTCTTTAGCTTCCTCATAAGTTGTTGGCTCTCCTGCAGCAAAGAAACAGAGTCCAGCCTCCTCCTCCTGCATCTCTTCAGTTTCGCCGTAGATCTCCTCAAGTGACCGGAATCGAATCGGTCCGCTAGAGCTCGAAGTTGCCTCGGAAGTGGGGGAGGCACTGGCCGCGGGTGAGCCGCGGTGAAGGGTGCAGGTTGCGGGTGAGCTGTTTGCTGCGGGCGACGCGCTGGCCGCGGGTGAGCCGCGGTGGGGGGAGGCCGGCCCGTCGCCGGTGGGGGTGGCTGGTACTAGTGCAGCGAGAGGAGCTGCTGCTCCTTCTATCGTCAAAAACTGATCGTAGCCAGAGAGCATTTCTCCGTCTTTCTCTTCCCAGTCCCACTTTGCTTCTTCACGAAAGACGACATCACGGCTGATCACGAGCTTGCCCGTCTCTGGATTGAACAACCTGTACGCCTTAGAACCCGCCTCGTAGCCGATGAGTACCATCTTGGTGCTCCGATCTTCTAGCTTTGCAAGATTAGGCTTTGTTGTCTTCGCGTACGCAAGGCAACCGAAAGTGCGAAGGTAGTGCACTTTTGGTTTCCTTCCGTAGAACGCCTCGTAAGGCGTCTTCCCAACAACGCTATGTGTAGCCGCCCGGTTAAGGAGATGCACCGCGGTTGCTAACGCTTCTCCCCAAAACTTCGCCGGCACGTGTTTGCACTTTAGAAGACTCCGAACCATCCCCATGACAATTTGATTGCGGCGCTCCACCACGCCGTTTTGTTGCGGAGAGTAAGGGGCTGTGAGAAATCGTTTGATCCCGACTCCCTCACAATAGGCATCAAACCCCTTGGAGGTGAACTCCCCACCTCGATCGCTACGGAAGCCCTTTATTTTGAACTCCGTTTCCATCTCCGCTCGCGCCTTTAGCCTTTTGAATGCATCCAAGGCTTCGTCCTTGGATCTCAATAACTCCACCCACATGAACCTGCTATGATCATCCACTAGCAAGAAAAAGTATTGTTTACCTCCCGGAGTGGCCGGAGTGATGGGTCCGCACAAATCTCCATGTACAAGTTGAAGAGGCTTTGTTGCACGGCCCGCCGCAACACTCGGAAATGGTAACCTTCTTTGTTTTGCCACCAAGCACCCGTCGCAAAGTTCCTGTGAGTGCTCAATGGAGGGCATTCCCTCCACCATCTTGAAATGCCCCATGTCATGAAGTGCTCGAAAGTTGAGGTGTCCCCATCTAGCGTGCCATAGCCACGCCTCATCTTTGTATTGTTCCGCTAGCAAGGCCACCGGAGAATCCGTCTTCATGTTTAGGATGTAGAGACGATTCTTGGACCTCTCCACCTTCGCCAAGAGACGCCTCTCTTGATCGAATAGACACAAGAATCCGTCCTCCATGACGATCTTGCATCCGTTCTCCTCCAATTGTCCCAAACTCGCAATGTTTGTGCGGAGTTTCGGGATGTAGTAGACGTTGGTGAAGACTTTGTGCTTCTCCTTTTGGTCTTTGAAGAAGACCGCCCCCCGACCACATATCTCCACCGAAGAGCCATCTCCAAACTTCACCTTGCCTTTCACCGTCTCATCAAGTGAGGAGAAAAATTCTTTGCAACCCGTCATATGGTTGCTAGCCCCCGTATCAAGGTACCAATCGGACTTCTTCGCGTCGCCGGGAAAAATGCCCGGTTGCACATTTTCTTCATTAAGGAGAAAATTTGAACATACCATTTTCGGGTGATCTTCTTCGCCCTCCGCCAATAAAAGAGCCGGTTCGATATCCTCGAAGGCTTCGGCCATGTGCGCTCTCTCCTCGTTGTCCTTCTTTTTCGAGCGGCACTCCGATGCATAGTGGCCCATTTTGTGGCAATAGAAGCACTCAATTTTTGACTTATCTTTACCACCGTCGTTGCGATCTTGACCGTCGCGTCGATCGTTATTGCGATGTTGTCCGCCGCGCCCTCGTCCACGGCCGCGGCCTCCACGGCCTCCGGTTTGGTGTCCTCCACCATTATATGGCTTCTTGTCACGAGCCATAAACTCCCTCATCATCAAGAGGAGTTTTTCCTCGTCTTTGTTGGTAGCCCCACCAACACGCTCTTCATGAGTCTTGAGACGGCCGACAACCTCCTCCACGGTCATCGTCGTGAAGTCGCCAAATTGCTCTATCGTCGAAGCAATCTGGACAAACTTCGATGGGACGGATCGCAGGAACTTCTTCACAACCGCAGCCTCCGCTACCTCTCCTCCCAACGCCCTTTGCATATTGACGTTGGTGGTGAGCTTCATTGTGAAATCATCTATTGAATCCGTCTCCTTCATGCGAAGCATCTCAAACTCCGTTTGCAGAGTTTGGATCTTTGCATCCTTGACGCGGTCCGCGCCTTGGTACATGATCCTAAGCATGTCCCATACCTCTTTCGCAGTTTTCTTCTCCGCAACCATCTGGAGAACGTCATCTGGAAGAGCTTGTTGGATGACCGAAAAAGCTATTTTGTTCTTTTTCTCATCCACCTCCGCCGTCGGATCGATTGGTTCCACCACCTCCAAGACGTCCTGGACATCGAGGATCCCCCTCATTCTGATAGCCCAGACGCCGTAGTTGCTCCTCGTGAGCACCGGGTATTTGAAGTGTCCATGGAACCCATCCGACTTTGAAGATGTCTCCGCCATTGAAGAAACAACGTTTCTTCCTCACAATGGAACGATCTCCAACCTCCCCCTCTGATACCAAATGTTAGAACCAACTCATAATAAACATGGCAGAGAAATGATATTTGAAAAAAAACTTCTGTATATTTCTTGATCTTCATTCAACACAAACACTGAGTACATATAGATGAGGGAGAGGACTAACAAAAGAAACGGTAAAAAACTGCCTAAAATAATTAAGGCAAGAAAGAAAACTGAAATAGCTTTGAATAGGAATAACTCTCAAGAATGAAACGTCCAGATTGGACTTAATTATCATAACCGACAAAGTAATTATTAACACTGGCGGCGGACCCGGAGATGGGGAACGAGTTTGCAGATGTACGGCCCATTCTTGACTGCATTCCTGGTGGAGCTGCTGAGTTTGGAGATGAGGATTTGATGTCATTGTTGCAGCCGCAGGCTTCCATGCCTTCCTTGGATGAATACTTATATGGTGGCTGCTGAGTTGTCTATTTTTTCATGTTTTTCCGGGCCTCAGATGGATGACTATGTATATTGCTTTGGATTTTAGTTTATAAATTTTCTGAAAGGTCTTTTTTTCTCCCTTTTTAATTTGAATGGTCCAATCACACAATTAAAGCTAGGTGTTTCTCAATCTTAAAATTATAGGTGATTGTTATCCGCACTGCAGTTTTGGTTATTCGCAAATATTTTTTTCCTAATTTTTTGCGCTTTTTGAAAATACGTCTTGTACATGCATTTTCAGGAAAAGTGTTCAACATCAAAGTTGTAGATCTCATCGAGATCTACAACTTTCGTGTTGAACACTTTTCCTGAAAATGCATGTACAAGACTTACTTTGGAAATACATCCAGATTTCGCGCCTTTTAGAAATACGTCTTGTACATGCATTTTCAGGAAAAGTGTTCAACACGAAAGTTGTAGATCTCGATGAGATCTACAACTTTGGTGTTGAACACTTTTCGTAAAAATGCATGTACAAGACGTATTTCTAAAAGGCGCAAAAAATTGGGAAAAAAAAAGTGCGGATAACCAAAACTGTAGTGCGGATAACACTCACCAAATTATATCTCATAAATTTTTCTCCCGTTAAAATCACCCATTTGAAAATTTTTACATAAAAATTTAGAATGATTTTTTCCCATTTTTAGGGAGGGTATTTGTCTTCTTTCGATCCCTTGTTAATAACTCATATGTGATTGTTGGAGATCTTTACACCTGCATCCCTGATAAATAACTCATACCAGAAGTGGAGAATGGCAGGAAATGGCCTGGCCATTCTCTTCAGGAATGTTTTTGAAAATCCATTATTTTTTAAAACACTCCTTAAATCCTGCTCAATAAAAGATTCTCCAAAACCCTGATAATGAACTTAAAGGAGAATCGCAAAATATACAACAATATCTAAAACCCAAATAATGAACTTAGAGAAGAACCCCAGGATATATATAGAAGTATAATCTAGATGAATTGAAGAGAAGATCGAACATCTCAGTGAACAAAACAGAACTCTAAGTTCTGAAATCAGAGCCTTGGAGAGAGACAAGAAGAGCTGCCCAATGCAACAGTTAACAGTGTTACATAAGAAGGAATGACTAATGAGTGAGGGCATATGCGCAGACAGAACTAGTTAGCTTAAACTATGAGTAAGGTGCACCTGCAGGATGTTTTTATAAGGACAAATATTAGAAGAATTCGGGAAGCTGTTGCTGAAATTTCCAGGGAAGTTACTGGTTCCAAGTGAAGTTACCGGATAATGCTAGGATAAAGGATCATAAGCTCTCAAAATGGAAAATTTATTTGCTTTGAAGGATAATGATAATATTAAGAGCCCAGCTTGGTGCACAAAAGATTCGCGCACAATGAGAGTCGGGGTAGGGTCCTTTATCACAAGGGTAAAATGCAGACAAATTAATTTTGTAAGAGATCACAACATACAAATAATGAGAACTTTGAGATTTGATAAAAATTCTCTTGAATTTCGGTTTTAATTTAAATGAGGGCTGGATTGAATGGATGAGTTTATATTTAAATTACTTTGTTTTATTTTATTTGTGCTTTAGGTGGTATTTTTTAATCTGTTTAATTAATGACTAACAAAATGAAGTCATTGCTTGCCGCTAAAACCAATAAATCTCAATTCATCACCAAATATTCTACAAAATTAATTAATAGTTTGATAGGCATTTTTATGCATAAAGACCATAAAGAGGATTATTTCATGAAAAATCAATTCCAAAAAGAGGTTTATATTTGGTTACAATGCAACAGTTTCCCTGTAGGCATCGTCTATGTCTATGGTAGCAGTGGTGGACGTAAAAAAAATTGTGAGAGCGAAGTGATAATTTATTTGAAAGAATTTAATCAACGAATATACGTTTAAGGGGACTTATTTTCACCGGTCAGGCGGTTACGATCGCATGAACCCGACCTTAATTAGAGTCCGGTTCATGCGGTCGTAACCGCTTGACCGGTAAAAATAAGTCCTCCTAAACGGAACCTTAGTTTTTAATGTTTTTTTGTCTAAACAATTTGATAAAATGATAGTGTCACGAAGAATCGAACTCATAACCTTTCACTCAAGAACGTAAGACAATTTTCACTATGCCAAACCTATTTTATTGATATTTAATGTTAGATTAATATAAAATCAATGCCACAACAAAAACTATTTAAAATTAACTTTTCATTACTTTATTTGGATGGAATTGAAATTGGATACCGGAATCAATAGAATGACAAATTGTGCAATATTACTTAGCTAATTATGTCCCAATTTTGCTTTCCTGAAACAAATGAATAAAGCAGAGTAGAAGGGAGGTCGAGTGTTTCAACAATAGAAGAACAGATCCCTAGGAAAACAAAATGACAAAACAATCATGACTTTCCTTGCTAGTATTCTACGTTGTTATTACAGAAGCAAAATATAACATAAGTTTAGAATATTTCTAATTATTTATTTATGTTACTGTACATGATTAAGGCTCTGTTTGGGATAACAAATGATGATGAATAAGTCGCTAATTAAAAATTGTTGTTTGCATAGAGATTTTATAAAATCAATGATGAATAAGCAGTCGACTGTTTGGATAGTTTGGTCATAAGTGTTTATCTAAATTTCTCATTTATTCATAAGGGTCTGTTTGTTTGGACGTGTTTTTTTTCGTCCGTGCACGATTTTTTTGTCAGGGGGCGGTTTTTCGCTCGGACGTGTTTTTTTGCCCGTCACGATTTTTTTCGTCCGGTCAAGATTGTTTTCGCCCAAGCTCGATTTTTTTCGGCCAGACGTGATTTTTTTCGCCCGGGCGCGATTTGTTCGCTTGGGCGTGTTTTTTTCGCCAAGTCGCGTTTTTTCGCTCGATCACGTTTTTTTCGCCCGCCCAGTTTTTTTCAACCGGGTGCATTTTTTTCACGCGGGCGCGATTTTTTCACACAACCGCAATTTTTTTGCCCGGGCGTGTCTTTTTCGCTCGAGCGCGTTTTTTCCGCCCGATCACGTTTTTTCCGCCCGATCGCGATTTTTTCGCTCGGTCGCGGGTTTTTTCGCCGGGGCGCGTTTTTTTCCACTACAAGAAAAACTTCATTTAGCAACGAAAATTAGGAAGGCTAAATAATTCGTTGCTAATTAGCATCGAATTTAGCTAGGTATGTGATATTTGTTTTTACCTACAAAAATAGCAACGAAAAAATTTGTTGCAAAAATAGCAACGAATTATTTTGTTGCAAAATACTTGTTGCTAAATAGAAACGAAATATTTCGTTTCAAAATTTCTATACTATTTATTTTAGAGTAAATATTTATGGAGAGAAAATATTCAATCTCCTACAAATATTTTCATCTCACTTTTAATAAACAAAAATATATTTATAAGTTCTTAAACAAATTAAAGAAGCCCTCGATATCCCGATTCTCTTCTGATATCTGCTCCCCTGCCAAGATCGTCAATCTCCCGCACGATCTCTCCGCCGAGCTCGTCACACGTACTCTCACGCGATCTCCCCGCCTTGCACTAGCGATAAATAAATAAATATATACATATAAAATATATAAATATATATATATATAATATATACAAAAATATATAAATATATATAATATACAAAAATAACGATATATATAAATAATAATATATAATAAACTATAAATGAAAATATGTATTTATATGTATATATAAATAAATAAATATATATATATATATGTATAAATAAATAATCATATATATAAATAATATAAATTTATGATTATATATATATATATATATAACCGTAAACATAAAATGAATTAGTTCATTAGGAGAGTTGGTTAGCTAAAAAAAATATTTGTGAGAGGTCTGCGATTCGAATCTCAACAAGTGCAAGTTAAAAAATAATTTTTTGTACTTAAATATTATTTTAATTTAGCCAAATAATTATATAAAATATAAAACATTAGCATTAAAAAAATTTCTTTCTAAAAAATCATTGCTAATTAGAAACAAATAAAATCCTAGCTAAATTTAGCTAGGATCAAATTAGTTACAAAATTTTTTCGTTTCTAAATTTCTTGCTAATTAAAATTAGCAACGAATTTAGCTAATTAGAAACGAATTTTGCTCCTTGCTAATCAAGGTTTTTCTTGTTGTGTTCACTCGGGCGCGATTTTTTCGACTTGCCGCGTTTTGTCCCGGGCGCTATTTTTTCTCACAGGCGTGATTTTTTTCCCAACACAATTTTTTTACCCTGATGTAATTTTTTTGCCTGGACAAAAAAGAAAAAAACTCCCTGATGAAAAAATCATGCCCGGGCGAAAAAAAAACGCTCGGGAAAAAAATACGCGTCCGAGCGAAAAAATTGCTTCTGGGCAAAAAAATCGCTTTCGGGGGAAAAAATCGCTTTCGGGGGAAAAAATCGCGCCCGGGAAAAAAAATCGCGCCCGGGCGAAAAAAACGTGATAGGGCGAAAAAATCGCGCTCGGGCGAAAAAAATCGCGCCCGGGCGAAAAAATCGCGGCCGGGCGAAAAAATCGCGCCCGGACGAAAAAATCGCGCCCGGGCGAAAAAATCGCGGCCGGGCGAAAAAAACGCGCCCGTGCGAAAAAAACGCGCCCGGGCGAAAAAATCAGGCCCGGGCGAAAAAATCGCGTCCGGGCGAAAAAACCGTGCCCGGGCAAAAAAACCGCGCCCGAGCGAAAAAATCCCGCACGGGTGAATATCGCGCCAGGGCAAAAAATATTGTGCATGGGCGAAAAAAACTCTTCTGGGTGAAAAAACGTGTCATAGCGAAAAAATCGCGTCAGGAAGAAAAGATCGCGTCCGGGCGAAAAAGATCGCGCATGGGCGAAAAGATCGCGCATGGGCGAAAAGATCGCGCCCGGGCGAAAAGTTTACCCCTGGGCAAAAAAATCGCGTCTTGGTGAAAAAATCGCGTCGGAACGCAAAAATCATATCTGGACAAAAAATCACTCATATGACATTTTTAAGAGATAAGCGCTTATGAGAAGCCATAAGCTGGACCCGAATAGCTTATTAAAAATCAACTTATCATCAATTTTAAAATAAGTGATTTTATATAAGTCGCACAAACAAACAACTATAAAACTTTTGCATTTTAAATAGAGATTATTGATCATAACCTGTCCCAAACAAAAACTATATAAAGAGATTATAAGTAGCTAGCTACTCAGCACATACACCCATCATTATCTATTCTCATATGACTGCCAATCATACACCCATCTTTTATCTCTAAAACAAGATTTGTTTTGTTTCTTCTGCTAGTGATGACTTTGGGGATTTTTTTAGGGTGATGTTAAAGGCACATCATTTTCGACTATGTGCACACCCATCAAAAATATAATCCTTAATAATTTAGGTTTTCTAAACCCCACCCAACTAAAGCCGAAGCAGCCCGCCTCCCCCTTCCCGATATGCGCCTTTTTGAACTGCGTCTTCTACGTTCATTTTCAGAAGAAGTGTTCAACATTAAAGTTGTAGATCTCGACGATATCTACAACTTTCATGTTGAACACTTTTTGATTTAAAGCCGTTTAGGCCCCCGATTTGGCCCCCGGAAAATCACGCGGAACATTAAATGTTCCGCGTGATTTTTTCCGGGGGCCAAATCGGGGGCCTAAACGGCTTTAAATCAACAAGTGTTCAACATGAAAGTTGTAGATATCGTCGAGATCTACAACTTTCATGTTGAACACTTCTCCTGAAAATGAACATAGAAGACGCAGTTCAAAAAGGCGTGTATTTTATTTAAAAAAAACTATGCAATCACGGCAACGTCATCCTCCCCACAACTCTTGTAGACATGTACTGCAGATGCGGGTGCGTTGAAGCAGCTTTGGAGGTGTTTCGCCGGGTTTCGAGCAAAGACGTCGTGCTTTGGAACGTGATGATCGGAGGGCTCGCGATGCACGACCATGGCCGCCTTGCCGTCGATCTGTTTGCTCTGATGAAGGAGACGGAAACGGCGCCCAACGAGTTCACATACATTGCAGCTATGTTTGCTCAGACTGTGCACATAGTATTGGTGTGCACAAAGTCGAAGATGGTGTGCACATAAAATTCCAATGGATGCACATAGTATTGGTATGCACAAAGCCGAAGATGATGTTGTAGGAGTTAGACTGCAAATCATATTTTTGTTCCTTCGCCCCCCTTTTGATCTGAAGGCTCCCCAATGGTTATGATTGCCTTAGTTTAATGAAATGTTCCCAAGTTAGGGGTTTATTTAGCAGATCCACAACTTGTACTTCAGTTCTACAATTCTCTAAATAGTTTTGTCATTTTTGACTTTCTCCAAGAAAATGATGGCGCACATCGATGTGCTTGCTTCAGTTATAAAATACCTGTTTTTTTGCGAGGGATATTGCAGATGTATTATCACATATGATGAGAATGGGAGGAAATTTTTCTCCCCTTTCTTCTTCTTCTACCAGTTCTTTTATTTGTTTTTCCTATTTCTTTTAACCATAAAGTTTTACAGGCAGCATTATAAGTTGCCATGTATTTCGCCCCAATAGTTTATAGGGCAATAGTCTGGTTCATATGGGAACTCCAGGAAATTGGCTTGTGATTAAGTAAGAGCAGATATGCTCCAACACTCTTCTTTCTTCTAAGTCTCTCCCCAATCGGAATCACATAATCCATTCAACTTTCTGTTTCCCCCATTTTGGTAGATAAGCCCAATCAATTTTGTTCCTTGATGTTGAAATCGAGAACCGACTTCCGTGAAGTTCAGACCCTTGGGAAAGGGGTGACCACACACTTACTTCTCCTAGCAAGCTTGAATGATTGAGGACTTGGAACTCAAAACTGACCCAAGGCTCTAACACGGAGGTCCCACCACACATCCGGAAGATCTTATACCGATTCCCCTTCTTAGCCAGTGCTGAGCTAAGGGCACCTCAGAGAGTGCAAGAAGATCTAGGAATGATAAAACTGGAAAGCTTGCTTTCTGAGGTACCCCCTTGGGTCTATTTATAGATTTTTAAGTTTGGCCTGCAAATAGCGCAACACCGTTGTTCTAAACGGTTATATGCTGCCCAAGAGAGGTCTGCCAATAGCGAAACTCCGTTGTTTAGTGAGAATATTGGCACACCAAATCACATTTGGCAGACCAAATCACATTTGGCAGACCAAATCATATTAACCATAGGATATCTACACCCCACTCATGGGAGGGAACTAGGACCAGCTCGCCAATCAGCTGGGCGAATGCGTCCCGGCTGTCGCAGCTCGCCTCTCTCTTTAGGCGAGCGTGAGTTGGGCTCCTGCGGCTCGCTTGCCCCTTACACGGAGGCGTACTGGCTGTCCTAGTCTGGTGGCCACTCAGGCAAATGCGGGCTAACGAACTGGCTCGCGCGGTTCGCCTGCATGCGTGGCGGAGGCGGTTCGGCTGCCCCCTGAGCCCTCTCACCTATCAAGCTGATGCGGGCCGGCTGTCCTGGCTCGCTCGCCCTCTTGGTGGATGCGGGCCGGGTTGTATTGAGGGCCCCTCTTCTGCCTTGTTGGACCCACTCGGCGAACACTAGGTTTTACACAATCTCTGCTATTTTTGAGCTTTCGCAAAGATTGGAAAGAATCCTCCAACCCCACATGTTCAATGAGTGTCTGCTAAGCTGGAGAGAATCTTTTGGTGGGTCCACCTTCTTGCTATATATATACCATCGGGCTCAAAGAAATTCCCCATTCTTCTGCTTCTCTTCATTCTTTGTGAACTACTATAGTTGAGTGATGCCCATACCTAAAGAGATGCATGCTCGCCTAGCGGCAAGAGGGAGGGAACGCGGACGCAGGTCATCAATGCTGCCCCCAAGCTGGCTCGAGGGTCGCTTAGTCCTGCTTTCAGGCCGAAGAAGGCAAAGATGATCAGGCGGTCTCCCCCGAATGGCGCCCCTGCGTCCAGCCCAGCGGCCGGTGTCAGGGCCATCCATGAGGTACAAGGGCCGGTTTGCCTGATATCATTATTATTCCGATTTTGATTTCTTCTTCTTCGCAGGAGGTGCCTCGCGAGGATGGAGGCTGGGGAATGGAGCTGAGGAACTCTTCCCCGCACGTATCTGAGCGGGTCGCCATCCCCTCGACTACGGGATCCGCCCATCCCGCGGCCTTGACCATTCCTCCTACGGCTACTAGTGAGTTCTCGACTTCTTTACTGCTTTCTTATTTGCTCACACCTTACCTGATCCTTTGTCATTGCTGCTTTTACCCCAGGGGTTGTCGACCGGCCTCCGCTAGTTCCGCGATCGCCGACCTGCCCTGGGTTGGGAAAATCCTTCGCGACTCTAGAAGGCGAGCTCTTCCAGGGTCAGCCAGGTACTTCTCGTGCGCATACCAGCGCGGGGGACATGCCAACCCCGAGTGAGTTTACGCATTCGCTCGCTTATGACCGTCCACTTGCCTTTTCTGACCTTTCATGTTTCTACAGGCTTCAATGCGATCTCATCCTCCAATGTTGACATCAGTGAGGGGTACTCCCCCCTTCCCCAGATCGCATCTCCGAATACCTGGGCGACCCTCGGGATGCCGAGGAGATGAAAAGGCGGATGACCCGGCTGTTCCAGAAGCACTCCCTGATGTTGCGGGAGGTTTGCAACAGGGTGGATGAGAACAAGGCGGAGGCAGAGGAGCGATTCGCGGTGCTGGAGGGCGTGAGGCTCCTAGAAGAAGGTGATAGAACAACTTCACCAGGGGCACACCTCACACGGGCAGAGAAGCGACTCATGCACGTCACGAAACAGGTCAACCTGGCCCAGCGGGAACTGCTGGCGGTTCGCGAGTATTTTTACCCTCGCCTACTGCCCTGTTTCGGGGTGCGAGGGCAGGGTAGGTGGAAGTGGATTCAATACTGAACCACCAACCCCTTCCTCGCTCTCGACCTGCAGGCCTGGGTCGCACCTATTTTTGGATTAGCTTGTATGGACCCGTCGCAAACTGTTATTTACCTTTTATTTGTTATTATTTGGAACTACTCGCCCGTTCACGGTCCTATGCTTGTATATTAATTCTTTTTCGTCTATTGCTTGTTACTACTTAGCTTTTAATAGGCAAATGCGGGTGAGCTGCCTTGCTTGGCTATCCCCTTCTTAGGCGGGTGCGAGCCAGCTTGGCTCGTTAGCCTCTCCGGTAGACGCGAGAAAGCGTGACTCGCTCGCCCATTGGGCGGACGTGGGCCAGCCTGGCTTACTCGCCCCTTCTCCCGTTGTCACATAGTTTTCGCAGGGCTGCGGCAAGTAGGCGGGAATTAGTGGCGGGCTCGAATGTCAAAGCGTTAGGGCACATTTTGCTATCCACACATTTTCCGCTGATGGGACGTTTTCACGCCTTTTTCTTTTTCTATAAATAGCCCACGACCATTCATCCCACCTATGACATTTAAACCCTTCCGCGTCTTTTTCATTCATGCATCTGATTCTCAGCTCGCTCCTTTCCGCGAGAACTTCAGCGTCTCGCCCACCTTAATGGATTGCGAGATGAGAGGAAGTGGTGGCGATACCGAAGGGAGAAGCAAATGCGCGTGGACCTTCTCCGACTATCCCTTCTTCTCCACCACCCTCAACGAGAGAGAGCTCGTCTCGGTGGTTTCCAACTTCGTCTTGCCCGGGTTTGAGGCGAGGCGGCCAAGGGAGGAGGAGAAGATCAATGATCTCTCTGATGTGGAGCTCGCCATCCCCATCGCCCACTTTGATGCAGTCCTTCGGCTTCCCTTATGGCCCGAGGTCCAATAGATATTGAAGTACTTTGGCATCGTCCTCTGCGAGCTGACCCCCAACTCGGTAGCCATCGTGGTCGCATTCGCCTGCTTCTTACGGGAAGAGCGGATCGAGTTCAGCCTTGCGATATTCCTCAAGCTATTCTCCTTCAGGGCGAACAAGTATGGCACCGCCTACTTATCCAACAATCACGTGAAGGTGCGGGATACAGTAAACAAGAGCCACAACTGGCTAAGAAAATTTGTGTTCGTCAGGGGAAACTTCGACAACGTACCGTTCTCACCTGTCCAGCTCAGGGAGGCGAGCTACCGCCCTCCTAGCCTGGGGGGCTACGAAGACGAACTATGCGGGTTCTTCCAGGGGAAGAACTTCGAGATCGCGTTCCTCCGAAGGAACATCCATTCCCTCGTCCCCGTCCCGCCTGGGGGAGGTAGGCTACTCGCACTCGATCCCTTCTTTGCTCATTCTTTTTTTTTTTGTGTTGTTCTAACTCTGTCGCTGTAGGTGAGCGGGATCTCCCCCTACACCCCCTTATGAGAGGGCGTGAGTTACCCCCGAAAAGCTTGCTCATGTCGAGGCGGCAGCTGCCACGCATCGCGAGGTCCCAGCCCTCGCCTCCCAGAAGAGGGTTACTCGCGGTCATCCCCCTCCACAACTTACGTCCAAGAAGCCAAGGACCACCGGCGGTGATCCCCCCGCATCCCGGGAGAAGGGAAAGGCTCTTGCGGGCCAACAACCTGAGAAGGTCGCCACCTCAGGGGCTTCCACCGGTGGGCCTCCTAGAGAGGCAGCCAACACCTCCAAGGCGTGAGAGCAGGTGTCCCCCGACAAGCCCGTACTGAGGGGGCACCACAACTTCGGCTACGGCGAGCGGCCCCTCAATGACCTTGGTCGCCCCCTCCTGCTGTGGGACAAGGAGGAGAACAAGGCGTCCATCTTGACCCTGCTGCCAAGCTGGTTGGAGCAGGACTCAATCAGCAGGAAGGCCTTCGCCTTCTCCTTCGGCCTCTACGCGCAGGAGGACTCTGCGGTCTTCAACGAGGAGGATACGCGAGTGATAGAGAAAATCGTATTCTCCAATCTATACTCGATTAAGGCAAGTGTACCTATCAAAATATAGCATAGGATATCAAAAATATCAAGGTCGTATAAAAACTCGGGGCAGGCAAGTACTATTACTCACAACGACTCTATTATTCTACCGAACGATTAATGAGTTTTGAAAATTAAAATAAACTAAACTTAAAGAGAAATAAACTATTACGAGAAAAGTGTGCGCGATCGACGATTCACTTTGAAATAAAATAACGAAATAATTTAGTTTAGCATTTGTAATTCTATTAAGACCGTGACGGATCCGATTGTACAACCCATATTCGACGAGGGTGGGCCCTACCACCGCCAGGTCATCAGAGGTCAAAGTCAACAAAGCAGGGTGGGGATCCAGACCAGCACCCCGGGCCGCGGAAGGTTTGGGCGAGTAGGGCGAGCTCCCCAGGTCAACTCGCCAGGTGGCGACTATGGCCAGATGCTCGCCTCTCCCAGGCGAGTTCCTTAAGGAGGTCGCCAACTCGCCAGGGGGGGGTATAAGTAAGACCCCCCCCTCTCTTTGATTTTGCCTATAAATAGGACCCCAGGGGTACGAAGGAGACCACAAGCAATTCTCGGCCTGAACCCTCGCGAGTTCCAGTAACTACCCTTGAC
The DNA here is from genome assembly GCA_039513925.1 of Platanthera zijinensis. NCBI lineage: Eukaryota > Viridiplantae > Streptophyta > Magnoliopsida > Asparagales > Orchidaceae > Platanthera > Platanthera zijinensis. The sequence goes on along the minus strand of CM077090.1, from coordinate 155,729,476 downwards.
TCGCTATCGTTCAGTTCGCCTCCTTCGTACCTAGCTCGGCCAATCTGGTTGAGAAGGGGTTGCTTCTCCTAAGCAACTGGGTACGTGGTGGGACCTTCCTGCCGCAGCGACCTGGGGTCTTGTTCGTACAATTCGTCCTTGTTTCCTAAACCAGAGATCGTCTTCCTGACCGGTCGACCAGTAGCTTCAGGTCGCCTAGTCCGACTTCTGAGGTTGAGAATTTCTCGGCTTCAACACTTGGTGCGGTGAGCGTGGATAGCGACCGAAGAAGAAAGTCGTGGTTGGAAGATGGCCGATGACGGAGACCGGGGCGAGTTGGGAGGTAACTCGGCGGGAGCTGGAATCCCGGGGCAAGGTGGCGAGTATGTGACGGTGGCAGCTTTTGCAGAGTTCGCAAGGAGAATGGAGAAGGCGATACTCGTCGGGTTGTCAAATCCGCCTGAGGTGACGGCGACTTCCCCCCGTCGCCAGACACCCCCGGGCGAGGAGATACCAACTCGGCGAGCAGGGAAGGAGCCCGCTTGGGCGAGTGGAGAGCAGGTGATCCCCCCGCGACATCATCCGGCGAGTAGTCAGGGGATCCGGTTCCGAGAACCAGAACTCTCGGCGAGGCATGGAGATACTCGCCGATGGAGCGAGTATGACTGCTCGAGCGAAGAGGATACTCGCCGCCGCCAGGAAGGGAGGAGCCCCTTCTGCGACGAGATCCTCGCAGCCCTTGTCCCCGACAACTTCAGAGAGCCGGTCCTCTCGTACTACTCCGGCAAGGACGACCCGGTGGGGCATCTTCAGTGGTTTGAGGATGTGGTCTCCATTCGCAACATGTCCGATGCTCTCAAGTGCCGGCTCTTCTCCATTACCTTCAAAGGTAGCGCGAGAGATTGGTTCCACCAGCTGCCGGCCGGGTCCGTTTACTGCTTCTCGGATCTGCGAAGGGGCCTGCTAGCAAGGTTCGCGACGTCCAAGCGGAGGAAGAAGGAGGCGACCGCTCTCTTCAAGATCGTGCAGGGGCAGCACGAGAGTTTGGGCCGGTACATCGATCGATTCCAGGAGGAGGTGCTGGAGGTGGAAGAGGTAGACGGGTTCACCTTGATGGTGGCCCTCAAGTTCGGGCTGAAGCAGGGTCTGTTCAACATGGAGTTGGGGCACAGGCCACCCAAGTCGTTCGAGGAGATGGTGGAGAGAGCCAATGTGTTCATCCAGGGAGAGGAGAGGAACAAGGAGTTCCTGGCACGGCTCGACGGAGATCGACCGCTTGGGCAAGACAAAGGGAGGCTGCTGGAGAGGGAGAGGGCGCCGGAAGGGCGCAGTGGCAGGAAGCAGGAAAGGCCGCGGGAGAAAGAGGAGAAGAAAGAGAGAGGAAGGGAGATCAGAAAGGCGGAGAAGCAGGAGTGGCGGGAGAGGCCTCGAAGGCAGGAGGACAGGAGGCCTGTCGGAGGGCGAGAAGCGAGGAGCGAGGAAAGAAGGTTCCAGTACCCGAGGGACCGCCCTCAGTGGAGGCAGCCCACCCGTCAGGAGGAAAGGAGGGCTTACAACCCTCGGGAGCAGGGAGGAGGAAGAAGGGAGACCATGTCCATCACGCAGCGAGCCGCCAAGCGCCGGCGGAAGGGGAAGCAACAGGAGAGGAGGCAGGAAAGGCAGCAGGAAGCGGCGATTCCCCTCTACTGCGATATCCATCGAGTGGAGGGGCACGGGACCTTGGCTTGCCCAGAGTTCTGGGAAACAAGGAGAAGAATGGAAGCGACGGCGGCCGAGAGGGAGCAGCCACAGCAGGAGGCCCAGGTTGGGCAGGTGGCTTACCAGGCACCGCAGAGGAGGAGGAACGAAGACAGGATCGATCAGGGAGGAAGGGGAAATGTCATTCCCGGTCCGGGAGGCGGGCACGTTGGAGTGATCAACGGAGGGGCGGGGCTAGGAGCTTCCCGCAAGGGAAGTCTCCACCAAATCTACAAAAGGAGCGTCGCTTCGACGTCTCAGACCCCCCCTCCCTTGAACGAGATCACCTTCTCGGAGGAAGACATGCTCTGGAACGAGAACCCCTTCCATGACGCCCTGGTGATTCAAGCAGCAATCGAGGACTTCACCGTCGACCGAATCCTCGCGGATAACGGGAGCTCGGTGAATGTCATCTTTAAGAGAACCTTCGTCGGCCTTCAGGTGGAAGCGTCCCGGGTTCAGGCAGCGGATGGACCCCTCTTCGGCTTCTCCGGGGAGAAGAAAGAGGTGGAAGGAGGAGTGGAGTTGCTAGTTACTCTCGGGGGGACTTCGATCCGATGCCGCTTCGTCATCGTCGACGCACCGAGCGGCTACAACGCCATCTTCGGACGGCCCCTCATCAACTACTTCAAGGCCGTCCCTTCATCTTATCACCAATGCCTGAAGTACTGCAGGGATGACGTCCAAGTCAGGATCAGGGGAGATCCCAAGGCCTCCAGGGAATGCTACCTGAATGCGGTCAGCACCATCAACTGGATGGGCGACGCAGAAAGGTTGGAGAGGATGATGGAGCAAGAAGAGGGCCTGCAAGCTGCCGAGGAGCTGGAGGAAGTGGAGGTGATCTCCCTGAGAGGAAAGCCGGAGCTGCTGAAGATCGGAGGAGCCTTGCCCCCGGAAGGGAAGGTGGAGATAGCGGCCTGCCTACAGGAAAACGCGGACGTCTTCGCATGGAGCGCCGCCGAAATGCCAGGGATCGATGCGGATGTTGCCTGTCATCGCCTCAACCTGGATCCGGCGATGGCCCCCGTCCGTCAAAAGCAAAGGAAGAGCGCCGCCGCTCTAGCGGGACCCATCCGGGAGGAAGTAGGGAAGCTGCTGGAAGCAGGTTTTGTTTCGGAGATCCAGTATCCAGGCTGGGTCTCCAATGTTGTAATGGTGAAGAAGTCTGGAGGGGGCTGGAGGTTATGTATCGACTTTTCATTATTGAATAAAGCCTGCCCGAAGGATTGTTATCCCCTGCCTCAGATCGACGCGCTGGTTGATTCCGCCGTCGGATTTCCTGTGATGAGTTTCCTTGATGCCTTTTCAGGATACCATCAGATCCGGATGCATCCCCCCGATTGCCGCGACGTTTCCTTCATCACCAGCGACGGGTGCTATAGCTACAAGATGATGCCCTTTGGGCTCAAGAACGCCGGCGCGACATATCAAAGAATGATGGATCACGTCTTCAGAGAGCAGAAGGGGCGGAATCTGGAAGTCTACGTCGACGACTTGCTCGTTAAGAGTAAGAGCGCCGCAGAGCACGTAGCGGATCTGACGGAGACTTTCGCCACCCTGAGGAGGTACAAGATGCGGCTCAACCCGGCCAAGTGTGTTTTCGGCGCAGGAAGGGGGAAGTTTCTAGGACACCTCCTTACTCCCCTAGGGGTGGAGCCCAACCCCGACAAGGTGAAAGCCATCGTGGAGATGGCGTCCCCAAGGGACTCCAAGGAAGTTCAAAGGTTGACCGGAAGGCTGGCAGGTCTTAGCCGGTTTCTCTCCAAGGCCGGAGAAAAGTGCTCCCCTTTCTTCAAAGCCCTTCGGGGAAATCAGAAATTCGAGTGGACCCCGGAGTGCGAGGAGGCCTTCATGAAGCTCAAGCAACAGCTGACTCGAGCTCCCCTCCTTCAGGGTCCGCAGGGCGGCGAAGACCTCTTGCTCTACCTAGGGGTAGGGGCCGAAGCAGTCAGCTCGGTGTTGGTCCGAGAGGAGGGAAAGAAGCAGCTTCCGATCTATTACGTAAGCCGGGTGCTAAGGCAAGCCGAGACGCAGTACCCCATCCTGGAGAAGTTGGTCTTTGCCCTGGTAGTTTCGGCCAGGCGACTCCGTCCATATTTCCAAGCCCACTCTATCAAAGTAGTCTCAGACCATCCCTTGAGGAGTATCTTGGACGGAGTGGAGCATTCCGGCAGGCTCGCCAAATGGGCTGTGGAGCTGAGCGAGTTCGACATCTCCTACCCCCCAAGGGTCGCGATCAAAGCACAAGCCGTGGCGGATTTCCTGGCCGACTTCTCGGCCGAGGCCGAGGCAGACACGGATATCTCTCGGCCGGTCCCTTGGAAGATGTTCGTGGATGGCGCGTCAGGGAGACACTCCGTGGGAGCCGGGGTGGTGCTGGTTAGTCCTCAGGGGACCAGGATTGAGCAAGCTATCAAGATCAATTTTCCGGTTACTAACAACCAGGCAGAGTACGAAGCCATGGTGGCTGGCTTGCGACTCGCCAAGGAACTGGCAATCAGAGATATCAGGGCCTTTTCCGATTCCATGGTGGCGGCATCCCAGATCCGGGGAGAGTTCGAAGTCCGAGATCCCGTCTTGCAGCAATATCTGGTCAAGGTCAAAGGTCTTATCGGGGGGTTCCGATCCTTTCACGTCGAGCATGTGCCCCGAGAGCGCAACTCCGAGGCAGACAATCTTGCGAAATACGGCCCCCGGGCCGGGGGAACCGCCATCGAGTTATTTCGACCATCCATCGAAGAAGGCGAATTGATGGAGGTCGATCAGCGGGCCTCGTGGAGGGATCCGTTCATCACATTCCTGGCGACAGGCCGACTACCGTCTGACGGGCAAGACCAAAGAAAGTTTCGGTACAAGGCCGCATACTACTTGCTGCAGGGCGGCGAACTCTATCGCAAGACCATTTCAGGCCCTCTGGCCCGGTGCTTGTCAGAGCACGAGATTCCCCGGGTCCTCGAAGAGATACACTCAGGAGAGTGCGGCAGTCACTCCGGGACCCGCACCCTGGAGCAAAGGATTCTGAGGCACGGTTACTTCTGGCCGACCATCCGAAAGGACGCAGAGGCCTATTCCAGAAAATGCTCCCAATGTCAACTCTTTGCGCCCCTTGCGCTCCAGCCAGCTCAGCAACTTCGCTCAATTACCGCTCCATGGCCTTTCGCAATTTGGGGGATGGATTTGATCGGCCCGTTCCCTCAAGCTAGCGGGCAAAGGAAGTTTGTTCTGGTAATGGTCGACTACTTCACGAAGTGGATCGAGGCTAAGGCTCTGGCCAGGACCACGTCTCAAATCGTCAAGAACTTCATTTGGGGGGAGATCGCATGCAGATTCGGGATCCCTCTGGCCATCATCACCGACAACGGGCCGCAGTTCGCCAGCCTGGAACTGGGAGACTTTTGTAAACAATTGGGAACCGACCTTCGGTTCGCCTCGATACATCATCCTCGCAGCAACGGGCAAGTAGAAGCCGCAAACAAGCTCATCATCAACTTGCTAAAGAAGAAGATCACCAATCTCAAGGGGAATTGGGCCGAACAACTCCCCTCTGTCCTGTGGGCTCTCAGGACCACCCCGAACTCGGCTACAAGGGAAACACCCTTCAAGCTATCACACGGGTCCGAGGCGCTCATCCCGGTCGAATTTGAGGTGCATAGTCCGAGGGTCATCGCGGCCGAAGACGGAAGCGAGGAATGGCGGTTAGAGAATGAAGAGGCTCAGAGGCTCTCCCTAGATTATGTGGAAGAGCTTCGGGACTTAGCCTCCATACGCCAGGAGGAAACCAAGAGGCGCATGGCGAGGCATTTCGACAAAAACGTCCGCTTGAAGAACTTCCTCGCAGGGGACTTGGTCATGAAGAAAGTGGACGCCGCCGGGCGGGGAGCCGCCATAGGCAAGCTCTTTCCCAACTGGGAAGGACCTTTCATCATCCAAGAGGCTTTGGCCACAGGAGGCTATTACCTACAAGACCAAGCGAGAGAGCCGCTGTCTGGAACCTGGAGCGGAGATGATTTAAAAAGATTTTACCCATAGCGGTAACCCATGTATCTATTTCTGTAAACTTTCTTATATGAACAAAGGATGCGGATTTTCATCCCTTTTTGTGTTGAAGGTGCCTCGAGGCTTCTGAGTGTTTCCACGGCCCGCCTCGTAGTCGACTTCGGAAGGCAGTGGTCGGTTTGTTCCTCATACATAGCCCAGTACGGATGATGGGACGATGCTTCGGGATCTTAAGCGCTCTTGTAAGACCGGGCCTCTGCACTGTCGGTCGAGATCAGCTCCCCCCTTGCATGTCGGCCTAGGTCTCCCCGAGTGCATCTCTCTTCCGTCTGGAGGAACTACGAGGAACAGATCCGCATCCTGATCCCCCGGACTCGAGGAGAGGCCGGCCTCGTAAAGCACCCAGAAGGAAAAACCTCAAACGAGCAGCAAGGCAGGATAACCTGCTGAAAAGGGCAAGAATGAGCCCAGGGGTGTGTGTTGATTCCGAGTGCGTCCGGGGAGGACCCTCGACGAACACCACCCCCATTCGAATCGCAACTGAAAACGATCTTCACTATCAAATCGAGATACGTGCCTTCAACCCGTTCTCACTGAATAGCCTAGTTCGGACGATGGGACGAGGCTTCGGGACTTTAAGCGCTCTTGTAAGACCGAACCTCTGCATTATCGGCCGAGATCAGCTCCCCCCTTGCATGTCGGCCTAGGTCTCCCCGAGTGCATCTCTCTTCCGACTAGAGGAATTCTTAGGAACGGGTCTGGACGCCGACCCCCCGATTTGGCAGGATCAAGAGCGCCTCTCCGGAGAGAGTTTTGTCAAAGATCTCCTCGATTGTAATCCAAGACTTCGAGTTGAGCAGCGTCGTAAGACCGGTATCCCCACGAGCTCCTCTCCTCGGGAATCGGCCGATCTCCTCGATTGTAATCCAAGACTTCGAGTTGAGCAGCGTCGTAAGACCGGTATCCCCACGAGCTCCTCTCCTCGGGAATCGGCCGATCTCCTCGATTGTAATCCAAGACTTCGAGTTGAGCAGCGTCGTAAGACCGGTATCCCCACGAGCTCCTCTCCTCGGGAATCGGCCGATCTCCTCGATTGTAATCCAAGACTTCGAGTTGAGCAGCGTCGTAAGACCGGTATCCCCACGAGCTCCTCTCCTCGGGAATCGGCCGATCTCCTCGATTGTAATCCAAGACTTCGAGTTGAGCAGCGTCGTAAGACCGGTATCCCCACGAGCTCCTCTCCTCGGGAATCGGCCTATCTCCTCGATTGTAATCCAAGACTTCGAGTTGAGCAGCGTCGTAAGACCGGTATCCCCACGAGCTCCTCTCCTCGGGAATCGGCCGATCTCCTCGATTGTAATCCAAGACTTCGAGTTGAGCAGCGTCGTAAGACCGGTATCCCCACGAGCTCCTCTCCTCGGGAATCGGCCGATCTCCTCGATTGTAATCCAAGACTTCGAGTTGAGCAGCGTCGTAAGACCGGTATCCCCACGAGCTCCTCTCCTCGGGAATCGGCCGATCTCCTCGATTGTAATCCAAGACTTCGAGTTGAGCAGCGTCGTAAGACCGGTAGCCCCACGAGCTCCTCTCCTCGGGAATCGGCCGATCTCCTCGATTGTAATCCAAGACTTCGAGTTGAGCAGCGTCGTAAGACCGGTATCCCCACGAGCTCCTCTCCTCGGGAATCGGCCGATCTCCTCGATTGTAATCCAAGACTTCGAGTTGAGCAGCGTCGTAAGACCGGTATCCCCACGAGCTCCTCTCCTCGGGAATCGGCCGATCTCCTCGATTGTAATCCAAGACTTCGAGTTGAGCAGCGTCGTAAGACCGGTATCCCCACGAGCTCCTCTCCTCGGGAATCGGCCGATCTCCTCGATTGTAATCCAAGACTTCGAGTTGAGCAGCGTCGTAAGACCGGTATCCCCACGAGCTCCTCTCCTCGGGAATCGGCCGATCTCCTCGATTGTAATCCAAGACTTCGAGTTGAGCGGCGTCGTAAGACCGGTATCCCCACGAGCTCCTCTCCTCGGGAATCGGCCGATCTCCTCGATTGTAATCCAAGACTTCGAGTTGAGCAGCGTCGTAAGACCGGTATCCCCACGAGCTCCTCTCCTCGGGAATCGGCCGATCTCCCCGATTGTAATCCAAGACTTCGAGTTGAGCAGCGTCGTAAGACCGGTATCCCCACGAGCTCCTCTCCTCGGGAATCGGCCGATCTCCTCGATTGTAATCCAAGACTTCGAGTGGAGCAGCGTCGTAAGACCGGTATCCCCACGAGCTCCTCTCCTCGGGAATCGGCCGATCTCCTCGATAACAAGGAGGGGCCCACGGGCTATGTTCGACGACTAAGCCCGGCCCAATTTTCGTCACGCGCAAGCAGGCCTCGCGCGAGTAGGAAAGCAAAACTCACGCGAACAGGCGAGCTGATCTCGCGCGAGTAGGCGAGCTGATTCCATGCGGGGAAGCGAGCTGAAACCGCGCGAGTAAGCGAGCCCCGGGGAACATGCGAGTACGTCCCACACGCCACCCGCGCGGTTATCACAGCAGGTTCACGAGTATCCGGGCGCAGGGGCGAGTAGGTCCCGGCGAGCGGATGGTCGACGTTGGGGCCATCCCCTGCGACCTAGCGAGCATCCCTCTCCGAGCCTCCCTCTCCGAGCCTATGAGCCTAGCGAGTAACATCCAGTCAGAGGAAAAGACAAAACTTTGTATAAATCACTAAGTCAAAATGTGGTTTACAAAAGGAACAAAAAGAATATCGGCGAGCAACTAGGACTCGTCGTCGCCAGTATCGGGCCGATATTCATCATCCCCAACATCGCCGATATCCGCAAAGTCGTCGCTCTCTGCGGTCTCGCCGCTGCTGCTTCCGCTGCCGCTGCTGCTTCCGCTGCCGCTGCTGCTTCCGCTGCCGCTGCTGTCAGAATCACCGGAGCTGGTCGGCAACGACGCGTCGTACGGCGGGACAGTCCCCTCGGCGAGCAGCTCGGGGATGAGCTCGTCAACAGTGAGCGGCTTCTCCCCCTCGACGAGCTGGCCCCCGAGCCTAAGGCGCGCGAGAATGACATTCCCCGCCGCCCGCGCGATCTCGCGGCGAACGGAGGATCTCTCCTCCCAGAGGGCGCGCGATTGCTTCACCACTCGCGCCGGGTCCTCGGGCAGCGAGGTTGAGGAGCTCGGCCGCCCTTCAGCAGCGATCAGCCTGGTCTCCATCACCGCAGCGCGAGTTTGAGCCGCCTCCAACTCGGCCTGGGAGGCGGCGAGCTTCTCCTCACACTCGGAAAGCTTCTTCGCCGCTTCTATCTCGGCAGCCTGCGAGATGACCAATGTCAGAGCCTGGCAGCGATACAAGTCAAGCAACCTACCCAAGGATAACTCACCTCGAAGTCCCTCCAGCGGGCGGACTGCATGCCAAGGTCAATGGCCTTCTTGGAGACGATTTTGAGGGCGTCGGTCATTTCCAGCATTTTCCTCGCCGAGTAATGCCCCAGCTCGGCAGACCGCGCGAGCGCGCAGGCCGACTGATGGGCAAGCTCCGTCGGGGTCAGCTCCATGACGGATTCCGCGTCGGCCCGACCATAGATGGCATGAAGGACGGCGAACGCCTCCCCCTTATCCTCCCAGTCAGTCGACCAGGACGGGAGGTTGGTGCTCAGCGACACCGAGTTCTCCCCCGCCGACCAGGTCACGAGCGGGCGACCGAAGGCGTCCACCACCCCCTGTCCAAGGCCGTAGTTGGGGTGGAAATGGGGTGACCGCGCGGGCGTCGGCGACCGGCAATCGACGGATCGCGGCGACGAGGTCTTCACCTTCTTCCTCGCGGGACCCTGCGAGCTGGCCCGCGACTTCCCCTTAGCCGTCTTCTTCTCCCCGACGTCGGCAGGAGGGCGAGCATCCGACTGCGTGGCGGCGACTTCCTTCGCCAAGGGAAGCGGCTTCTCCGGAAGCTCGTTGGCGACTGCAAAACACGTGACAAAGTTAGCTTCAGCGGCAAAATGGCGAGCGAGTAACCAGGGCGCATGGCGAGTTCAACATACTTTCGATGGGGAGGACTGGCTCGAGCACGCTGACGTTTAGTCGCCAGAAAATGACGTCAAAACGCCGACCGCGGAAGTAGTCGAAGAGCTGCTCGCGAGCTCCCTCGAGGATGGGGGGAAGGAAGGCGACATCGGCTGGTTGGTGCGGCCTGCCGGGAACGCTGCCGAAGTCGCCATGGACGACAACCAGCTGCTCGCTCCAGCGATGGACCTTGTTCGCCGTCCCGACCAGAGTGCAGACATGGCTGCTAAAGAAGATGACCCCCTCCGAGGTCGCCGCGAAGGCGAAGATGCGGCGGAAGACGGAGAGGTCGAAAGAGATCCTCTCTTCCCGAAGGAAGCATAGGAATCCCATAATGATCGCCACGCCGTTGGGATTGATCTGCGCGGGAACAATCCCAAAGTAGCGTAGAATCTCGCAAAACTCCGGCCAGAAGGGCAGCCGCAGACCCGCGTCGAAGTGACGCAGCGACATTACAAGCGAGCCCTCAATATGGGTATTGAGGCGCTCGCTGCGAGTAGGGAGTCTTGCCGAGTATCCGTCAGGGAGGGAGCGTTCCTTGAAGGTCGCCAGTTCCTTCTCGGTGGTGATGGATTTCTTAAAAGCCGCATCGGCAAAATTAATTGCATGGGCCTGTCGGCGAGCGCTGGCGTCGTCACCGACCATGATGGCGAGACCAGAAAGCAGCGTGAGCGGCGAGTTGACTGTTCAGATACTCGGCAGGAGGAAAGAAGGTCGCTACAGCAATACACTTTATGACCCACCTACCCCCCCTATTTATAGGAACGACAAGTCCAAGGAGGGGGAGGGGGGGGGGGGTCAGCCACCCCGGCGAGTATCTGACAAACTCGCGCGATGAAGAAAAACCTGCGACATTATCAAAGTGAACTAAAGCTCGGTACATCAAAGAATGAAAGCGCGCACACAGAAGCGGGAATATTCGCGCACACGAATTAATCAAATTAAAAATAGATGTCCGGGGATTACAAAGTCGCGCGAGGCGATTACAGGCGATTACATTCGAAGAATAAAAAAAAAAAGATTATGGCGCCCTCGGCCGCTCAGGAGGGTGCGGATGTCGCCCAGCCCAGCCGATCTCGCGCGCACGTCGGTAATGCTCCGTCGCCAGCGCTGTCGCATCATCGCCGAGCCTGAGCTGCTCCTCCATCCTCGCCAGACGTCCAGCAGATCCCATGCTCGCCCGGATGCCGGCCAGCTCGTCGAGCACCAGCTGCAGGCGGTGGTTGTTCAGTTGCAGCTGGCGGTCGTTCTCTTTGACCACGTGAAAGCGAGCTTCATAGCTTTCCAAGGTCGACTGGAGCCCTTCGACCTTGGCCATCCTCGCCTCCAGTGCCGAGATGCGCCGGTGAGAATCACAGATGGCGAGCTGGTCAAACTTGCTCTCCAGCTCCATGTGGGCGCGAATGGCGGCCTGGCGATACTCGCTCCCGGACAGCCCGATAGCGTCGAGGAAAGTCGCCCCAGAGGTCGCCGGGCGATCTGACACGGCAGGAAGACAGATCGTCAGGAATGAAAAAGCAATAAGCAGAGCGGTAGTCAGTGGAAGGAGGCTCACCACGGCGAGGAGATCGGGATCGGCGCGGCGAAGAAGGTCGCCCGGAGGTATCTCGCCTCCCCGAAGAGCTACTCGGAAGGTCGGCAGGCCTGCCCTGCCCGCGCCCTCCAGACCCTTGGCCGATGTAGTCAGGGTCTCCAACCCGCGGAGGAAAGTAGGGAGGCCGCGGCCTCACCGGCTTCTTCACCGGCGGCGAAGCTTGAGGAGAGCTCGCCGAGTGGTGCGGAGCCCTCGGCGCAGAAGAAGGAGGTCGCGGATGATCCTTAGGCAGGGCGGACAGAGGCGGCGGAGGGGGCAAGCCGGTGCTCGGCGCCTGGCCAGTAGTGACGACCGCGGGCGGCGGCGGCGGCGGCGGCAATGGAGCGCTCACCGAGGGTATTTTCCCGCCGCTCGCGACAACACCAGCCGCCGTACTCGCTGGAGGGACCTCGCGCACCAGCCCAGATGACCCGGCTGGGGTGGCCTTCGCCGGCAGATCCTTGCTCGCGGGAGGGGGGTCCTTCACCAACGCCGCCCCAGACGCCTTCCCCGAGCTGAGGCCTATCCTGACCGAGCGGGCGACCTTGAACGGCCTGTCAGCCGCCAGGGCGAGTAGGGGCGCCGAGTTGAGGGGGACGACATCAAGTGCCGCGTCCGCGGCAATCGGAGAATCTGCATAAAGAAGTCAGCAAAGTGGCGGCGACAACCCAGCAGAGAAGAGTTCGAGGTAGCGACCTGACAGGGTGACGACGTCGGCCTGGGACACCGCAGGTTCCTTCACGACCGCGGGCTCCTCGGTCGCTCCTGCGTTCCCCGGCGGGCTGCCCCGGGTCGAGTCAGGGAGGTCGTCAAGCCCTAGGTCGTTCAACACCCTCTGGGTGGTGGATGACACTACGGGATTGTCGGTCGCCGCGGCGACCTGGTGCGCCAGTGGAGGCGAGCCGACCACCGTAGTGGCGGGCTGCTTGTCCTTATTCGTCTTCTTCTTCTTCTTCGACGGGGGCAAGGCATTGGGATCATCCTCGCGCGGTCTTTTCGACCTAGCTATGCCGAGGAGGCCCGACAGAGCAGCGAGATTGTCCTTCAAAAACTGTTCGGCATCCGACATCTTCGGCGAGCTCCAGGGATTGTCTCAAAAAACGAAGCCCCCCCTATTTATAGACTACTCAACCAGCAGGCGATGATGCGAGCGGTCCAGATACCCGGCAGAGGTCCTCGCCGAATAAGCGTTGGATGAATCTTTCCGGGTTCCTACGTCGCCCAAAAAGAGCGGGGATTGTGTACAACCCATATTCGACGAGGGTGGGCCCTACCACCGCCAGGTCATCAGAGGTCAAAGTCAACAAAGCAGGGTGGGGATCCAGACCAGCACCCCGGGCCGCGGAAGGTTTGGGCGAGTAGGGCGAGCTCCCCAGGTCAACTCGCCAGGTGGCGACTATGGCCAGATGCTCGCCTCTCCCAGGCGAGTTCCTTAAGGAGGTCGCCAACTCGCCAGGGGGGGTATAAGTAAGACCCCCCCCCTCTCTTTGATTTTGCCTATAAATAGGACCCCAGGGGTACGAAGGAGACCACAAGCAATTCTCGGCCTGAACCCTCGCGAGTTCCAGTAACTACCCTTGACTCGCTATCGTTCAGTTCGCCTCCTTCGTACCTAGCTCGGCCAATCTGGTTGAGAAGGGGTTGCTTCTCCTAAGCAACTGGGTACGTGGTGGGACCTTCCTGCCGCAGCGACCTGGGGTCTTGTTCGTACAATTCGTCCTTGTTTCCTAAACCAGAGATCGTCTTCCTGACCGGTCGACCAGTAGCTTCAGGTCGCCTAGTCCGACTTCTGAGGTTGAGAATTTCTCGGCTTCAACACCGATATTAGGAAGTAATCTCGCTAGAGCATTAAATCCCCTAACTTATAGACGTTTCGACCGAAATCTCTTTCAAGTCAAAAAGGCCTAAAGTCGCATTATCGAAGTGACCCGCACTATTGGATTTGACTCCAATCCAGAGGATTTACGTCATCCTATCTCTAGGGGTGCGTTCAACTCCTTCCTTCCTTGAGTGATCTTTCATATTCACGAGCCTCTCGGCTACTCAAATATGAGATCGGAATCTACTACCGTATACTAGAAATATGGAGTCGATACAAAAGAAATCAAGGAAGAATCAAAATAGAAAACTACAAATCCAAAACATAAAATTAATGATGCGTTATTTCATTGCAAAGATCATCGCGATCGGGTACTAAATAAAATTAGCTAAGCATGATAGAGGAGGAGATGAGAATAAGAGAAAAGGAAAATGACATTTGCATTAATATAAAAAGGGGTACACAATTAAAAAGACAAGATAAAATTGCACTAAAAAAAGAACTATTACAACAATAAAACTAGAATACTTGAACTAGCAAAAACTAAACTACTTTACTCTAAAAATTACTTAACACTCAAAATTACTTCAAAACTACTTGCAAGAAATAAATCTTAAACTAAAACTACTTAACATAAACTAGAGGGGGAGGGGTTCCTTTTATAGGAGAGGGAGAACATTCTAGATGGAGGGAAGACATAGGGGTGGCCGGCCACATATGTGGAGAGGTTCATGCATTGTATTAAATGAAGGGGAGAGAGAGGTGGCTACATGCATGCATGATATTTTGGAAAATAAGAAAGAAATAAAATAAATAAAAGAGGGGGGATGAATGGATTTAAATGAGAATGAAAGAAGGAAAAGAGGGATGAATGAGAAATAAAGAAGGGAGAGAGGAGTGGAAGGTGCATGCATGTAATTTTAAAAGAAATAAAAATAGAAAATGTAAGGGGAATGAATAAGAAATAAAGAGGAGAGAGGGGGAGATGAATGAGGAGGATGGTGGCCGGCCATGCATGCATGTATTTCATGGGCTCGGGTTTGGGCTTTGTGGGCTTGTTTGGGCTTGTTTCTTCATGTGCTCGGGTTGCATGAGTGTGGGTTGAACTTGAATCATGTTGGAGGGCTTCTTGGTGGGCTTGAACCTACAAATAAAACAAAACAAATAACATTAGTTATTTAACAAAATAAAAACATAAATAAGTAACATAATATATGTTATTAAAACTAAACTTAATTAACAAACATAACACAACACATAATACATAAAATAATAAATATATATAAAACTATAGATTTTTATATCATAACATAACAAAATAAAATTGCAACATAACATGCAAATAAACTAGAAATTATAATATCCTAACACAAACATACTTTAAGATGAAATAAAACAAAACATGCATATAAATACTTAAAATATATAATTAACTTAGGAATTAATATATTATAAAAAGGCATTAAAATATGAAATAACAAGCATAAAATATAAATAAACTTAGGCATTTTGAATAATAAACTACCCTAAAAAGGATGATAAAATGTAGTCATCAAACTCCCCCATGCTTAGGCTTTTGCTATTCCAGAGCAAAAGGAAGAGAAATATTTATAAGGCATTATATAATTTGTAATTAAACTAAAATTTATTTACATCAAAATCTAGCCAAAATTAAAATTTAGGGATTTAAGAATCAAGTCCTAAATTATGAAATTAAAGTGAAAAGAAAAAAATATTTAGCCAAAAATTCTCTAATAAATTAACTAGCATTCGAAATGGAGTAAAGTGCAAACAAAGTTGGATTGAAATTATAAAAACCTTAACTTAAAAGAAACTTAAGGAAGAAGACAACCTACTACTTATGCTCTCCACATATTTTAATTTAAAAACTAAGAAAATGATATTGGCTAAGGGGATTTTAGTGAGGAAATTAACATGAAGAGGTCTTTGATTGGAGGTGATCATCATTTTTTTCACACCCCACATAATATTTTTACTTTTTGAATAATATATATGTAATACCAGGAAATGATAGACTAACATCCTATCACTTCCCCCGACATATATGAACTTTTTAATTCCTCTCTTCATTTTTTTTTTGGGTTGCATATGTTTACCAAGGAATAATGAATTTTATCCTCTTATTTCCATGACATATGATCTAACAATAAAAGAAAAAATGAGAATTGGGTAAAGATAGGAGTTTCAATAAGATTTTTAGAAAATAAACTAAAATACTAGAGAGCAACCACTAGTAGATTGAGATTTCCTAAGAATCTAAAAGCATGAAGTAATAATACTTGGAATCCAAAATTGTTTTAGCAAAATTACTACAAAATTGAAACTATTTAAAATAAAAGAGAAAAGATGCTAAATAAATTACTCTAATCAAATTAAAATCATAAGATTATCCTCAAAACAAAATCACTAAAAGTTAATTTTAACTAAATATGATGAAATAAAGATTTAGCAAAAAAATACTTATAAACAAACTCAAACTAAAATTTTGAAAATAACAAAAAGCTAAGTATGAGGTTGATTATATTTTTGATTTTTTGACATTTTTCATTTTTTTTTGGATTTTGACATATTATTTTTTTTTGGAAATTTTGATTTTTCTAATTTTTTTGGATTTTTGATAAGGCTAAAAAAAACATTACTAAAGAAAACTTAATAAAACTAACATTACTAAAGAAAACTTAATAAAACTATAATAAACATATTTTTGAAAAGAAAAAGAAGAAATAAAACAACTAAACCCTCCCCCATGCTTAAACCTTTCATTGCCCTCAATGAAAAATAAAAACAAGAAAGAAAAAGGAAGAAGAAAGGGGAGGGGGGGTACAAAAAAGTAAATAAAAAAAGAAAATGACTTCCCCGGAGTCGTAAGGCCGATTGCAGATGTCGCTCCCCCATGCTTGAGCTGGACACCGGCTCGGGCCTAAGGAAGAGATGAATTGATGGAGCCAAAGGAACCGCCGGGGGTTTTATTCCTACAAAACAAAATAAACAAAAAGAAAGAAACAAAAAAGGATAAGCAAGGGGTGCCTCCCAAGAGCGCTCTCTGTTTAACGTCGGCTGAGCCCGACGTTATTTGTTAGCTAAATGGAAAATAAAAACTGAAATGAAGTTGTAACTCCCTAAGTATGCGCTTGGGAGAGTAAACTAAAAAAAAGAAAAATTGAAGAATCGCACCGATATGCGGTGGAAACTTCAAGAGAATGACGCCCAAAAATGAACGGACGGAGTTATAGAAGAACTCCGCCGTATGTAAGAGGGGAAAGAATGGGTCGTCAAAAGAGGAAGAATAAAAAGAAGAAGAAATAGAACGAGGAATAAAAAAAATAGAAGAAGAAATTTCATCATCGGAAATTGCACAAGAAGAAGAAGAGTCTTGTGAAATTTCGGGAGAGGAAGGGGAAGAAAGAACTAAAGAAGAGTTATCTAAAATCAAAGAAGAAGAAAAAGAAGATTCGCTAAAAAGAGAAAAATTAGGAACAGTTGAATTTGAAAGCGTAATGGAATCACCAACGTCTTCAGATGGAGAAATAAAAGACGTCTTGTCATCCTCAACGGGTAAGAAGCACACCGGAATATCCATAGAGGCGTCTTCCAAAGGAGGAAGGAAACAATCCGGGATATCCGAATAGTTATCCTCCTCAAGAGGAAAAAGACAAGCCGGGATACCCGGTGACTCATTACATGAAGAAATAGGAGGCGACGAAGAAGAAGATGAAGAAAAAGATGCGGCCTCACGAGAAAGACAATCCATAATGGTCTTGAAATGCAAACTAATATTATCAATAGAAGTTTGCAATTCAAGATACCCATTATCGATAGAATTAAAATCAAAATTTAGAGGCGCGGCGCTTTGCGGGGCAAAATCATGCGAAAAATAATACGGGTTCCCCGCCTCCCAAGTTGGATAAAAATTGGAGTAAGGGTCAAATTGGCCATTTTGACCTTCCCCAAAAAAATTAAAATCAAAAGAGGGAGGGGCTCCCGAAAGACATTCCGAATAGAAGTGGTCGGCGACCCGCAAGAAGCCCAAAAATACGACGATTCCATAAAAAATAAACTGCTACCAAAAAGAAAAAGAAAAACTAATTTTTTTTTGATTTGTTTTTTTTTTAGATATATATATATATTTTTTAAAATAGGTTTTTTTAATGGATTGGCTCTCGAACTTCCCAAGGACTACCCGGTGAAGGGTTCGCCCGGTACTAGGTAAAATGGTGGCGCTTAAAGCCCCTTACCCTTTTCGAGAGATTTTAGGTTGGGTAGAAATAAGATGAGGTGGGTGGATAATAATAATAATAATAATAATAATTTTTTGTTTTTTTTGAATTTTAGTAGAAGTAATAAACTCGGTGCTTTCGTAATATTGCCAAAAATTTCCCCGGCAACGGCGCCAAAAACTTGATAGAGAAAATCGTATTCTCCAATCTATACTCGATTAAGGCAAGTGTACCTATCAAAATATAGCATATGATATGAAAAATATCAAGGTCGTATAAAAACTCGGGGCAGGCAAGTACTATTACTCACAACGACTCTATTATTCTACCGAACGATTAATGAGTTTTGAAAATTAAAATAAACTAAACTTAAAGAGAAATAAACTATTACGAGAAAAGTGTGCGCGATCGACGATTCACTTTGAAATAAAATAACGAAATAATTTAGTTTAGCATTTGTAATTCTATTAAGACCGTGACGGATCCGATATTAGGAAGTAATCTCGCTAGAGCATTAAATCCCCTAACTTATAGACGTTTCGACCGAAATCTCTTTCAAGTCAAAAAGGCCTAAAGTCGTATTATCAAAGTGACCCGCACTATTGGATTTGACTCCAATCCAGAGGATTTACGTCATCCTATCTCTAGGGGTGCGTTCAACTCCTTCCTTCCTTGAGTGATCTTTCATATTCACGAGCCTCTCGGCTACTCAAATATGAGATCGGAATCTACTACCGTATACTAGAAATACGGAGTCGATACAAAAGAAATCAAGGAAGAATCAAAATAGAAAACTACAAATCCAAAACATAAAATTAATGATGCGTTATTTCATTGCAAAGATCATCGCGATCAGGCACTAAATAAAATTAGCTAAGCATGATAGAGGAGGAGATGAGAATAAGAGAAAAGGAAAATGACATTTGCATTAATATAAAAAGGGGTACACAATTAAAAAGACAAGATAAAATTGCACTAAAAAAAGAACTATTACAACAATAAAACTAGAATACTTGAACTAGCAAAAACTAAACTACTTTACTCTAAAAATTACTTAACACTCAAAATTACTTCAAAACTACTTGCAAGAAATAAATCTTAAACTAAAACTACTTAACATAAACTAGAGGGGGAGGGGTTCCTTTTATAGGAGAGGGAGAACATTCTAGATGGAGGGAAGACAGGGGTGGCTGGCCATATATGTGGAGAGGTTCATGCATTGTATTAAATGAAGGGGAGAGAGAGGTGGCTACATGCATGCATGATATTTTGGAAAATAAGAAAGAAATAAAATAAATAAAAGAGGGGGGATGAATGGATTTAAATGAGAATGAAAAAAGGAAAAGAGGGATGAATGAGAAATAAAGAAGGGAGAGAGGAGTGGAAGGTGCATGCATGTAATTTTAAAAGAAATAAAAATAGAAAATGTAAGGGGAATGAATAAGAAATAAAGAGGAGAGAGGGGGAGATGAATGAGGAGGATGGTGGCCGGCCATGCATGCATGTATTTCATGGGCTCGGGTTTGGGCTTTGTGGGCTTGTTTGGGCTTGTTTCTTCATGTGCTCGGGTTGCATGAGTGTGGGTTGAACTTGAATCATGTTGGAGGGATTCTTGGTGGGCTTGAACCTACAAATAAAACAAAACAAATAACATTAGTTATTTAACAAAATAAAAACATAAATAAGTAACATAATATATGTTATTAAAACTAAACTTAATTAACAAACATAACACAACACATAATACATACAATAATAAATATATATAAAACTATAGATTTTTATATCATAACATAACAAAATAAAATTGCAACATAACATGCAAATAAACTAGAAATTATAATATCCTAACACAAACATACTTTAAGATGAAATAAAACAAAACATGCATATAAATACTTAAAATATATAATTAACTTAGGAATTAATATATTATAAAAAGGCATTAAAATATGAAATAACAAGCATAAAATATAAATAAACTTAGGCATTTTGAATAATAAACTACCCTAAAAAGGATGATAAAATGTAGTCATCAGCGAGCCCTTGTGCACGGGAGCGCGTGGGCCTAGCTTCGTGGCCTGGAGCTGGCTCATATGGTGGGCCGCCGATGCATGCAGATGGAGCGGAACTCTGCCTCGCTCTAGAAGCACGTCGACGACAAGGAATAGGCTCACCGACTCATGCTTGCGGAGGTGGAGTTGCACAAGGAGCGAGCGTACGCGTCCGACGCCACTCTCGCTAGGTACCTGGGGGGTCGTAAGTCCCGAAACTTGAAAACAAGATTCCTTTTTTTAGATTTTCCTTGCCATGATGCTTTTCTTCTCGTAGGATGTGGCGACGGCAGAGCGCCTCAGCTTCTGAATTGCCACTCTAGAAAAAGAGAATGAGGAGCTGAGGAAGCGGTTAGCGAGCTGGAGTACACAGCTCTCTCGCTGCCCCCTAGCAGCAGCGACAAGCTTGTCCAACACTCCGAGTACGAGCTAGAGGAGATGATGTAGAAGAATACTGCCAAGGCCGCGAAGTTCACACTCCAGACTATGCAGCGGGCTGACCTAGTGACGAGCGAAGGCGTGGGACTCTCGGCGAGCGACCTGGTCCCGGAATTGTTCCTTCTGGTTTCGAATCTGGGCGACGAGTCCTTCCAAACCCTTTGGGAGAGCTCGCTGCCCGAGAGCTCGCCTTAAAGGACCCGCGCTCTGCGTTCTTTTTTTCTTTTTGCAATCATGTATATATATATTTTTTATATATGCGGGTCGCGCCCATATTTTGTAACCTTTTGACAACTAATGCATATGCTCTTCTCTGAAATGATGTCTCATTACTTTTGATAATTTTTTCTTCTCTTTTTATTCTCGCGACCTTGTTTAGCGTTCTCACTCGCCGCCTCTGGACCCATAACTCACTAGTGAGGTTGCGCGACTCTTAAGGACTTAGCTTAGGAAATCAATAAGGCCTTAGGTAGTCGGTCCGCGAGCGGCGATACGCCATCTTCATTCAGAGAGCTTCCTCGCGGCGCTCGCAAGACGTAGTTCTAGGCATCTCTCGGCCCGCCCCCTGAGTGTTCGTCCTGCGCGAGCCGGGTCTCATTTGGCGAGATATGAAGGCTCGCGAGCGCCTCACACGGTTGACCATTTCAACTTGGGTTGCCTTGCTTATACTGGAGATGCTTGTCGAGCGGGAGAGGCAAGACCTAGCCCGCCAGGAGGGGCGAGACTCATCTCTCCGAGAGGGATATGCGGGACCCATCTCGCCAAGAGGGCTACGCTGAGAGGGCTACACCAAGAGGGCCATGTCGAGCTGTATCGAGAGGGTTATGTTGAGAGGGCTGTGTTGGGTACATTGGAAAATGTGTACCTGATTTGAAGAAGCCCAACCTAGCTCAATGATATACATCAAGGTGTATTTGATGTTGTTTTAAGTTGACATGTGCAGGTGAAGAATTGATAAAGTATGCAGAAAAATTCTAAGTCCAAGTGTCGACACACAGAGGAAGCAGTGTCGACACACAGAAGAAAAGAGTCGACACAACATTGGGAAGCAGTGTCGACACATAGCAGTTAGTCTACTACTACACTGGGAAAAAATGTCGACACAGAAGAAGTAGTCGACACATCACTGGGAATTTGTGTCGACACAGAAGAAAAGAGTCGACACAACTCTGGGAATTTGTGTCGACACAGATGAAAAGCGTCGACCTCAACATTGGGAGAATGTGTCGACACAGAAGAATATAGTCGATCTCAAGATTGTCGACATCAGCTGAATGTGTCGACACAGAAGAAAATAGTCGACCTCAAGTTTGTCGACACCAGCAGAATGTGTCGACACATTGTGATTAAGTCGACACATTAAAGCAGATTTAAGAAATGAATTTGTCGACACCTGAAGACTGTGTCGACACTTACTAAGTCATGATTCTACAATAACTGTGTCGACACACAGGACTTGTATCGACACACTGAAGAGTCAAGACCAAGTTATTTTCAGAAGAAGCTGTGTCGACTCAAAGGCAACTTAGTCGACATCACTGAAGACTGTGTCGACACCAAAGTCAATTATGTCGACACAGTTAGACAGATGGTCTCGACACTTTCTGACAGACTGTGTCAACAACTTGTGGTTCAAGACTAAGGCACAGGACTTGTTTTAGGACTTGACAGCTGTGGGTTACCACCGGTTAACTGAAGCTGTCAGACTTGTCAGAAAACGGTTAGAAACCGGATCAGCCGGTTGCCATGAAGAATGTCTATAAATAGATGGATTCAGAAGGAGAAAGCAACTGTTGAAAAACATTGTTGAGAATCAAAAAGTTGAGAAGGATTACGATCCAATTCATTTCAAGAAAGTGCTAGGCACTTAAGAAGATCTTCTCCGGGAGATCTAAGAAGACTATCTAAGGATAGATCTAAGAAGAGTTCTAATCAGAATTCAGAAGAATCTTTCAAAGTGCTGGATAGAGAGAGATCAAGCCTGAATTAGAAGAAGAAGAAAGAAACCACCAGTGGATTCTCAAGAAGCTGTTTGGAATCAACTCAGCTAAGTTCATTTTCAAGAAGCCTTGAAGAAGGCTCAGATACAGTTGATTGCATCAGCTGATCAAGAATTGTCTTGGCCTTTTCTCTCTCAACTTTGGCAAGACAGATTAATAATCTTTTCTATATTTCTGTAGGATTTGTTTACACAGATCTGAGTTGTAAGCCTATGTTATAAAGGCTGAGTGTAGGAGTGTTGAACTCTGAGTGGTAGGGCAGTTTGCCTGAGTGTAGGAGAAGGATATTCTCTGAGTTGTAGGCCTTGGGGCAAGGCTGAGGTAGGGCAGTTGTGCCTGAGTTGTAGGAACCAGTTGGGTTCTGAGTTGTAGGATCTGTTGATCTGAGATAAGTGGAAGTTTGGCCGAATCTAGCATACTGCTAGATAGGTGAAGGGGGAAAGTGGATGTACCCAAACCTTGGGGAACCACTATAAAACATTGTGCAATCTGTGATGTTTTATTTTCTGTGATTGCTGTGTAAATTGTGTTAGCTATTGAATTAAATTCTGCCTAGAAGTTCTTATAAGTAAAGCAGAACCTATTCACCCCCCCCTCTAGGTGTTTAGGCTGCCTTGAAAGTTAAACAATCAAGTGGTATCAGAGGGAGGTTCCTCAAAAAGGACTTAACAGTCTGAGGTAGATCTGAAAGGAAGATTCAAGATTCAAGAAGATGGGTTCTGGAGAGAATCATAAGGAGCTAGGGTCTATGAAATTACCCATATGCAAGAAGGAAATCTTTGGGATCTGGAAAGAGAGAGTCAGATTGTTTATGGAAGCATCTGACCCAAGGATTTACATCACAGTACAGGAAGGGCCTTTCACTCCAATGAAGATATCTGTTCTTGATGCAAATATCCAAATACCAAAGACTTATTCAGAAATGACCAAGGATGAAATCATCTTGGCAACCATGGATAAAAGGGCACAGAACATCATTGTCAGTGCCATAGATGATTCAACATTTCAGAATCTGATTCACTACAAGACCTCCAAGGAGATGTGGGACACATTGATTGTCTACATGGAGGGATCTGAAGAAGTAAGGCTGGATAGAAAGTCTATGCTAAATCAGGAGTATGAAAGCTTTAGACAAGGAAAATCTGATAGCATAACTGAGTGCTATAAGAAATTCTATAGAATTGTGAATGAGCTAATATCCTATGGAAGAGTCTTCAGTACCTATGAACTGAATGACAAATTCTTAAGATCCTTATCAAAGGATTGGGATACAAAGATCTGTGCCATAAGAGAAGTGGCTAAATTGACAGAGATATCTCCTCCAACCCTGTTTGGAAAGTTGCTATCCTATGAAATGCAACTTATGGTAAGGAAGGAGGAGGAAAGAAACTCAAGAGGAGAGCATAGAGAAAAGACTGTGGCATTTAATGCTGAAGCCACCAGAAAGAATAGGAGGAAATCACCATCTCCTCCTAAGGAAGTTGAAGAAGATAGTTCTGAAAATTCAGATAAGGGTTCAGTTAGCTGTGAGTCAGATGCAGACTTTGCTGCATTCACTAGGCAATTCCAAAGGTTCTTGAAAAAGAAGCAATGGAAGTCTAGGCCTTCCACATCACAGCAAGTTGATGACTATTATCAGAAGAGAAGGTCATCAAGGAAAGAGAAAAGTAGATCAAAGCCCAGCAAAGCCACTACTTCAAAGATTGTCTGCTATTGTTGCAATAGGCCTGGACATGTAGTGGCTGATTGTCCTGACAAAAGGAAGGAATCTTCAGAAAAGAAGAAGACTTATCAGAAAGGCAAGAAGGAGAAATCCTTTGTAGCAAAGAAAGATAAAAGTCTGTCAGACCAGTCAACTTCAGAATCAGGATCTGAAGTTGAAGCATATATTGGACTATATGCTGCATCTGAGGAAGAAGAGTTTATGCAGTTGCTAGACTCCATCAATGAACATCAATGCATGGGTTTGATGACAAGATCAGAAGAGGACATATGCCAGAATCAGTCTGGTCCTAATGAGGTAAACTGTCCTTCATGTACATCTGTTTGTAGTACAAATGAAGAATCAGCTACATCTGCATCAAGTGATGAAGATGCATCTGGATCTGAAGGAGATGTCTATCAATTGATAGACAAGTATGGGGACTTGTTGCAGGCCCTTAAGAAAAGCAAGAACCTGGTTAAAACACAGGCTCAGGAAATTGTTGAACTAAGGGTAGCAACAACTGAGTTAGAAAAAGTCCTTGATCAAAAATTAAATGAAATTGCCAAGCTGAAGAATATAACTATTATTCAGATGAGCACAATTAATTATACTAATGATCAAGTAAAGAGTCTGGAGGCCAGACTTAGAATTGAAAGGGATTTAGTGGCTAGTTACTCTAAGCCAAAATCTGTCTTACCCTTGATAGATGAATTTGTCACTCAGAAGGGTAAGGCTGGATTAGGATTTAAAGGTAACTCCAGGGCTGGCAGATTCAAGAGGAAAGGCAAAGCCCCTATTCAGCCACTAAACCTTTCAGTCCCCATAAAGTTTAGTAAGGAGAAAGTGCCTTCTAACATATATGATCATGAAGACATTCAAGGTCATATTAAGACAAATGTTCTGAAGAACAAGGGTGTTAAGGCAAGCAGGCCTACCTATGGTCAAAAACCCAATGGTTTTAAGAAATCAGTAGGTGAAGTTGCAACAGCACCAGCAATGAACAGAAATTCTTCTTACAAGGATGTATCTAGATCTAGATACAATAAGTTTGAATGTTGGTGCTGTGGCAAGAGGGGCCATTTTGCATTGGACTGCTGGTATAACACAAGTGTTATAAAGAATAAGAGTCTACCTGTTAGAAGAGGTTATGATAACTTTATTAATGCTAACCTGAACCAAGGACCCAAGACTTACTTGGGTTCTAAGGGTAAGTAATTCTGTATTGCAGGTGAATCCAAGTAACCATGCCCCTATATGGTACTTGGATAGTGGTTGTTCCAGGCACATGACTGGAACAAAGGGGCTGCTGAAGGAGTATTCATCTGTCAAAGATGGACATAAAGTGATCTTTGGTGGATCTGAAAAAGGAGTCATCAAAGGATTTGGTAACATCTCTTCTAACCTAATTACTATCACCCAAGTGGCCTATGTAAAAGGTTTGAAACATAATCTAATAAGCATAAGCCAGCTGAGTGATCTAGGATATGACATTTCATTTGGTAAGGATGGATGTCATATCAAAAGGTCAAGTGATCAAGAGATCATATTGACTGGGTATAGGAAGAGAAATGTGTATTGCCTTAATTTTGAATGTGAGAATAAGGCTTCCCCCATTTGTCTTGTAGCTGATGACAATGCTTCTCTTTGTGTTAAGTGGCACAAGAGATTGGCTCATCTAAACTACAAGACAATTGGCCAACTCTTTAGTAAAGAACTAGTGAGGAATGGGCCTCAAGTTAAGTGTATAAAGGAAGGGGTATGCTCAGCTTGTCAAAAGGGCAAGCAGACAAAAACCTCATTTCAAAGCCTTGAAAACAAGGATTCTGTGAGGTGCTTATACCTCTTGCATATGGATCTTTTTGGTCCTATGCCAGTTCACAGTCTAGGTAGGAAGGTCTACACTCTAGTGGTTGTAGATGACTATTCTAGATTTACATGGGTGTTCTTTCTGAGACAAAAATCTGAAACCCCAAGTGTATTATTTAATTTTGTAAAGCAAATTCAGAATGAACTGAATAGTACAGTGGTCAAAATCAGAAGTGACCATGGTACTGAGTTTCAATCTGAAAGCATAACAAACTTGTGTATAGACTTTGGGATTTTCCAAGAGTTCTCCTCACCTAGAACACCTCAGCAAAATGGAATTGCTGAAAGAAAGAATAGAACATTAATTGAAGCTAGTAGAACTTTATTGAGTGACACCTCTCTCCCAAAATATTTTTGGGCTGAGGCAGTTAACACTGCTTGTCATGTCATCAATAGAGCTTCTATCACCAAAAGCCACAGAAAGACTCCCTATGAGATTGTGAAAGGCAGAAAACCAAATCTGTCCTATTTTAGGATCTTTGGTTGCAAATGCTATATACTTAACAATGACAAGTCATATTTGACTAAGTTTGCTGCCAAATCCCAGGATGGGATATTTGTTGGGTACAGCACAAATAGTAAGGCCTATAGAATCTTCAACTTAACTACTCAAGTTGTTGAAGAATCTGTGCATGTTGTATTTGATGAAACAAGATTAATCAATTGTGAGTTGTCTTGTAGATCAAATGACTCAACAGGTATAAGCAAGAAGATGGACAAGCTCTCCATTGCTGAAGCTTCAAAGGAAGATGGAGCATTGGAAAATGAAGGTTGCTGTCCAGGGGGAGTACAAGAGATAATGGAAGCTGATGAAAACCAAGAGGAACAACAGAATGAAGAAGCTGGAGATGCACAACCTGAAGGGAATCTACCTCCAGTTATAAGATATCTAAGAGATCATCCTACTGATCAGATAATTGGTGATCCAAGACAAGGAGTTCAAACTAGAAGCAGAAATCAAAGCACAGTTTTGCATTCTAGTTTCTTGTCCCAAATGGAACCTAAGAAGTTTGAAGAAGCTATCCAAGACCAGCACTGGATTGATGCTATGCAAGAGGAGCTGAATCAATTCAGAAGGTGCAAAGTCTGGAAGCTTGTTCCTAAACCAAGAGGCCACAACATAATTGGCACTAAGTGAATCTATAGGAACAAGCTAGATGAAAGTGGAATAATAGTAAAGAATAAAGCAAGATTGGTTGCAAAAGGATACAGGCAGGAAGAAGGGATTGACTTTGATCAAACCTTTGCTCCAGTAGCAAGGCTGGAGGCAATCAGAATGTTCCTTGCCTATGCAGCCTACCAAGACTTCAAAGTATACCAGATGGATGTGAAGTCAGCATTTCTGAATGGTGATCTTAAAGAAGAAGTATATGTAGAGCAGCCATCAGGTTTTGTAGATCCTCTTAAACCTGATTCTGTGTATAAGCTTAGGAAAGCTTTGTATGGGTTAAAACAAGCTCCAAGGGCTTGGTATGAAACCCTGTCTACCTTCCTCATTGAGAATAAATTCTCAAGAGGAAAGATAGACAAAACTCTATTCCTTAGGGAATCCAAAGGAAAGATCATCTTAGTCCAGATCTATGTTGATGACATAATCTTTGGATCTACTGAAAACAACCTTTGTAAAAAGTTTGCCAAACTTATGCAAGGGAAATTTGAGATGAGCAGTATGGGAGAACTTAAGTTCTTCTTGGGACTCCAAGTAAGACAGACTGATGATGGATTGTCCATATCCCAGTCTAAGTTCACCAAAGAATTAATTAAGAAATATGGTATGGAGTCATCCTCCTCCATGAGAACTCCTATGGGAACAAGTATGCCTATATGCAAAGATGAGGCAGGTAAACCTGTTGATGAATCATTATATAGAGGAATAGTTGGGTCTCTACTATATCTCACTGCTAGTAGACCTGACATTATGTATGCTACATGTGTCTGTGCTAGGTACCAAGCCTGCCCTAAAGAATCTCATTATACTGCAGTCAAAAGGATTCTGAGATATCTAAAGGGCACTCCTACTCTAGGTCTTTGGTACCCTAGGAATAGAGATTTTCTACTAACAGGCTATTCAGATGCAGATTTTGCAGGATGTAGAGAGGATAGAAAGAGTACTACAGGTACTTGTCAATTCCTGGGGGGAAGACTAATATCTTGGAGTAGTAAGAAGCAGACCAGTGTGGCAATTTCCACAGCTGAGTCAGAGTATGTTGCTGCTGGAAGCTGCTGTGCACAGCTATTGTGGATGCAGCATCAACTTAAGGATTATGGTATTCAGGTAAGTAGAACACCCCTTTTATGTGATTCAAAGAGTGCTATTTCTATTGCTAATAACCCAGTTTCTCATAGTAGAACTAAGCATATAGAAATCAAATACCATTTTCTTAGAGAACATGTAGAAAGAGGAGACATCTCATTGGAATTTGTAAAAACAGATTATCAAATAGCAGATGTGTTTACTAAGCCTTTAGATGAAACCAAATTCAATAAATTCAAAATTGAATTAGGTATGTTAACCATTGATTAATGTATTAACAAAATCATTAACAATGCAATTGAAGTGGCATATAAATAAGTAAAGGTAATAACAACAACATAATCAAGTGTTAAAAAGGACACATTGAAGTTACAGAAATTGGCTAAGTAAGAATGTGTCGACACATTCAGTAGTAATGTGTCGACTCAGAGAAATTATGTCGACAAGTCAGAAATATTGTGTCGACACAGAGAATATGTGTCGACACTTACGAGTTATATTGTCGACTTAACCAGAAATATAATGTCGACTCAACCAGGAAAATGGTGTCGACACTTACAGAATATGTGTCGACACTTATCCTTAGAGTCGACACAGAATTTCTGTTTATCTAAGGTGTCGACATAACCACAAAATGGTGTCGACACATAGTAGGCTGAAGTAATGTCGAGACGGTAGAAGTTTGTGTCGACACATTCCGTCTGTGTCGACACATTTTGACTGTTTTTGGCGCCTTTTGAACTTCTTTCAACAGAAGCTATAAATAGGTTAAAAGCTCTTTCTGTCGACACGCTTTCAAGGGTTTCGAGACTAAAACCCTGTGTCGACAGTCTATCTTTCTCTCTTCTCTCAAGCTTTCTCGACAAAACGATGGCGCCAAAGATTGAAGATAACATCAATGAAGGGTATGAGTTGGTGCGCCAGGCCTTTGCAGAGGCGCCGCCAGATGTCCAAGGAGTTATCACCCTCCTCTCTGAGTCAGGGTTAGAATTTCTCATCTCACAACCTACTAAAATCTGGAAGAAGGAGGTGCACGAGTTCTTTATCTCTGCATCAGTCCATTCTACTGGCCTCAAGATTAAGTCTACTATTCAAGGGACTAAGGTAAAGATTAACCAAAGAAGTTTAAGAAAGATCTTCCAATTGCAAGTAGTTGAGAATGAACAGGAAGTTCCTATATCTAAGACAAGGGAAGCTCTTCAATGGTGTGGACTGGATTCAGGATTGAAGATTGGAGCTGCATTCCACAGGAAGGGAATGAATCAGCAAGGGAAGTTCTTGTCAGAAGTAGTTGGGAAGGTAATCCTCTGCAAGACAGGTGGACATGATAGGATTTCAGCCTATATGTTCAGCCTGATGACCAGGATTGTATTTACTATTCCTACTGATTGGTCAGGAGTGATCTTTGACAAGATCAAAGAAGGAATCAAGAAGCCTAACATGGCTAGGATCATGAGCCTGTACCTCACTGGAGTGATTCCTGATATGATGCAGCAACTGCAAGGGAGTAAGATTAATCATATGAGAAGAATGGATATGAGACTATTCTCTAGGTGGGATAGGGTGCTGTCCAAGGATGTGCCTGAAGAGAGCAGGCCAGACACCCCTGTGCAATCCCCTACACAAAATCAAGAATCTGAACAAGTACAAGAAGATCCACTGAGGACACAGCTTGACTCAACTGTGGTCCAGGAAGTATCAACACCTGCACAGATGCAGGGGGAGCCAGTTTCCACTCCTGCTCCAAAGGTATCTACTCCTGCTCAGGTATAGGGGGAGCTAATGTATTTTACTATAAAAGACATTGCTCATATTCTTATTACTGCATAGGTTCAGGGGGAGCTAGTGTCCACTCCTACTCCTGACACTACAAATACTGAAGTGCAAGTACAAGAGGAAGCACAGTTAAACTTATCTCAAGATTTAACTGCTGCAGAAGTGGCAGCTCAACTAGAATTTACTATGGAGGAGCTATTCCCAGATATTGATACTACTGCTGATAAGGTAGGAGGTGGACCAGATATTGAGAAGTCCATAGGAATAGACATTGATCAGGAAGCTGCAGTTGAACCACAGGTTGAGGATGAGCCAGTGGATGTTGAAACTGAGCAACAGACCCCTGGAACAGATACAATTCATCATCCTCAAGAAAGAATTCATGTAGATACTTCATCTGAAACAGAAACTGAAGATGCCAGGGTGGCAAAGAAAAGAAAACTTGTTGTCTTCAAGAGAAGAAGCAAGAATTATAAGCAGGCTTTACAGACCACACCTCTACAAGTATCTCCAGCCTTTGATTACAACAAATTTATGATAGATCTACAAGTAAAATTGGATGAACAAAGGTTGGCTATGGAAAAGTATGTTGATGAGAATAGTAAGTCACTTCAGTTTGACTTAGCTCAGGATATCAAGTCCATTCAGTTTTAGGTCAACTTGCATAAAACTGAAATGACAGATTGCTTCCACAAGGGTGGCAATGCTGTGGTTTATCTAGCTAAACAACAGGAGGCTATCACTACAAAGGTGGATGACATTGCTTTGAAGCAAAGTTATGTTTTGGAAAATCAGATCAGAATGAATGATAATTTAACTGAATCTCATAATGAGATCATTAAGGAGGTAAAGAAGATTGTTCCAGGTCTGCCTGCAGATAGAGCCAAAGAAAGGGAAGATTTTGATAAGAATTTTCAAGCTGCCATTGCATCTGTTAAGACTGCCATCACAACCTCTCAAAAAGAAATATCTGAAAAGCTTAACAAGTTAAAACCATTTTTTAAAGACGGTGTAAATTATTTGGATGGCCAAATCCGATTTCAAAAGGAAGATCTAAGAGATCATGTATCTAGAGAAGCCATAAAGGGGGAGAGGATGCTAATACATGCAGGCTCTGAGCACTCCAAATGGGTGACCAATAGCATTCGAGCCACTTTGGGATATCCCCCATTGTGTGATGATGCTATGGTAGCTGAATCAGGAATACAATCAAATCTACTTGAAGGCACTCAACCTGAGGTTGCCCAAGTCATTTACCCCCCTCCAAATTTTGACATGATTGATCAGAAGGTTCAAGGAATGTATAGTCCTCCAAAGGAGGTTACTAATATTGTCTTTGGAAAGGTTGATAAGCCTGAGGCTACTCTAAAAGAACAGCAAGATGCTCTAGTAGCAAAGAAGAAATTCAGAGAGCAGGCTGTACTGAAGCCAGATTATGAGCAGTGGAGTCCTACTTCAAGGAACATAATACTCACTGCATGGAAAGCTGTACAAGATAAAGTTCATGAGAGAGGGAAGTGGTACAATGAAATTGAATGGCAGAAGTATGAGGCAAGGCAAGAGGCAATAGTACAATTCAGAAGGAAAGCCAAGCTGGGAAGACTGCCATCAGATGCTAAGGAGCCAAGCAAATACTTCCCAAAGCCTTTTCATTATTTTGAAAGGCAAAGGATCAAGGAAGAAGCTCAGAAGAAAGCTGATCTTAAAGGAAAGAAGATAGCTGAAGAATCAGAAGCTCCTGTGACAGCTACAATTCAGTCTGGCAAAGGGATTATAATTAGAGAGCCTGATCAATCCTGATTTTGTTTTAAATATTTTGTAATGTTGTGATGTAATCATTAAATGTAAAACATTGTAATCAAACATTACCCAGTTATAAACAAAATATTGTTTGGCATATTTTAATGTGCATTCTGTGATGAATGATTCTTTGTTATGTTTTGTTTATATTAAAGTATTCCTGCTATGTCATTAATCATCATTTAGTACTGTTTATAAATGGTGTATATCATTGGCTATAGGGGTTATGACTTCTCCAAATAGGGGGAGATTGTTGGGTACATTGGAAAATGTGTACCTGATTTGAAGAAGCCCAACCTAGCTCAATGATATACATCAAGGTGTATTTGATGTTGTTTTAAGTTGACATGTGCAGGTGAAGAATTGATAAAGTATGCAGAAAAATTCTAAGTCCAAGTGTCGACACACAGAGGAAGCAGTGTCGACACACAGAAGAAAAGAGTCGACACAACACTGGGAAGCAGTGTCGACACATAGCAGTTAGTCTACTACTACACTGGGAAAAAGTGTCGACACAGAAGAAGTAGTCGACACATCACTGGGAATTTGTGTCGACACAGAAGAAAAGAGTCGACACAACTCTGGGAATTTGTGTCAACACAGATGAAAAGCGTCGACCTCAACATTGGGAGAATGTGTCGACACAGAAGAATATAGTCGATCTCAAGATTGTCGACATCAGCTGAATGTGTCGACACAGAAGAAAATAGTCGACCTCAAGTTTGTCGACACCAGCAGAATGTGTCGACACATTGTGATTAAGTCGACACATTAAAGCAGATTTAAGAAATGAATTTGTCGACACCTGAAGACTGTGTCGACACTTACTAAGTCATGATTCTACAACAACTGTGTCGACACACAGGACTTGTGTCGACACACTGAAGAGTCAAGACCAAGTTATTTTCAGAAGAAGCTGTGTCGACTCAAAGACAACTTAGTCGACATCACTGAAGACTGTGTCGACACCAAAGTCAATTATGTCGACACAGTTAGACAGATGGTCTCGACACTTTCTGACAAACTGTGTCAACAACTTGTGGTTCAAGACTAAGGCACAGGACTTGTTTTAGGACTTGACAGCTGTGGGTTACCACCGGTTAACTGAAGCTGTCAGACTTGTCAGAAAACGGTTAGAAACCGGATCAGCCGGTTGCCATGAAGAATGTCTATAAATAGATGGATTCAGAAGGAGAAAGCAATTGTTGAAAAACATTGTTGAGAATCAAAAAGTTGAGAAGGATTACGATCCAATTCATTTCAAGAAAGTGCTAGGCACTTAAGAAGATCTTCTCCGGGAGATCTAAGAAGACTATCTAAGGATAGATCTAAGAAGAGTTCTAATCAGAATTCAGAAGAATCTTTCAAAGTGCTGGATAGAGAGAGATCAAGCCTGAATTAGAAGAAGAAGAAAGAAACCACCAGTGGATTCTCAAGAAGCTGTTTGGAATCAACTCAGCTAAGTTCATTTTCAAGAAGCCTTGAAGAAGGCTCAGATACAGTTGATTGCATCAGCTGATCAAGAATTGTCTTGGCCTTTTCTCTCTCAACTTTGGCAAGACAGATTAATAATCTTTTCTATATTTCTGTAGGATTTGTTTACACAGATCTGAGTTGTAAGCCTATGTTATAAAGGCTGAGTGTAGGAGTGTTGAACTCTGAGTGGTAGGGCAGTTTGCCTGAGTGTAGGAGAAGGATATTCTCTGAGTTGTAGGCCTTGGGGCAAGGCTGAGGTAGGGCAGTTGTGCCTGAGTTGTAGGAACCAGTTGGGTTCTGAGTTGTAGGATCTGTTGATCTGAGATAAGTGGAAGTTTGGCCGAATCTAGCATACTGCTAGATAGGTGAAGGGGGAAAGTGGATGTACCCAAACCTTGGGGAACCACTATAAAACATTGTGCAATCTGTGATGTTTTATTTTCTGTGATTGCTGTGTAAATTGTGTTAGCTATTGAATTGAATTCTGCCTAGAAGTTCTTATAAGTAAAGCAGAACCTATTCACCCCCCCTCTAGGTGTTTAGGCTGCCTTGAAAGTTAAACTATCAGGCGGTTTTTTCAAAATGTCATTTCTTGGAGCAACTCCTCGAAGCCTTCAATGCCTGCCGAGGGCCCAACTATCCAGTTAGCTAGATGATAGCCTGACAATAGGAGATGTACACCAACCACACTTTTCTTGGCCAACTACCGGGCTCTATCATCAGCCTAATCAGCTAATAGGATCCTGACGGAGGGTGTTGAGCATCAACCAGACTTTCCTTTTGGCCAACCGTCGGGCGCTACCATCGGCCCAATCAGCTAGTAGGAGCCTGATGACAGGTGTTGAGCATCAACCGAACTTTCCTTTTGGCCAACCATCGGGCGCTACCACCGGCCCAATCAGCTAGTAGGAGCCTGACGGTGGGTGTTGAGCATCAACCGGAATTTCCTTTTGGCCAACCATCGGGCGCTACCACCGATCCAATCAGCTAGTAGGAGCCTGACGGAGGGTGTTGAGCACCAACCAGACTTTCTTTTTAGCCAACCATCGGGCGCTACCACCGGCCCAATCAGCTAGTAAGAGCCTGAGGGAGGGTGTTGAGCATCAACCAAACTTTCCTTTTGGCTAGCCACCAGGCGCTACCACCGACCCAATTAGCTAGTAGGAGCCTGAAGGCGGGGGTTGAGCATCAACCAGACTTTCCTTTTGGCCTGCCACCGGGCGCTATCACCGACCCAATCAGCTAGTTAGAGCCTGAAGGCGGGTGTTGAGCATCAACCAGACTTTCCTTTTGTCAAAACATCATCCATGTTCTCCCTATTGAGTAAATAAACCATTAACAAGAAGTAAGAATGTAAGAAGAGATTGACTTATTACTTTCATGGGTAGAAGCGCTTCAAGGCATCGCCGCTCCAGTCTCTACTGAGGGGTTCCCCTTCCACATTCTGGAGATGGTAACCCCCCGACTTCAACACCTCTTTGATTATATAGGGACCCTCCCAATTTGGATTCAACTTGCCGACAACTGCTGACCTTCCGATAGCGTCGACCTTCTTCAATACTGTAACACCCCTATCCGTCGCATAGCATATAGCAGTAGGTCCGGCCGGGGCCCGACGCCATATACTACGGACAGACCGGTTGGTTACGCGTTGAAACCATTCAACCAATTACACGTTCTATACAAGCACCTAGCGGAAGCATTAAAATTAAGTTGCAAGACGAAAGAACCCGGCCAAAAAGCATGAATGTCCACTACAATAACACCCGTAGGAATGTTTCAATACACAGAAATAGAAATGGCCTTAAGGCCTTACACAGTTTGCTTGACATAAAAATGTTTTCATACTTTGGCTCGCAGGCCGGCCACATTTGATTATAATGAAACACTCAAAATTAGGCCTTCGAGGGCCGGCTCAGCAACTTGGGCTTTAGCCCGCTATTTTCCGCTCGACTCCGCAGCACCTATAAGCAACAAACCACCGCCCGGTGGCAAACAAAAGCAACGGTCAGCTATGCTGACCAAATTATAACGACCCCATCCCCAGAATTGAGGCGGCGATGCTCTTTCCCTGCACTTTATTAGTATAGGCAACAGTTAATAGTGTAATCACACTACATCGCAGGCGTAGGCTCGCACGGCCACACACCCCGTGCACTCAGGGCACATACTCGGTGAATCCGGTCAAATCCGTGGCTTCACCACCACCCCTTGGATGGCAAAACTCGTGAGCAATCTAGTCTTTCCGGTCTATGCCTAAGACTCGCACAACCATGCCAATGGCCAGTCTCTTTTTCAGATGTCTGTCACCAAACCGCATAGCCCTGGGTCCGCATCCACTTGCCCATTGCTCACACCGCATAGTCACATTAAGACGTACGCACGGGTCAAGCTTCTCCCGGATCCCAAAATTCGATCACACAAGCACATAACCCAGTTATGTTCAAGTTGGCTCCCCGACCACCATGTTGGCAAAACCCGCTTTTGCCCAATTTTCCGGGTGCACCTTGGAGTTAGTCTCAAAGGCACCCTGTTACAATCTACCACGTAGAAAACTCGAAAAATGCCCAAACACCCGGAGTCTTCCCCGGTTCATATGCAATGCAACATCACCGATCCGGACCAACTCGTCCGGATAGGCTTCACACACAATGCCTATGCCTGTTTTCGCATACGGACTCTATACAAGGGGGACTTTACATATCTACCCCAAGGAACGCTCCAACTCTTCGCTCACTCGCGAGAGAGGGCTTCCTATGCAAAGGAAAAGAGGGCTTCACATTCCCTAGGATGAGAAATTGTTACCCTTCCGTTCTTCCGCGGCGCCATGAAAATCTACGCGGTTGGAAAGCACCGCAACGGCGTCGACTTCGCGGATCTGGACTCGGATCGCGATTCGGAGCTCCGAAGCTCCACCGGCGGCCGGATCTTTGGCCTTCTTCCTCCTCCTTGCTCTCCCTTCTCTCTAGAAATTAGAGAGAGAACACCCAAATGAAAGTGAGGGTTTGTAACCCTATTTTCGGGTTTCAACTGCCAGCACTAACTCTCAGCCTTCGGATCCAAATCCAAGGAAACGAACGGCCACGATTCGGCCTAAAATTACAAAATCTGGGCCAAAAACGGGTTGCAACACGGCCGTGTGTATGGCCGTGTCACCCATTTGCCGTCTCGACCGACGCGATAACCAGCACACGACATTCGACACGGCCTCCGACACGCCCGTATCGCATGTGACACGGCCGTGTCACGACCCGTGTCACGCCCCGTGTGCAACGACCAACACTCTATTCCCGAGAAGGACACGGCCTTCGACACGGCACCCGACACGCCCGTATCACATGTGACACGCCCGTGTCTGTGCCCGTGTCATGACCCGTGTACAACTACCAACACTTGTTTCCTGAGGAGGACACGACCTGCGATACGGCACCTGACACGCCCGTATCACATGTGACACGCCCGTATCTGTGCCCGTATCATTACCCGTGTACATGACTCAGAAAACTCCCAAGTGTGGCACGCCCGTGTCACGCCCGTGACACGCCCGTGACACCTGCTCCAAGTCCCAGACTTGGTTTAAAACGTCACCCGTCCCTCTTTTGAGTTTCGAGGTGTTACAACTCTCTCCCCCTTAAAAGAATTTCGCCCACGAAATTTACTATAGGAAAACAACAGGAACTGAAAGCTTTTAACGTTACCTGAGCGGAATAACTCCGGGTACTCCTCCAGCATAGTTTGCTCCCGTTCCCAAATGAGCTCCTCCCGACCGCAATTATCCCACCGGACCTTAACCATCCGGATCTCCTTGTTACGGAGCATCTTGACCTCAGAATCTTCAATACAAACGGGCTTGACCCTAGTCGTCAACCCTTCGTCCACCGGCACTTGATCTACTGCGATCACTAGCGAAGGCTCTTGCATCGCCTTCCGCAACACAGAGATGTGAAACACATCGTGTAGCCCACTCAACTCCACCGATAGCTTCAAACAGTATGCTGCTTTGCCGACTCGCTCCAGAACCTCAAAAGGTCCAAGGTATCTTGGGCTCAGCTTCTTCAAGCGTCTCACCCGCAAAAAATCCTTGAACGGTTTCACTTTCAAGTATACACAATCGCCTACCGCGAACTCCACGTTCCGGTGCTTGGCATTGTAATACTTCGCCTGCCTGTCATGAGCGATCAACAAGCACTCCCGAATGATCCGCACCAACGAGGTAGCACTCTCCACCTCCTGCTTCTTGTACAACCTTGCCTCACCCGTTTCTAACCAAGACAACGACGTGCGACATTTTCTACCATATAGGGCCTCAAAGGGCGCCATTTGGATACTCGCCTGGTAGCTATTGTTGTACGCGAACTTCACCAAATATAGGTGGTCCTCCCAATGCTTCCCGAAGTTTAGAATACACATGCGGAGCATGTCCTCCATCGTTCTATTAACTCTCTCGGTCTGCCCATCCGTCTGTGGATGGAAGGCTGTGCTGAACTTCAACTTTGTCCCCAGCATCTGCTGCACCAAACTCCAATCATTGGACATGAAACGCCCATCGCGATCACTCATAATGCTGCGAGGCACACCATGTAGTCTAACTATTATCCACATATAGCTTCGCCAACTTCTCCACCGAGTCGTCCTTCCTATGCGGAATGAAATGCGACACCTTAGTTAATCGATCTACGATCACCCAGATGGCGTCGTTCCCCTTCTGCGACCTTGGCAACCCATGCACAAAGTCCATAGATATGTCGTCGAACTTCCACTCCGGTATAGGCAAGGACTTTAGAAATCCTCCCGGCTTTTGGCACTCCGCCTTCACTAAGGCGCACGTTTGGCACTTAGCCATAAACAACGCTACGTCTTTCTTAAGCCCCGGCCACCAAAACAGCTTCTTGAGGTCACGGTACATCTTTGTGCTCCCTGGGTGGATCGAGTACTGGATATGATGAGCCTCGTATAGCAACTCCGCCCGTAGGTTACTCCCGCTTGGGATGCACAACCGATGATCCTTCCTTAACAACCCATCTTCCACTGAAAATTGGGAATTTGACCCCATCCAACGCTGCCTCCATAAGCTCCTTCATGGAGTCATCTAACTCCAATGCCTGCC
Organism: Platanthera zijinensis; assembly: GCA_039513925.1. Classification (NCBI taxonomy): domain Eukaryota; kingdom Viridiplantae; phylum Streptophyta; class Magnoliopsida; order Asparagales; family Orchidaceae; genus Platanthera; species Platanthera zijinensis. The sequence goes on along the minus strand of CM077090.1, from coordinate 155,691,599 downwards.
GAATACGGTCAGTCAGGTCATACTGAACTTCTGTCCAGTTCAACAATTCTTTGGCGCTCGTCAGCTTATCAACGCAACAGATCTCAAGCTCCTCCAACTCCTGTACTAGCCTCTCATCATGAACCGACAACCAGTTGGCTTGGGCGGGAGCCCTGCGACTCAACGCATCTGCAACTGCATTGCCCTTCCCGGGTACATAATGAATCTTGAAGGCGTAGTCCCCCAGAAACTCCATCCACCTCCTCTGCCTCATGTTAAGATCCTTCTTATCCAATAGGTACTTCAGGCTCTTATGATCGGTGTAAATATTGACCCTTACGCCGTATAGGTAGTGCCTTCATAGCTTAAGTGCAAATATCACGGCCGCCAACTCCAAGTCGTGGACCGGATAGTTCCTTTCATGCACTTTTAGCTGACGCGATCCATAAGCTATGACGCTCCCATGCTGCAGCAACACGCAGCCCAAACCACTACCCGAGGCATCACTATAAACCTCGAAGCCCTCGGTCCCACTCGGCGAACTAAGCACTGGCGCTGTGGTCAACCGTCTCTTTAGCTCCTCAAAAGCTTGTTCGCACTCCTGCGTCCATAAGAATTTCTGATCTTTCCTTGTCAACCTCGTGAGAGGTAGTGCTATCCGCGAGAAGTTCTATACGAAGCGCCTGTAATATCCGACAAACCCGAGAAAACTACGGACTTCCGCGACAGAAGACAACGCAGGCCACTCTCGTATTACAATGATCTTCTCCGGATCCACCGCTATACCTTCCCCACTAACAATTTGACCAAAGAACGCTACTGAGGGTAGCCAGAACTCGCACTTGGATAATTTCGCATACAGCTCATTCCTCCTCAAAGTCTCCAACACTAGATGCAAGTGCTTGAAGTGATCTTCTTCGCACTGTGAGTACACCAATATATCGTCAATAAAGACGATCACAAAGCGGTCCAGGAAATATCGGAAGGTCCTGTTCATCAAGTCCATAAACACTAATGGCGCATTCGTCAGTCCAAAAGGCATGACCGTGAACTCGAAATGCCCATACTTCGTGCTGAACGCCGTCTTCGGGATATCACATTCCCTTATCCTCAACTGATAGTACCCCGACTTCAAGTACAACTTAGAATATACCGACGATCAGACTAACTGATCGAACAGATCATCAATCCTCAGGATCGGGTACTTGTTCTTCTCCGTCAGTTTGTTCAACTCTCTGTAATCGATACACAGCCGCATACTCCCGTCCTTCTTCTTAACGAAGAGGACCGGTGCGCTCCAAGGCGACGAGCTTGGACGCACATAACCTTGCTCCATTAGCTCCTCTAGCTGAACTTTCAACTCTGCCATCTCCTTAGGCGCCAACCTATACGGAGCACGTGACACGGGTTTGGCACCCGGCACGAGCTCGATGGTGAAATCAATCTCCCGCTGCGGTGGGGCCCCGGGAAGACTATCCGGGAACACATCTGGGTACTCGCATACCACGGGGATACTATCCAACGTGGACTTCGGCTCGGCGGCCTCCACCAAAGCGAAGAAGAGCTCTGTACTAGCACGAACTGCCTTTACCACCTGAAGAGCAGACATCAGCATCTTGCTCGATCCCTTGAGTCCCTCGAATGTTGTCCCCCGCCCAACACCCAGCTTGACCTCCTTCCGGTCGCAATCAATCCAAGCCTTCTGCTCCGAAAGCCAATCCATCCCAAAAATAACGTCGAACCTTACTAGCGGCAGCAATGACGCTAGCATGTCGAACTCTTGGCTCCCTATGTGAACCTTTACGGCGCACACTCTATCCGCACGCATCGAGCACCCATTCGGTAGCAGCACATCCAAATTTTCCTTCGCCATCGAAGAAGGGACTCCGATACGCGATATAAAATTTTCGGACAAGAAGGAGTGTGAAGCTCCCGTATCGAACAGTGCCCGTGCCGGACTATCGCTAATCAAAACAAAGCCTATGCAAACAATATTTGGCTAACAATTAATAGATAACAGTAGTTAAAGTTAACTTGCCATAAATTAACTCGTACCTGTCATCACGTCAGTTTGTTTAATGGCCTCCTGCTGGCCCAAGTTGTACACTCTAGGTTGAGTCGGAGCATAATGGGATGCGGTTGACTCCACCGCCTTGCCCTTCTCTTCGTAGGTAGCTCCTTGTTTTCTCTCGAACTTTGGGCGTCCGCTCCAGCAATCGCGGGCAAAGTGACCCGTCTTTCCACACGTGAAACAAGCGCCCGGGGTTTGGTTGGTAGTTGCCCTCGAGGCACCTGCAGAAGAAGCTGGACCTGACGTCCTAGCCTTCTTCTTCCATCTTCGAAAGCCAGACTTTGAAGTCGGCACTTTAAACTCCGGTTTCTTCCCACCGGATTCCTTCTTAGCTTATACATTTCTCATGTCCTTCTCTGAGGACCGGGCCGAGTTGACTAGGGTCATGAAACCCAGCGCCATAGTCCCCGATAGTAGCAATCTCAACTCATCTCTTAACCCTTCAAAGAAGCGGTTAGTCTTTCGCTCCTCATCGTCAAAAATAGCGCTAGCATATCTCCCTAATCGAGTAAACTCGTGGAGGTACTCGTCTACAGTGCTATCTCCTTGCACCAACTTTTGGAACTCATTCTCTAGTGCGATCCTCTGCGCTGAGGGGAGGTATCGAGCCATGAACAGTCTCGAAAACTCCTCCATAGATACTTCGGCCAACGGCCTTCCCCTCAACTGGTGTAGCTCTAGACCTTCCCACCATAACCTTGCGTCCTCATCCAATAGGAACGTCGCTATTGTGGTCTTCTGCCACTCTTCCGTTTAAGTTGCTGTCATTACCCAATTGACTCTTGAGAGCCAATCTTCAGCCTGGGTCGGGGTTCCCGTTCCCGAGAACACCGGTGGATGGAAGCCCATCACATGCTTCAACTGTCTTTCAGTTGCTCTTCGCGACAACTCCGGCTCCACCGCCACCTGCTCAACCCTTCTAGGCTCCGCCGCTTGGAGCGGCACTTGCTCCCCCGCAGGAGCAGGCTGCTGCACCTGTCTTATAGGTTTCGCATTAATCATTGCCATGACAGCTTCTGCCACCAACCTAATGGTTTCGGCTGACAGAGGTATTGCAGGCGCATTGCTTGGCGCACTGCTTGCCTCAGAACCTGGCCGTTCTGACGGCCCAGCACCACTTCTGGTCACCTATAATCGTGCAAAACACCGATAAGCGACCAAATACTATTGCAAACAGTAATTATAGGAACACGCAGGTTCCTCAAACATGTGTATTTTCATTTATAAGTGGACATTCATGGGTTCTTTTCATGTTATAACGATGACGCACACACATCTGCTCACCACCCCTTAAAGTGAATTCGCCCACGAATTCAAATCGGTAGTCTGATACCAATTTGTAACACCCCTATCCGTCGCATAACATATAGCAGTAGGTCCGGCCGGGGCCCGACGCCATATACTACAGACAGACCGATTGGTTACGCGTTGAAACTATTCAACCAATTACACGTCTTACACAAGCACCTAGCAGAAGCATTAAAATTAAGTTGCAAGACGAAAGAACCCGGCCAAAAAGCATGAATGTCCACTACAATAACACCCGTAGGAATGTTTCAATACACAGAAATAGAAATGGCTTTAAGGCCTTACACAGTTTGCTTGACATAAAAGTGTTTTCATACTTCGGCTCGCAGGCCGACCACACATGATTACAATGAAACACTCAAAATTAGGCCTTCGAGGGCCGGCTCAGCAACTTGGGCTTTAGCTCGCTATTTTCCGCTCGGCTCCGCAGCACCTGCAAGCAACAAACCACCGCCTGGTGGCAAACAAAAGCAACGGTCAACTATGCTGACAAAATTATAACGACCCCGCCCCCAGAATTGAGGCGGTGATGCTCTTTCCCTGTACTTTATTAGTATAGACAACAGTTAATAGTGTAATCACACTACATCACAGGCGTAGGCTCGCACGACCACACACCCCGTGCACTCAGGGCACATACTCGGTGAATCCGGTCAAATCCGTGGCTTCACCACCACCCCTTGGATGGAAAAACTCATGAGCAATCTAGTTTTTCCGGTCTATGCCTAAGACTCGCACAACCATGCCAATGGACAGTCTCTTTTTCAGATTTCTGTCACCAAACCGCATAGCCCCGGGTCCGCGTTCACTTGCCCGTTGCTCACACCGCATAATCACATTAAGACGTACGCGCGAGCCAAGCTTCTCCCGGATCCCAAAATTCGATCACACTAGCACATAACCCAGTTATGTTCAAGTTGGCTCCCCGGCCACCATGTTGGCAAAACCCGCTTTTGCCCAATTTTCCGGGTGCACCTTGGAGTTAGTCTCCAAGGCTCCCTGTTGCAATCTACCACGTATAAAACCCGAAAAATGCACAAACACCCAGAGTCTTCCCCGGTTCATATGCAATGCAACATCACCGATCCGGACCAACTCGTCCGGATAAGCTTCACACAAAATTCCTATGCCCGTTTTCGCATACAGACTCTATACAAGGGGGACTTTACATATCTACCCCAAGGAACGCTCCAACTCTTCGCTCACTCGCGAGAGAGGGCTTCTTATGCAAAGGAAAAGAGGGCTTCACATGCCCTAGGATGAGAAATCATTACCCTTCCGTTCTTCCGCGGCGCCATGAAAATCTACGCGGTTGGAAAGCACCGCAACGGCATCGACTTCGCGGATCTGGACTCGGATCGCGATTCGGAGCTCCGAAGCTCCACCGGCGGCCGGATCTTTGGCCTTCTTCCTCCTCCTTGCTCTCCCTTCTCTCTAGAAATTAGAGAGAGAACACCCAAATGAAAGTAAGGGTTTGTAACCCTATTTTTGGGTTTAAACTGCCAGCGCTAACCCTCAGCCGTCGGATCCAAATCCAAGGAAACGAACGGCCACGATTCAGCCTAAAATTACAAAATCTGGGCCAAATACGGGTTGTAACACAGCCGTGTGCATGGCCGTGTCACCCATTCGCCGTCTCGACCGACGCGATAACCAGCACACGACATTCGACACGGCCTCCGACACGCCCGTGTCGCATGCGACACGGCCGTGTCACGCCCCGTGTCACGCCCCGTGTGCAACGACCAACACTCTATTCCCGAGAAGGACACGACCTTCGACACGGCACCCGACACGCCCGTGTCACATGTGACACGCCCGTGTCTGTGCCTGTGTCATGACCCGTATACAACTACCAACACTTGTTTCCCGAGGAGGACACGGTCTGCGACACGACACCCGACACGCCCGTGTCACATGTGACACACCCGTATCTGTGCCCGTGTCATTACCCGTGTACATGACTCAGAAAACTCCCAAGTGTGGTACGCCCGTGTCACGCCCATGTCACGCCCGTGACACGCCCGTGACACCTGCTCCAAGTCCCAGACTTGGCTTAAAACATCACCCATCCCTCTTTTGAGTTTCGGGGTGTTACAAATACTAGGTCCTCCATAACGAATTTCTTGATCCTGACATGATTGTCAAAATACTTTGCTATTCGTCGCTTGACCTCTTCCTGCTAGACGACCGACAGATCGCGCACCTCCTCCACCATATTTAGGGAGAGCTGCAACTCGTCCTTGTTCTCAACCCTCCACTCTTCTATGCCTTCCTCTGCTTCCACTATCTGCTGTGTCTGGACCTCAAACTCTATCAGGAGCACAGCTTCGCAGCCGTGGGAGAGTTTGAAGGGGGTCTCCCCCGTGGCCATGTTAGGAGTGGTCCTCAGGGCCCAATGAACTGAAGGGAGTATCTCCACCCAGCTCCTCTTCAAATTTTCCACCTTATTTTTTAACAAGTTCACAATGATCTTGTTTGCTGCTTCCACTTGCCCATTACTCCTTGGGTGATGGACTGACGCGAATCTAAGATCAATCCCGAGTTGGCTGTTGGTGCTACCATAGTGATCTGGAAGTGATCAAGCATGTAGCCTCACTGCCAACTCAGTATGAGTCTATCAGGGTCGAATATAAGATTATGGAGAAATTGGGAGCTTGGATATGTATGGTATAACTCATATGATGAGAAAATGGGACTGAAATATTCTAAGGCAAAAGCGTTGAGTGCGTTGAGACCAGTCAACGCTTTCGTCGGGTTAAGTGTTAACTCGTCGAATGATGGCGTTGAGTGTGTTGAGTTGACTCACCGATTCGTCGAGTATCAAGTGTTGATTCGTCGACTGTCGCACTTAAGCGTTGAGTGCGTTGAGTCCACTCAGCGATTCGTCGAATAAAGGAGTTTACTTGACGAGTCTGGGTCTTAGGCGTTGAGTGCGTTGAGTGCACTCAATGCCTTCGTCGAGTAAAGGGTTTACTCGGCGAATCTGGCACTTAGGCATTGAGTGTATTGTATTCACTCAACGCCATTCGACGAATGAGTTCAACGAATGAGTTCGATAAATGAGTTCGAATAATGCAGTTTGACGAATGCCATTCGACGAAAGTCGTTCGATGAATGCAGTTCGAAGAATGTCATTTGACGAATGCAGTTCGACGAATGCAATTCGACGAATGTCGTTCGACGAATGTCGTTCGACAAATGTCATTCGACGAATGCAATTCGACGAATACCGTTCGACGAATCTGGCCTTTGGTGCGGAAAGCATTGAGAGCTTTGAGTTCATCGTATATGCTATAAGATACTCAACGATTCGTCGAGTATAAATTAATACTCAATGATTCATCGTATATCCTGTAGATATTCGACGATTCGTCCAGACAAACTGTTGTCTGGCCGAAGGTCTTTTTTTTCGAAGTTCTGGGTCTGCGAATAAAGACGGGAGTTATTCTACTTATCTCATGGAGTATAAATAGGATGTTTTTAGGGTTTACTCTTAACGTTTTTCTCTTCTGTCTAAGCACACGAGCTATGTTGTGTGATAAGACTGATAACCCTAAAAGCCGACGGAAGCGTTACGCCGATCCCGTCGCCGATCCCAATCCCGATCCCGGTGAGTGTCGTCGACGCCTCTCCTTGAACAAACCTAGCAGTCTGTGGAGACGCTGAGTGTCTCTCCCAACCTAGAACTTGTGTGACAAGTTTCTACGGGTTATCCCGATCATGTGGACTACTGTAGAGGCACGGATATACTTTCTGCGCTCAAGACTCAAGCCACAAGTGACCGGTTGGAATTTTTTTGGAGCATCTAGGTTGAGTATTGACTCAGTCCCTCAAAAGTAATTTTATTACAACATGCTTTACTTCTTGATTCATGAATATTGCTAGATCCGAACTCGTTTGGGTTTTTCTTTTTCTTATTTCCGCTACGTGCACAAGTGTTGTGTCATCCCCAAAAACCCAACAGTGGTATCAGAGGGAGGTTGTCGGCAATATTCATTGTTTCAGAAGTTGTTAAATCCATGGCGTGTAGATTTGGAGATTTAGAAGTGTTTTAAATGCCCAAATCTAGTCTTGGATCTTCCCAAGAACGAATGTGATTTCTTTGTAGTTTACTCCTTAATAGTTACCGTCACTTTGTTGGTTTGTGAAACTAAACATGTGTTAGATTTTGAATCTCACATGAAGTGATGAGCTTGTCTACTATGTAAGTGGAGTTGGTGTTGCTCATGTCCTATGCATATAGGTATGAAGATTTAGAAATGTTCTAGATGTTAAGACCTAGCCCAATTCATCAAGTGTTGATGATTCTAGTGCACATCTGAGATGCATTTGGGTTATGACTGTTGTATTTTATTTTGATTGATGTGCCCATTGGTTAAGTGTTAATCATGATTAAAGAGTTAATCCACTGTCTAAAATCCCCTAAGTAATATTAAGTATTCAGATGTATTCCAATGGGTGACACTCTTCCTGCCTCGATCAATGAAGTGTGGGTTTGTCAAAGTAAGGTGCATTAATCTATCTTGGTAAGGATGCGAGCGGATAATTGTGAAATCCCACTGTCGACATCAGGTCAAGCTTAACTGGGTGACCTCAAAGGTTGAGTTCCCAGAGGCATGAGGTTGGCATACACCATATGATGGATGCGAATAAAGAGTTATTCACCAGTCATATAAGAATTGCATAGTGATGCAATTAGCAAACGTTGCCAATCTAAATAGCTGCATTGTGAGAGAAAAGCCAAAGCTGACTCATAGTTTTAGTGAAATATGGATATTGTCCACTAAGAGAGTTACTCGCATAAACTCTTCGAATTGATATCGAGGGTTATCAGTTTGATAAAAATAGTGGGAGTTATTTTGATTAAAGTCCAAATCGAAAGAATAAAGTTATATTTTGAAATGTAGTACTAATTTACTTTTCTTGTATCCTTGTAGAATTTCCATAGCAAGTGGTTCACACTCCACCCTGTCCCTCTGAGCCATCATTGAGAAGGAAAAGCTGAGCGGGACTAATTATTTGGACTGGCACAGAAACATGAGAATTATTCTCAGGCAAGAGCGCAAGCTCTATGTTTTGGAAGAGGTATCCCCTGATGAGCCTGCCGAGAATGTGTCCCGTGCTGATAAGGATGCTTACAAGAAATATCTCGACGACTCCTTAGATGTCGAATGTATCATACTTGCGACCATGAACTCTGAGCTCCAAAAGCAACACAAAAAAGCAACACGAGAGCATGGATTGCAAGGAAATTGACGAACATCTCAAGAAAATGTTTCAAGGGCAAGCTCGTCAAGAGAGATTCGATGTCACTAAGGCGTTGTTCCAATGCAAGATGGGAGCTCGGGACCTAGTAGGGAATCACGTACTCAAGATGATTGGGTATATCGAGAACCTTGAAAGAATAGTAGTTTGTCTTAAACTATAACATGAATGAAATAGACAAGATACTGCCCGATCTCCTAGGTATGTTGCGAACTTCCGAGATAAACATGAAGGCCAAGCCTGCTAGCCCCATATTAATGGTGTGTAAAGGTAAGGGCAAGGCCAAGGGCTTCAAGAAGATGAAGGTAGGACCTAAGTCTGGACTGGAGCCCAAGTCTTCTGTACTGAAAAAGAAAGGCTCAGGGAAAAAAGGAAAGTGCCACCACTGTGGCAAGGCTGGTCATTGGAGGAGAAATTGTCCTTCGTACATTGAGGGTCTGCAAAAGATGAGGGGAGGTATGACTTCCACTTCAGGTATATATGTTATAGAGATAAACCTTTTTGCTCCTTCATCTTGGATATTAGATACCAGATGTGGTTCTCACATTTGTATAAATATGCAGGAATTAGGAAGGAGAAGATTGTTGAGTAAAGGAAAGGTGGACATGCGAGTTGGCAATGGAGCAAGAGTTGTTGTTGTCGTGGGGTTTATCATCTTGCTTTGCCTAGTGGGCTTGTAATAGAATTAGATAATTGTTATTTTATTCCTTCCATAACTAGAAACATTATATCCATTTCATATTTGGACATGGTGGGTTTTTCTTTTATTATTAAGAATAATTGTTGTTCAATATTTAAGAATGATGTTTGTTATGGTGCAGCCCAAATGTTTAATGGTCTGTATGTTTTGAACTTAGACTATTTGATTTATAATATTGAAAATACTAAAAGACTAAGAACAAATGACTCGAACCCTACGTACCTTTGGCACTATCGTTTGGGCCATATAAATGAGAAACACATATCCAAGATCTATAAAGATGGACTATTGGTCTCATTTGATTATGAATCATTTGAGAGATGCGAATCTTATTTATTAGGCAAGATGACTAAAGTCCCTTTCACTGGCTTCAATGAGAGGGCTGCTGATCTCTTGGTTATAATACATAGTGATGTATGTGGACCCATGAGTTCAATGGCTAGAGGTAGGTACTTCTACTTTGTTATATTTACTGATGATTTCAGTAGATACGGATATGTGTATCTTATGAAGTGCAAAACTGAGAACTTTGAAAAGTTCAAAAAGTTTAAGAATGAAGTAGAGAACCAATTGGGTAAGAAGGTTAAAGCACTCTGATCTGATCGAGGTGGCGAATACCTAAGTCGTGAGTTTCGTGATCATCTGAAAGAGTGTGGTATTGTATAACAGCTCACTCCACCTAGAACACCACAACATAATGGTGTGTCTGAGCGGAGGAATCGAACCTTATTAGACATGGTGCGATCGATGATGAGTCATGCAGATCTGCCTGTTTCTTTTTAGGGTTTTGCTATAGAAACTATGGCTTTAACACTAAATCGTGCTCCAACGAAAGCGGTTCTAAAGACACCACATGAGATATGGACTGAGAAGCGTCCCGGTATGTCATTCATTAAGGTTTGGGGCTATGAGGCATACGTGAGGCGTTAAATGCCTGATAAGCAGGAACCTAAATCAGATAAGTGTTATCTTGTGGGGTATCCTAGGGAAAACAAAGGGTACTACTTCTACCTACCGTCTGAGGGCAAAGTGTTTGTCACAAGGACTGGTGTCTTTCTTGAGAAAGAGTTCTTAAGTAAAAAGACTGCTAAGATAGAACTTGAAGAAGTTCGAGAACCACAAACAGTGCATGAACTAGAATTGGAAACTGAGTCAGGACTACAAGTTATTGTAGCTGGAGAGCCTGCTCAAGAAACACAAGTTTCATGTAGATCTGGTAGACCAAGGTTTGAGCCTGAGAGATAAGGATTTCTTGTGTCTCAAATAGGTAATGTGTTGCTTATGGATCATAGTGATGAGCCTGCAACCTACCAAGAGGCTATGTGTGGAACAGACTCCGAGAAGTGGCTTGAAACCATGAAATCTGAAATGGACTCCATGTATGAAAACAAAGTATGGACTTTGGTGGAACCACCTGAAGGGGTAAGACCCATAGGGTGCAAGTGGGTCTTCAAGAAGAAGACCGGCATGGATGGGAATGTACAGACATTCAAAGGGCGACTAGTGGCTAAGGGTTTCAAGCAAATTCATTTTTTTTACTATGATGAGACTTTTTCCCCTATTGACATAGTTAGGTCCATCAAAATTCTGCTTGCTATTATTGCGTATTATGACTACGAGATCTGGCAGATGGATGTCAAAATGGCTTTTCTTAATGGGAACCTCCTTGAAGAAGTGTACATGACACAACTCGAGGGTTTTGTATCTCCAGGTGAAGCCACTAAAATATGCAAGCTACAGAGATCCATTTATGGGTTAAAACATGCTTCTCAAAGTTAGAATCTTCGTTTTGATGAAAAGATCAAAGAGTTTGGTTTTATCAAGAACGAGGATGAACCGTGTGATTATAAACAGATTAGTGGGAGTATTGTTGCCTTCCTGATTTTGCATATAGATGACATACTGTTGATCGGGAATGACAAACCGACCCTGCAAGTTTTTAAGAACAACCTAGGAGACTGCTTTTCGATGAAGGACTTAGGGAAAGCTACTTATATACTTGGTATTAAGATCTATAGAGATAGATCAAAGAAGTTGTTGGGTTTGACCCAAAGTACATACATTGACAAGGTGTTGAAACGGTTCAGCATGCTTGAGTCCAAGAAAGGATTCTTGTCCATGTCTCATGGTGTGAGTCTCTCTAAGGACAAGTGTCCTAAGTCTTGTGAAGATAAGGACCGCATGAAGTTGATTTCATATGCTTCGGCAAATGGGTCAATCATGTATACAATGATATGTACTAGACCCGATGTCTCTTATGCTTTGAGCATGACTAGCAGGTATCAGTCTGATCCCGGTGAAGGTCACTGGATAGCCGTGAAAAATATCCTCAAGTACTTGAGAAGGACTAAGGATACATTCTTGGTATTCGGTGGAGAGTAAGAACACGTTGCAAATGGTTACACGAATGCTAGCTTCCAAACTGATAGGGATGATTCAAAGTCTCAGTCAGGGTTTGTGTTTTTCCTAAATGGAGGAGTTGTTAGCTGAAAAAGTTCCAAGCAGGATACAGTTGTCGATTCTACAACTGAGGCTGAGTATATCATCGCTGCAAATGCAACGAAGGAGACTGCATAGATTAGGAAATTCATCGACGAGTTAGATGTAGTTACTAGCATTATTCTGTAACACCCCAAAATCCCAAATTGGAGTTCAGGCTGGGTGACACGGCCTGGGACACGAGCGTGTCCCAGGGCGTGTCTAGCTCTGTTTGCTCGAGTGTGATTTTGGTCTATGGGTATGTCTCGAGTGAGTCACATGGCCTGGGAAACAGACGTGTCCCAAGCCGTGTCCTTCTCTATGTCATCTCGAGTACTCGACAAAATGAACTCGATGTTTGTCGAGAGGGTACACGGCTTGAGACACGGGCGTGTCAGAGGGTTTGTCCTCCTCGGGATTTGGCCAGGTTTGTGCGGTAGGCGGGATAAGGGCGTATCTGCAGCCGTGTCTAGGCACACGGCCTGTGATACAGGCGTGTCATAGGGTCGTGTCCTTCTCTGATTTTGTCCAGGGCATTGAGGCCTAGTGAACACGGGCTAGACACGGGCGTGTCAGTGCACACGGCCTGTGACACGGGTGTGTCACAGGGCGTGTCCTGTTCTGGGTAAGTCGGTTCGGGTGCCGCTTATAGTACACGGCCTGGGACACGGGCATGTCACAAGCCGTGTTAGCCCAAAAGTAGATATTTTCAGGGCAAGTTGTGGTCGTTCATTTCCTTATGAGGGGATCTAAGGGTCCAAGCTTCTCCCTGCTGAGATAAGTCCAGGACTTGAGAATTATTTCTCATTAAAAGCTTGGCTATTCTCTTTCTAAAAAAATAGAGAGAAGGGAGAGCAAGGAGAAAGAAGAGGAGAGATCCGGCTGCCAGTGGAGCTTCAGCGTTCGGAATTGCGAGCCGAGTCCAGCTTTGTGGAGGAGAGAGCGTTGCGGTGCTTGCTATCCGGCTAGGATACCATGGCTCCCAAGAGATCATCAAGGGTAACGATCTTCCTTCTTGGACATGTGAAGTCCACGTTTTGGCATGTCTGTGGATTTCCCCCACCAAAAGGTGGCTGTTTAGGGATTTCCTTGGGTTGATTCGTATAATCCCCAGTCTTGCACATAGATTCGGAAGTGTGTAGTACATAATAGGCATGTTATGTGAAGCCCATCTGGACAGGTTGGTCTGGATTGGTGATGTTGCATCTTGCACACTGGAGAAGACTCCGCGTATAAACATGTAGTTTGTGGAGTCGATGAGTTGTGTCTGTGAAGGTTAGTAACATGATGTACTGGAGTGAAACTCCAGGAAACTACCCGTGTGATTCTTGTATTGTATGCCATGTTTGGGTGAGTCTGGGTGCAGAAAGTGAGTTCTGCTGAACCTGCCAAGCGACTGCGTGGAACGCTGGCATTATCTCCCCTTTTGAATTATGCAGTCAGTCCTTAGAGGATAGTGTGGCTATTGTGAGCTGCAAGCTCTTAAAAAGGCTTCATGCCGAACAGGAAAGGTGAAACCGACCCGCGCCTGTAAATTGTCCATGAGTACTTCGGTATTCTTTTATGGCATGTCGACTTGAGCAATACGGGGTGGCTTATCTGTACCTGCGTTATGTCCGACCGACTGGTAGACCTAGTTATTGGTCTCATTGGAGCGAATAATGAGAGTCTTAGGAATGCGCGCCGTTAAGACTAAATGCTCAATACCGTTGATTTTCGGACCTTGAACGGTGGTGGGACCCTGGTTCGCCAGTACACCAATAATGTGCCCTGAGTGCACGGATCGTCGGGCCGCGTGGCTAACGGTTGTGATATGTTGATTGTGCGTGAGTGCACATTGTTTTATATATCTGCTTGTGAAAGCTCTGTCTGCAAGGACAGAATACCACTGCCCCGGGAAAGGGGTAGGGTCATTATAAATTGGACAGCTGAATGATGACCGTTGCCTTGTTTACCACCAAAATGGTGGGCTGTCCCTGTGCAGGCGCTGGAGAGGCGAGCGGGAAATAAAGGGCTGAAGCCCATGCTGCTGTTGCTGCTGCTGGCCCTCGAAAGCTGAGCAAAGGCTTTTGTTATGTTTATGTGTGGCCGTCCTGTGCGCCGATGTTTGTAATCCACACTTATAAAACGTAACTGTAAGGCCTTAAGGCCAAACACTTGAGTATGTGTTGTACATTCCTTCGTGTATATATATAAATGTTGTTCTTTATATATAGTGGACATTCATTATAACACCCCCGATTTTTCAACAATTATTTAAATTCTCGTTTGGCGTTACGTTGGCGCATTTTCGGCTCGTGTCATTGTTAGAGTACCTCGTTAGGTGTTCTTAGAGGTTATAGCCTGTTGTATGGTTTCCCCAGCTAGCCGGCGTCTGTTTTGGAGGCCCGGCTGAGCCTCTTAGGGAATCCTTGTGCTTTGGCTTTGGGTGAGGTTAGCCTGAGTGTGTGGTCGTCGGAGGTTGTGTCCGACTTCGCCGATGTTTTCGTAGCCCGAGTGTTTAGCTACGGTGCGGATTTGGTCGGAATTCGAGAACGTTATATTTCGCGTCGTTTCGACGGTCACTAGTTAGCGGGTCGTCATTTTTAATTATAAACGTATGTTAGTGATCCACGTTTGGTCGGATTAGTGACTTGGGCGTGTCGGTGCGTAAATGCGCATGTGCACGTGCGTGTACGCCGCTTAATAGGGTTCGTGTGCGTGTCGAGTTTATGCATTTATTTATACGCATACTTAGTGGATGGAGTAATTAGTGACTTAGTTTGGGTTATAAATTTGATTTAAATTTCTTTTTTTTAATAGATTTACAAGGGGGAGAGAGGAGGCTGTCGTTGTTTAGTAGTAATTAGGTATTAATTAAGTTATGAGTTAATTGTATATAGGGTATTATGTAAATTATATATATATATATATATAAGTTATAGTATATAAGTATATATATAGATTATTAGGTTAAATATCGGGTGTTGTTACTAGTAAACCCAGTTTGGTTTCTAGCAAACCATTACTATTAGCAAACTCTTATTTTTCAAAATGGCTATTTGAAAATCATTTTGTTACTAGCAAACCAACATAATTTTTTAAAAAAAATTTAAATTTTGTTTAAAACATTCATTCTTTCAAAATAACCCGCTACATATAATGACATTACAAATGATTTCAAATGTATTCATTCAACAACTTATGTTTGTATTATAGTTGAGTCAAAATACCGCAAATGTTTAGTATGTCCAAAACTATTTTTCAACAAAATATAATTATCTGCATCAAAATCTTTAAACAAAATACCGGTCGGTTTAGAAATATATTTGATTTTCAATTCCTGTAAGGTCTGTAAGGATGTGTTGTATATACGAGTTAAGTTTATATAAGAATATATGCGTCCTTTTGAACTGTGTCTTATACGTACAATTTCATCAGAAGTGTTCAACATGAAAGTTGTAGATATCGACGAGATCTACAATTTTCATGTTGAACACTTTTTGATTTGAAGCACTTTAGACTTCTGATTTGGCCCCTGAAAAAAGTTACGTCGTACATATGTACGAACGCCCGAGATCGGCCTGACTATTTTCGGGGGCCAAATTGGGGGCTTCAACGGCTTCAAATCAAAAAATGTTCAACATTAAAGTTTTAGATCTCGTCGAAATCTACAACTTTTATGTTGAACTCTTTTTGATTTGAAGCAGTTTAGACCCCCGATTTGGGCCCCTAAAAAGTCATGCCGAAAATCTGTACGTTCCGTGCCTGTCTTTTTTAGGGCCCAAATTGGAGGCCTAAACGGCTTCAAATCAAAAAAATGATCAACAGCAAAGTTGTAGATCTCGATGAGATCTACAACTTTCATGTTGATCACTTTTTCAAATGAGAAATATTTGGGGCTCAAAATTCAATAATGCAAAAATATCCAAAAAATAAGATTGGTTTGCTAGTAGTAATTTTTGGGAAGAGAAAAAAATGTAAAAAATGACTGAATCTGTTTTTTTCTGGTTTGCTAGAAATGAAAGTGGGTTTGCTAATAACAGCACCCTAAATATCTCCCTAGGTTTTCATTTCCCCCATCCAGAATCCGAGCGGCATTTCTTCCCCTCCTGCGCGAAACAGAACCGAGCGACGGCGTGCGAACCAGCGAGCGCTGGTGGTGCTCCGACCACCGATCTCCGGCCATTTCCGCCCCGGAATCCACATCTGAGGCCGGATCCGAACTCCCCTAGACGATATTTTCATTCCGAGGTAACCTATTTGGGATTTCACCGTGTTTTTTTTTCGTGAATCGGGGTGCGATTTCTCCCTTTTTGTTTCCTTTCTTTGATGAGTTGTTCTTCTCAGATTTCCTAGCGTATTTGCGTGCTTGAGGCCGGCCGGATTGAAGCATTGTGTTGGCCAATTTTTTTTTTTTTGGTGAAAAAATGAGGCAAGTGCGCTCTCCGCCCTTGCCATTTGATCTCTTCATAACCTTATTTCATCGTTTTTAATTCAGATTACTGTTACCCCAGTCTACTCTACCCTAAACCCTAACTAATATCCTACCTGAATCCCCTTTGCTTATCGTTTATTTCGTTCTTTTGTTGGTAATTAATCTCATTAGGGCTTCGATTTGTTAGGATTGAGGATGAGATTAGTATGCAAATTATTGTGATTACGTTGCGGTTGGGAGTTTAGGGTTTATTTTTTTTTGTCCTAAGACAGGTTAACCCTAATTCGCGCACGATTAGAATTTACCCCTTAATGGAAATTATTGCTTGTATAACTTGTGGTTGCCCCTTGGGTGTAGTCCATGTCTAGCATAAATTGTTTTTATTATGAGGCCTATTATCCATGGTTAGGAATGGGTTGTAAATTTTTTTTTTTTTTGTAGGTGCCCTTTTGCTCGGGCTAGTTTGACACAAAATTTATTTGTAGGGGTGATGGTAACAAATTAACCGGGTAGGTTCGTTAATAAATTAATTTTTATACGTGTAGTTGGGGTCAAATTACGGGCGTAGATTCAAGGTCCTACCGTTTGTGGGTGTATCAGGCTAGGGGTGTAAGGGTGTAGATCACCTTAAACAGTTTAGTTGCATAATTATAGTAGCGTCCTGTTTTCAATTCAATTGCGTCAAACTGCTTATTTGGACAAACCGACGTTTAGTCCGTCGGTTTGTGCTTAGGATTCTTAGGTGGGTTGCTCTAAATGAAATAGGGTTGTGTTGACTTCTTGGTGGTTCATGAAAACCACCAGTAAGGGTTTTCCCGAGTCACTCAGTGCTGGAGTAGGATGTGATTTAGGGGAGAGTTGGAACGATGCAGCCACCCCTGTTTTCTTCTTGTCTTACTAAGACAATATGGGTTGTTTGGCTGAGTGGACTGATGCCACCACCACAGCACCATGATGATATTTAGGCCTGAAAAACTTGGTTTGACATGTGGTCACCAATCTAGTCCCTTGTTACTGATTTTGTCCATCTCCAGTACTAGGTGACTCTTTTCGCTCTAGCTCTATGTTAGGGTTTTATTATTGTGCTAAACTTTTTTGCAGAGATCCTTGAAGCTCGGCTTCATTCGTGCTCTTGGTGCACTCCCTTTCTACTCACCTTGATTGAGTATCAGTTTTACCTGTTTTACTCACTTTTTTTCTGTATCTGTTTTACTTCACTTTCACTTACTTTTGACCTGTTTTTTAATTCCTGTGTAATTTATTGTACCCTTGCTTTTTCCTTTTGATAGTTGTCTTGCTTAGGTGTTCGTTTTTCTGAATACCTCAGGTACAGGTATTTAGCCGTCTGTGTGGCTAGTTCGCTCCTAGAGGTTTTCTAGTGCTTCAGCTACTGCAGTGGTCTTCTGTTCCTCTTGTTTGGGAGGTAGATTTCTTTAGACATGTAGTATAGACATACCTACTCACCAGTGGGTTCGTGTCAGTTGTTGACGCCCACTGGTGGTTTCTCTTTTAGATACTTTGCACTTGCTTATACTGTTAGTTTTACGCCTTTTTGTTATATTAAATTTGCTCCTGAGATGATTTATGTTAGGTTGCTAGTTACTTTAAAACCTATAAAAAACAATTATTATATGTAAATCATAATCAACATGTTTTTTTTCTAAAAAACTTAAACACTACTTTCAAAACGACGTAAAAGATCATTTTTCTATATATAATATAAGTTAAATCTAGGGTCTTGCATAGTCTAAGGTGTCCCCTGGGGACGCTTATGCCTTCTCTTAGGATGTTAAAAAGTGATTAAAGTATTTTTCGCTACGTATAAGTATAATTTGAAGGGTGGACTAGATGATCCATGGAGCCGAGGGGTACGACCTTAAAATATAACCGATATTCCAATTAATGGACTTATGAATTTTCATAAACGAGGGTAGATAGTGATTCGCCTGAGCGTCGGCAGTTATCCCCTGCTCGACGTGGCATCATGACACGCGTTTTCTCGTACTCCGATAAATATTAAATTCGGAGAAAATGCGGGTTGTGACATTCATCGTTTGAGTTCAGTTTAACATTAAAAGCTTCCGCTAGCATGCTCTGTGTTAGGGTGCGTACCTATTTTGGTATTAACCTGTGACCTCGCCGCCTGTTTGTTGCATATAATGTGGGGCCCTGGCCGGACCTTCTATTATATGTTATTTAACGGATGGAGTCTTTACATTTTGGTATCAGCTTGACTCGGTCTTCCTTTTTCAAATTCGTGGTCGAATTCTTTTTTGGTGTGGCGAGCACGTGTAAGTGCGATCCACTTTAACATTAATGAACTATTGAATGCCCACTAAGGAATGTAAATACTCATGTTTGAGGAACCTGCACGTTCCTATATTGTTGTAATTGCTTGTGCAAGGTTGCTAAAGTGTGTCTTGTTCACCTATAGGTGACTCGTAGTGCTGCTAGGCAATTAGAGCCTCAGCGTTCTGATGAGAGTGCGACACCAGCTAAGGTGCCCACACCTCCATCTTCTGCGGAAACAGCCTGCTTATTTGATGAGGCGATATTCGCCATGTTTCATGCACAGCCTATTGGGCAAGTGCAGCCGACAGCGGTGCCAGGTCAGGTTGTTGTAAGACCAGCACCTGTTGAGGTTGTTGATCCTCGAGCAGATGATCAGCAGTTGAAGCATTTTATGAGCTTCAATCCTCCGACGTTTACGGGCGTGGGAACCCCAGTATAAGCGGAAGATTGGTTGTAGCGCGTTAAGCGTATATTGACGGCGATAAAGACGGAGGCAAATCAGAAGGTCACCTTGGTCACCTTTTTGTTGGAAGGAGAGGCTCGGTTGTGGTGGGACGAGATGGAGTTGCATCACCTAGCGGGCAGGCAATTAATGTAAGTCTCGATCGAGGAGTTTTCGAGACTTTTTTTGGCAAAGCGCCTACCAGCGACAAAACGCATCGCCATGGAAAATGAGTTCCAACGTCTAGTGAAAGGTGAAAGTAGTGTGTAAACTTACTTGCACGAGTTTACAAGGTTGGGTCGTTATGCGGGGTCTATCTTCGCTGATGAACAATGGAAAACCAATAGGTTCTATGAAGGGTTATCAGATGAGTTGAGATTCCTACTCTCGAGTTCGGTGAACCAAGGATTTTAGGCGTTGGTTGATACTGCTTGTGCGCTGGAGAGTGATATGACACGGGTGCAAGGAAAGAGGGACTTGGCTATGACGAAGTCTGAGTTCAAAGTGCCCCGTCCTGAAAAATCAAACTACCAAAAGAAGTGGAGCAAGAGAGCCAAATCATCAGGACATGCCCCTTCTTTAGTTGCATCGGGACCAACGTCAAAACAAGAATCTCGTACCTGCTTTACATGTGGCAAAGTGGGACATATAGCCCGTGATTGTCGGGTTGGTCCGCCAAAGGTGGAAAAGAAGACAGGAGTGTCTTATGCTGAGAAGGGAAAAGCAGTGGTGGAGTCCTCTGCATCCCAGGCGCAGCCCCGAGTCTATAACCTTGGCCAGTAAGAGGCCATAATGCAAAGTGACATCGTCACAGGTACGAGTTAAGATATTGATTGCTTTTTATATTGCATACCTTGTGTGTAGCTTGTGTATGATATGTTTATCTTAGGCTTTGTCCTGATTCGGAACAACCCGGCGAGCACTATTCGATACGGGTGCTTCGCAATCTTTCTATCTAAAGACTTCGTAGCTCGAATTGGAGTACCTAGTCATATGACGATAGATAGTGTTAAGGTGTTATTACCGAATGGCTATGTGATGCTTGCGGATAGAGCTTCCGATGTGGCAGTTCAAATAGGAAGTTGGGATTTCGGCTTGAGCGCATCTGTGCTACCGATATCAGAATTTGATGTGATCTTTGGTATGTACTGGCTCTTGGAGCAGCGTGCCTTTATTGATTGCAGTTCAAAAGAGATCACACTGGGCCAAAATACCGAGCTTGAGACTAAGTTCGCTAGTATGCGAGGAGTAGGCGGGACCTTGATGTCTGCACTCCAAGTCGTCAATGCTGTTTGGAAGGGCGCGGAGTTATTCTTCATGCTTATTCAGGCTGTTGAGCCAAGGGAAAGTGTGAATGATGTTCTGATTGCGTCGGAGTTTATGATGTGTTTCCTAAGGATCTTCCTGGGCTACCACCCCAGCGGGAGATCGACTTCTCTATTGAGTTGGTGTCAGGTGCAAAACCTGTGGCCCGCTCGCCATATCGCATAGCGCCAAAAGAAATGATAGAACTAAAAGTTCAGCTGCAAGAGTTGCTGGAACAGGGATACATACACCCAAGTATGTCACCTTGGAGCGCACATGTTCTGTTTGTGAACAAGAAGGATGGTAGTTTACGGTTGTGTATTGATTATCGTGAATTGAATAAGCTGATAGAGAAAAACAAGTATCTGATTCCACGGATAGATGACTTGTTCAATCAGTTTGTGGGATCAACCGTCTATTCTAAATTGGATTTGAAATCTGGATACTACCAGTTGAGGATTCGGGAAGGTGACATTCCCAAGACAGCATTTGGAACACGCTACAGTCATTATGAGTTCACTATAATGCCGTTTGGGCTATGTAATGCTCCATCGGTATTCATGGATCTAATGCACCGAACGTTCAGAGAGTACTTGGATCTATTTGTGATAGTATTCATTGATGATATCTTGGTGTACTCTCAATCTGAAGCTGATCATGCGAACCATTTATGGTTGGTGTTACATACCCTGTGGATAAATAAACTCTACGCCAAGTTCTCAAAGTGTGAGTTTTGGCTGTCGGCAGTGGCTTTTCTTGGCCACATGGTAATTGGAGAGGGCATAGCAGTGGATCCGGTAAAGATAAGTGTCATACGAGAGTGGCCATTGTTGTCTTCGGTGGCCGAAATCAGAAGTTTCCTTGGACTGGCAGGCTACTATAGACGTTTTGTGGAAAACTTCTCACGGATCGCTTTGCCTCTTACCACATTAATGAGGAAGGATCAGAAGTTCGTTTGGACACCGGAGTGCGCGCGATATTTTGAAGAGCTAAAGAGTCGTTTGACCACGGCGCCTGTGCTAACATTGTCATGTGGTACAGACGGCTATGAGATTTACAGTGATGCTTTAGGTAGCGGCTTAGGCTGCGTTATTCTACAGTTTGGCAAGGTGATTGCTTGTGGCTCATGCCAGTTGAAAGTGCATGTGCGGAATTATCTCATCCACGACTTGGAGTTAGCGGCGGTGATCTTTGCACTTAAACTGTGGCGGCACTATCTATATGGTGTAAAAGTTGATATCTTTACAGATCATAAGAGCCTAAAATACCTATTGGATCAGAAGGATCTCAATATGAGACAACGGAGGTGAATGAAGTTCCTCGGGGACACACCTTTGATATTCACTATACTCCCGAAAAGTGAAACATGGTCGCAGATGCCTTGAGTCATAGGACTCCGGTGAGGGCAAATTGGTTGCGGATGCATGATGAGCGTCTGATCTAGGAGTTGGAAGCGTTAGAGATTTCTTGTGTTTACAAGAATTCCACAGCTGATGTGTGCTTGAACTAGACGGAGGTACAGTATGACCTTACAGACAGGGTTCAGCGAGCAACGGAGCTTGATGAAAGTCTCCAACGCTATGCAGTGGATGGTTCAAATGACCAATTCTCTTGGGATGACAGCCTTTTGCGGAAAGAGGGTCGTTTGTGCGTCCCAAGTATGGGTAAGTTGAGGGAAGAGTTGATGTATGAGGCTCACTTCACTAAATACTCAATTCACCCAGGGAGAAAAAAATATACAAGGACATGAAAAAGTTGTTCTGGTGTCCAGGATTAAAGAAAGACATAGCATAGTATGTGGCTAATTGTCAAACCTGTGCTTTGGTGAAGGCGGAATGCCAGAAGCCCGGAGGTTTCCTGAAGTCGTTACCTATTTCAGAATGGAAGTTTGATGATATTTCAATGGATTTCGTGCACGGGTTGCCGAGATCTCAACGCGGGAATGATTCAGTTTGGATGATCGTAGACCGGTTGACTAAAGTGGCTCACTTCCTACCAAACAAGAGGGACGATTCAGTGAAAGTCTTGGCGAAGCTCTATATTGAGCAAATTTACGATTGTACGGTGTTCCCCGTAGCATCGTAAGTGACTGTGATGAGCGATTCACTTCGAATGATTGGAGGCTAATCCATCGGTTGTTGGGCACAAAGTGATCATATAGTACGACCTTTCATCCCCAAACGGATGGCCAAACTGAGAGGACCAATAGAACGATGGAGGACATGCTCTGAATGTGCGCCTTGGATTTTGGAAAGAGATGGGAAGATCACCTCTATATGACAGAATTTGCCTATAATAATAGCCACCAAGCGAGTATCGGTATGACACCGTTTGAAGCGTTGTATGGTCGAAAATGTCGTACACCGTTTGATTGGGCGGAAATATGTGAATCTAAACTATATAAGCATAAAGAAGTCAAAGAAGCTAATGTGACGATACGCTTTATTCGGGAGAGGCTACTGATAGCCCAAGATACACAAGCCAATTACTATAATGCCAAGCATCGAAATGTTGAGTTTTCAGTGGGCGATTGACTCTATTTGAAGATCAAACCCTTCAAAGGTGTGTCCAGGATTCGGCTTCTGAAAAGTTAAGTCTGAGATATCTTGGTTTGTTTGAAGTGGTGGAGCGAGTTGGGGAAGCTGCCTATCGGTTAGCTTTTTCGGCAGAATTGAGTGGATTGTATGATGTGTTCCACATCTCAGTACCACGAAAAGCCGTGAAAGATCCAGCTCAAGTGATTGCAACCGATCGTATACCGGTCGAATTTGGTCTAACGACGAAAGTTAGGCCCATTCGGGTCGAGGATAGAGCCGATAAACAATTGCGGAGCAAGACAATCGGGATGGTCAGGGTCTGGTGGGACAATTATAATCGTGAGGAGCTAACATGGGAGCGAGAACAGACCATGCGGTATGAGTTCTCGAGTTATTTATGTAAACTGTTGTATAGTGTGTGTCAAGTTATATCAAACTTTTGTGAAGTTATAACATCTTGATTGCTGTTTTGCCTTATTGTGTTCAAATTTCGGGACGAAATTTATTGTAAGGAGGGGAGGGTTATAACACCCCAAAATCCCAAATTGGAGTTCAAGCTGGGTGACACGGCCTGGGACACGGGCGTGTCCCAGGGCGTGTCCAGCTATATTTGCTCGAGTGTGATTTTGGTCTCGAGTATATCTCGAATGAGGCACACGGCCTGGGACACGGGCATGTCCCAAGCCGTGTCCTTCTCTATGTCGTCTTGAGTACTCGACAAAATGAACTCGACGTTTGTCGAGAGGGTACACGGCCTGAGACACGGGCGTGTCAGAGGGTATGTCCTCCTCGGTTTTGGCCAGGTTTGTGCGGACGGCTGGGCAAGGGCGTGTTTGCAGCAGTGTCTAGGCACATGGCCTGTGACACGGGCGTGTCATAGGGTCGTGTCCTTCTCTGGTTTTGTCCAGGGTATTGAGGCATGTTGAACACGGGCTAGACACGGGCGTGTCTGAATCCGTGTCAGTGCACACGGCCTGTGACACGGGTGTGTCCTATTTTGGGTAAGTCAGTTCGGGTGCCGCTTACAGTACACGGCTTGTGACATAGACGTGTCACAAGCCGTGTCAGCCCAAAAATAGATATTTTAGGGAAAGTTGTGGTCGTTCATTTCCTCCGTAGGGGATCTAAGGGTCCAAGCTTCTCCCTGCTGAGATAAGTCCAGGACATGAGAATTATTTCTCATTAAAAACTTGTCTATTCTCTTTCTAAAAGAATAGAGAGAAGGGAGAGCAAGGAGGAAGAAGAGGAGAGATCTAGCCGCCGGTGGAGCTTCAATGTTCGGAATTGCGAGCCGAGTCCAGCTTTGTGGAGGAGAGAGCGTTGCGTTGCTTGCTATTTGGCTAGGATTCCATGGCTCCCAAGAGATCGTCAAGGGTAATGATCTTTCTTCTTGGACATGTGAAGTACTCTTTTTGGCATGTCTGTGGATTTCCCCACCAAAAGGTGGCTGTTGAAGGATTTCCTTGGGTTGATTCGTGTAATCCCCAGTCTTGCATATAGATCTGGAAGTGTGTAGTATGGAATAGGCATGTTGTGTGAAACCCATCTAGACAGGTTTTTTTGGATTGGTGATGTTGCATCTTGCGCACTGGAGAAGACTTCGCTTATAAACATGTAATTTGTGGAGTTGATGGGTTGTGCCTGTGAAGGTTAGTAACAGGAAGTACTGGAGTGAAAATTCAGGAAACAACCTACGTGACTCTTGTGTTGTATGCCATGTTGGGGTGAGTCTGGGTACAGAAAGTGAGTTCTGCTGAACCCGCCAAGCGACCGCGTGGAACACTGGCATTATCTCCCCTTTAATTGTGCAGCCAGTCCTTAGAGGACAGTATGGCTATTGTGAGCTGCGAGCTCTTAAAAAGGCTTCGTGCCAAACAGGAAAGGTGAAACTGACCCGCGCCTGTAAATTGGCCATGAGTACTTCTGTATTCGTTGATGGCATGGTGACTTGAGCAATGGGGGGTGGCTGATCCGTACTTGCGTTATGTCCGACTGACTGGTAGACCTAGTTATTGGTCTCGTTGGAGTGCATAATGAGAGACTTAGGCCTGCGTGTCATTAAGACTAAATGCTCAATACCGTTGGTTTTCAGACCTTGAACAGTGGTGGGACCCTAGTTCACCGGTACACCAATAATGTGCCCTAAGTGCACGGATCATCGGGTCGCGTGGCTGACGGTTGTGATATGTTGATTGTGCGTGAGTGCACATTGTTTGATATATCTACTTGTGAAAGCTATGCCTGCAGGGACGAAATACCACTGCCCCGGGAAAGGGGTAGGGTCGTAATAAATTGGTCAGCTGAATACTGACCATTGCCTTGTTTACCACCAAAATGGTGCGTTGTCCTTGTGCAGGTGCTGGAGAGGCGAGCGGGAAATAAAGGGCTGAAGCCCCTGCTGCTGTTGTTGTTGCTGCTTGGCCCTCGAAGGCTGAGCAAAGACTTTTGTTATGTTCATGTGTGGCCGGCCTGCGCGCCGATGTTTGTAATCCACACCTGTAAACTGTAACTGTAAGGCCTTAAGGCCAAACACTTGAGTATGTTTTGTACATTCCATCGTGTGTATATATATATGTGGTTCTTTACATATAGTGGATATTCATGGTTTGAGTTCAGTTTAACATTAAAAGCTTCTGTTAGCATGCTCTGTGTTAGGATGCGTACCTGTTTTGTTATTAACCTGTGACCTTGCTGCCTATTTGTGGCATATAATATGGGGCTCCGGCCGGACCTTCTGTTATATGTTATTTAATGGATGGAGTCGTTACATGTACGTCCCGTAGTTATCTACTGTGACAACAACGGTATAATTACACTTTCTTCGGAACCTAGATCTCATCAGTGCTCTAAGCACATACTCAGACGATTCCTTCTAATTCGAGAGATTGTCGATCGAGGAGATGTGAGCATATGCAGAGTATCGACTGAAGAAAATATTATAGATCCACTGACAAAGCCTCTCGCATAGAGAAAGCATGATGGTCATGTTAGAGCAATGGGTATATGATACCTTAATAATCAACTCTAGTTTGAGTCTTGTGGATTGTGTGTTTGTTGCCTGTAATTTTTTATTTGATAAATAAAAGTACTGTATGCATTTCATTTATACATTTTGGCAAGTTCTTTTATTGTGTTATTATTTTTATTGTGATAGAATAGTTAACTAAGATAAATGCCCTTAAAATGTTTGCTTCCATAGGTCAAGTTGTGAGTTGATGTGAGTACCTATGATCTTAAAAGCTTCATTCTTAAAAGTATTTGGTCGTTGTATCATTTTAGAAGCTAAGGGTGATGATGATACCTTTAAGACTATCATGTGTGTTGACCGATGACCCATCCTCACAGGTCATGATATTATGATATCAAGTCATCACATGGGTACTTGTTATGAACAAGTTGTACTGGACAGACCCACCGTGAGAATACTTTGTGGATTGTTATATAAATGTGTCACAAGTATGGCTCGAGTGGCAATGGGGTTTGTAGTCCTTTGACTTGAAGTCACAACACTCACTAAGTGAGGAGGAGCGTGTTTTGATGCCATCAAAAGTCCAGTCTTGAGAAAGTTGGATGATAAAGGTAGTTATTGGGTACATTATGAATTATTTGGGTGTTTGCATGTGAGCATAGATGGGATTTGTCCTCCTATATGACAGGAGTTGCATCCATGGGCCCCTTGATGGAATGAGACTGAGAAAATGCATGGTCATGCTTGGTTGAGTCAATATATGATATTGGGCTCACCAATTTCTGAAAGTTCATTCTGATGTAGGCCCGCTCTTTCGAGCGTTTTGGTGGTCGACGAAACAAACGCGACACTCTCGAATAACTCTCACGTTACACTCAAGCATTTAACGTTGCAGCGGTTTAATTAATATTATTACTACACTAACAATTACGGAGGGTTCGCAAAGCCCTTAAAGATAATACCAAGGCGATAAACTAAGGTACACTCAAGCGAAAAAGAACCCACACGGTTCGATCGAGCGTGTTGTACCAAAAGAGAAACCACCGAAAACAAAAGATTCGGGCAAGGGTGGTTCTCTCCCAACAAAATACAAACGAGGGCCGCCACACCTCACGAACTTAAACGAAAGAAATAAACACGACAATAACTAAAAGAAATTTAACCACGAAAAATCAAGCGTTACACAAGGCGCGCAATTTGCCAATGCCACAGGAATTATCTAAAGAAGAGAAACTCATAAAGGTTGAAATTTTCGTTACCCAACCAGATTTGACGAATCCGATTCACTCGACTAGAATCGTTCCTTAACGACACCACCAGAGATACGCCGAAGGGAGATAAATTCGTCGCCCTCTTCGTGTCACGCTGTATTTGGAAAGTCCCGGTGGAATCTTTTAAATATGGAAACAAATATCCCCAAATAAGGCAGGAGAGAGAAAAGGTGGTGGATTGAGAAATATTTATGGAATGAAATATTTCTATTATGGTAGGCTAAGAGCTTAATTTGGAAAGTGATATTTGGATTTAGGACGGGGATGAGGAAGGGGTCGGGCTTGTTGGTGTTGGTGGTTGGCGGCTAAGATTTTGTGGAGGAGGGAGGGGCTCGGGTTGTTGGAGTTTGGTGGTGGCCGGGTTTGTGAGAGAGGAGGTAGCGGCTTGGAGGTTGGAGGAGGGGTCGGGTAGGAAGGTGGTGGCTAGGGCTCGGGTTTGCAAGGGAGTAGAGGAGAGGAAGAAGGAGGGAGGCCGAGATAGAGAGGGGGGAGAGGTGGCCGGCGGCCAAAGAGGAAGAAGAAGGAGGAGGGCCGAAAACTTGCCTTGGAGGAGGAGGAGGATTTCAATTCTTGAAATTGGTTTTGTTTTCATTCATTCACTAATTAATCCTTCATAATAAGGCTATATATAGCCTACACCACTCAATCTCCCTCCAATCAACATTCAAAATTCAAAATTCAAAATTCAAAATGAAAATTATGATGGTTATAAACACCCATCATAATACAAGAAATGAAATAATTAAAACAACCTATGATGGTTATAAGCACCCCATCATTACATGACTTATTTAAATGCAATAAACATAAAGATGCTTGAAATAAAATTGCTTAAAATAATAAATTATTAAAAATATATAATTATAATTATTTAATTTTAAATTATATATTTTTATTAAATGGCGGCGGACGTCGAGCAAAACATATGGATGAGGTGGAGGTGGCATCGTGGAAGAAAAGCCATCCTCGAGCTTACGGCAGCGATCGTCCCAATCCATAAACTCTCTCCGATGGGGATCAATGGCGGCCGCATCAGCAATGTCTCCATCAATCCTCCCCCACTCAAAAGTACTCATCACCGATGAGTGGCCCAAGGGGGAAGAATCGTCAAAAACAGCAGCATGGGGAAAATCTGGCCCCGCTATCAGTGTCGTAGTAGCATGTACAACCATCAGTGCTGAGAACCTGTCTGGCAAAAGGTGGTCTTGGAGGGACCTCAAGTACGCATTAGTCAAAGAAGGAAAAAGAATTTCAATAACATCCACCAACATACCTCCGATGGAGACCGAGAAGGAGAACGATCCTAGGAAACTGTCACCACCCAACACAATAGAAAGCATAGTGGAAAATATATACGGAGAGGTAGACATTTCAAGTGGCATAAAAGCATAAAGCGTAAAGTATGTAACGATGAAAATAGGAGCTATGCCCCAATCAGTGGAAACTTTTAAAAGAAATGTCATATCACCAAACTTCCGTAAAATTCGTAAAGAATAGACTAGCCAATTCGTTATTATTTTTAAGGTGCTCGGGAGCATCCGTTCAGGGGTGAGACAAACCAAAACCAAATCAATCACATAACGGTGGGAGACTTTCTGACACAAACTCGCAAGTAAATTAATGGACGCATTTTGATGGATTAAAAGGATAAGAATGCGCCAAATTAACTTAAAACCATGTGGGGTGAACTCATGTGCAACATGACTAGAATTAATATAAGAAAATAATGGAACAAAGTATGGGGGCACGGGTGCTTTAAATTCAAAAATTATTTCGGTGGAGCCTAACGCTTTCGTTTTAAATTTGGAATTAAATTTTGATTTAAAAATGTCGTTATGAATAGCCAGCAGAAAACGCTTGTCACCAACTACGTTTACCCACATCCATCGAAGTAAGCCTAAAGGGGAGGCGATAATAATAAACTTCTCCAAATATAAAGAGATAGAAATGACTAGCTCGTGTCCTAACAAATCATCTACTCGAGTTAAATTAACCGGAGGGAGAGTCGACATGGGTGTTTCCGTAGGGGAAGTTAAGTCACACTCAACGTCAAAATACAGATTACTCGTCCAAAAACAAGCCTCCGGTTGTAGGCCTTTAAAATAATAGGAAAAATTAAACAGTGGATTCGTTCTCACTGAAAACTCAGCCGACAAGCCTTCCAACTTATTAGATACTTTAGTTAATTCAGAATTAGTGATCGTATCATAGGTAGGCAAAATCGTATCCGACAAAATTTCTAAACAGTTTTGGGCCCTAGGAAAAGGAGCTATCATCAACGAAGTGTCTTTCTGGCCCTCAGGGCTACCGTCATCAAAAGATAATTTTTCCCCACAGTATAACTTTTCCAAAACTACACATCCTTCGTTAACCAACTCTTCACATGAAGTGGGTGCGTCGTCACGATCAAAATAGAGGGATGGGCAAATCGAATCTCGGGGAGAATCTAAATTAATTTGATCCTCAAACGACGTTGATAACTTCCAAGAACAAACTCCTGGATGTATCACACTAAGATTATCTCAAATTGAACAACCATCCAAAGGCGACTCTTCCAGTACCGTTGAAACATCTATTAATTCTGGGTCAACCATAATAATATCGGGCCCTAGAAAGTCATCACCTAATTTAGTAACAGGTAAGCTTTCAACATAGGATGACTCTGCCGACTCAGCCGGAACGTCGTCTGACTCAGGATCATCAGACGACTCCATGACTAAAATATCGTTGAAGGGGGGTGGAGATGATTCCTCAGGGGAGAAATCCTCGTCCAGGTCACTAGGGTAACCAATCTCCTCAATGTCACTAAAAGCATCAGTGAAACTTGCCTCGTCCTCAGTGATGGGCTCAGTCCTAATCACATCCTCAGGTTTAATAGGAGAGTCAGACACTATCGTAAGCAAAGGAAGACTCTCACCTAGCTGATTAACTTCATCATCCAGAGATTCTATATCCACATAAGAATCCTCAGAGGTATCAGTCACTATATCAAAGGGCTTAGATGTCGAGGCTAAAGAAGCAAGCACCCTAATAGTAACCTCTTTCGAGTTCAAATTTTGGGGTCTAAATGACTTATGTTCCCTATAGGTAAGAGTAGGCACACTTTGGGTATTACTACCTCTCTGGGGAAAAGATCTATCATGAGGCGTAGGGTCACTCCTATAAGCAGATAAGGGTCTAGTGTCGTAACTATTCTTACTAACGGGTATGGTGCTATTAGTGCGCAGGTAGATGAGATCAAATTGATCCGAGAGGAGGCTACGCATGTGCGGCCACGCATAATGATAACTACCAACACGACGCTCTTCGTTTAACCAAAATAATCGGGCTCGATCGACTAATCGTTCTCGGGAAAAGCTAACTTTTTCGTAGTCATCCCATAAGTGATAATTAAAATATTGTTCTAATCCCTTAAGCTAGTCTCTAAAATTTTTGGGATACTCTAAACCGTCATAGGTATGATAAATGTGGTGTGCCCTAGGGGTGTGTTTAGCCATATCCGTAGCATAGGAATAGCCTAACTGGGTAGCATATACGTCATATGCCATTTAGTGAGAACAGGTGAGAAAATACTCACCCAGAACTGGTGCACATGCAATGACTAAATAACATGACCATATTTAATTTTCAAAGATGGAATTATTCCTGCTAATTACTTAAAATAATAAATATTTTTTTATTATTTTCTTGCTGGAAAAAATTGGTAGATTATTAAATAATTTTTATTTTATTTTTTTGCTGAGAAAATAAAAATATAGGCCGCTATTAACAGACCAAAAATAAAAATTTTAAAAGATTTAATAAAAAAAACGACTTAATAAAAATAAAATATTTTTTTGATTTCTTACTAATAAAATGATAGAGATTTTCCAGAATTTTATTTTTTTGAATTTTGAGAAAAATTAAAAATTTTAGGCCGCTATTTGCAGACCAAAAATTTAAAAATTAAATTTTTTTTTTATGATATGCAATGAAACGTGTGAGTGCGTGTGAACGTGCCAAATAAGAGGGGGAGGGTGCCAATTAGGAAATTGACGTGAACCTCCCTCTGATACCAAATTGATGTAGGCCCGCTCTTTCGAGCGTTTTGGTGGTCGACGAAACAAACGTGACACTCTCGAATAACTCTCACGTCACACTCAAGCATTTAACGTCGCAGCGGTTTAATTAATATTATTACTACACTAACCATTACGGAGGGTTCGCAAAGCCCTTAAAGATAATACCAAGGCGATAAGCCAAGGTGCTCTCAAGCGAAAAGAACCCACACGGTTCGATCGAGCGTGTTGTACCAAAAGAGAAACCACCGAAAACAAAAGATTCGGGCAAGGGTAGTTCTCTCCCAACAAAATACAAACGAGGGCCGCCACACCTCACGAACTTAAACGAAAGAAATAAATACGACAATAACTAACAAAAATTTAACCACGAAAAATCAAGCGTTACACAAGGCGCGCTATTTGTCAATGCCACAGGAATTATCTAAAGAAGAGAAACTCACAAAGGTGGAAATTTTCGTTACCCAACCGGATTTGATGAATCCGATTCACTCGACTAGAATCATTCCTTAACGGCACCACCAGAGATATGCCGGAGGGAGGGAAATTCATCGCCCTCTTCATGTCACGCTGTATTTGGAAAGTCCCGACGAAATCTTCTAAATATGGAAACAAATATCCCCAAATAAGGCAGGAGAGAGAAAAGGTGGTGGATTGAGAAATATTTAGGGAATGAAATATTTCTATTATGGTAGGCTAAGAGCTTAATTTGGAAAGTGATATTTGGATTTAGGACGAAAATGAGGAAGGGGTCGGGCTTCTTTGTGTTGGTGGTTGGCGGCTAAGATTTTGTGGAGGAGGGAGGGGCTCGGGTTGTTGGAGTTTGGTGGTGGCCAGGTTTGTGAGAGAGGAGGTGGCGGCTTGGAGGTTGGAGGAGGGGTCGGGTAGGAAGGTGGTGGCTAGGGCTCGAGTTTGCAAGGGAGTAGAGGAGAGGAAGAAGGAGGGTGGCGAGATAGAGAGGGGGGGGGGGGAGAGAGGTGCCGGCGGCCAAAGAGGAAGAAGAAGGAGGAGGGCCGAAAACTTGCCTTGGAGGAGGAGGAGGATTTCAATTCTTGAAATTGGTTTTCTTTTCATTCATTCACTAATTAATCCTTCATAACAAGGCTATATATAGTCTACACCACTCAATCTCCCTCCAATCAACATTCAAAAATCAAAATTCAAAATGAAAATTATGATGGTTATAAGCACCCATCATAATACAAGAAATGAAATAATTAAAACAACCTATGATGGTTATAAGCACCCCGTCATTACATGACTTATTTAAATGCAATAAACATAAAGATGCTTGAAATAAAATTGCTTAAAATAATATATTATTAAAAATATATAATTATAATTATTTAATTTATAATTATATATTTTTATTAAATGGCGGAGGACATCGAGCAAAACATGTGGCGGAGGTGGCGGTGGCGTCGTGGAAGAAAAGCCATCCTCGAGCTTGCGGCAACGATCGTCCCAATCCACAAACTCTCTCCGATGGGGATCAATGGAGGCCGCATCAGCAATGTCTCCATCACATTCTAGATCAGGAAACTGGGATTGAACAATTATAAGGGTGACACAGTTTATACCTCTAGTTCTATCTGGATGTAAGGGATGAAGGAACATGACAACACTGTAACATTAGTCATAATGGCTTATGAGTTTATATACTTTTACTATTTGGGGAGCAATGATGTATTGCTAGATGTTGCTCATTATTTGTGAAGCTTTTGTTTGATACTTTCTAGATCAAGTGGGAGACTGTTGGTGCTACCATAGTGATGTGGAAGTGATCAAGCATGTAGCCTCACTGCCAACTCAGTATGAGTCTATCATGGTCGCACATAAGATTGTGGAGAAATTTGGAGTTTGAATCTGTATGGTATAGCTCATATGATGAGGAAATGGGACTGAAATATTCTAAGGCAAAAGCGTTGAGTGAGTTGAGACAAGTCAATGCTTTCGTCGGGTTAAGTGTTAACTCGTCGAATGATGGCGTTGAGTGTGTTGAGTTGACTCACAGATTCGTCGAGTATCAAATGTTGATTCGTCGACTGTCACACTTAAGCGTTGAGTGCGTTGAGTCCACTCAGTGATTCATTGAATAAAGGAGTTTACTTGACGAGCCTGGTTCTTAGGCATTGAGTGCGTTGAGTGCACTCAATGCCTTCGTCGAGTAAAGGGTTTACACGGCGAATCTGGCACATAGGCATTGAGTGTATTGTATTCACTCAACGCCATTCGACGAATGAGTTAGACGAATGAGTTCATCGAATGAGTTCATCGAATGAGTTCGACGAATGAGTTTGACGAATGCAGTTCGACGAATGTCATTCGACAAATGTCGTTCGACGAATGCAGTTCGACGAATACCGTTCGACGAATGCAGTTTTACGAATGTCGTTCGACAAATGCCGTTCGACGAATGCAATTCGACGAATACCGTTCGACGAATCTGGCCTTTGGCGCGGAAAGAGTTGAGAGCTTTGAGTTCGTCGTATATGATATAAGATACTCAACGATTCGTCGATTATAAATTGATACTCGACGATTCGTCGTATATCCTTTAGATATTTGATGATTCGTCCAGAAAAACTATTGTCTTGCCGAAGGTCTTTTTTGTCTAAGTCCTGGGTCTACGAATAGCGACGGGAAATTGTTCTACTTATCTCCTAGAGTATAAATAGGATCTTTTTAGGGTTTACTCTTAACGGTTTTCTCTTTCTGTCTAAGCACACGAGCCGTACTGTGCGATAAGACTGATAACCCTAAAAGCCGATGGAAGCGTTCTGCCGATCCTGTCGCCAACCCTGATCTCGGCGAGTGTCGCCTCCGCCTCTCCTTCAACAGACCTAGTGGTCTGTGGAGATGCTGAGTGTCCTCTCCCGACCTAGAACTTGTGTGACAAGTTGCTACGGGTTCTCCCGATCGTGTGGACTACTGTAGAGGCACAGATATACTTTCTGCGCTTAAGACTCAAGCCACTAGTGACCGGCTGGAATTTTTCTGGAGCATTTAAGTTTAGTATTGACTCAATCCCTCAAAGGTAATTTTATTACAATATGCTTTACTTCTTGATTCATGAATATTGCTAGATCCGAACTCATTTGGGTTTTTCTTGTTCTTATTTCCGCTACATGCACAAGTGTTGTGTCATCCCCAAAAACCCAACATTGGCCACAAAAATTGATGAACTCCGTGTTGGAAAATTACGGCCCATTGTCCGTGACAATGGCCTGAGGTAACCCGTGTCTACAAATGATCTCCCCCCACTCAAATTTTCAAATCACCTGGGAGGTCACCTTGGCCAGCACCTTAACCTCCAACCATTTAGAAAAATAATCAATCATGACCAGCAGGAACCTCCTCTGCCCACTGACATAGGAGAAGGGTCCCACAAGGCCCATTACCCAAATAGCGAAGGGCCAAGAGGAAATGATGCTTCTAAGCCTCTGGACTGGTAGGAGTTGGAGAGGGGTGAACAGTTGGCACTTCTGGCACTTCTTGCAAACTCGATGGTATCCTAGTCTAGGGTCAACCAGAAGTACCCTTACCTTACTATCCTCCCCTCTAGGGTCCTGGTACCCGAGTGACTCCCGCACTCCTCGGAATGAACTTCCTCCAAGATCCTCGGGACCTCCTCTTCAGCCACGCAGTGTGCTAGAAGCCCCGAGAGGGTCTTCCGATACAGCTTCCCATCGCGCATCAGGTAGTATGTTGACTTATACTTGAAGCGCTTCTTGTCCAGGCCTTTCGGGAACTGCCCAGTGTACAAGAAGGTTGTGAAGGGATCCATACAGGAGAGACGCCGATCAAATTCCATCAGCTCCCCCTCTTCAATGGAAGGGCGGAAAAGGTCGGCCAGGGTTCCCCCTATACGGGGTCCAAACTTGGCTAGCTGATCCACTTGCTTTTTTTCTTCCCGCAGCACATGTCTGATGGAGAATGTTTGGAACATGTCGATGACCCCTTTCACCTTTGCCATGTATAACTGGAGTGTGGGATCCCTTGCTTCGAACTCTCCATTGATCTAGGAGGACACCGCCATGGAGTCTGTTAGCACCTCCACATCTTGCACTCCAAGCTTGTAACGCTCCCGATTTTTTCTGCGATTATTTAATTCTTGTTTGGCGTTACGTCGACACATTTTCTTGGCTTGTGCCATCTGTGGAGTGTGAGTCTTAACTCCTTAGAATTGGATGCCCTATTTTGTAGCCTATTGGCAAGATCTCCCTCGCAAGCCGAGTCGTTTTGGGTGACCTGGTGTGGCCTCTCGGGGGATGCTTGTGTTTTGGCTTCAGGAGGGTATAACTCGAGTTCTGTTCGTCGAAAGTTAATTTCGACTTCGCCGTTGTGTTCGTAGCATGGATATTTAGCTACGGTGCGAATTTCGTCAAATTCCGAGGTAGTTCGGTTTTCGTGTTGTTTTGGGTGTGCCATTAGTAAAATCTAATTAGAAACCCTCTTAATTTAAGTGAACCAGTGGCTTGGGAGACGGTTAGGCTGAACTGGCATGTTAGACTTATTTTAAAGCCTTAATTAGAATCAGCGGGCCCACTTCTCCTTCCTCCTTCTTCCCGAGATCAAAAGAAAACTGTTGTTCCTGTTTCGTGGAAAGCAGAGGCGGAAGCGACGGTTAGCCCTAGCCTTCAGACGGTGATTCCGGGAGTGTTCGTGGACGGATTTCGATTACTAAAGTGGCGTTGTCTTGTTCTCGCTCAGTTCTACGTTTCGACGGTAAGAGGTTTGTTTTTTCGTGGAGTTTTAGGAGACTTGGATTTTCGGTTTCTTGTGGTTTTCCGCCATTAAAGTGCGGGTTTGCTTGTTAGGTGCTGCTCCTTCTAGTGCAGAACGAAGAGGAGGGAAAGCCGACCAAGCTTCTCTGGAAATCGAGGCAAGTGGTATTCTTGCCCTTGCCATTGTTGTTCTTTTGAATTCTGGAATATTTCCCAGTTAGCCTTAGGGTAGAAACCAAGCATGTTCTCCTTTATCTTGCTAAATTTTGGGCTTAGATTCTCCTATGAGCCCCCTCCTTGTGCTGTTTGCTCAACATGCTAGTTGTGTTCATTATTTAGACTCCAGATTTGTAGTTCTAGTTAGGTGCTTTGGCGGGTGGAGCCGAGAGAGAGAGAGTGAGGAAGTTTGTTGTGGTAGGGCTCTGGTTAGAACCAGTCTTTGTAGACTCTCGGGTTTTGGTGTTGAGTGTGGTGCACACACTCAAAGCCAAAAGTCACCTGAACTTGGCGTTGAGTGTGGTGGACACACTCAAAGCCATAGTTTGGTTTGTTCTTTTGCGGCTGAGTGGTGGGGTGATTGAGTGAGAATTTTTGTCTAAGTCAAAATCGACGGGAATCACCAAGTGATTCCCGCCGATTTTAACGTGTAACGTCAGTGATTCCCACCGATCGGCGAGAATCATCCTTGATTCCCGCTGATTCGGCAAGAATCATTCTGGATTCCCGCCGATCGGCGAGAATCATCCTGGATTCTCGCCGATTCGGCGAGAATCATCCTGTATTTCCGCCGATTCGGCGAGAATCAGTCGGTATTCCCGCCGACCTCCTCTTGTTGGCGATGGTTTAGGGTTGTCCTGCAGGAATGAACTTTGGCGTAGAGTGAGTTGACCTCACTCAACGCCAAAGCTGTTTTGGCGTTGAGGGAGGTGGACTCACTCAACGCCATTGTTGGGGTTTGTGGTTTTGCTAAAGATGTTGAGAGAGTGGACCTCACTCAACTCCATAACTGTTTTGGCGTTGAGTGAGGTTAGCTCACTCAACGCCACTGCCTATTTTGCTGAAGGCGTTGAGGGAGTGGACCTCACTCAACGCCATGACTGTTTTGGCATTGAGTGAGGATAGCTCACTCAACGCCAGAGCTGTTCTTGCGGAGGGCGTTGAGTGAGTGATTCTCACTCAACGTCATGGCTATGCTGGCGCTGAGTAAGGCTAACTCACTCAACGCCAAGGTATGGTTAGGCGTTGAGTGGGTCCCACTCAATGCCAAGCCGTGTTAAGTGATTTCAACACTGTTTCCCTTACCTCGATTTTCGTTCCCGAGTGAATTCCTTGATTATATTTGTAGTTTCTTTGTCGGTCATGTTTTTTCTTTCCTAAAGGCCGAATCGTGGGTCGTGGTTAGTAGTGGTGGTTTGAAGCTCTTCATGGGGGAGGTGTTGTGTAATTTAGCCAAGGCCACCCTTATTCTTCTATCTTGCTCCAGGCACGGGCTGGGCAAGGGGTAGAAGGTCCCTTGTGCTTTCACATGTAGACCCTTGAGCTTGTTGGCTTGGAAATGGAGGTTGGGGGACTGAGTTTGCCTCCAACTCGGATCGATGTTATTTTTTTTTGCTACTACCATCTCCCACAGCTCAGGGTGTTAGGTGTTTCTTCCTTGGTAGATTGGAGCATTTTGGGCTCTTGGAAGCCTAGTAGTCCCTGCAGGATGTAGTTTCTGGGCAGGGTTGATGCTGTTTCCTCGCAAGTAGTGCATTCCTTGTTGTCTTGCCTTGGGGCAGTTGTGACTTTTACTGCTGTGTGTTTTCCTCTTTCAATTACCCCCCCTGGTTGACACTTTCATGCAGTTCTCTCTTGTTTTGCTTGCGGAGGTATTCTTTCTTCTTTTGAATGCCTAAGGTTCCGAGCAGTATCTAGTTTGGTGGCTAGGTTGCGGTGGTGTTGCTGGTGGTCTCTTTGACCTTGGAGGTTCTGTTGCTTGTTAGTGAGGTAGTTTTTTTGTACTTTTCTTACAGACATACATATTTGCCAGTGGGTTCGTGTCAGGTTGTTGACGCCCACTGGTAGTTTTTACCTTTGTACTAGATATATTACTTTTGCTGCTACCATTTTCTCCAGATAGTCTACTTGCTCTGGGGAGTATTTATGCTAGGTTGCTAGTTATTTTGAAACTACAACTAATATTGTAAATATATTGCATGATCAGCATGCTTTATAAAAATAAATCACTATTTTCCAAGCAGCGTATAAAGATCGTTTTCCTATATATAATATAAATTAAATGTAGAGTCTTGCATAGCATAAGTGGTCCTCTTAGGGCTCTTATGCACTTCTTAGGATGTCAAACCTGAATAAAGTATTTTCCCGCAGCGCTTAAGTATAGTTTTTAACTATGGACTAGGTGATCCACCGAGCCGAGGGATACGACCTCTAAATATAACTGATTTTCAAATCATTAAACTCATGAATTTCTTTCATAAGTATAGTAGATGGTTAAGTTTGAGCGTCAGCAGTTATCCCCTGCTTAACATGGCATCATGACGCGTGTTTTCTCATACTCTGATAATTCTTTAATTCAGATAAAATGTGGGTTGTGATAGTTGGTATCAGAGGGAGGTTGTCTGACAAGTTAGTCGGGCAACCTTCCCTTTTGATTGCATTAGTAGTTCAGCATCATGTCATTCACACACCGATATGTCATCAGCACGTCTTGGCAAAAGCACGAACACTACACTCATAACATAACATAAAGTATACAGAGCATATTATGTAGTATGAGATGCATAATATGTGTTCGTATATGGATCCACCATAGGGGCAACATGTGAGGGTTATGTAGTATGGGATGCATAACCTCACCACATGGCTGCGACTAGCACGTTTTGTTTTTCGTTGCATGCGAATGTTATGTAGTATGTGATGCATAACATTTTCATGCGTACGCCGCTCATAACATGCATTAGGGCGTTTTTAGAATGCATAACACAAACATGCATAGCATAACATTGCATAAGCACAACGTGCCAAGCTAAAGACTGGCAGGATGACATATGTACACATATAAGTTTTCGAGTCAAAAATAATATAAAGTCATGCATTCCCGACCTAGGCACAAGAATTAGTATGGTTGTAGTTAACCATCCTAGGTTAGGACATAACATCAATTTTTGTAAAAAGATAAACTCCCAGAGCAAATTTAGCAGCTTTAAGTTCATATCTATATATGTATTGTCTGTACTTATAGTTGGGTCTAGCCGTTGTACCAGGATCTAACTAGTGTTGCTATGGCTTTAGGATGACGAGACGTCCTTCGACTAGATCGACTCCACTATCTGAGGGTGTGTAACATCCCATTTTCCAATTAGACCACCCCTTAGGAGTGACTTGTGCATAACAAGGTCATATGAGTTAACCTAGGTGAGCCAAGGAGACCAAGTGACCTAAAAACCAAGTTGAGACTCACTTGGTCTGTAAATAGTAATTTTCAAAACTCTGATTTTGGGTGGCCTAGTAGGTTCATTGTGACTCAAAAAAATTCCCTTAGACCTAATGTGGGCCCAATGAGTCACCAAAGACCCACTTGGGTCAACCATAGTGGTCAATTTGACCAAGTCAACCACAAGCCCAAATCAAGTCAAACCTAGCCTATATGGGCTAACCCACCCTCAAACCACCCTCTCACTTAGGCTAACTCTTGCATAATTATTTTTGCATGATATTTGGCTGCCTATATCCTAGGGAGTTGACCAAGTCAACATGGGTGACTAGGAGAGAGAAGGAGAGCTCCATTTTCATGATAATGGAGGAGAGAGAAAAATTCAAGAGAGAGGGAAGGAGGAATTCAGCCAAGGGGAGGCCAAAGGCCACCCTTAATGGCTGAATTCAACTCCCCAGGGGAAGGGGAGAAGTTTTCAACCCATTCCCGGCCACCTAGGCCTTGGTTCAGCCCCCTCCTCCTTGGTCAAACCTAGCCATTAATGGCTTTGATGGCCATTTTCAAAACCACCCTTCCCCCTCCCCTCCTGGCCATTTATACCCCATCAGCAAGCTTGGGTGAGGGATTTCGAAACCCTAGATAGGAGGGAGAGCCGCTGCCGTCGCCACCAAGGGAGGAAACGCCGCCACCGCCGCCGCCATGCATTCCCGTCGCTCCACCCGCATCCGAGCCCGAACTCAGGTCCTCCTCCTCTCCTTCTCTCATGCTTAGATCCTAGGAATGTTTAAAAGTTGATTTCATGCCCAAACGAACTGGAGCCAAGCTTCAAAATTTCAGAAATTTGCCATTTTTCATGGACTTTTGGAGCTCTCGGGTAGTGCGGCGCCGCCACCTCCGCCCACCCTAGCTCCGGCCATGGATAGCCCCCACCACCGGGAACAAATGGGTGATGTTTCCCGGTGGTGGCGCCGCCTCAGGCCGCCGGGAAATGGGCCGCAAAAACCACCTGTGCGGGTCTATTTTCGGCCCATCGGAGAAGATGAACAGGAGCCACCTGATGGCGCTTTAAGATTCGTGCAGGATCAGTTTTAATACTTTTAAATCCTTTTTTCTGATTTTCTGAAACTGTTTTCACTGTAAATGGATTTTAGGCCTCTTAGGGGCACCTGATGAAAGAGTTTTTAGCATGAAAGTTGTAGGCCCTTTCAATACCTACAATTTGATATGCTGTGGTGAAAATTTGGTAGAGTACCTAGACCTGTAGGGCCATTTGATTATGGGTATGTCCTAGGATTAGGGCAGATTTCCTATAAAAATTATTTAGGCCCTTTAGAGGCTTGTCCATCAAATTTGATCAACATGAATGTTGTAGGCTTTTTAATTATCTACAGTTTGATATGTTATGGAAAATATTAGGACAAGTATTCTGACCTGTAGGGTCATTTTTCTAGGGTAGGTCCTACAAATAGGGCAAATCTTTGAAAAATTTCCCAGACCTAACCCTTGGTCCAAATGCTTTGAATTTTGGACAGGGGCTTAATCTCACCTAGACCTAGCTCCTGTAAAAATTGGAACCCATTTAAAGAAGTTTAACCTAGGGTTTTGCCCTAAACCTAGAGAAGCTAGGGTAAGGTAGTTGAAGGGTCAAATCACCTCAAAAGTCTCCAAAGTTTTGGAGGCATGTTTTTAGGGTTATCATTTAGCTCTGATAAATATTTCAGACCAATTGGGTTTGAAATGATTGGGTTTTGATGTGATCAAAGATTGGTCCTTAAAGGGGAAAATTAGGGCAAGGGGTTGTTGGGGCATGGTGGGTCCAATTCTCACCCAAATGGGTTGGGATTTTGGCCAGAGCCCCATGGACAGAGAAAACACCCCCTCATGGAATTTGAGATGGTTTGGGGTGGGTTTGCCCTAGGATCCAAGTTCAAACCTTAAGGGTTGATCTATGGGATTTGTGAAGGACATAGGGTTTTATGACTTTGTATGGATCTAGAGTTTAGTCCATGATGTTCTAGGGGTGGAATTATGACCTAGGAAGGAGTTGCATGGTATGGGTACTTAGTCACATCACTTAATTCTAATTATACAAAATTAGGTCTTTATATCTTATGGAATGGATGATGAGTCAAAGGATTTTAAGTTCATGTAAAATTATGATAGAGGATGTTAATTTTGATATATTGAACAGTAGTTGTTGTTTCATGAAATTTAAATAAGTTTTCATATGGGTATCTTAACAAAAGTACATAATCGTAGAATCTTGGGAGAAATAATTTATGTGGTAGTATGATTTAGATTTTAATGAAATTGTGTACATCATGTTTTTAGGATACATTAAACCTCTGAAAATTTTATCATGATTTATGGGATAATAATTAGAGTACTTCCTTCACAACTTAGCAAATAGAGATTTTTACTTAGGAATTATTTATGAAGTAACCAGTCATTTAAAGTTTGTGAAATTTAGTTAGAGGAGTTTTAATATCATATTACATCTCAGTGAATTTTTATGGAATTATTTGAATTATAAATTTAGGGGTTGCTTCATTAAATGTTATTGCCCATAAAAATTTTGATAAATTCAATTTGGTATATTAAATGCAAATAAAATTATTATTTTTGGTCAGAGGACTTTTCTGATGATTATCAAGGCTCTGTAATTTTTACATAATTTTATGATGATTAATTGTTGTACTTCCTTCATTAAATATGAATTGTGGAATTTTGATGAATAATTTAATTAGAGGATAAATACTATTTGTAAAATCATGGGAGTTAATATTTAGTAATAATTCACTGTTATACAGTAACTATAATTTTTGGATGACCAATACTTGAGTAGATCATGTAGTTCATGTTCATTATCACCCATGGTCAATTATTTGGAAAATTAATTAATTATCAATTTAATTAGGAAAAATTATAATTTTCTGGATTTAGGCATATTATGACATGGTAGATTCCCAATAATTATTACAAGTGTTTTGGAAGAGAATTTAATGGACGTTCTATCATGGGCAACGTACAGGGTAGAAGGGTATGTCTGGTGTGAAAAAGGCATGAACAGTGTTAGTATGGGACTTGGATATAAGGGTGGAGTTTTGTACCTTATAGGCTTGGGAAAATGAGCATGGAATTCATCATTGGAGATTATGATGAGTAAAGATGTGTTTGGCTAGCATAGGAGGTGCTCGGGGTAGACGAAAGATCGTCTTGCCCTAGGAGTGAAGAGTCAAATCCACCCTAGGGTTAGTTCGATGCAATTTATAGAGGGAACGGGTAAGGGAAAAACAACCAATAACAATAAGTGCCTTGCGAAAGGGAACTTCGGGCCGTAATGCCGCCGTCTTGGTTCCTAGTGCCCCTTGAGAGCCCTTCACGGGGTATGCCGGGGGCAGTCTTGGGCTAACGTAAATCCTAAAACAAACGAAAGAGTAATTAGCCTAATAGGGATTCACATTGCACACACTCATTAGTTAGGGTTGGTAATGGTTAAGTCGTCCCGAGGTGTTCAAGGGGGCGCCGTCCCGTGGTGTTCTAAGGGATGAATTCTGGAGATGAGCCGGACGGTTTAGTCTGGGGAATTTGGTCTCGGAAGTGGTTTATACGGACGGTTTAGTCCGGGAGTTCGACACTTTAAAAATTGTTATATATTAAACTGCTGCATGTGCATAAAAATAGGAAAGATTAAGGTGGTGGGTTCTCGATATCGGGGAGTTCGATTGCACCGACACCGATATCGTTGACTCGGCAAGGTGACTAGCACTAAGCCAAGGTTAAGTCCGGCGGACCAGTCGGCAAGAGTACGCAGGAGCCCGCCTCGTGCACCAGGCGTTGAGGGCGTACGATAGGTCAGACCAGTAGTGCTTTTACTGGTTTTTAGGTGGGCGAGGCCCAACCCACCGCTTCCGTCTGCCACTACGGGAGTATCCTGGGAGTTATCTCCAGAAAGGGGGAACTAAAGGTTTGTGTACACAAAGTTGGGTGGGTGAGTTGCACTGCATGACATAACATACCCACCATATAGCTGCAAA
Source organism: Platanthera zijinensis (assembly GCA_039513925.1). Taxonomy (NCBI): domain Eukaryota; kingdom Viridiplantae; phylum Streptophyta; class Magnoliopsida; order Asparagales; family Orchidaceae; genus Platanthera; species Platanthera zijinensis. The sequence goes on along the minus strand of CM077090.1, from coordinate 155,648,308 downwards.
TCATAATCATTCATAATAACCTTGACACCTAAAGTATAAGTGGAATGGGACGCTTATACTTTAGGACTTGCAAAACGACCCCTTGGCCTATAAGCTTGTGTGGGCAAGTTTATAAATCAAAGGTTAATTTCAATATATATATATGCTGCTGTTTGATAACCGACACCCCAACGTATAAGTGGTATGGGACACTTTATACGATGGGAGCCTTGCAAAAGATCCCTTGGCTTATGTGTACTCACATAAGTGAAGGTTTAATTACTTACTTACTTCCTTTCTGTTATACCTATTATAACATTTATATTTGTTGGTACCCTAGTTTGATTTGAGTTCAGTCCTCTCCTTTGTGCTCCTTGACCCAAGAATTATCTATGGTCAATGGTTAGTAGTCTAGCTGTAGAGTCCTCACTTTTCCAGATTGAGAATTTGGTTAAGTAGTTTTTCGTTCGACTATAGTCAAACGCCGCTCGACTATCGTCTATCGGCTGATCGACGATCGTCTATCAGTTGGTCGACGCTCTGTCTGCGTTGATAGTTCGACTATCTGTTGATAGGTCGACTATCTGCTTGGCGTGGTAGTTCGACTATCTGTCCTAATAGATCGACTATCTGATAGTTCGACTATCTGTTGATAGGTCGACTATCTGTTCCGCTTTGGTAGGTCGACTATCTGTTGATAGGTCGACTATCTGTCGTCTTTGATAGTTCGACTATCTGTCCTGATAGTTCGACTATCTGTTGATAGATCGACTATCTGGTCTGTTTTGATAGGTCGACTATCTGTTGATAGGTCGACTATCTGTTTTCTGAGATAGGTCGACTATCTGCTTGATAGGTCGACTATCTGTTTGCGCTTGATAGTTCGACTATCTGTCCTGATAGATCGACTATCTGATAGTTCGACTATCTGTTCTGATAGGTCGACTATCTGCCGAGGTAGTTTGACTATCTTCTTCGATAGGTCGACTATCTGGATCGTTCGACTATCTGCCCGATAGTTCGACGATCTCCGTGCGTCGGTCGACGATCTCCGAAGGTCGTTCGACGCTGTCTGCCTGCCTTTATTTTTTGTATTTATTTATTATATTTAATTAATTAATACATTTTCTGGCAAGTTGTTTCAGTTGATTTACGATAATATTTCCAGGCATATCTGCTCTATTCTTTTTGCCTGAGTAAAATCTTTTTAGATAAAGTTGTTTGTCTTATTAGCTGTCTTTGTAAATTACTTTATCTGCTGACAGCCCTTTATAGCCGTTAGACTGAAAAGACTTCTCTTTTCTATAAAGAGTATTTCTTTGATGTGACTTTATTTAGTCCTTCTGTTATTTGATTTGATCCTGCAGCTTCTTAGAAAGAGGTTCATTCCTTTTATAGTATATCCTGCTGCAGAGTTTGTTTTGCTGTATGTTATTTGCAGCCCAGGTCTCAAGTCTCAGAAGAAGACAAGTAATTCAAAACTGAAGAGAGCCGTTGCTTGTATCTGCTATATAAAGGACCCTTTGAAGAAGGATTGAAGCTAGTTGAAAGCTAACTAGTTACCCAGATATTTTCAAGCATTTTCTGCTCTCAGCAATTTCCATCTAACTGAGAAGTGTTAAGATCTTCGACTCTTCTTCAACCTGAGTTCTCCTGCTTTCAGGAAGTTCAAACTCAGAGTTCTTTTGAAGAAGAAGAAGAAGAAGATAGCTGCTTGAAGATCTTTTATTTTATTAGTTTTTATCTTCTTGTAGTTTTTCCTTCAGAACTTTCTGAAGAGTTTTTCTGCACTGAAGCAAGACTTCACCTGGACATCTTTGAGCCAGGGGGAGCCTTGATTCTTTAGAGCTCTCTAGCTCAGTGCAAGTTTTTGTGCTTCTATAATCTATTGTAAAATAGAGAAGACATCTTAACCTTCTTCCCCCTCCTGTACAGGGTTATTACTCCCTTCAAAAGTATCCCTTGGTGGCTGGGCACCTGATCAAAAACCTGTGCTTGGTTTTTAGACACCTGATCAAAAGTCTAAAGGGTTTCTGGATCTACCTGAAGCAGATCCTGTTGGTGGCAGGGCACCTGATCAAAAACCTGAGTGGATTCCTACCGTGTGGGTAGAAGAGTGGACGTACCCAAGTTGTTTGGGGAACCACTATAAATTTCCTTGTGTCGTCTGGATTCACTTATTTAATTCATGCATTGTGGCTGTGATTAGATATAACTAGGTTGCTAGTTGCTGATTAGGTTTTCCAAGCCTTAACTGTAATTACAGTTAGCTTGAGTTTGTGCAAATCACTTGTGTTAGGCTATAGGGTTAAATCTATATCTATAATCTTTCATTCCGCACTTCACTCCAAGGGAGTTGGGTAGACCATTAAGTTTTGTCTTGTGCAAAATTTGATAACTCTATTCACCCCCCTCTAGAGTAGTATCTATCCCTTCACTTTCAATTGGTATCAGAGGGAGGTTGACTGACTGAATAGGCTAACACCTAAGTCACAAGATCCTGATAGATACCAAAGCTTATAGATATTCACTATCATGGCCCAGTCCAAGGATTATTCTAGCACCAGACCTCCAGCATGCAACTTAGCTAAGCTTGGCATCTGGAAGGCAAGGATAAAATTATATATGAATTCTATTGATGAAAGCATCTTTGCTTCTATTTTGTCAGGTCCCCCAAGAGCACCTGCTGCTGCTACTGCCTCATCATCTGATATGAGTGCAGTGCCTCCTCTAGATTACAATGATGAATACAAGAAGGCCAAAATAGCAGATGCCAAGGCAATGAACATACTGGCTCAGACAATGTCTGATGAGGTGTTCCAGAAGGTTGCTGAATGCTCCTCAGCAAAAGCCATGTGGGACACACTGAACCAGATTATAGCTGGTTCAGCTGATGAAAGGAAGGACAGAAGGTCCAACCTGATCTCACAGTATGAGAACTTCAAGAAAACTGATGCTGAATCAGTTGAAGCCATGTACACCAGGCTCAGCTCAATCATCAATGAGCTGAGGACCCTGGACAAGGACATATCATTGACAGAGGTCAATGATAAGATTCTTATGTGCTTCCCTAGAACATGGGATCTAAGGATCTGGCCCATCAAAGAAGCCAGAAGTACAAATGAGATCTCCACTGAAGCCCTTCTCGGCAAGCTCAAGTCTTTTGAGCAAGTGCTGAAGACAAGGGAAGCTGAAGCAGAAGCGAAGACCCCCACTCCAACAAGAAAAGAGCAATCTATAGCTCTTAAGGCTGCTGATGCTTCTGAAGGCAGCCAATCTAATGAGGAACTAATGGCATTGTTTGCCAAGAGGTTTCTCAAGATGGGGAGAAAGGAGTTCAGAAAGAAGTCTTCACGCTATGAAGACAAACCAAGGTATGATCGCTCTCTTGCTAAAGAAATTATTTGTTATGGTTGCAGGAAGCCTGGACACATCTTGCCAGAGTGTCCAGAGGAGAAGAACAAAGAAAAGAGAAAAGAAAAGGAACAGCACAGGAAGCACTCCAAGCCATCCTCCTACAAAAACAAGAAGAAGGAGAGAGGTTTCATTGCTGAAACCTGGAGTGATTCAGATGAAGAATCCTCCTCATCAAGCTCCAGTGAGGATGAGGAAGAGAAGAAGGCAAAAGAAGTTTGCCTGATGGCAATAGATGCCTGCAGCAACAACTCTGCTGCAGAGAGTTCTGATTCTGATGAAGAGATGCCTACAGAAGATGAGGTACTCTCTTCCTATGATTTTACTTCAGAAGAATTTAAATTAGAATTTAAATCTTTATGCTTAGATTTGATTAGCTCTGAAAAGGAAATAAAAGAACTTAGAAATAGGTTAGCTGACTCAGAATCAATAGCTACAGAAAACATTAGGTTAAAGGAAGATCTCACTACTTGTAGTGAAGAAATTAAATTTCTTAAAATAGAGTTAGCTAAGTCTAAGAGGTTAGAGGAATCACTTAATGGTAGAAGCCTTAAGTTGTTAGAAATTACCAGCATGACTAACACTAGGTCAGGTAATGACAAACTAGGCTTAGGAGCTTCTCCCAGTGAACCCCCAGTCCTTCTTAAAAACAATCTTTCAACTCCAGTGAACTTCATTTCAGCTAGTGGAAAGAAGAACACTGAGCAAGTAAACCTTGTTAATAAAACTTTAAATAAAGCTAAGAGAGAAAAGAGAAAGAAATTCTTTAAAGAAATGCAAAGAGCGTCGAACGCAGCTCGACGATCGGAAGTTCAATGGTCGAACGATGGTCGACGATCTGAGCACCCATCGTCGAACGTCGATCGACGTTTTCAACATGATTTTCAAAATCATAATCAATACCATAGAAACCTAAGTGAAAATAGAAACCCTAGGTTTGTTGACCCATCATCTGCATGGAGAATCCCACCTAGGAGATCTCACCCACTAGGTTATCACCCTCAGCCTGCATTTTCATACATTTCCAGTTTTTCTTATGTGAAAAACAAGGGACCCAAGGTTACCTGGGTCCACACTGTCTAAATAAATGTCTTGCAGGTGAAGGCCTATCCAATCACTCAAAATAAGTGGTATTTGGATAGTGGATGTTCCAAGCATATGACAGGAAATAAAGATCTTCTGTCAAAGTTCAAAGCTAAGCTCGGCCCAAAGGTTATCTTTGGAGACTCCAGCTGTGGTCAGACAGAAGGCTATGGCAAGATCACAATTGGAGCAGTTACTTTCAAGAGAGTTGCATATGTCAATGGACTGAAGCATAATTTGATTTCAGTCAGCCAGCTATGTGATGCTGGCTACCAGGTTTTATTTTCTAACTCCTCTTGTAATATTACTTTAAATAATAATATTGTTTTAGTAGGCATTAGAATAGGTAATATTTATTTAGTAGATTCCAATTCATCTCATTCTGAAATCTGTCTGTTTAATGAAGTAACTCTTAATAATAATTCTTTGTGGCATAAGAGGCTTAGTCATGTTAACCTTAAAAATATATCTAGGTTATCTAAGCACAACCTTGTTAGAGGTTTACCTTCTTGCCCCTACAAGAAGGAGAGCCTATGCAAGGCTTGTCAGCTAGGCAAGCAAACCAAAAACTCTTTTAAATCTGTAAATAAGAGTGATTCTCCTAGAATCCTGTATCTATTACACTTGGACCTTTTTGGCCCAATAAATGTACAGAGTTTAGGAGGGAAGTATTACACTTTAGTAATTGTAGATGACTTCTCTAGGTTCAGTTGGGTTTTCTTTTTGAGAACTAAGTCTGATAACTTCAAAGCCCTTACAGACTTTCTACTATGTGTGCAGGCTGAGTACTCTACTCATGTGGCCTTGATCAGAAGTGATCATGATACTGAGTTTGACTCTCTTCTCATGCAAGAATTCTGTGAGAGAGAAGGTATCAAACAAAGCTTCTCAGCTCCTAGAACTCCTCAACAAAATGGGGTAGTTGAAAGGAAGAATAGAACACTTATTGAAGCTGCTAGTACATTGTTGGCAGATGCTAACATGCCTCTCTCCTATTGGGCAGAAGCTGTTAGTACAGCCAATTATGTCTTGAATAGAAGTTTGATACACAAACTTAAGTGTAAAACTCCTTATGAGTTGCTTAAGGGAAAGAAACCTAAAATTAATTATTTTAGAGTTTTTGGCTGTATTGTTTATATTCATAATAATAATAAAGAATATATTAGAAAATTTGAAGCAAAAGCTTCAATGGGAATCATGCTTGGATATTCCCAAGTAAGCAAAGCTTATAGGGTTTATAACAAATCTACCTGTAAAATTGAAGAATCTGTGCATGTGACTTTTGATGAGTCTCAGATGTTTTACAAGGAGAAGGAAAATTCTCCTTCCTCAAGTTCATTGCAGGTACATGATGCCCCTCAAGAAATTCTTCAACTATCAACTCTTCAGATCACTGAATCAGACAGTGATGAAGACATTGCTGAAGCTGTTGAAGCTGTTGTTATACCACCAACAGTAGATCAAATTCCTCCTGAGGAATTAATCCCAACTGTTGCTGAAGATCACATCCCACCTGCTGATATTGTCACACTTAGAGATCACCCGACATCTCAAGTGATTGGAGACATATCAGCTGGTGTGCAAACAAGACACCAATTAAGACAGGATGTGATGCACGCTTGTTTCCTCTCACAGGTTGAGCCCCTCACCTTTAAAGATGCAGAGCTAGATCCCCACTGGATCATTGCAATACAAGAGGAACTCAATCAGTTTGAGAGATGTAAAGTTTGGACTTTGGTTCCAAGACCTAAAGGCCAACTGATCATAGGCACCAAGTGGGTGTATAGAAACAAGTTGGATGCAAATGGAATTATAGTAAGGAATAAAGCTAGGCTTGTAGCTCAGGGCTACAGACAGGAGGAAGGTATAGACTATGACCAAACCTTTGCTCCTATTGCAAGGCTAGAAGCAATAAGGATCTTCTTGGCCTATGCAGCCTTCATGAAGTTTAAGGTGTTCCAAATGGATGTCAAAAGTGCATTCCTGAATGGTGAGCTTAAGGAAGAGGTGTTTGTTGAACAACCACCAGGGTTTGTTTCTTCAACTCAGCCTTCTCATGTGTTTAAGTTGCAGAAAGCTCTTTATGGACTAAAGCAAGCTCCTAGGGCCTGGTATGAGACCTTAGCTAGTTTCCTGTTAGAGCACAACTTTACTAGGGGAGTAGTTGATAGAATCCTTTTCGTCAAGCATCACAAGGACACAATCCTGTTAGTTCAGGTGTATGTAGATGATATTATTTTTGGCTCCACTGATCCCAAACTGTGCAAAAAGTTTTCCAACTTAATGCATTCCAAGTTTGAGATGAGTAGTATGGGTGTGCTGTCTTACTTTCTTGGTCTCCAAGTTAAGCAAGATGCTGATGGTATCTTCATCTCCCAATCCAAATATGCCAAGGAATTGGTAAAGAAATTTGGGATGGCTGATGCTTCAGCAATGCCTACACCCATGGCTACTAATGTAGTTATTGATTCTGATGATCACGGCAAGCCAGTTGATCAAAAGAATTATAGGGCCATTGTTGGTTCCCTATTATATCTAACTGCAAGTAGGCCAGATATAATGTTTGCTACATGCCTTTGTGCTAGATTCCAGGTCAACCCCAAGGAATCTCATCTGATTCTTCTAAAGAGAATCCTGAGATACCTGAAGGGATGCCCAAATCTAGGACTTTGGTACCCAGCTGAGTTAGAATTTGAATTAATTGCATATTCTGATTCTGATTATGCTGGTTGCAGAGTTGACAGGAAGAGCACCTCAGGAACTTGCCAGTTCTTGGGAGAGAGATTGGTCTCTTGGTTTTGTAAGAAGCAGGCTTCTGTCTCAACTTCAACTGCAGAGGCTGAATATATAGCAGCTGCCAGTTGTTGTTCACAGATCCTGTGGATTCAAAACCAGCTTGTGGATTATGGTTACTCACACAAGAACACCAAAATCATGTGTGATAGTACCAATGCTATCTCAATTGCACAAAATCCAGTGCACCACTCTAGAACGAAGCACATTGAGATTCGGCACCATTTCCTGAGAGATTGTGTGGAAAAGAACAAGATTTGTCTTGAGTTCATATCCACTGAGTTTCAGAGAGGTGATATATTCACCAAGCCCTTAGATGAACAGAAGCATCTGTTCTTTTTAGTTCAACTAGGCATGATCAATGGACGAGACTAAGTGTGACTATATCTGCCTTTGTTGAAACTTGTTTGAAGATAGTCGAACGACGTTCGAAGATAGTCGATCGGGTCAAGCCCATCGTCGACCTATGGTTGATGAAAGTTTGTCTGACTGAAGATCGTCGACCTGCGTTCGACCATCGTCGAACAAGTCGAGCTTATCGTCGATCTCTGGATGACGATAGTCTGTTGTTTGAGAAGCCAGAAATAGTCGAACGATTGTCCGACTACTCTGCTTCTGAGCCGATCGTCGAACGGCCGTTCGACTATCGGGTCTAGTATCTTTTTAATAGATCGACTTTCTCCGGTCTAATATAAAGCCGATAGTCGACCTAGGTTAAAAGATCTTTTGTTTTATCGTCGACGGAGCGTGTCCTTTCGCATTCTGCCTTCCCGCTTGCGATTTTCTGCCGCTTCATCCCCTTCGTCTTCTCCATCCTTCTCGAGCTTTCTCCAGCGAATCCATGGCGATTTCTCCCGCAGTTCTAGTAGTTGTAAAGTTTGATGCAGGCTTTAGCGTGGATTTTGATGCGTTCAGTAGCTGCGATGCAGGGATCGTAGAAGTTCTTCAGCTTTGCCGGGATCAAGGACTCGAGAGGTTAATGTCTTCAAGGATTAAGATAAACATCCCAGAGATCAAGGAATGGGCCTTCACGTCGTCCTCCACCGACGACTCGATGACTGGAACCATCGGCGGAGAAGAGGTAATCCTAACTCCGGCCGTTTTGACTGAAATTTTTGATTTAATAAATGGTGAAGAGGATTATGAGCAAGATGCTCAGGAATTTGGAAGAATGCTAGTTGAGCTGGGACATGCTGAGGGCATTCCCACCAAGCTGCTCAAAGTAAATTTCCCCTTCAAGATCAAGTTTCTTGCTGAGTTGGTAGGAAAAGTGCTCCTTGGTAAGCACTCTGCCCATGATAATATCACAAGGCAACAATTCGCACTGATGTGTGCGATTGTAAATCGGAAAAGGATAGATTGGGCAGCAGTTGTGTTTGATTTAATAAGGAAAAAGACTGGTAAGAAGGAAGTCACCCTAGGAAGGGTTATTGGAATCTTCCTAAAGGAAAAGTACCCCCAGCTGCTGAGTTCAACCGCAACAACAATTAACGCAAGCAAGAAGATGGATCCCCACCTGTTCTTTAAGTGGAAGAGAACATTTGTGAAACCCGCTCTCACAGGGGTTGCTCCAGCAACATCTGAGGACACTAGGACTGAATCAGTCACTCCTCACCTTGTCGAAGCTGGCTCAGCTATTCCCTCCTCCTCTTCTGCTTTGCTGTCTGCTTCAGTTGAAGTTCCATCAACTTCAGCTGAAGTACGACCTTCTCCCTCTTCTGCTCCAGAAACAACCATGGTTGTTCCTCTTTCCCCTCCAGCATCTCCTCTACCTGATCATCTGGCTAGGATATCTGCTCCTAGCTTTGATTTGCTAGGTTCTGAGAGGATTCCATCTCCGCCTCCGTCTCCCATTCATTCCCCAGTTAATTCTCCAATTAACTCTCCAGCTCCATCTCCAGTTCAATCCCCTGTCCACACCATTCTTCATCCCAGCACCTCACCCATATCTGCTGTAGCTCCATCCACTATACATCCATCATCTTTTGAGATCACTCCAGAATTCATCTCCCGCATTATGGAGTTGATTACCCCCTCAATCAAGGCCATGATTGAAGAGGCAATCGCTCCCCTTGCATCCTCCATTGATATCTTAACTGCCTCCATCAAATCTCTCTCAAAATCTGCTGAGCCATCTTCCTCAAGGGGCCTGGTTTCAGTCTCCACTGAAATCAGGCAGGGGGAGATGTTCTGTGAAGATGCCTCAGAACCTCCTACCTCCCTTCCAGCTATAACAGATACTGTAATGACAGCCCTGGAAGAGTCTGCTCCAGCTGAGAAAGAAGTAGTTCAAGTGTTATCAAATAAGGAAATAGCTGATGGAATCATGCTATCTAAAATTGCAGTAAAAGTCTGCCTAGAAGATCTCACCACTCCCGTGGTTGCTAGATTCCTAGAAGGTATTATTACCTCATATCTAGATGAATCATGGGAGATGGTCAAGTATGAAGGTAATTCTTTCATCCGCTTTGTTGACGAGTCTATTAATTTGTTAGTTTGTGAATTCCTGGAAGGAATGATTTCTGTTTATTTAGCAGATCTGTATTCATAAATTCTACAGATGTTATTAGAGAAGATTTATCTGCTCAGATAATAGTAATTGTCTCAGAGGCTGCCCCAAGTGTTCCTGATATCCAAGTAGATCCTGAATTGGAATCTTTCTTAGATGATAGAGAAGATGAGTCTGAAAAGCAAGATGAAATCAAAGATGACACTCCTGCTCTGAGTGTGGAAGAAGAAAAAGCACGAGCTGCTTGGACTTTAAGAGCACAGTCTTTGCTAAAAGAGAAAGAAAAAGAGCTGCAAGTTGAAAAGTCAACCATTTGGGATGATTCACCAGGGTTGGACTTAGATTCCCTTCTGGCTCTGGATGCCATGGAAGAGGAAAGAGAGAAATCTGCTCTGAAGCTTAAAGAAAAGGCTGTTTCTGAAGCCTATGATCCTTATGAAAATCCTCCCTCATCTCATTCTGATGATGAAGAGGATTCTGATGTATCTGAGAAGTCAAGGAAAAAGAAAGTTGTTCAAAAGAAGAGAAAAGCTGCTCCTCCTCCTCCCAGTAAAGATAATGATATTCCTTATTATATTCTGAAGGGCATTGACCCTAAGTCAAAGGAATTTCAGCATTGGATGTGGTTCTCTAAGAACCAGCAGAAAGAGAGGAAAAGATCTAAAAGATATGATAGTCCTGGTTCAAGATGGACTCCCAGAGGTCCTCCTCCTCCTCCAGGTGCAGGAGCTTCTGGTAATCTTTCTGCCAACCCTTCAGCATCTTCAGGAAAATCTGCTCCATTAGCAAGATCTGCTTCGTCTCAGCATCAATCAAGGAAAAGCTCTCACAGTTCTCATGGAAAGTCTCATTCTGGCAGTCAAATGCATGAAGCAGAAGTGAAAGAACAAGTTAAGGAGGTTGTGCATCTAAAGCCAACTTTTTCACCTCCTCCTTCCCCTAAGAGAAAGGTTTCAACTGCTGCACCAGTTCAGTCTGAGAAAGCTGTTTTAAAAGGTAAATAGTTCACTTTGTTTTAAAATTCTAGCAAGATCCTTTTGCTAAGTCTGCTCCAATATCTTATCTAGATAAAGAATCCGATGCTGCTCCTCCTGGGCCTGTTTATGAAAATCCTGAGCTTGATCCTAATTTTAGGATGGCTCGTTTTCAAGAACTAGTTGGAGCAACTCAAATAAGAAAAGCTAAAGCAGAAGGTAAAGATACGACTGGTTTAACTACCATGTCTGCTTTTAGAAAGAAAGAATTTGAAAAGTTCCAGGTTAATCCTGAGGTTTTTGACCCCTCTAAATACATGGAAAAGCATCCTGAAGCAGTAGTCCCAAGAGCTGCAGAATTAAAGATCATTGATGTGCAGGATTTGAAGCTATCAAAGAAAGAATCTGATGATCTTTTAAGGAAAATCTCTTTTGTTCCTAGTTCCTCTGCCCCCTTGCCAGACTCTGTAGATTCTTAATAGTTTGATTGACTGCTGTGATATATTTGTTTATTATCTATCTGGTTGATAATCTGCTAGTTATTTGCTATCTATTTCCTGTATTGTTTATAGTGTTCTATAGCTAGCTGTATGTTTTAGTTTTTGAAGGACTTAACTCAAATAGGGGGAGATTGTTGGTACCCTAGTTTGATTTGAGTTCAGTCCTCTCCTTTGTGCTCCTTGACCCAAGAATTATTTATGGTCAATGGTTAGTAGTCTAGCTGTAGAGTCCTCACTTTTCCAGATTGAGAATTTGGTTAAGTAGTTTTTCGTTCGACTATAGTCGAACGCCGCTCGACTATCGTCTATCGGCTGATCGACGATCGTCTATCAGTTGGTCGACGCTCTGTCTGCGTTGATAGTTCGACTATCTGTTGATAGGTCGACTATCTGCTTGGCGTGGTAGTTCGACTATCTGTCCTGATAGATCGACTATCTGATAGTTCGACTATCTGTTGATAGGTCGACTATCTGTTCCTCTTTGATAGGTCGACTATCTGTTGATAGGTCGACTATCTGTCGTCTTTGATAGTTCGACTATCTGTCCTGATAGTTCAACTATCTGATAGTTCGACTATCTGTTGATAGATCGACTATCTGGTCTGTTTTGATAGGTCGACTATCTGTTGATAGGTCGACTATCTGTTTTCTGAGATAGGTCGACTATCTGCTTGATAGGTCGACTATCTGTTTGCGCTTGATAGTTCGACTATCTGTCCTGATAGATCGACTATCTGATAGTTCGACTATCTGTTCTGATAGGTCGACTATCTGCCGAGGTAGTTCGACTATCTTCTTCGATAGGTCGACTATCTGGATCGTTCGACTATCTGCCCGATAGTTTGACGATCTCCGTGCGTCGGTCGACGATCTCCGAAGGTCGTTCGACGTTGTCTGCCTGCCTTTATTTTTTGTATTTATTTATTATATTTAATTAATTAATACATTTTCTGGCAAGTTGTTTCAGTTGATTTACGATAATATTTCCAGGCATATCTGCTCTATTCTTTTTGCCTGAGTAAAATCTTTTTAGATAAAGTTGTTTGTCTTATTAGCTGTCTTTGTAAATTACTTTATCTGCTGACAGCCCTTTATAGCCGTTAGACTGAAAAGTCTTCTCTTTTCTATAAAGAGTATTTCTTTGATGTGACTTTATTTAGTCCTTCTGTTATTTGATTTGATCCTGCAGCTTCTTAGAAAGAGGTTCATTCCTTTTATAGTATATCCTGCTGCAGAGTTTGTTTTGCTGTATGTTATTTACAGCCCAGGTCTCAAGTCTTAGAAGAAGACAAGTAATTCAAAACTGAAGAGAGCCGTTGCTTGTATCTGCTATATAAAGGACCCTTTGAAGAAGGATTGAAGCTAGTTGAAAGCTAACTAGTTACCCAGATATTTTCAAGCATTTTCTGCTCTCAGCAATTTCCATCTAACTGAGAAGTGTTAAGATCTTCGACTCTTCTTCAACCTGAGTTCTCCTGCTTTCAGGAAGTTCAAACTCAGAGTTCTTTTGAAGAAGAAGAAGAAGATAGCTGCTTGAAGATCTTTTATTTTATTAGTTTTTATCTTCTTGTAGTTTTTCCTTCAGAACTTTCTGAAGAGTTTTTCTGCACTGAAGCAAGACTTCACCTGGACATCTTTGAGCCAGGGGGAGCCTTGATTCTTTAGAGCTCTCTAGCTCAGTGCAAGTTTTTGTGCTTCTCTAATCTATTGTAAAATAGAGAAGACATCTTAACCTTCTTCCCCCTCCTGTACAGGGTTATTACTCCCTTCAAAAGTATCCCTTGGTGGCTGGGCACCTGATCAAAAACCTGTGCTTGGTTTTTAGACACCTGATCAAAAGTCTAAAGGGTTTCTGGATCTACCTGAAGCAGATCCTGTTGGTGGCAGGGCACCTGATCAAAAACCTGAGTGGATTCCTACCGTGTGGGTAGAAGAGTGGACGTACCCAAGTTGTTTGGGGAACCACTATAAATTTCCTTGTGTCGTCTGGATTCACTTGTTTAATTCATGCATTGTGGCTGTGATTAGATATAACTAGGTTGCTAGTTGCTGATTAGGTTTTCCAAGCCTTAACTGTAATTACAGTTAGCTTGAGTTTGTGCACATCACTTGTGTTAGGCTATAGGGTTAAATCTATATCTATAATCTTTCATTCCGCACTTCACTCCAAGGGAGTTGGGTAGACCATTAAGTTTTGTCTTGTGCAAAATTTGATAACTCTATTCACCACCCCTCTAGAGTAGTATCTATCCCTTCACTTTCAATATTGCTCCCATATCATAACTTGCTAGTTAGGTTCACCGTCATCTGCTTTTGACTACTCTCCACTTTCATGTCCTTCCCTTTCTTCCTCTCCGCTCGGTGCCTTAGGGCATGGGGGAAGGGGTGGGGGGATGATAGGGCTTAGTCTTATAGACTAACGGTTTTCGGACCACAACATTTTAGGTGTACTATATGGAAGGGTCACAGGTTTTGCAGTTTCTGACGGAGTTGACCCCGCGACCATGTTACCATTGTCACCAGCCGGGACATACACGGGTCAAATGCCCCTTGATGGGTGGGATCCCACCAGCTTAGCAGTCAGGAGGCCGAAGACGTAGACGCAGACGTGGATTGCGAGGCGGGGACTGCATGTCGAAAAGGAGGAAGCACCCAGAGATGCAGCACCAGCAGATTATGGGGTCGGTGGAGATGGACCAGTCAAGCTTGGGTGCTCTTGGTTCAGTGACAGTTACAGTGACTCTTAGTTTTAGTTCAGCTTCCGTTGAGTGACCATGTAGTGAGGTGTTGTTGTACCGGGCTTAAGTCCTTTTCCTTTCAGTACTCTATTTTTACTCTGATGTTATACTGTGGACGCTCCCCTCGTGGAGTTTTTATTTATATGTGATATTATATTGTGGACTGCATTTCTCTTTACTGTTCTACTTGCTACTTGATTATGATCGAAAAGGCCGGCAGAATCGGCGCGTTGTAGTGACTACCTTCCCGGGTGCGAAGGTGTCACCGCAAAGCGGCGGTTCTGGGCATAAGACCCCGGAATTGGAATCGAAAAAAAAGGGGTCTTATAGGGTGAGTCATCGGGAGCGCAGAATGATGTTGTGATCGAAAGCTTTCGGCAGAGTAGCGATTCCTTGAGCAGGCAGTTGGTGGAGGTGCGAGCCCAGATCCAGTCTTTGGTAGCAGTTATGGCAGGACAGACTGAGGGAGTGCAAGGCCCTGCAGGGGGGATTGCTGTTCCTCCCCCTCCTGTACCCTTGAGACCTCCAGTGGTGGTGCCAGCAGAGATGGCCTTCATCTCACAGTTTCAGAGGCTGAGCCCTCCCACTTATGACGGGAAGGCAGATTTCATGGTGATAGACGACTGGCTGATCTCCATGAAGGAGATGTTCTCGTACTCAGGGATTGCAGATGATCAGAGGGTGATGTTAGCCGCCTATCAGCTTAAAGGTTTGGCTAAGAATTGGTGGCTGAGAGAGAAGGAGAGCTTGGTAGCTGGATGCTCTTGGGAGGTGTTCAAGGAGATGCTGTTGAGAAAGTTCTTACCCTCGGTCGAGCGTGACCACCTCATGAACGACTTCCTCCATCTGAAGCAAAGGCAACTCACGGTGGGTGAGTATGAGATAGAGTTTAGCAAGTTGAGCCGTTATGCCCCTGGATTGGTCAGCATTGAGGCTGATCGAGTTAAACGATTTCTCGGTGGTTTGAAGAGCGAGGTGCAGCAGTTGACCAGTGTTTATGGGTTAGAGACTTATGCAGGAGTAGTGGAGGAAGCTCTCAAGGTGGAGGCTATTGAGACCGCGAAGACCAGAGGCGAGCAAATGAGGAAGGACAAGAGGAAGTCTGTGGAGGAAAAGAAACCCCAGGTACCTGATGCAGCTCCGGGAAAGAAGAGCAAAGTGGTGTGCAGTTTCTATGGTCGGTCAGGCCACCCTATCGAGAGATGTTTCAAGGGGGTAGTAGCTCAGAGGAAGGAGCAGGTTCATGCGATTCAGGGTGCTCCTAGGAGAGATGTCTCATGTTCCGTTTGCAAGCGACCCGGGCATGATGCTGCCCAGTGCTGGTCCAAGGATAAGGTCTGTTTTCAGTGTGGGTAGAAGGGACACATCAAGTATAGGTGTCCTCAGGTCCAGCCTGCTCTTCCTGTAGTTCCTCTGCAAGCATTACCTCCACCTCAGCGCGTGGTCAAAGGAAAGGGAAAGCTGAATGTGATCTCTTCCGAGGAGGCTCAAGCTTCGACTCAGGTCATCTCAGGTTAGTTGTCTTTCCAGCCTGAATGTTTTGTTCTTGTCTTGCTAGAATATTTGTAGTATTGTTGTGGTAGTTCCTTAGATATATATGTTCTTATAGGGAAGTTTAAGGTGAAGAACCGATGGGCGCGTGTTCTGTTTGACTCCGACGCTACCTACTCGTTCGTGGCTAGAGCCTTTGTAGAGCGACATAAGTTGACTTTAGATCGAGTTCGGGATACCTTTCGTTTCAAGTTCCCCTCTAGTGAATCTGTGTTGTCAGATTTGGGCATGTTAGATTGCCCTGTTTTGTTGGGGGACTTCCTTGCGAAGGCAGACCTGAAGATGATTGATCTGGAGGACTTCGATGTTATTTTAGGCATAGATTGGCTGTCTAGGTATGATGCAGTCATTCAGTGCAAAGGAAAGCGCTTGGACTTCATCAGGGATGACGGTCAGCCCGGAAGCATGTATGCAGATCTGAGCCAGGATTCTCCTGTCATCTCTGCGGTAGGTGCTCAGAAGCTTTTTCTTTCGGATTGATTTGCTTGTCTGGTCTCGGTGGTTGAGACCGCTGTTAGTGTACAACGCTTAGAGGAGATTCCAGCTGTTCGTGATTTCGCCGATGTTTTTCCTGATGACCTTCCTGGTCTTCCTCCTGAGCGGGATGTTTAATTTGTTATCGATTTGGAGCCGGGTACGCGTCCTATTGCTAAGGCGCCGTACCGGATTGCCTCTCGAGAGCTAGAGGAGTTGCGAGTCTAGTTAGATGAGTTGTTAGCGAAAGGGTTTATCAGGCAGAGTTCGTCGCCTTGGGGTGCTCCTGTTCTATTTGTGAAGAAGAAAGATGGGTCAATGCAGATTTGCATCGACTATAGGGAGCTGAGCAAAGTCACAATTAAGAACAGGTACCCTCTGCCGAGGATCGATGACTTATTTGACCAGTTGCGCGGTAGCACGGTCTTCTCCAAGATTGATCTTCGTTAAGGCTATCATCAGCTTAGGATCTGTGAGGCAGATATTCCACGGACTGCGTTTAGATCGAGGCATGGACATTTTGAGTTCTTAGTGATGTCGTTTGGATTGACCAACGCACCATCAGCGTTCATGGATATGATGAACTGGGTGTTCAAGGATTTCCTAGATAAGTTCGTGGTGGTCTTCATCGATGACGTGTTGGTTTATTCTCGTAGCGCTGAGGAGCATGAGCAGCATCTGCACTTGGTTCTATCGGAGTTTAGGAACCACAAGTTATTTGCCAAGTTGAGCAAGTGCGAATTTTGGTTTCCTTAGGTCTCGTTTCTGGGCCACGTGGTGAATAAGGATAGGATCTTGGTCGACCCAGAAAAGATCGCAGCAGTGATGGATTGGAGTAGGCCGGACACGCCTAAGGAGATCAGGAGCTTTTTAGGGTTGGCCGGCTACTACAGGAGGTTCGTGGAGGGTTTCTCTACCCTAGCTGCACCTTTGACCAAGTTGACTCAGAAGAATGTGTCTTTTGTTTGGAGCGAGAAGTGCGAAGAAGCCTTCCTGGAGTTAAAGAGGAGATTGTGCACTGCTCCCGTTCTGACCCCGCCTACTGAGGGTGTGGATTATGATGTACACGTGGATGCTTTGCATGTAGGTTTGGGATGCGTATTAATGTAGGTTGGTAAGATGATTGCCTATGGGTCAAGGCAACTGAAAACTCATGAGAAGAATTATCCTATGCATGACCTCGAGTTCACAGCGGTTATTTATGCGTTGAAGCTGTGGAGACACCTACTTTATGGGGCTCAGTGCAAGATCTTCACCGACCATAAGAGCCTGAATTACGTGTTCACGCAGAAGGAGTTAAATTTGCGCCAGCGTCGGTGGCTAGAGTATGTGGCCGATTATGACGTAGAGATCCAGTATCATCCAGGCAAGGCCAATGTGGTGGCCGACGCCCTGAGCCGTAAGACGGGAAAGATCTTTAATCTCACCGCCGATCGTTTAGTGGAGGAGTTCCTCCTTATGGATATATTAGTGGGATGCTGTGGCTTGCAGAGTAATTTGTCAGTGGCAAAGCCGTCTTGGATTTCTTTGACCAGACTGCACCAGAAGGACGACCCGGATCTTATACACTTATTCTCCAGGACTGAGAGAGGAGAGTTGCCGGATTATTCCATCGATGATGCGGGAACTTTGAAGTACCGCGGCAGATTTTGCATCCCCGCGGTTGGGGACATTAGGGGTATGGTTTGCAGAGAGGCTCATGGATCCAGCGTTGCCTACCATCCAGGATCTACAAAGATGTATCGTGACCTAAAGCAAATTGCCTGGTGGTATGGCATGAAAGACGATATAGCCCGATTTGTTGCGGAGTGCCACACTTGCAAGCGTGTGAAGGCAGATCATGGAAGGCCTGGTGGCAAGTTGACTTCGTTAGAGATCCCGACTTGGAAGTGGGAAAGTATATCTATGGATTTAATCACGGGCTTACCGAAATACCCAAGGGGGTTTGATTCTGTTTGGGTCATAGTGAATAGACTGACGAAGTGTGCTCACTTTGTGCCATATAAGATTGATTACCCGATGAAGAAGATAGCGGAGTTGTACTTGAATGAAGTCATCCGACTGCACGGTGTGCCGGTTAGCATCATTTCTGATCGAGATTCCCGGTTTACTTCTATCTTTTGGCAGAGTCTGCAGGAGGGTTTGGGTACCGATCCAAGGTATTCAACTGCTTACCACCAACAGACCAATGGGAAGACGGAGCGGGTGAACCAGATAGTTTAGGATATGATCCGAATCTACATTTTAGACCACGGTGGAGTGTGGGATGAGCGGCTGCGACTTATGGAATTTGAATACAACAATAGTTATCAGGAGAGCTTGCAGATGGCTCCGTTCGAAGCCTTATATGGGAGGCGCTGCAGAACTCCGTTGTTTTGGGTTGAGGCTGGTGAGAGGCCTTTGTTGGGTCCTGATGCGCTCGAGGAAATGGAAGTCGCAGTGAAGCTTGCTCGAGAGAAGCTTCGTATAGCTCAAGAGAGGTACGAGAAGAACGCCAATCGGCGTAGGTCTGCCTTGGAGTTTTCTGTAGGGGACCTTGTATTTCTTAAGGTTTCCTCGATGGTGGGTGTAAAGAGGTTTGGTAAGAATCGAAAATTGGACCCCAGGTATGTGGGCCCGTTTAAGATTTTGGAGCGGATCGGCGTGTCAGCTTACAGGTTGGATTTGCCAGCAAACTTCTCAGGTGTTCATAATGTTTTCCATGTTAGCCAATTACGGAAGTGTGTGCGCAGCAGTGGGCAAGTCTTGGACGTTGTGCCCCAGTTGGAGCCCAACCTCTCTTTTGTTGAAGTGCCGGTTCGTATTTTGGATACTCAGGAACGGCTGCTGCGAAAGAAGTCCATTCCGATGGTGAAAGTTCTATGGAAGAATCAGGGTTTAGAAAGTGCGACTTGGGAGTTAGAGTCGGCTTTGAGGGAGGCTCACCCTCAACTGTTTACCTGATTAGTTTGGTTTGTTTTTTCTTCTTGAAATGTTTGGATTATTACTTTCCTTCTATAGTAGAAGTGTCATGCGTAAAGTTTCGGGACAAAACTTCCTTTTAGGGGGAGTGACTGTAACGCCCCCGATTTTTTCTGCGATTATTTAATTCTTGTTTGGCATTACGTCGACGCATTTTCTTGGCTTGTGCCATCTGTGGAGTGTGGGTATTAACTCCTTAGAACTGGGTGCCCTATTTTGTAGCCTATTGGCAAGATCTCCCTCACAAGCCGAGTCATTTTGGGTCACCCGGTGTGGCCTCTGGGGGGATGCTTGTGTTTTGGCTTCGGGAGGGTATAACTCGAGTTCTGTTTGTCGAAAGTTAATTTCGACTTCATCGTTGTGTTCGTAGCGTGGATATTTATCTACGGTTCGAATTTCGTCGAATTCCGAGGTAGTTCGGTTTTCGTGTCGTTTTGGGTGTGCCATTAGTAAAATCTAATTAGAAACCCTCTTAATTTAAGTGAACCGGTGGCTTGGGAGACGGTTAGGCTGAACTGGCGTGTTAGACTTATTATAAAGCCTTAATTAGAATCAGCGGACCCACTTCTCCTTCCTCCTTCTTCCCGAGATCAAAAGAAAACTATTGTTCCTGTTTCGCGGAAAGCAGAGGCGGAAGCGACGGTTAGCCCGAGCCTTCGGACGGTGATTCTGGGACTGTTCGTGGACGGATTTCGATTCCTAAAGCGGCGTTGTCTTGCTCTCGCTCAGTTCTATGTTTCGACGGTAAGAGGTTTGTTTTTTCGTGGAGTTTTAGGAGACTTGGATTTTCGGTTTCTTGTGGTTTTCCGTCATTAAAGTGCGTGTTTGCTTGTTAGGTGCTGCTCCTTCTAGTGCAGAATGAAGAGGAGGGAAAGCCGACCAAGCTTCGCCGGAAATCGAGGCAAGTGGTATTCTTGCCCTTGCCATTGTTGTTCTTTTGAATTCTGGAATATTTCCCGGTTAGCCTTAGGGTAGAAACCAAGCATGTTCTCCTTTATCTTGCAAAATTTTGGGCTTAGATTCTCATATGAGCCCCCTCCTTGTGCTGTTTGCTCAACCTGCTAGTTGTGTTCATTATTTAGACTCCAGATTTGTAGTTCTAGTTGGGTGCTTTGGCGGGTGGAGCCGAGAGAGAGAGTGAGGAAGTTTGTTGTGGTAGGGCTCTGGTTAGAACCAGTCTTGGTAGACTCTCGGGTTTTGGTGTTGAGTGTGGTGCACACACTCAAAGCCAAAAGCCGCTCGGACTTGGCGTTGAGTGTGGTGGACACACTCAAAGTCATAGTTTGGTTTGTTCTTTGTGCTTTTACATGTAGACCCTTGAGCTTGTTGGCTTGGAAATGGTGGTTGAGGGACTGAGTTTGCCTCCAACCCGGATCCATGCTGTTTGTTTTTGCTACTACCATCTCCCACAGCTTAGGGTGTTAGGTGTTTCTTCCTTGGTAGATTGCATCATTTTGGGCTCTTGGAAGCCTAGTAGACCCTGCATGATGTAGTTTCTGGGCAGGGTTGATGTTATTTCCTTGCAAGTAGTGCATTCTTTGTTGTCTTACCTTGGGGCAGTTGTGACTTTTACTACTGTGTGTTTTCCTCTTTCACTTACCCCCCCTGGTTGACACTTTCATGCAGTTCTCTCTTGTTTTGCTTGCTGAGGTATTCTTTCTTCTTTTGAATGCCTTAGGTTCTGAGCAGTAGCCAGTTTGGTGGCTAGGTTGCGGTGGTGTTGCTGGTGGTCTCTTTAACCTTGGAGGTTCTGTTGCTTTTTAGTGAGGTAGTTTTTCTGTACTTTTCTTACAGACATACATATTTTGCAGTGGGTTCGTGTTAGGTTGTTGGCGCTCACTGGTAGTTTTTACCTTTGTACTAGATATATTACTTTTGCTGCTACCATTTTCTGGAGATAGTCTACTTGCTCTGGGGAGGATTTATGCTAGGTTGCTAGTTATTTTGAAACTACAACTAATATTGTAAATATATTGCATGATCAGCATGATTTATAAAAGTAAATCACTATTTTCCAAGCAGCGTATAAAGATCATTTTCCTATATATAATATAAATTAAATGTAGAGTCTTGCATAACATAAGTGGTCCTTTTAGGGCTCTTATGCACTTCTTAGGATGTCAAACATGAATAAAGTATTTTCCCGCATCGCTTAAGTATAGTTTTTAACTGTTGACTTGGTAATCCACCGAGCCGAGGGATACGACCTCTAAATATAACTGATTTTCAAATCATTAAACTCATGAATTTTTTTCATAAGTATAGTAGATGGTTTTGCCTGAGCGTCAGCAGTTATCCCCTGCTTGACGTTGCATCATGACACATGTTTTCACATACTCTGATAATTCTTTAATTCAGAGAAAATGTGGGTTGTGACAGTTGGTATCAAAGGGAGGTTGCCTGACAAGTTAGTCGGGCAACCTTCCCTTTTGATTGCATTAGTAGTTCAACATCATGTCATTCACACACCGATATGTCATCAGCACGTCTTGGCAAATGCACGAACACTACACTCATATCATAACATAAAGTATACGGGGCATATTACGTAGTATGGGATGCATAATATGTGTTCGTATATGGATCCACCATAGGGGCAACATGTGAGGGTTATGTAATATAGGATGCATAACCTCACCACATGGCTGCGACTAGCACGTTTTGTTTTTCGTTGCATGCGAATATTATGTAGTATGGGATTCAAAATATTTTCATGCGTACGCCGCTCATAACATGCATTAATGCCTTTTTAGAATGCATAACACAAACATGCATAGCATAACATTGCATAAGCACAACGTACCAAGCTTAAGACTGGCAGGATGACATATGTACACACATAAGTTTTCGAGTCAAAAATAATATAAAGTCATGCATTCCCGACCTAGGCACAAGAATTAGTAAGGTGGTGGTTAACCATCCTAGATTAGGACATAACATCAATTTTTGTAAAAAGATAAACTCCCAGAGCAAGTTTAGCAGCTTTAAGTTCATATCTATATATGTATTGTCTGTACTTGTAGTTGGGTCTAGCCGTTGTACTAGGATCTAACTAGTGTTGCTATGGCTTTAGGATGGCGAGACGTCCTTCGACTAGATTGACTCCCCTGTCTGAGGGTGAGTCATCAGGAGCGCAGAATGATGCTGTGATCGAAAGCTTGAGGCAGAGTAGCGATTCCTTGAGCAGGCAATTGGTGGAGGTGCGAGCCTAGATCCAGTCTTTAGTAGCAGTTGTGGTAGGACAGACTCAGGGAATGCAAGGCCCTACAGGGGGGATTGCTGTTCCTCCCCCTCATGCACCCCTGAGACCTCCAATGGTGGTGCCAGCAGAGATGGCCTTCATCTCGCAGTTTCAGAGGCTGATCCCTCCCACTTATGACGGGAAGGCAGATTTCATGGTGATAGACGAATGGCTGATCTCCATGGAGGAGATGTTCTCGTACTCAGGGATTGCAGATGATAAGAGGGTGATGTTAGCCGCCTATCAGCTTAAAGGTTTGGCTAAGAATTGGTGGCTGAGAGAGAAGGAGAGCTTGGTAGTTGGATGCTCTTAGGAGGTGTTCAAGGAGATGCTGTTGAGGAGGTTCTTACCCTCGGTCGAGCGTGACCGCCTCATGAACGACTTCCTCCATCTGAAGCAAAGGTAACTCACAGTGGGTGAGTATGAGATAGAGTTTAGCAAGTTGAGCCGTTTTGCCCCTGGATTGGTCAGTATTGAGGCTGATCGAGTTAAACGATTTCTCTATGGTTTGAAGAGCGAGGTGCAGCAGTTGACCAGTGCTTATGGATTAGAGACTTATGCAGGAGTAGTGGAGGCTGCTCTCAAGGTGGAGGCTATTGAGACCGCGAAGACCAATGGCCAGCAAATGAGGAAGGACAAGAGGAAGTCTGTGGATGAAAAGAAACCCCAGGTACCTGATGCAGCTCCGGGAAAGAAGAGCAAAGTGGTGTGCAGTTTCTGTTGCCGGTCAGGCCACCCTATCGAGAGATGTTTCAAGAGGGCAGCAGCTCAGAGGAAGGAGAAGGTTCATGCGATTCAGGGTGCTCCTAGGAGAGATGTCTCCTGTTCCGTTTGCAAGCGACCCGGGCATGATGCTGCCCAGTGCTGGTCCAAGGATAAGCTCTGTTTTCAGTGTAGGCAGAAGAGACACATCAAGTCTAGGTGTCCTCAGGTACAGCCTGCTCTTCCTGCAGTTCCTCTGCAGGCATTACCTCCACCTCAGCGTGTGGACAAAGGAAAGGGAAAGCTGAACGTGATCTCTTCCGAGGAGGCTCAAGCTTCGACTCAGGTCATCTCAGGTTAGTTGTCTTTCCAGCCTGAATGTTTTGTTCTTGTCTTGCTAGAATGTTTGTAGTATTGTTGTGGTAGTTTCTTAGTTATATATGTTCCTATAGGGAAGTTTAAGGTGAAGAACCGTTGGGCGCGTGTTCTGTTTGACTCCGGCGCTACCCACTCGTTCGTGGCTAGAGCCTTCGTAGAGCGACATCGATTGACTTTAGATCGAGTTCCGGATACCTTTCGTGTCAAGTTCCCCTCTGGTGAATCTATGTTGTAAGATTTGGGCATGTTAGATTGCCCTGTTTTGTTGGGGGACTTCCTTGCGAAGGCAGACCTGAAGATGATTGATCTGGAGGACTTCGATGTTATTTTGGGCATGGACTGGCTGTCTAGGTATGATGTAGTCATTTAGTGCAAAGGGAAGCGCTTGGATTTCATCAGGGACGACGGTGAGCCCGGAAGCATGTATGTAGATCTGAGCCAGGATTCTCCTGTCATCTTTGCGGTATGTGCTCAGAAGCTTTTTCTTTCGGATTGTTTTGTTTGTCTGGTCTCGGTGGTTGGGACCGCTGTTAGTGTACCACGCTTAGAGGAGATTCCAGCTGTTCATGATTTCGCCGATGTTTTTACTGATGACCTTCCTGGTCTTCCTCCCGAGCGGGATGTTGAGTTTGTGATCGATTTGGAGCCGGGTACGCGTCCTATTGTTAAGGCATCGTACCGTATGGCACCTCGAGAGCTAGAGGAGTTGCGAGTCTAGTTAGATGAGTTGTTGGCGAAAGGGTTTATCAGGCAGAGTTCGTCGCCTTGGGGTGCTCCTGTTCTATTTGTGAAGAAGAAAGATGGGTCAATGCGGCTTTGCATCGACTATAGGGAGCTGAACAAAGTCACAATTAAGAACAGGTACCCTCTGCCGAGGATCGATGACTTATTTGACTAGTTGCGCGGTAGCACGGTCTTCTCCAAGATTGATCTTCGTTCAGGCTATCATCAGCTTAGGATCCGTGAGCCAGATATTCCACGGACTGCGTTTAGATCGAGGCATGGACATTTTGAGTTCTTAGTGATGTCATTTGGATTGACCAACGCACCATCAGCGTTCATGGATATGATGAACCGGGTGTTCAAGGATTTCCTAGATAAGTTCGTGGTGGTCTTCATCAATGACGTGTTGGTTTATTCTCGTAGCGCTGAGGAGCATGAGCAGCATCTGCGCTTGGTTCTATCGGAGTTGAGGAACCACAAGTTATTTGCCAAGTTGAGCAAGTGTGAATTTTGGTTGCCTCAGGTCCCATTTCTGGGCCACGTGGTGAATAAGGATGGGATCTCGGTCGACCCAGAAAAGATCACAGCAGTGATGGATTGGAGTAGGCCGAACACGCCTAAGGAGATCAGGAGCTTTCTAGGGTTGGACGGCTACTACAGGAGGTTCGTGGAGGGTTTCTCTACCCTAGCTGCACCTTTGACCAAGCTGACTCAGAAGAACATTGCTTTCTTTTGGAGCGAGAAGTGCGAAGAAGCCTTCCTGGAGTTAAAGAGGAGATTGTGCACTGCTCCCGTTCTGACCCTGCCTACTGAGGGTGTGCATTATGATGTATACGTGGATGTTTCGCATGTAGGTCTGGGATGCGTATTAATGCAGGTTGGTAAGGTGATTGCCTATGGGTCAAGGCAACTGAAGACTCATGAGGAATTATCCTACGCATGACCTCGAGTTCGCAGCGGTTATTTATGCGTTGAAGCTGTGGAGACACCTACTTTATGGGGCTCAGTGCAAGATTTTTACCGACCATAAGAGCCTGAAGTACGTGTTCACGCAGAAGGAGTTAAATCCGCGCCAGCGTCGGTGGCAAGAGTATGTGGATGATTATGACGTAGAGATCCAGTATCATCCAGGTAAGGCCAATGTGGTGGCCGACGCCCTGAACCGTAAGACGTGAAAGATCTTAAATCTCACCGCCGATCGTTTAGTGGAGGAGTTCCTCCTTATGGATATATCAGTGGGATGCTGTGGCTTGCAGAGTAGTTTGTCAGTGGCAGAGCCGTCTTGGATTTCTTTGACTAGACTGAACCAGAAGGACGACCCGAATCTTCTACACTTATTCTCCAGGACTGTGAGAGGAGAGTTGCCGGATTGTTCCATCGATGATGCGGGAACTTTGAAGTACTGTGGCAGATTTTGCATCCCCGCGGTTAGGGACATTAGGGGTATGGTTTGCAGAGAGGCTCATGGATCCAGCATTGCCTACCATCCAGGATCTACAAAGATGTATCGTGACCTAAAGCAAATTGCCTGGTGGTATGGCATGAACGGCGATATAGCCTGATTTGTTACGGAGTGCCACACTTGCAAGCGTGTGAAGGCCGATCATGGAAGGCCTGGTGGCAAGTTGACTTCGTTAGAGATCCCGACTTGGAAGTTGGAAAGTATATCTATGGATTTCATCACGGGCTTACCGAAATTCCCAAGGGGGTTTGATTCTGTTTGGGTCATAGTGGATAGACTGACGAAGTGTGCTCACTTCGTGCCATATAAGATTGATTACCCGATGAAGAAGATAGCGGAGTTGTACTTGAATGAAGTCATCCGACTGCACGGTGTGCCGGTTAGCATCATTTCTTATCGAGATTCCCGGTTTACTTCTCGCTTTTGGCAGAGTCTGCAGGAGGGTTTGGGTACCGATCTGAGGTATTCAACTGCTTACCACCCACAGACCAATGGGCAGACGGAGCGAGTGAACCAGATTGTTGAGGATATGATCCGATGCAACATTTTAGACCACGGTGGAGTGTGGGATGAGCGGCTGCGACTTATAGAATTTGCATACAACAATAGTTATCAGGAGAGCTTGCAGATTGCTCTGTTCGAAGCCTTGTATGGGAGGCGCTGCAGAACTTCGTTGTTTTGGGCTGAGGCTGGTGAGAGGCCTTTGTTGGGTCCTGATGCGCTCGAGGAAACTAAAGTCGCAGTGAAGCTTGTTCGAGAGAAGCTTCGTATAGCTCAAGAGAGGTACGAGAAGAACGCCAATCGGCGTAGGTCTGCCTTGGAGTTTTCTGTAGGGGACCTTGTATTTCTTAAGGTTTCCCCGATTGTGGGTATAAAGAGGTTTGGTAAGAATCGGAAATTGGACCCGAGGTATGTGGGCCCGTTTAAGATTTTGGAGCGGATTGGCGTGTAAGCTTACAGGTTGGATTTGCCAGCAAACTTCCCAGGTGTTCATAATGTTTTTCATGTTAGCCAATTGCGGAAGTGTGTGCGCAGCAGTGGGCAAGTCTTGGACATTGTGCCCCAGTTGGAGACCAAACTC
The DNA here is from genome assembly GCA_039513925.1 of Platanthera zijinensis. Lineage (NCBI taxonomy): Eukaryota > Viridiplantae > Streptophyta > Magnoliopsida > Asparagales > Orchidaceae > Platanthera > Platanthera zijinensis. Next base: position 155,621,745 of record CM077090.1, on the reverse strand, counting down.
TCTTTTGTTGAAGTGCAGGTTCGTATTTTGGATACTCAGGAACGGGTGCTGCGAAAGAAGTCCATTCCGATGGTGAAAGTTTTATGGAAGAATCAGGGTTTAGAAAGCGCGACTTGGGAGTTAGAGTCGGCTATGAGGGAGGCTCACCCTCAACTGTTTCCCTGATTAGTTTTGTTTGTTTTTTTCTTCTTGAAATGTTTGGATTATTACTTTCCTTCTAAAGTAGAAGTGTCGTGCGTAAAGTTTCGGGACGAAACTTCCTTTTAGGGGGAGTGACTGTAACGCCCCCGATTTTTTCTGCGATTATTTAATTCTTGTTTGGCGTTACGTCGACACGTTTTCTTGGCTTGTGCCATCTGTGGAGTGTGGGTCTTAACTCCTTAGAACTGGGTGCCCTATTTTGTATCCTATTGGCAAGATCTCCCTTGCAAGCCGAGTCGTTTTGGGTGACCCGGTGTGGTCTCTCGGGGGATGCTTGTGTTTTGGCTTCGGGATGGTATAACTCGAGTTCTGTTCGTCGAAAGTTAATTTCGAATTCGCCGTTGTGTTCGTAGCGTGGATATTTAGCTACGGTGCGAATTTCGTCGAATTCCGAGGCAGTTCGGTTTTCGTATCATTTTGGGTGTGCCATTAGTAAAATCTAATTAGAAACCCTCTTAATTTAAGTGAACCGGTGGCTTGGGAGACAGTTAGGCTGAACTGGCGTGTTAGACTTATTTTAAAGCCTAAATTAGAATCAGCGGGCCCACTTCTCCTTCCTCCTTCTTCTCGAGAATAAAAGAAAACTATTGTTCCTGTTTCGCGGAAAGCAGAGGCGGAAGCGACGGTTAGCCCTAGCCTTCGAATGGTGATTCCGGGAGTGTTGGTGGACGGATTTCGATTCCGAAAGCGGTGTTGTCTTGCTCTCGCTCAGTTCTACATTTCGACGGTAAGAGGTTTGTTTTTCATGGAGTTTTAGGAGACTTGGATTTTCGGTTTCTTGTGGTTTTCCGCCATTAAAGTGCGGGTTTGCTTGTTAGGTGCTGCTCCTTCTAGTGCAGAACGAAGAGGAGGGAAAGCCGACCAAGCTTCGCCGAAAAATGAGGCAAGTGGTATTCTATCCCTTGCCATTGTTGTTCTTTTGAATTCTGGAATATTTCCCGGTTAGCCTTAGGGTAGAAACCAAGGATATTCTCCTTTATCTTGCTAAATTTAGGACTTAGATTCTCCTATGAGCCCCCTCCTTGTGCTGTTTGCTCAACCTGCTAGTTGTATTCATTATTTAGACTCCAGATTTGTAGTTCTAGTTGGGTGCTTTGGCGGGTGGAGCCGAGAGAGAGAGAGTGAGGAAGTTTGTTGTGGTAAAGCTCTGGTTAGAACCAGTCTTGGTAGACTCTCGGGTTTTGGTGTTGAGTGTGGTGCACACACTCAAAGCCAAAAGCCGCCCAGACTTGGCGTTGAGTGTGGTGGACACACTCAAAGCCATAGTTTGGTTTGTTCTTTGCGGCTGAGTGGTGGGGTGATTGAGTGAGAATTTTCGTCTAAGTCAAAATCGACGGGAATCACCAAGTGATTCCCGCCGATTTCGACGTATAACGTCAGTGATTCCCACCGATCGGCGAGAATTATCCTTGATTCCCACCGATTCAGCGAGAATCATTCTGGATTCCTGCCAATCGGCGAGAATCATCCTGGATTCTCGCCGATTCGGCGAGAATCATCCTGGATTCTCGCCGATTCGGCGAGAATCATCCTGCATTCCCGCCGATTCGGCGAGAATCAGTCGGCATTCCCGCCGACCTCCTCTTGTTGGCGATGGTTTAGGGTTGTCCTGCGGGAATGAACTTTTGCGTAGAGTTAGTTGACCTCACTCAACGCCAAAGCTGTTTTGGCGTTGAGGGAGGTGGACTCACTCAACGCCATTGTTGGGTTTTGTGGTTTTGCTAAAGGCGTTGAGGGAGTGGACCTCACTCAACGCCATATCTGTTTTGGCGTTGAGTGAGGTTAGCTCACTCAACGCCACTGCCTCTTTTGCTGAAGGCGTTGAGGGAGTGGACCTCACTCAACGCCATGGCTGTTTTGGCGTTGAGTGAGGATAGCTCACTCAACGCCAGAGCTGTTCTTGCGGAGGGCGTTTAGTGAGTGATTCTCACTCAATGCCATGGCTGTTTTGGCGCTGAGTGAGGCTAACTCACTCAACGCCAAGGTCTGGTTAGGCGTTGAGTGGGTCCCACTCAATGCCAAGCCGTGTTGAGTGATTTCAACACTGTTTCCCTTACCTCGATTTTTGTTCCCGAGTGAATTCCTTTATTATACTTGTAGTTTCTTTATCGGTCATATTTTTTCTTTCCTAAAGGCCGAATCGTGGGTCGTTGTTAGTAGTGGTGGTTTGAAGCTCTTCATGGGGGAGGTGTTGTGTAATTTAGCCAAGGCCACTCTTATTATTCTATCTTGCTCCAGGCACGGGCTGGGCAAGGGGGTGGAAGGTCCCTTGTGCTTTCACATGTAGACCCTTGAGCTTGTTGGCTTGGAAATGGAGGTTGGGGGACTAAGTTTGCCTCCAACCCGAATCCATGTTATTTGTTTTTGCTACTACCATCTCCCACAGCTTAGGGTGTTAGGTGTTTCTTCCTTGGTAGATTGCAACATTTTGGGCTCTTGGAAGCCTGTAACCCTGCAGGATGTAGTTTCTGGGCAGGGTTGATGCTGTTTCCTCGCAAGTAGTGCATTCCTTGTTGTCTTGCCTTGGGGCAGTTGTGACTTTTACTTCTGTGTGTTTTCCTCTTTCACTTACCCCCCCCAGGTTGACACTTTCATGCAGTTCTCTCTTGTTTTGCTTGCTGAGGTATTCTTTCTTCTTTTGAATGCATCGGGTTCTGAGTAGTAGCCAGTTTGGTGTCTAGGTTGCGGTGGTGTTGCTGGTGGTCTCTTTGACCTTGGAGGTTCTGTTGCTTGTTAGTGAGGTAGTATTTCTGTACTTTTCTTACAGACATACATATTTGCCAGTGGATTCGTGTCAGGTTATTGGCGCCCACTGGTAGTTTTTACCTTTGTACTAGATATATTACTTTTGCTGCTACCATTTTCTGTAGATAGTCTACTTGCTCTGGGAGGATTTATGCTAGGTTGCTAGTTATTTTGAAACTACAACTAATATTGTAAATATATTGCATTATCAGCATGATTTATAAAAGTAAATCACTATTTTCCAAGCAACGTATAAAGATCGTTTTCCTATATATAATATAAATTAAATGTAGAGTCTTGCATAGCATAAGTGGTCCTCTTAGGGCTCTTATGCACTTCTTAGGATATCAAACCTGAATAAAGTATTTTCCCGCAGCGCTTAAGTATAGTTTTTAACTGTTGACTAGGTGATCCACCGAGCCGAGGGATCGGCCTCTAAATATAACTGATTTTCAAATCATTAAACTCATGAATTTCTTTCATAAGTATAGTAGATGGTTTTGCCATAACGTCAACAGTTATCCCCTGCTTGACGTGGCATCATGACGCGTATTTTCTCATACTCTGATAATTCTTTAATTCTGAGAAAATGTGGGTTGTGACAAAGCTCCCTTGCCAGACGCAGCCCTGCGATCATCGCCTCATACTCTGATTGGTTATTAGTAATGGGAAAGTGGATGACCACCGTTTACTCTATCCTCATCCCTTGAGGGCTCTCTAGGATCACTCCTACGCCCAAGAAGTGCATTTTCGACGCACCATCCACCTTCACCCTCCAAGGGACCGGATGAGTGAGCTCGGCCTCCTCCACCTCGACCACATAGTCGGCCAAGAAGTCGGACATTGCCTAGGCCTCAATCGAGAGGCGGGGGACAAAATAAATGTTGAACTCGCTCAACTCTACCGACCACTTTGCGAGCCTTCTAGAGTGCTCCACTCCCTCAAAGATGTTGTGAAGGGGGTGGTTAGTCACCACCCAGATAGAATGCGCCTTGAAGTACGGTCGGAGCTTCCGGGACGAGATGACTAGGGAGAAAGCCAACTTATCCAAGATAGGGTATCGAAGCCGTGCCTTCCTCATGACCCTACTCACATAGTAGATCGGCAGCTGCTTCTTGCCCTCTTCCCGGACCAGGACGGAGCTCAGGGCCTCAGCCCCAACCGCAAGGTATAGGTATAGATCTTCCTACTCCTTTGGCCCCTAGAGAAGCGGAACTTGTGTCAGCTATTTCTTCAAGGCTTGGAAGGCCTTCTCGCATTCTTCAGACCACTCAAACTTCCGACCCCCCCCCTCTTAGGGCTTTAAAGAAAGGTGAGCACTTCTCTCCAGCCCAAGAGAGCAACCTACTCAGCCCTGCCAGCTTCCCTATCAGGCGCTGGACTTCCTTGGCATTACGTGGTGATCCCGACTCTATGATTGCCCTCACCATATGAAAGATCAAGCGCATACCCAACTACACCAAAAGCCCGGACTGTTGGAGAGGGTGCTACTTAATTTTTTTATATAAGTAGCAGAGCGCCACGGGTCAAGTGAAGGAACGCCGGACCCAACAATCCCCCCCCCGGCGTCCAGCACAACCCGTCGGCTCAGAGGTGGGGTTACCACATGGCCCACACGGCTCAGAGGTGGGGTTACCACATGTCCACGGTTGCCTGACCCATCAGGATTTAATAGCGCCCCCCCGGTCTTGAACCCGTGACCTCCTCTGATACCAATTGAGAGGACTTTAGCGCTACCAACTGCACCAAAAGACCGGCCTGAAGGTCAAAGGCGCATACTAATCTTTTATATCAAAGGTCCTCGGGCGGATCCACGGGGCAGCCAGTTAAGCCATTACCGCATAGCACCGCAGCGCGGGGGCGATTCCGGACCGCAGCCCCAACACCATATCAGGGTTGGGCTCCACCCTTACATGAGTAAGGATATGATCTAGGAACTTTCCCCTGCTTGCCCCGAAGACACACTTCAAGGGGGTTCAGTCTCATTTTATACTTCCGCAGGGTGACGAAGGTTTCCTCCAAATCTCGGAGGTGAGATTCCACGTCCCAACTCTTGATCATGAGGTTATCCTCATACACCTATAGGTCCCTTACCTTCTGCTCCCGGAATACCCGATCCATCATCCTCTAGTATGTCGCCTCTGCATTTTTTAGCCCAAAGGGCATCATTTTATAACAGTAGCACCCCTCCCCTGTGATGAAGGAGACATCTCATGTCAGGCAGGTGCATCCTGATCTGATGATAACCTGAAAATGCATCTAGAAAGCTCATTAGAGAAAACCCGACTACTGAGTCAACCAACACGTCAATTCGAGGCAAGGGAAAATAATTTTTAGGACATGCTTTATTTAAAAGAGAAAAATTGATACATATCCTCCAGCGATCGTCCCATTTTTTTTGACAATCACTACATTGGAGACCCATCCTGGATATTGGATCTCCGATACAAACCCCGCCTTCAAGAGCTTCTCCACCTCTTCACGGATGACCTCGACCAGCTTGTTAGCAGTGGACCTCTTCTCCTGACGGATGGGATGGACGTCGACATCAAGGTTGAGGCGGTGGCAAGCCACATACGCATCAATTCCCGGCATGTCGACCGCTCTCCAAGCGAAGATGTCCATGTTCTTCTGGATGCACTCCAGCATCCTCCTCTGATCTTCTGGTCTCAGTCCCCCCGCTGATCCGCACCTTCTCCACCATTCCTCCTTGGGTGAGAACTTCCATCTCTACCACATCCTCCGCTTACTCTAGCCGGGAGTGCTCTTCCAATTCTCCTGCGACCCCCTCTCCTAAGACAAGAGCTTCCTCCTCCTTGGATTCCTCCATGGACATCACCTCGGCATGCTCCTCCAGTACTTCTTCTGCCACCTCCATACGGGCGCGAACCTCTTCCTCCTCCACCTCCATCTCCTCAGCTTATCCCATGGCCTCCTGGGCAGACATCTCCTCCATCCTTCTCTCCATCTCCCCGACTACTCCTTGCCAAGAGATGGTGTTGACCGCAGTCACGTAGCACTTCCTCGCTACCTTGGGGCCTCCCCGGACCCGGACCTGGATGCCCTCAACATTGAACATGAGATATTGGTGGAAAGAGGATAGCACACAACGGAAGGCAATGATGAGGGGTCATCCGAAGATCGCGTTGTAGCTTCTTGGACCGTCCACAATGACAAACTTGCTGTTCCTGGACTGGTTCCTTATGGTAACATGGAGCCCCACTCCTCCTTCTACCTCCTTCCTCTCTCCGGAGAATCCGAACAGAGGCCCATCCGAGGCTAACACCCTCCTCGACTCCAATTTCATCGTGTCAAACGCCTTCTTGAAGATGACATTGACAGAGCTCCCATTGTCCATGAGGATCTGAGAGACGGTAAAGTTCTCGACGGAGGCTTGAATCACCAGTGCATTGGAGAATGGATTCTCGTGATCTGGCATGTCCTTCTGGGAAAAGTTAATCTTCTCATCTACGGGTGAGGTTAGGGACGTGGAGGGGACGCTCCGACGATACATGGTGTGGAGACTCGCCTTGCAGGCGATCTCGACTCCCCCCCACATGGATCACCCTGATCCCTCCTCAGCCTCCTACATCAGCCTGGTCTTTGCACCTATTCCCCTCTGCCCTTGGAAGGACTTCCTCGATCCGCACCTCCAGGCGGTACTGTTGTTGCCGGGCATGCCCTTTGGCTCCCCTCATCTCCAAGAACTCTGGGCAGGTGGTCATTACATGGCTCTCCTCTTGGTAAAAATCACAGTAGGGCAGCTCCGCCTTGCCTCACGGTCTCCTCCTATGGACTCCTCTCCTCCTACTCCCTAGAGCTATCGCCATAACCTGGTGTTGATCGGGGAGAGGGGTCCTCTGGCCTTGCCTCCAGCCTAGAGGGTTGAATTGACCCTGCCCCCTTGGCAGTTGTCTCCTCTGTGGAAACCTCTCCTCTGGCCCTGATCATGTCAGTCTTGCAGCCTCAAGCCTAGCAGATTATTCAGCTCCTGGCGGCCCCACCTATGTTGCAGTTGATGTTGCTACTCCCTCTGCCTGGGCTTTAAACTCTTGACCTCCTGGCCCTTGCCACCTCCTGACTCTCTATAATGCCCCAAAAAACCTGAAAAAGGAAGGATTAGAAGTTAACTCACGACGATAGTGTTAACGCCGGCGTTAGATCTTGAATTAAATCAACCATCGTCTCAGGTATCTACCACGCGGCAATAAAAAGATAACACGTGGGGATACCACTCGACGCACTCAACGCTTTCGACAAAGCGTTGAGAGATTACCACAGAGTGGTAGTGATCTATCACATGATGATATGACTCGACGCACTCAACGCTTTCGACGAAGCGTTAAGAGACTACCACACGACGGTAGTGAGCTAATGCGCGGCAATAGCTGATTAAATTGGCATATTCCTTGGGAAGGTACAGCTCGGCGGTAGTAAGTTAACCCCGACGATAGCTTGCCATGTGGCAGTGCGGTGGAGGCTGCTATGGGCGATAGAGCGATGTCCATTGGGCCAAGCGGCGACCGCCTCACATACCGCGCGGTGGTAGCAGATACCGCGAGGCAGTAGCTTCCTATTAAGGGTTGGATTTGAGATTTCATTCTCATTTTCCTCTCTCACACTTTCTCTCTTGGTTCTTTAAGTTCTTGAGGGAAGAGGAGGAAGAAAGTCCAGGAGGCTAAGAGGAGAAGCGATCCAAGGTGTGCTTGTGATCGTAATTACAAGTCGACGCTAGAACCGTTGAGAGGAAGCTGTGACGATCAGTTCCATCCAGATCAAAGAACAAGGGCATGACTCCTAAGCGGTCGATAAGGGTAAAAACTTTCTTCTTGGATAAGTGAAGTCCTCAATTTGCATACGTACATGGAACCCCTCACCAAAAGGTGAAGAAAAAGGGTGGTTTACAGCAGGTAGATCATTGTGACTTGTGAGTCTCCGATAAAACTTGCATTTAGATCCGGAATTGAAGTACGGAATAGGCATGCTGTGTGAAACCCATCTTGACAAGTTGGTCTGGATTGATGATGAATTGATTTCTGTGCAGGAGAAGACTCCATGGATAAAACGTGCAGTTAAATGTATAGAATCCGGGGTCTAGGGGTGTGTAGGATGCTGCAATGAAGTCCTGGAGATGATCTCTAGGAAAATACCAAAAAATTATGGAATCAATGAAACTTTGTTCCCTATCGCACGTCGATAGTGATACCGTCGGCAATAGCTCCATGTGAGCTATATTTGTGTGTGACCTGTCTCTGGGAGACCTGAGGGCCTTTACTTAATATCTGTGTATGATATGTGCGCGAGGACTTAAGCGGTTCTACGGTCTATTAGCGAGGACTTAAGAAGTTCTGCTTGGGCACAAAGGGGATGTCGACCCGCGTCGTAGCGTGAGGGCCTGACGATTTGAGCAATGGGCTTTGGCTAACCTGCACCCACCTTATGACAATCGACTTGGAGTAAGTCACTGGATTGGATCTGAAAGTAGAGCTCCTTTGATTTTGTCGACTCATAGGAAGAAAAGAGAAATGCTCAAGTTTGACCATCAAGTCTAGGACTGTGGATGGTGGTGGTACCCGGGAGATTCTGTACACCGAGAATGTGCCCAGAGTGCACAGGGCGTGTGGCCGATCGAGCCTGTGTCTGTGGTGAATAGTGCTTGAACGCACATGGTTATTTCCACAAAATATATGCTGCTGTTTGCAGGGAAGGAGTACCGTTTCCCCGAGTAAGGGGTGGGGTCATTATAAATTGGTCAGCTAATGCTAACCATTACTTTGTTTGCCATGTTTTGGTGAGCCGTATTATGCAGGTGCTGGAGAGCCAAAGGGAACGTAGTGGGCTTGTTGAAGTATGAGACCGGGCGGTCTGGTGGTTTGAGCCTGGCGGCTTGGAAACCGGGCGGTCTAGCGGTCTCCTACCGCATCTCTCTCTTGCTTCTGGTATTGCCGAGCGGTTAGAACATTGTCTAACCGTGCGGCCTGTTGTTCTAGCCGCCCGGATCTGATGTATAGCTTTAGTCCCACATTGTTAGTTTGTATTCTATCCTCTCTCCTCCATTTTATAAAAGGGAGGCCATACCTTTGTAAATGATATCTTTTTGGATAATAAAATTTCAATTATTCAAAGTTCCGGCTTGTTTTCTAGTCATTTGTTCGCTACTTTAGTCTTTTGTTTGCTACTTCTCACATGGTATCAGAGGACTCGATCTTCTCCTCCTGATTCTGTGCGCCCTGTCCGCGCGGCTTGCCCCTTCCTCTCGCGACCTGTTCTCGCAGTTTGTCTCTTCCGCCTGCTTGTGCCCTGTCCGCGCGACCGTATTTTCCTGCCTTTCAGTCGCAGCGACCTGTATCTTTGCTCGCCGCGACCTGCTGTCTTTTTTGCCTTGTTCGTTCATCCCTTCTGTTCGCGCGGTCTATCTTCTAGCCGCTCGACTTATTTCCCTGCTTGGATCTGCGGCTTGGTCGTGGCTTCTCTGGCCGCTGGTGTCTGTCATCGTGACTGCCGTAGCTCTTCTTCTTCCTATCCGCGTGGCTTGTATTCTAATCGCGCGGCTTCTCATAGATTTCTCCTATGGCCCTTTCTGAAACCTCCACTACCACCACTCCCATCGCCACTCCGACGCCGCTTCCTACTTCCTCTAGCCACCTTGGCACAGTTTCTAAACTTATTGGCTCCAACTATTCGGATTGGAGCGTTTCTTTCACCTTTCTTCTTCGCTCTCTGCGCAAACGTCATCACCTCACCGATGACCCTCCTCCTCTAGACTCTGCTGAATTTGATGACTGGGATGCCAGTGATGCGCTTTTCCGAACGTGGTTGGCTAACAGCCTCTCCGATGAATGTCTTCCTATCATATGCCATGATGAGACGGTCAAGACAGCGTGGCTTCACCTTGCTGCTCTCTACTCGAAGGGGGCCCAGACATCCCGCATTTATACTCTCTATGCGGATCTCTTCGCTCGCCCTTCCATGTCTCCTGCTGCGGCTTATCAGCAAGTTCAGGCTCTTGGCGCTGAAATCCTCCAGAATCGCCCTTTCTCCGCGGACTTGGCCGAGCAGCACAAACACTTCCAGGAACTCCTGGTTGTTTGTTATCTTCTACGGCTCCCTAAGTCTTTTGATATGATCCGCCAGCAGATCTTGGGCGAAGCCGAGTCTCCCACCTTGGATACCACCGCGGCTCGCATCGCCGCTGTTACTTCACTGCTCCACCGTCCTCTGTTGTCCTCCCCTCCTCCACAGGACTCATATGCTCACCAAGTTCAGCGGGGCTGCAATAGTGGTCGCAGCCACTCTGGCACGTGTGGTCCGTCAAGATTCCTCTGCTCTCCCTGTGGTTGTACCAGCCACTCTGTTGACCGCTGCTGGCAGAAACATCCTCATCTTCGTCCCTCCGGTGATACTTCTTCCTCAACCTCCGCCTCCTCTTGGCCATCTGCTTCTGTGGCCACGACCTCAGGTAGTGCACACGTCGTTACCCAAGGTAAATGGCTGATTGACTCTGGTGCTACAAATCACATGACCGGAAACCCTCACTGCTTCTCTCTCCTAGAGACGCATGATCGGTTACCCCCAGTTCTTGTTGCGGATGGTTCGCCTTTCCCGGTTCACGGAACGGGCATGGTTCAAGTCACCCCGTCGCTTTGCTTAGCGGACACTCTCTATGTCCTGAAGTTCCCTTGCAATTTGCTCTCAGTTACTACTTTATGCAAGCAACTTCAGTATTCTGTCTTATTTACTCCTACTTCTTATTGTTTTCAGGACCTGAGGACCCAACGGACGATTACTACTGGGACTGAGAGCGGCGGTCTCTACTTCCTCGACAATGTTTCCGCTCTGTCCGCCTTCTCTTCCTCGTCTACTGATCTGCTTCAATGGCATCTTCGCCTTGGACATCCTCCTCCTCGGATTCTTTGTCAGCTTCTTCCCCACTTACCTCAGACCAGTCCTCCGCTCAACTGTGATGCGTGTCAGCTTGGCAAACATCACCGCTCCTCCTTCCCGCCGAAGCAAGGTCGTGGTTCCTCCCGCCCTTTTGATCTCATTCATTCCGATGTCTGGGGTACTGCACCTACTCTCACCGTTGGTCGGGGTAGTTCTTATTTCGTAACTTTTATTGATGATTTCTCTAGATGTACCTGGGTGTATCTTTTAAAAGATCGCTCTGAACTCTTATCTGTCTGGCAATCTTTTTATAATATGATTAAAACTCAGTTTGATATTTCTATTAAAGTACTGCGCTCTGATAATGCTAAAGAATACCTCAGTCATGAGTTTTCGTCTTTTTGTATGCAACATGGTCTTATTCATCATACCAGCTGTGTTTACACCTCCCGGCAAAATGGGGGTGGCGGAGCGTAAAAACCGTCATCTCCTCGATATCGCTCGCACTCTAATGACGCAGATGCAGGTACCTCGCTCCTACTGGGGCTATGCTGTTCTTCTTGACTGCTATCTCATCAATCGCATTCCCTCTTCAGTTCTTCACGGCAAGACCCCCTTCTCCATTCTCTACCCGGGCAAGGAACCCTTTCCTCTTCCTCTCCGTATCTTTGGGTGTACGGCTTTTGTGCATGCTCCGTCTGCTACCCGTGACAAGCTTTCCCCCCGTTCCACAAAATGTGTCTTTTTGGGATACTCGACCACTCAAAAAGGCTATTATTGCTTTGACCCCGTTCTGCGCAAACAGTTTGTTTCCGCGGACGTCACCTTCTTCGAAAATGCATCCTACTTTTCTTCTCCATCCCCGCTTCCTCCTGCTGTCTCTGACTCTCCACCATCTCTCTGTGATCCTTCCACGCATATCGACGTATCCCCTCCTATATCATCTCCTCCTCCTTCTCCTCCTCTCCCTATTATCTCCCCTCCTTCTTCTCCGCAGCCGTCTCTCTAGTCCCGGGCCAGCTTTCTCCGCTACGGACGCTCCGGTCCCTGAGGCACAAGACGACCTGGATCTTCCCATTGCCCTTCGCAAAGGGGTGCGGGCGTGTACCCAACACCCGCTTGCGGCTGTTGTTTCCTATGATCGGCTTACTCCCTCTCGCAGGTGCTTTGCTTTGACTATCTCGGCTACTACCACTCCCCGCACTTACTAGGAGGCTCTTGTTATTCCTCATTGGAAATCTGCCATGGATGAGGAAATCGCCACTCTTACTGAAAAGGGTACCTGGACCCTTATTCCTCCACCGGTAGGTACTGATGTGGTTGGCTGCCGCTGAGTGTTCGTTGTGAAGTTTCGCCCAGACGGCACTGTGGATCGTTACAAAGCCCGACTGGTGGCCAAAGGCTTTACTCAGACTTATGGAGTTGACTATTTTGATACTTTCTCCCCGGTTGCTCGCCTCAGCACCATCCGGGTTCTTCTTTCTGTGGCCGTCAACAGGGAGTGGGCTATTTCCCAGCTTGATGTCAAGAATGCTTTTCTGTATGGGGATCTTCAGGAGGACGTCTATATGGAGCAACCTCTTGGGTATGTTGCTCAGGGGGAGACACGAGTATGCCAGTTGAAGAAGGCCATCTACGGCCTAAAACAGAGCCCTCGGGCATGGTTCGACAAGTTTAGTGGCATTGTGGCTGCCATTGGCTTTACAAGAAGTTCAGCCGATCACTCATTGTTTATTCGCAAAACCGTATCGGGCCTTATGGTTTTGGCGGTGTATGTGGATGATATTCTTCTTACCGGCGATGACCAGGTTGGGGTGGACTTGACAAAGAAACACCTCCGTCAACACCTAGTCACGAAGGATATGGGCTCCCCGAAATATTTTTTGGGGATAGAAATCTCTCGGAAGCCCGACTCGTTGGTTCTCTCCCAACGAAAGTATGCTCTTGATCTTCTACAAGAGGCAGGATTGACCGGTGCCAAACCGGCCCGTTATCCCATGGCCACTGGAGAGGACAAAACATGGACAGATGACTCACCTCTTATATCCGATGCCACAAGGTATAGACGTCTGGTGGGCAAACTCATTTATCTCAGGGTGACCAGACCCGACATCGCCTATGCTGTAGGCAAGGTCAGTCAGTTCATGCAAGCTCCCAGGGAATGTCATCTTCAGTCTGCCTTGAAGATACTAGAGTATGTCAAAGCAGCACCAAGAAAAGGGCTACTCTTTCAGAAGCATGGTCATCTGAGAGTTGAAGCCTACTCAGACTCAAGCTATGCGGATGATAAAGGTGACCGTAAATCTACATCGGGTTTTTGCACATTTGTTGGAGGTAATCTTGTGAGCTGGAAGAGCAAGAAGCAGTCTGTTGTCTCAAGATCCAGTGCAGAAGCCGAATACCGGAGTATGGCGTCAACCACGTGTGAGTTAAAATGGTTGCGGACTCTCATGCTTGACCTAGGAGAGGTCTACGACTATCCTCTGCCTATGTTCTGTGACAACAAGGCTGCTATATACATATCCAAAAATCCGGTCTTCCATAAGAGAACGAAACATATAGAGGTCGACTGCCATTTCATCCGAGAAGAGGTCTTGAAGAGACAGATTTGCACTCCGTTCGTTACCTCCGACAAAGAGTTGGCAGATATCTTCACCAAGCCGGTTTCTACTTCCTTCTTCCATATCTGTGACAACCTGAGCATGATTGATATCTATGCTCCAGCTTGAGGGGGAGTGTCGAAGTATGAGACCGGGCGGTCTAGCGGTTTGAGCTTGGCGGCTTGGAAACCGGGCGGTCTAGCGGTCTCCTACCGCATCTCTCTCTTGCTTCTGGTATTGCGGAGCGGTTAGAACATTGTCTAACCGCGCGGCCTGTTCCGGTCTGTTGTTCTAGCCGCCCGGATCTGATGTATAGCTTTAGTCCCACATTGTTAGTTTGTATTCTATCATCTCTCCTCCATTCTATAAAAGGGAGACCATACCTTTGTAAATGATATCTTTTTGGATAATAAAATTTCAATTATTCAAAGTTCCGACTTGTTTTCTAGTCGTTTGTTCGCTACTTTAGTCTTTTGTTCGCTACTTCTCACAGGGCTGAAGCCCCTTGTGCTGCGATTGGCTGGCCCCTCGAAGGCCCAAAGGCGAACGTTTATTATTTTCATTTGTGGCCGACCTATGTGCCGATATATGAATGCACTTTATGCAAAGAAAACAGTTGTAAGACCTTAAGTTCAAAATATTTGGTGTATTTTGTTATCATTCCGATATGTGTGTAGTGGACATTCCTGGTATATGGGTTCTACAACTTAATATGCTTATGTTAGAATGTGCTCTGGGTTAAGATGTGTACGATTATCTCAGCAACATATTCACCTAGAAATAAGTTAATTACTCCTTGTATGTAGTCAGCAGTGATCCTGACCTCACTACTAATAATAGTCTCATTCATTGATCAGTCTTCTTCAAACTAAACTTGTCTCAGAAAATTATTAAGTTCTACCTCATATAATATGCACCTTATGGATATAATTTTAAGTCCAAGATTGATGAGTTGTAGTAGAATACCTTTGAATATGCCTGCAACAGCATCAAAGGATGCGAGATCGACATCAAACCCGGAATTGGTCATTGGCACCATGGGTACCTGCAAGGACACTTAACAAACAAGAAAGAAAGAAGACAAGAAAGAAGATAATGGGGAAGTTGAAGAGTTTGAAATTTCAGATGGGTGTCGATGAAGACTTAGATTCCATGTACACAAGGCTCTCTAAAATCATCAATACCTTAAAGGTGCATAAAAAGACATATTCCAACAGCGACTTGGTGATTAAAATTCTTAGATCACTCCCTTCAAAATTCAACCCAAAGGTGACGACTATCTTCTTGTCGCACGATTTAAAGAAGTTCAAAATTGAGAGCCTTGATAGGGTTCCTTATTCTTTTTTTAGTGAAAGGGGAGGAGCTTCACACAAAAAAAGTGAAGGAGAGGCGGGTAGAGGCAGGTTAAGTGACTAGATTCTTCTTTATGTCCACCAGCTCATTAATTATCATATTCATTATGTACACGAAAGAGGCATGCTCTAGACATACTTTCATCTGGTTTAGTTTATGTAAGGCCGTTCACCAATGAGACTCATCAAAAGATTGAATGTCAAACTTTGTTGTGACAGAGCATGTCGATAAGGGCCGGATCATTCCTGTCAGGTCTAAAGTATAGACAATTTCTCGTACTTGTATTCCAATTGGAAAAGCATCAAATCCTTGACCTGCGAACTTTGGCCTTCATGAGTCTTTTATAATAAATTCCAAATATCAAAATCAATTTCGCAAACACAAATCTAATTAAATTTTGTTCTATTCAAGACACAAAATAGAGCATTCATGGCTTTAGCATTGTTCTTACATTTTGCCATATCTCACTCATCCTATTTATCCTTAGGTTTCTGAAGATGAAATATCATTTTGGAAAAAGCTAGTTCGGATACCACTTGGTAGAAGGGGGTGGGTAGGGATTTTATGAAATTTAATGTTAAATAAAAAAATTAGGGAGGGCCTCTCTTTCGTTACTAGAAAACCAAAAAATTAATTTTTATTAAATGCTTTTTATTACTAATTTTTTTATACTAGTAAACCAGATGGAGCTGCCTCTTTTCAATCCTCCTCGGCTTGGGGCCAAGCTAGCCACCGTCGCCCCACCCCTTAGTGTCACTGTCGCCCCGCCCCATCCGCCATTTGTTGTCATGATCCAACAAATTAAACATGGTCGGTCCTTCCTGATCTACTCAGTTTTTGTTTCCAACAAACCCTCTTGGGACTCTCTGCTATTCTGGTGAAGCAACAGTCGTAGACCACCAATTTCTTGTTGGAGTTTTGACATTTTGACCGGGCCCACATGCATGGGAATTATGTATTGCTTTATTATGTTTTTAATAAGGAGAGAGAGAGTTTGTCATTAATGGGAAGTTGAGAGGTTGTATTTATGAGAGGGTAGTTGGAGAGTTTTTGCTTTACCTATATAAAGGCCCCCCTTTGTACTTATTTGCTACTGGAATAGAAGAGAACCCCCCCCACCTCAGCTTGTGTTTTCGGCCTTGTGAGTGTGAGAGCGCTGCACCGCTAAGAGAGTTCTCGCCGGGAGGTTAGAGAAGCTAACCAGTCGAGTAGGATTGGCGAGTGTGTTGGGCGAGAGAGAGCTCGCGCGTGAACCTTGCCGAGCAGGTTGCGAGTAGGAGATCTCACTGGATTGCTGTTGCCAAGTGGTGGTCTCGCCGGATAGGTCTCGCGAGTTAGTGGGGGTCTCGCTGGATAGTTCTCGCCGAGTTATGGCTGCGGGTTGGCGGAGCGAGTGCGAACCGCGAGTAGGTGTTTGCGAGTGGCGGTCTCGCGTTGGTCATCTCGCAGGAGGGAGCTCGCGCGGGTAGACGGCTAGAGTTGGCGAACTCGCTGGTTACTCGGTGGTTTTTGTGCTAAGTGTTTTGGAGGTGTAGTCCGAAGCGGGGACCCATTCACGTTTCCAACAAGTGGTATCAGAGTCAGGTTGGCAAACCTTTACGGTGACTCGGGAGGTTTGAAGTAGAGAAGAGATGGAGACAGGAGGAGCGATGCCGGGTCAAGTCCCCAAGTTGACGAAGACCAACTACGACAATTGAAGTATCCAGATGAAGGTGTTGCTCGCCTCGAAGGAGCTATGGGAAGTTGTCGAGGAAGGATATGAAGAGCCTGATGGTGAAGCAGAAGCGGCATTGACCAACGCGCAGAAGACGTCGTTGAGGGAAGCTAGAAAGAAGGATAAGAAGGCAATGTTCACGTTATACCAAGAAGTGGATGAAGCCACCTTTGAGAAGATCTCGGAGGCAGTGAGCTCAAAAGAAGCATGGGAAGTGTTGCAACACTCCATGCAAGGAGTAGACAAGGCGAAGAAAGTGAAGTTGCAGTCCCTCCGGGGCGAGTATGAAATGTTGAGGATGCAGGCCACGGAGAAGGTCAGAGACTTTGTGACCCGTCTGCGGACGCTCACAAACGAGATGAAGAGAAACGGAGAGACGATAGATGATGTAAGTCTCATGGAGAATCTCCTGAGGGCCATGTCAAGGAAGTTCCAACACGTGGTGGTGGCAATCGAGGAGTCGAAGGACCTCACCCAGATGACCGTAAACGAGCTTGTAGGCTCATTACAAGCTCATGAGTACAGAATGCAGCAGGATGATGAAGAAGCGAGTGGCTTGGGAAAAGCACTCCAGACCCAGTTGAACTTTGGGGAAAGCTCAGGAAGAGGAAGAGGCAAGCGTGGCCGAGGCTACCAAGGCAGAGGTAGAGCAGGAAGAGGTGGAAGAGACTTTGGAAGGAATCAGTACAACTAGCGTGAGGTGGAGCAACCTCAGGGTTGGAGACACGACGCAGGAGGAAGAGGAAGAGGAAGAGGCCAAGGAAGGGGCCAAGGCAGAGGTCAGGGAAGAGACCAAGGAAGAGGTCAAGGCAGAGGAGGAAGAGGAGACATGTCCCAGACTCAATGCTACAACTGTGGCAAGTTCGGGCACATGAGCTACGATTGTTGGGCTCCTAGGAAGGGAGGAGATGCCAACCATTATGCGGAGACTAGCAACACGGGAGGCGACCCGATGATGTTTCTTACCGTCCAAGGGGATGGAGGCGGAAAGAATGAGATATGGTACTTGGACACCGGAGCCAGTAATCACATGTGCGGAGAGAAGGAGCTGTTTACGAGCCTTGAACCAAATGGTGGTGAGGTGAGTTTCGGCGTTGCTTCTAAGATCTCGGTTGAAGGAAGAGGAGTAGTGGCGATTGTGTTAAATGGGAAGGAGGTGCTCATCAACGATGTCTTCTACGTGCCAGGCTTGAGGAGTAACATCCTAAGCCTCGGGAAACTGGTGGAGAAGGGCTACCGAGTCTTATTAAGGGATGACACCCTAGCCATGAAAGATAGTCAAGGGAAAGAAGTAGTGAGGGTGAAGATGATGACGAATCGTCTCTTTACTTTGAGCATGGATGTGAAGGAGATGGCATGTCTCGCGAGTACTGAAGAGGAGGAAGAAGCTTGGCTGTGGCACCACCGGATGGGGCATCTAGGGTTCACAGGCCTGAAGCTGTTGCCTGGATCCAAGATGGTGGAAGGGCTGCCTATGATCACACCTCCTCAAAGGGTCTGTGAGGCATGCACGAAGGGAAAGCAAAGAAGGGAGATATTTGAGGATGACAAGTCCCGGAGAGCAACAAGGCCATTGGAGTTAGTTCACTCGGACAGCGCTGGTCCGTTTGAGACTACTTCAATTGGTGGAAGCAAATACTATATCACATTTACTAACGACTTCAGTAGGAAGTGTTGGGTTTATTTTCTAAGAGAGAAGGCCGAGGCTCTGGACAAGTTCCGAGAATTCAAGGCGATGGCTGAGAAGGAAGTTGGGCAGCCACTTAAGGTGCTCCGGACAGATAGAGGTGGGGAGTACACCTCTAGGCTGTTTGATGACTAATGCAGAGAATGTGGGATCTCACACCAGCTGACGGCGGCATACTCGCCTCAGCAAAACGGAGTGGCGGAAAGGAAGAACCTAACTATCATGAACATGGCGAGGAGCATGGTGAAGGGCAAGGGGTTGCCAAAGAAGTATTGGGTGGAAGCAGTGCAGGTAGCGGTGTACTTGCTAAACCGTTGCCCATCCAAGAGCGTCAAGCTCAAGACGCCGTTCAAAGCTTGGTGTGGGAGGAAGCCTAGTGTGAAGCATCTAAGGATTTTTGGGTGTGTTGCTTATGCTCACATCCCGGACCAGAGGAGGAGGAAGTTAGATGACCGGATTGAGAGATGCATCTTTGTAGGCTACGCTCCCACGAGCAAGGCTTACAAGTTGTATAACCCGGAGACAGAGAAAGTCATCATCTCTAGAGATGTGGTGTTTGAAGAAGGAAGCTGCTGGAGCTGGAATGAGGAAGTAAAGAACACCAAGGGGATGTTTTACGAGGATGATGAGGAAGAAGGTGGAGAAGAGGCTGAAGCTGAGATGGGTGGAGCGGAGCCACCATCACCACCTAGCAGAGGTTCAGGGGGAGCTCTCACCCCTTACTCTAGTGGTGCAAGCACAAGTGGAGGCAGCTCTGGCGGAGCAAGCACCAGTGGGAGCAAGGATAATCGACCTCATCCCAGGATGAGGAGGCTGGATGAGATCTATGAGGATACGGCACCGGCCCTTAACAATTTATCATTGTATTGTCTTTTGGCAGATGTTGAGCCGTGCTCCTACGATGAAGCTGCGAAGGAGAAAAGCTGGAGGAAGGCGATGGATGCGGAGATCGCCTCCATCAAGAAGAATGAGACCTGGAAGCTGGTCGACCCACCTACAGGCCACAAACCCCTCGGGGTGAAGTGGGTATATAAGGTGAAGAAAAATAAAGATGGAGGCGTGGAGAAGCACAAGGCGAGGCTGGTCGTGAAGGGCTACCGCCAAGTTCAAGGTGTGAACTATGATGAAGTCTTCGCACCGGTAGCACGGATTGACACCATCCGCTTGATCATCGCCCTAGCTGCTCATCATGGGTGGAAGATTATGCAGATGGACGTGGTCTCTGCTTACTTGAATGGGTACCTGGAGGAAGAGGTGTACATCGAGCAACCTCCAGGGTACGTGGTGAAAGGGCAGGAGAGGAAGGTCTGCAAGCTTGACAAAGCACTCTACGGGCTCAAGCAAGGAGCTAGAGCTTGGAACGGAAGGATAAATGCTTTCCTGCAGAAGCATGGCTATCAGAAGAGCCCGCATGAGTACGCTCTTTATACAAAGGTGGACATGGACGGAGGCATGATGATAGTGTGTTTGTACGTGGATGACATGATCTTCACGGGGAATAACACAACTATGTATGAAGAGTTCCGGGAGATGATGAAGAAGGAGTTTGAGATGACAGACTTAGGAGAGCTGAACTACTTTCTGGGGGTGGAAGTGAAGCAGGGAGAAGACGGGATCTTCATATCCCAGAAGAAGTATGCGGAGGAGATTTTGAAGAAATTCAGGATGGAGGATAACAAGCCTATCTCCACTCCTGCCGACCCGGGAATGAAGCTGAGCAAGGAGTCGAAGGAAGGAGCGGTGGACTCCACCTTATTCAAGAGCTTGGTGGGTAGTCTGCGCTACCTGACCTTCACCCGACCGGACATCATGTATGCGGTCGGGGTGGTGAGTAGGCATATGGAGGAGCCAAAGGAAGACCACTTCACAGCAGCGAAGAGAATCCTGAGATACATCAACGGGACGAGAGGCCATGGGCTGAAGTATGCTACTGGAGAGAAGCTGACGCTGGTAGGTTACTCGGACAGTGACTACGACGGGGATGTGAATGAACGAAAGAGCACTTCCGGATATGCTTTCAATATGGGAACATGAGTGTTCTCTTGGAATTCGAAGAAGCAGGCCACGATAGCTTTATCGTCCTGCGAGGCGGAGTACATTGCGGCGGCAGCTGGTACCTGCCAAGCCATCTGGCTAAGGAACCTCCTGGAGAGTTTGCAGCATGGAGTAGATGAGCCAACAACCATGTTGGTGGATAACATGTCGGCCATCCAGCTAGAGAAGAACCCGGTGCTGCATGGGCGCAGCAAACACATCGATACAAGGTATCATTTCCTGAGAGAACATGTGGAGATGAAGACTGTGGAAGTCAAGTATGTCCCGACCGGAGAGCAAGTCACGGACATCTTTACCAAGGCGTTGAAGGTGGACACGTTCCTAAAGCTCAAAGGTAAACTTGGCATGTGCTGCCAAGTTTGAGGGGGAGTTTGTTGGAGCTTTGACATTTTGACTGGGCCCACATGCATGAGAATTATGTATTTGCTTTATTATGTTTTTAATAAGGAGAGAGAGAGTTTGTCATTAATGGGAAGTTGAGAGGTTGTATTTATGAGAGGGTAGTTGGAGAGTTTTTGCTTTGCCTATATAAAGGCCCCCCTTTGTACTTATTTGCTGCTGGAATAGAAGAGAAACCCCCCCAGCTTGTGTTTTCGGCCTTGTGAGTGTGAGAGCACTGCAGCGCTAAGAGAGTTCTCGCCGGGCGGTTAGAGAAGCTAACCTGGCGAGTAGGATTGGCGAGTGTGTTGGGCGAGAGAGAGCTCGCGCGTGAACCTTGCCGAGCAGGTTGCGAGTAGGAGATCTCACTGGATTGTTGTTGCCAAGTGGTGGTCTCGCCGAATAGGTCTCGCGAGTTAGTGGGGGTCTCGCTGGATAGTTCTCGCCGAGTTGTGGATGCGGGTTGGCGGAGCGAGTGCGAACCGCGAGTAGGTGTTTGCGAGTGGCGGTCTCGCGTTGGTCATCTCGCAGGAGGGAGCTCGCGCGGGTAGGCGGCTAGAGTTGGCGAACTCGCTGGTTACTCGGTGGTTTTTGTGCTAAGTGTTTTGGAGGTGTAGTCCGAAGCGGGGACCCATTCACGTTTCCAACATTTCTAATGGCAGGTCATAGATTGTGCCATTGTGGCCTGTATTTGGATCCATATCGGAAAACCTGAGTTGACCCTCTCAGGTGGCTGGTTCACCCCCTGCCCAACTAAAAACAGTGAAAAGTTCATTTGTACATTGACGATGATAGATTAGGGGATAGTGGAGGGGCAAGTCCGGCGGGTGCAAGTCTGGTGAGTGCAAGGTGAGTGGTAGGAGAGGGCTTTGCTATTATAAAAGAATAGAAATGAAAAAAAAGGCATTTAAATAAAAGTGAATTTATTTTGGTTTGCTAGCAATCAAAGGATTTGCTTATAACACTGCCCAAATATTATTGTCAGTTAAAGTGTTGTACGAGATATGGAATTGAAAACCTTTAGCTTTGCACTCACAAGCACTTTGTTTAGATCTTTTGTCTTCCTTCTGCATTGCACTCATAAGGATTTTGTACATGTAGTTCTTACGCATTATAAATACACGACAGAGATGATCAAATACCTAATAGGATTTTGTTGTTCTAAAGTCGAGCGATGCAGAATGGATATTCTAACACATGGTATGTGAGTTCTTTAGAATATCAGTCAATAACCATAAAAGAATCTTAAATGAGAGGAAACAGAAAAAGATTTCCAATCCTTTACATGGATGGAACAAGAGAATCTTGCTAGATTCAAATGGGAGCCCAGCTTGGTCCACCAGCTAGTCCACTTCCTCCTTGATTGCATCCATGATACTTGAGGAGTTATCACCATCTCATAATCGTGTCTTCAAGCGGGGTCGTTCAACTCAACACAAAGGGCTCTAGACTCGAAAATCTCTAAAGCACCCTTGTAAATGTCTAATACATTTAAGAAGATTTGGGTGGTAGGAGATGAATAGGGTATGAAATCCAAACTTGCTGGGCGGAAATAGGCAAAAATGGCGCCTCTCCCGCTCAAACTCTGGAAGAATTTGTGAGCATCCAGCTGGCGCGCACGCACACGCGCAATTGCATATGTGCTCATATTCAAACAAATCTACGTGAAGATCACAAAATGATCACGCAAGCACAATTACATATGTGCTCACGCGCAATTGCATGTGTGCGCACATGCGTGTGAAAATAACGCACGCGCAAATTTGAGTTGATAGATATCGCACAGTCTAAGGGGGAAAGAGGTGCACGCATGTGCAAAAATTCAACATGTGCGTGCATGAAATAATTTGAACATAACATTCCCTAAATTGCATGAAAATTCACACATGTACAAATAAATCATCCCAACAACCCAGATGAGCAAAATATAAAAAATCGCACAATAAATCTACACATCTAATATAGAAATGGGAGAAATGATAAGAACTGCATGGTGAAAACAATATATAAAATACACATATCAAATAACCCCAGACTTGAACAATTGCTCATCCCGAGCAAACCACCTACCTGCGGTGCTTATGAGAGATTAACTGCAAATCAAAACTGAAAAAGGGCGGTGGAAAGTGAAGTCTCATGCCCATGGAGAGTAAAAATAAAAATATTATGCATAATAACCTAATTAGACCGTTTTAAAAACAAATTATCATAAGGTCTTATCCACTCCTAACGAAGGATCAAAAATCAGTTTGTC
Organism: Platanthera zijinensis; assembly: GCA_039513925.1. NCBI lineage: Eukaryota > Viridiplantae > Streptophyta > Magnoliopsida > Asparagales > Orchidaceae > Platanthera > Platanthera zijinensis. The sequence continues at coordinate 155,598,874 of CM077090.1, read as the reverse complement.
TTAAGCATAGTGTAAGGCGAATTCATGACTATAGGCTTGTCCGATCACACTTTCTTCGCTACACTCTTTAAAGATTAACTTTACAAATCCATAAGACTTAGATTAGGATGAACTTTTTAGTCTTTGGCTTAAGGTGAGAAATGTCAATGATAAACGTGATGGCTAAAAACTCATGCTTAACAAAAATGAAGAGTTAGCATAAAAAAGAACTACCATAAAAGAAGGGAGTTGTTAAGGGCACCGCAGTTTTGGCTAGGCGCACCGCATTTTCTCCTAATTTTTTGTGTCTTTTAAAAATACGTCTTGTACATGTATTCTTAGGAAAAGTGTTCAACATGAAAGTTGTAGATCTCGACGAGATCTACAACTTTTGTGTTTAACAGTATTCCTAAAAAAGCATGTACAATGCGCACTTTGAAAATACGCCTAGGTTTCACGCCTTTTTGAAATACGCCTTGTACATGCATTTTTAGGAATAGTGTTCAACACAAAAGTTGTAGATCTCGTCGAGATCTACAACTTTCGTGTTGAACACTTTTTCTAAAAATGCATGTACAAGTCATATTTCTAAAAGGCACGAAAAATTAGGAGAAATTGCGGTGCGTCTAGCCAAAACTGTGGTGCCCTTAACAACTCCCTGAAAGAGTGAGAGTGACACCCCTAGATTTGAACTTGAAATATCGAGTTCACTCTCAACTAGCCCAACACCAACTATAAAACTCATTTCATTTCTTTTTTATTCCTTTTTTATATTTTCATTTTTTTCACTTTAATTTCAGTTTTTTACTTTTCAAAATTATCTAATACAAGCACCCTCATAAGCAATAAGCATGCAACCCATCATTAAAATAACCATCATCACAAATAGCAAGATGAAATTTTAACCGCAACTTGGAGCTAAGTGTGAGAGGGATTTCAGTTAAGCTTTGTTGATAGCAAGGTAGAGGTGAATATCAAAAGAAACATGGTGTAAGGCTCAATGCGTGTGATCAACGTTATTGAAAATATGATTAGAAGCATAGGTTCAAACTGTTCAAAGAAAGATCTAATTCATTTAAGTATAGTTAAGTAAAAATTTGTGTAGATACCTCGAAGATCACAGAGGATGTAAGATCCTTTTTTTTTCTTTTAATCCACCGGGGTCTTATGCCAGAACCGCCGCTTGCGGTGACACCAACACACCCTGGAAGGTCGTCACTACAAAACGTCGATCCTGCCGGCCATACCGATCGCAGAAGAGTAGAATAAATATAAGAGTACATGAGTAAAATTAAACTCAATACTAGTCCACCAGAATCACATATATATAAATAATTCTCCATGAAGGGAGAGTCCATAGAAATGATAAAGCAAAGTACTAAAGAGGGCTCCTACCTGATACATCAAAATCCTCATTACAAATCACTCAATCGCGGAAGCAAATCTATAATATCTACTAATGATCGGGACTCACTGTCCCTGCTTCCTGAACTCCAGTGTTAGACTGTCCCGTCTCCAAACGCACCGACCTCTAGGGCTGCATCTCTTGTTTCGGCTCCACGATCCCCTAAAATGATTTGGTCAACGACCGAGTCTAAAATATTAAATCCTATCATCCCCCACCCCTCCCTCATGGCTCCTAGGCACCGAGCAGGGAGAAGGAAAGGGAAGGTAATGAAGGTGGAGAGTAACAAAGGTAAGTAGGTGGCGGCGGAACTAGTCTATCAAGAGTTCATAAACAGAGCAAGTATATGTAAGCAGTAGTAGGTAAGCAGTATAAGTATACACAAGAACAAGTGAGCAAGTATAGTATGAGAAGGTAAACTGAGTAAGTAACCATGACCTATAGAATGCCCATACAAACCTATAGACCAAGGGGTCGTTTTGCAAGGCCTATCATATAAAGTGTCAAATACCATTTTATACAATAAGTGTCAGGGGTTATATGCAATGATGCTGTTATGACATGCAAGTATGCTATGATGTGAACATGCAAGTGCAACACACACACTCGACTCTGTGCACACAGATCTTTAGTTTCCCTTTTCTTGAGCCTAACCTCCCAGGATTCCTTTGTAGTGGCAAACAAAAGCGGTGGGTTGGGCCTCGCCCACCTCTAAACCGGTATCAACACTACCAGTCAGACCTATCGTACGCATCAACGTGGGTGCACTAAGCGGAGATCCTGCATACTCTTGATGATTGTGCACCGGACTTTATTTGTCCAAGTGCTAAACCACACTTGTCGAGTCAACGTATTGGTGTCGGTGTGACGACTCTCCAATACCGAAGACCCGCCACCTTATATATTACGCACATGCAATCTTAATATACTTTTCCACCAATTCAAAGCTTCCCCAGACTATCCCATCCGTCATAATTATCTAGCAAGCCAAAGCTCCCCGAACTAACCCGTCCGTCACAAATATCTACCGAGCCATCGACTCGCTGGGCTAACCTGCTCATCACTAAAACCACCAAGCCTACCGCCCGCGAGACCCAACCTAAATCCCACAACACCGGGGAGTGTGAGTGTAAGTGAAATCCTAGTTATGCTAGTTACTCTTAAATATTGATTATTCTTACGGTTTAGGTTAGCCCAGGACTGCCCAAGGTATTCCCTGTGAAGAGCTCTCACAGGGCACTAGGAACTATGAAGGTAGCTGAAGCTCATCGTTCTCTTTCGCAAGGCACTTACTATTATTGGTTATTACCCAATTTCCGATCTCTTTTAATATTATACAGGATCTAACCCTAGTGTATTTTGACTCTCTTTCTCTCCATAGGAAAGACGACCTTTTGTCGATCCCGAGCACCACCTAACACTAGCTAACCCAACATTCCCCTCATCATGACTCTTAATGAAGCTCACTTTTTCATCTTACCAAATCAACATACATTACTCCCCACTTCTTATGACCATCTCCCATGTTATCACAATTTCCACAGTTTTACTAAATGCAAACCAACCTAAGCTATACGATGTACATGATAGGAGGTACTCCAAATTTTCATCTCAATGCCATAAGATATTTATTGTGGGTCTATCATGACACTTTTAGCCTAAATCCAGAAACTTGTAATTTTCCTAATTAATTTAACATTTATTAGATTTTCCCAAAAGTTAGGTCATGGGTAATTGTGAACATGAAGTATAAGATTTCCTTAAGTTATGGCCACCCAAAAATTATAATCACTATATGATGCCAAAATAACATAGAATACCAAGTTTCACAAGCTTTCATAAAAGTATTAGCCCCTAAATAATTAATTCAAGGTAATCCAAATAATTAGAGTTAATGAAGGGAGTGCCATAAATTATAGTCTAAAAATTATATAAAAATTACCAGAGCCTTATAATGATCATAAAACACTACCGACTAAGTTTCATGAAATTCTAAGATTAGTGAGCCATGTATAAAAATACTTCAATAATTCCATTAAAATGCACTTTGTGAAGAAACATTCTTATAAACTCATTCAAATGACATGTGATAAATTTTCTAGACTTCATTATGCCCTAAAAAGTTCTCTGGCCAAGTAACATAATTTTCCAGCAAGATATAATATTTATTGTCTATTTATCAAAGTATGGTGTACTAATTCACTTAACACATGAAGTACTAAGAGAAAATGCCTAAATGATCCAAATAATTTACTAGTGCTTCTAAATGATATTTAATAAACCTTGCCAGAGTTTCGTATCATCCTAAGATAATTAAACCATAGATACTTCAAGATCATCAAAAAGGGCAAAGTGGAGATTATACCTAACAAGTATGAGCTACTATTTTCTAAATATCCTATAATAAATTTCAGAGGTTTATAATACTATAATATTACTCCTACCAAAATCTCATGAAGGTCCAAAGTCATATGACCCCTTATTAATCCCATAGGGAATATAGACCTAATAATTTTCCAAGTGACTAAGGTGGGGTGCATGTGTCCAAATACTACTAAACCCCTTCCTAGTGCATTTCACCACTCTAAGATCACATGGACTACACATCAAGTTCATACAAGGACATATCACCTTATGTCCTTCAAGAAACCCCCAAAGTTCAACCTTAGGGTTTGAACTAGGGTCCTAGGGCAAATCCACCCTAATCCACCCCAAACTCCATGTTAGGATGTTTAATATCATAACAAATCAGTTGCCCAAGTTTCAACCTCTATTGAGGTGATTTGGTCACTCAACACCACAAGGGACAAATTAACCTAATTACCTCTCTTGGGGCCTAGGCTAGGGTTCACCAAGTTCCATACCAATCCATCTACAAATGGAATGAAATTTTATACAGAGTCCTATATGGACCCAAAGAACCACTCACCAAAATTTGGGAGGGTTTGGAGGTCATTAGACCCTTTAGATAATACAAAAATGGATTATTAAATTTCTACAAAACCTTTAGGAAAATATTTTCAAAAAATTCTCATTTTTGGATATGTCCTCGATATAAGTAATAGTGACCCCCAACTCAACTTTCAAGTCAATTGGATGGCTTGATTGATGGGGGCACTGAAAACAATCTCTGATCTAGCCTAGGTATAGACCTCACCAAAATGAGTGATGTGGTCTGACCTAAACTCCAAATTGGTTCAAACTAATTTTAAAATAAACTAGACTCATAGATCTACAAGTTTCATGTTGACCACTTTTCATAAAAGGCTTCTAAGTATTTTTAATTTAATTCCTAAGGTAACTGATATTAAGTGACAGAAATGCACATATAAAACATTTAATATAAATAGATCTGCACAGATCTTGAAGCAAATCCAACGGCTGTTGGGTTTCTTCTTCCTCCAGCCAAGGTCCCCGATCATCCCTACCTAGAGCAAGTTCCAGCCGTATTTCCCGGCCACCCGGCCACCTCCCTGACCGGCCACTGCCACCACCACATTCGTTGAGGTGGTGGCTATCGCTGGGCGGCGGCACGACCGCCTGAGGGGCTGTTTCCGGCGAACCCACAAGCTCATTTTTCACGGAAAAATCGGTGGAAAGCTCTACCCGATCGGGCTCAATTGAGCCCAATTCTTATCCATAAAGATTCCTAAGATCTATCCATAGAAGGAGTAGAGGAGGACCTGATTTGCGGCCTGAAGACATACGCTTTGCCTCCTCACCATTTCCGGCCACCAAACTTTGGCTCCTCTATAACCTCTATACCAACCTCAACCGAAATGAAAAGGAATCAGGGGAAATGATTGCCCTTGCCCTGGTGAAGGTCCTTAAAGAGGGAATTTTGGGAGAGGAGGCTTGTAAATCCCAAATGTCATTAAACTTTATTAATGGTCATCCCCTTCAGTTTCAATCAAATTAAGGGGTTGAACCAAATTAATGGTCGGCCACCTCCAGAAACTCCTCCTCTCCCTCAGAGGAATAAGAGCCCCATAAAAGTGGGAGTTATGGAGCCTCCATGGCCATGATGGCCATTAATCTCAAGCTTTTCTCTCTCCTCCAAATCACCAATTCAAGAAGCTTAGTCCGATGAATTTTGTTCTATTCGTCGAACTCCGCTCGACAAATCTGCTCTATTCATCGATCTCCATTTGACGAATATGCCCCGTTCGACGAAGGCTGATCCTTGTTCAGCGAGTTGCTCTATTCGTCGAACTCCGTTCGACAAACTCTGAACCCGGTTCAGCACTTACTCCATTCGTCGAGCTCCGTTCGATGAATGCTGAACCTAGTTTAGCAATATGCTCTGTTCGCCGAACTCCGTTCGACAAACTCTGAACTCAGTTCAGCACTTACTTCGTTCAACGAATGCTGAACCTAGTTTAGTAACCTGCTCTTTTCGTCGAACTCTGTTCGACAAACTCTGAACCCAGTTCAGCACTTACTCCATTCGTCGAGCTCCGTTCGACGAACGCTGAACCTTGTTTAGCAACCTGCTCTGTTCGTCAAACTCCGTTCGACGAACTCTGAACCCAGTTCATCACTTACTCCATTCGACAAATATTTGCTGAGCTCGACGAATTCTACCGATTCTATGATTTCTAAATATTTGGTAATTGAGTCTTACTATTTGCAGCCCAAGGTGTTTCACACCCTAATTCCCATGTTTCCCCCAAACCCTTTAGTGCTTCCCAGGGTTTTGTCATGACCCAGTCATGACAAAACCATCCTAGGGGTCTAGAAGTCCGAGGGATGTTTCAAATCAAAATACATAAAAATTTCGTCCTCGAAATTCAGGTTAGGCCTACAAGGTTTCAAGTGTGAGAAGTAAAATGTAACATCCCGAGAGATTAAAGGGAGTACCTGACGTGAAAAGTTCCGGGTACCTTTGCTGCATCAAGTCATGTGGCTCCCACATGTGCTCCTCTTGTCCATGATTCCTCCACAAGACCTTGACCAGCGGAACCTTCTTGCATCGCAAGACCTGCATCCCAGTATCGTCTATCCGGATCGGCTCTAGGTGCACCGATCGATCAGAAGTTATAGGCCCATCTATAGTCGTAATCTGCTTCTCCGGCCGAAGTAGAGCTCTCCTGAGGGAGGAGACGTAGAAAATGTCGTGCAAACCCGCTAGCTCTGGCGGCAGCTCCAGTCTGTATGCCAAAGGACCGATCCGCTTCAGGATCTTGTAAGGCCCCATGTATCTCAGACTGAGCTTCTTCCGACCATGCACCCGCAAGACTCCATTCATCGGTCGTATCTTTAGAAACACCCGGTCTCCTATCTGAAACTCTACCTGACGTTGTCGAGCATCGTAATACTTGGTTTGTCTACTCTGGGCCTCCAACATCCTGTCTCGAATCAACCGCACCTGAGCATCTATATCCTCGACGAACTCCGAGCCAAGTGCCTTAGGATCCTCATCGTGGATCCAAGACAAAGGAGTCTAGCATCTCCTCTCGTATAAAGCCTCATATGGGGCCATGCCGATGCTGGACTGGTGGTTATTATTGTACAAGAATTTGATCAATGATAGCTGCTTCTCCCATGGCTCTCCGCGGTTCAGTATGCAAAGACGCAACAAATCCTCCAGTGTCTGATTGGTGTGCTCTGTCTGCCCATCCGTCTGAGGGTGGAAGGCGGTACTAAATGTCAACCGGGTCCCCAAATAAGCTTGAACCGACCTGCATTCCTTAGACGTAAACCGTCCATCACGATCGGACACTATCGGCCTCAGCACTCCATGGTATCAGATGAATTGCTCCACAAACCTCCGTACCAAGTCACCCACCAGAGCGTCCTTCCTGATCGGTAGAAATCTTGCCACCTTCGTCAATCGATCGACGATCACCCATATCGAGTCATTCCCTGCATGCGACTGAGGAAGACCGTGTATGAAAAATCCATGGTGATATCGTCGAACTTCCACTCTGGCACCGGAAGTGGCTACAATAATCCGGCCGGACTCTTACACTCGGCCTTCACTAACTGACAGACCTCGCAATGGGTCACAAAGTATGTGATATCCCTCTTCATACCCGGCCAGTACATCGTCCTCTTTAGGCCGACCGTCATCTTAGTGATGTCTGGGTGCACCGAGTACCTGCTATATTGAGCCTCGGTCATAATGTCCTCCCGAATCTTGCCCCCAGCCGATATGTACACCCATCCTCTAAAGCACAACAACACATCCCTCTCAGTATAATCCCCGGTCGTGCCTGCCTCCAAGGTCCTGAATACTAGCTCCAGCTTGTCATCCCTTCTCTGCTCAGCCCTAATACGATCTAAAATATCATCGGTAGTGCTCATCGCAGCTAGATACTCCTCATAAAGCTCTGAGTCATCCGAGGACACCAAGGTAATCTGCATATCCTCCATCATCTGTATCAGCTCCAGAGACATCAACTGGGGCTTTGCTCCTGAAGTGGTATCCCTCCAGCTCAGTGTGTCCGCCACCATATTCGCCTTCCCTGGGTGATAGTGTATCATATACTCATAATCATAGAGAAACTCCACCCATCTTCTCTAGCGGATGTTCAACTCCTTCTGCGTATCGACATATTTCAGATTTTTATGATCCAAAAATATTTCTCAGGGCACCCCATAAAGGTAATACCGCTAAATCTTCAGAGCGAACACCACTACTCCCATCTCCATTTCATGCATAGGGTAGTTCTGCTCGTGCTTCTTTAGCTGGAGGGAGGCGTATGCTATCACATGTCCATGCTGCATCAGTATATCTCCCATCCCCTGAAACGATGCATCAGTGTACACCTGGAAGACCTCTTTCCCAGATTGGAGAGCGATGATAGGGGCCGAGTAAGCCGATACTTCAACTCCTAGAAGGGCACCTCACACTGCGGCATCCAAACGAACGGAGTGTCCTTCTTCGTCAAAGAAGTGAGTGGAAGGGCTATCTGAGAGAATCCCTGCACAAACTTCTGGTAATTCCCGGCCAATCCCAGAAAACTTCGGACATCTGTGACTGTCTTCAACTGAGGCCAGTCTCGCACTACCTGAATCTTTGCGGGATCCACCGCCAATCCTTCTACACTGATAATGTGGCCTAAAAAGGCTACCTCCGTCAGCCAAAACTGGCATTTGCTGAACTTGGCATACAACCGATGCTCCCTGAACTTCTCCAGAGTCAAGACGAGATGTTGTGCATGCTCTTCCTTCATCCTCGAATAAATAAGGATGTCATCAATGAACACAATGACAAACCTGTCGAGGTACGACTCAAACAAACGGTTCATCAAGCTTATGAAGGCTGATGGTGTATTCGTGAGCCTAAAGGGCATCACGATAAACTCGTACAGGCCATATCTGATGCTAAACGCCGTCTTCGGGATGTCTTCTTCCTGAATCTGTAACTGATAGTATCCCGACCTCAGATCCAGCTTCGATAACCAATGTGCTCCCTCTAGCTGATCAAATAACTCATCGATCCTTGGCAGTGTATATGTGTTCCGGACTATCAACCGGTTTAGTGCACGATAGTCGATGCACAACCTGAGGGTCCCATCCTTCTTCTTTATAAATAAGACCAGAGCTCCCCAAGGCGAGGAGCTTGGCCTAACGAATCCAGCCTCCACCAGTTCCTTTAACTGACTCCTGAACTCAACCAGCTCCTTTGGAGCCATACGATAGGGAGCCCTAGACACCGACTTAGCTCCAGGAACAAACTGAATCTGGAAATCCTTCTCGCGATGCGGCGGCAATCCTGGTAGCTTCTTTGGGAACACATCCGCAAAGTCCCACACCACTGATACATCGACAACCATCGTCTTGACCTCGGCCATCTCGAAGAACACCTGATAGACCTCATCTCCCTGCATGTGGGCCTTGACGGCCTGAATAGAAGATAACATCCTACGGGAGACGGGAGTAATGTTGGGTTCATTGATCCCAATGTCCTAGATTTATTAGAAGTCAAGCTGGTCAATGACATACACATATAATGTATTTGATGTGTTCTTGAGTTCATGCATGCAGGTTGTCCTTGATTGGACAGGTGAACAGGAAGAGGAAGCTAGAAGTCAAACAGTTTGACTAAGGCATAACCGCTGAGACGGTTGAGATAGCTGAGAAGAATCTCTCAGCAGAACTGCTGAGACAGCTGAGAAGCTCAACACAAAACGTTGAGAGAAGTGTTGGTCTCAGCTAAACCGCTGAGACAGAAGACAGTCTCAGTTGTGAATAAGAAACCACTGAGACAGTTGAGAAGAAACTGCTGAGACAGTTGAGAAGGAACCACTGAGACAAAAGAGTCTCAGCTATGAAGAAGAAACCGTTGAGACAGTTGAGAAGGAACCGATGAGACAAAGCCAGTAGAAATTTTCAAAGTCCAAAAAGTGGAGTTTGTCGAACTGAGTTTAGAGTTCGTTGAGCTCAGCTCACAGATCGTCGAGCTTAAGTTAAAAGTTAAAGATTCTGAGTTCATCGAGCTGAGCTCACCTTTCGTCGAGCTCAAGTTAAAGTTTGAAGATTCAGAGTTCGTCGAGCTGAGCTCACCTTTCGTCGAGCTCAAGTTAAAGGTTGAAGATTTAAAGTTCATCGAGCTCAGTACAGAGTTCGTCGATCTCAGCTCGACGATCGTCGAGCTCAATCCAAGTACTTTATGTCGTGCTAAGACAGCACATTTCGTCGAGCTCAGTCCAAGTACTTCATGCCGTTAGGGGAAAGCTATAGTAGCGCCAGAAGTTACTATTTGTCCTCTTCTGAATCTACAGTACTTCATGACCTCAAGAATATAACTCCCAGTGATAGAGATTAAAGAATGGGTGCACACAACCAAACCTCAAGATACTCCAGTTATTGTTGGAACAATTTATGGAAACCAAGTTATTTTATCTCCAGAACTTTTAACAAAAGTTTTCAGTTTTGCGAATGGAGACAATGAATTAGAACTATTTAGTGATGAATTTACTAAGATGCTAGATACGATGGGTCACTCCCAGGGAAACCCAAACCATATGCTTAAGAAAAACTTTTCCATTGAATACAAATTCTTAGCAGATGTGGTAGGTAAAGTGTTGTTAGGCAAACACTCTGCCCATGACCATATTACCAGGCATCCGTTTAATTTGATGAGTGTTTTGGTAAACAAGAAATCAGTGAACTTGGGTAGAATTGTATTTGATTTGATTAAGAAGAAAATAAGTAAGAAAGATGTGAGTTTTGGTAGGGTTCTGGGAATCTTCTTACATGCAAAGGTTCAAAAACTTTTGGTCTCACAGAACATTTTCATCAATGCCTCTAAGAGGATTACCTCTGCCCTATTTGGTAGATGGGAGAGGGTAATCTAGAAGCCATCCAGGGCTACATCTTCAAGGATAGCTTCATAGGGTACAAGGGCTGTACCAGCCACTCCCTCAACCCTTGTAGAAGTTTCTGTTCCCTCACATTATTCACCTTCACCATCTCCACATCATTCCCCCAGACAACCTTCTCCACACCAATCACCAACTCATGAGTCACCAATTCAGACTCCACCATCATCCCCACTTCTCTCAAATCAACCAAACTTCAATCTACTATCTCCTCAACCTCATTCATCTCAACAACAACTCATATCTACATCCCTTCCAACTCCACCTCTATCACCTCTCTAGGATAAAGTCACTCCTGATTTCATTCCTCCTCAAACTCAAGTTCAAGAGATTGTCCCTGCAAACATCCCTTCTATCATCCCTCCTCAGGAGGTTTCTCAGGCATTTTATCTTTGTCAAAACTATTCTTCTTTAATTCCATCTTCTTCCAATCCTCCGTCTACATCTACTCAGGCTCCTAAGTCTATGTATGTGGACTTCTCCTCCATCTCTTCCAGCATCCTGAAATTCATTACTCCTACTCTGAAAAAGCTAATAGAGTAAGCAGTTTCCCCTCTTGTTTCTGTCATTGCTCATCTCTCTTCCAAAGTTGCCTCTTCCTCCTTTGTCCCTTCTTCTAGGGGCCTAGATTCAGGTCTCCTTGGATCTAGGCAGGGGGAGATGCCTGATGAAGAAGCTCCTCAAGTAGTAGTAATATCAGTTGTTCCAGAGGTAGCTCTAGATGTAGCAGCAATAGATTTAGACTTAGAAATGATTACATGTTTTTTAGTTGTAGTACCAGGAATTTCAGATACAGAAATGCTTTAAGAATGTTCAGATTTTGCAACAGACTTTTCAGTCCTAGAAGTTGCTACTGTTGGTGATGTTCTTATTCATCCCACAGTCAACATAATCTCTTTATTATCTACTTTTGAAAATTAGCCCAGTTATCTTCCAGATTTTGACAATGATTCATCTAAACAGATAGTTTGCTATACTGCCCCTATAGATATTTCAGTTATAGAAGAAATTTTATCTAGCTTCATAAATACTACTACTAGTATCTCTTCAATTCTTGATAGTATAGTAGCAATTGATAATACAGTAAATGCTATTGAGCAAGGATCTTCCCCTCCTACTTTCATTTTGATGAATCCCCAACGCCAGATATAGATGAGATTATGTTTGAAGATATAGATACATAAGATACTGATGTACATGTTAGTGCAGAACTTATAGAGCCATAGCCTCAGGCTCCTCCTACATTTTCTACTCAAATGCTAAAATAGATTGATGATATGTATGATATTCCTGCCAGTGAATCTTTTGATGGTGATGAATCAGATGATTATGAGGATGTTGGTTCTAAGAAAAGGAAAGCCAAGAAGAAGGCTTCAGTAAGGGCTGTTCCAAAACCAAATCCTATAGTAGATACTCACTACTATATTCTACACAATATTACACTCACTCCAAATACTCCCTACTGGATGAGATTTTCCAAAAATGAGCTAAAGAACAAGAAGAAAATGAAGAGGTACAATTCTCCTCCTATACAATCTTGGAGAGGACCTCCTCCTCCTCCTCCTATAGCAAGATCTGTATGAGGTGTTTCTCAGTATCACAGGTCTGCCTCTCAACAACACTCAAGATCTACTCAGTTTAGACAGTACAGATCTTCAAGGTCAGATAGCCAAGGCAACCAACAACAGTAGAGATCAAGACAGAGAAGCTATTAGTAACAGAAAACAAGCCAAGACAGCCAAGAACAACAGTCAAAGCAAAGCAACCAACAGACAATTCAAAGTGAACATTAAAAGGAATCAAGCCCATAGAGGCCTCTTTCTCCTACATATGAACCTAAGTTAGATCCAGTTTATAGGATGACCAGATTCAATGAGCTTATTAGTCTGTCTTTGATCAATAAAGCTAGAGCTGAAGGAAATGACACCTCCCAGTTCACAATTATGTCTTCCTATAGACAACATGAATTTGACAAATTCTCTAAGAAACATCTATTCAATGCTAATGAGTATATGTAGCTCCATCCAGAGGCAGTAGTGCTTAGAGCATTTTCTCAGAAAATTCTTGGAGCTGAAGATTTAAAGATGACTCAAAAGGGATGCTTAAGATCCAACTAGATAGCTAGTATTCACCAAGCCTTCTTCAGCCTATCCCTCTGAAGCGTCTAAGAGTGATCCCTAACTCTTATTTATGCTTTTGAACTATTTGATGTTATTATTTCTAAAACTTTCATAGCTCTATCATATATCTGCTATATGTGTTGTTTTTGCAAGATATATCTTTTTGCTTTATGCTATATTTTGTAAATAGTATCCTCACCCAAATAGGGGGAGATTGTTGGAATCCCAGGTTTGATTTGGGCTAGGATCACTATTAGGATGCTTAGACTGACCCAATATGTATAATCTAGGGTCATAGGATTTTTCAGGGGTTTGCAATAGAAGATTTCAAAGTTCAGGAATTCAGTTGACGAAAGTTGAACTCAGCTTGACGAAAGTCAAGCTCAGCTCGACGAACTCAGAGTTCTAACTCTGAGTTGAGCTCAACGAAAGCTGAGCTCCGGTCGACGCAATTTGTCCTCAACTCTGCAATCTCAGCTCGACGATAGCCCAGCTCAGCTTGACAAACATGGAGCTCAGGTCGACGAATATGAAGAATCAACTCGATGAATTCCAGGCTCAGGTCAATGATTTATTTGCTGAGTTCGACTATTTCTCTGAATTTATCTCATGCAATTTTATTGGTAGAAGTAGAATAATTTTCAGGCTTAATTTCAGGCTAATCATTTTGAAGGCAGAATATTCTAATGGGATTAATTTCAGGCAGTTATGACTCTGACATTTAATGCAATATATTCTAATGAATATAGCCATTTAGAGGCAGCATTAAATGTGGATATTATCACAGAGTTTATTGCTGATTAATTCCCAAGGGCGGTTTCCTTTCTCAAGGAATGCTCCAGCTATATCAGAATTAATGATTTCAAATATTTGAAATCTGATCAGCATTCTATATATTCTCAGAAGTTTTTCTATCTCAGGGTTACAGAGTTATACACTCAGAAAGTTACAGACGTACAAAACAACAAACTGTCATTCAGACTTTTAGCCTCAATTTTCTTCTAGCCAACAATATTCATTCCGAGATCATCTTCACAATCTCTCAGATACATCTACTAGAAGGAGTAGTTTTCAATAGAAGGCCTACACCCTTAAGAGAAAAGGACTCCCTCACCTGATCATCAACTCTATTCATATCAGGGGGAGCTTTCTGCTTCATTAGAATCTACTAGTCTTCTCTCAGATTATTGACAGAGAAGAACATTTTAACTTTTTGTTTATTTCATCCAACTGTGTACAAGGTTTTCTTAACACCCTTCAAAATTTATATTGTTGGTTTTTAAGCCTTCTGATCAAAAGACTTAGTTTGTTTTTGGGCACATGATCAAAAGCTCAAAAGGTTGCAAGGTCTCCCTTAGAAAATAGTTCTTGTGAGGGCAAGGCACTTGATCAAAAACCTGTAGTGGATTCCTACCAGGGTAGTAGAAGAGTGGATGTACCCAGGTTTATTGGGGAACCACTATAATTCTTGTGTCTTCTGTGGTTGTTTATTTCTTTGCTTATGTGTTGTGATATTCTTTGTTTATACTTATATATATATATCACAATATTTTAATCTGCTATAAAAACAAGTGAATAAATTTTAAATAATCTATTTACCCCATCTAAAGTAAACATAAGATCTATCCCTCACTTTCACAACACTGTATGGCTACATTGATAGCTATTCCTTCCTCCAGTTCCTGCTGAGCCAATTCATGTTGACGTTCCTCTGGCTGAGCATGGTCATGATGATATTTATCCGGCTCCGGACTACACTCAATATTGGACAGACTCATAGAACCTCTCTCAGGTTCTTGCTGCTGCTTCTGTGACTCTAGAGGTTCAAGCTGCTGCTGATGCTGCTCTTGCTACATTCTCCGAGGCTCAGGTTATCAAGAAAAGGAAATTTGGAGAAGGTACTTCAGAAGTCAGACTAGAACCGGCCATGCCATCTCAATTCAGAGAAGGACCAACCGTAAGATGGATGAAGATTGGAGCCCTAATTCAAAGGGAATTATCTTGGACACCTTTGCCCTCTACGATCTCGGAGCGGAGAAGCATCAGGATCACTACAGTCCAGAAGAATGGAACAAATATAAAGAGGCATGCACCAGGAGGAGGATTCATTTCCGGAAGTACAAGAATGTTGATCCTATGCCTCCTCCTCCACCAAAGTACTATCTGAAGCCCATTTAATATTTTGACAGATAGTTGCTGAAGAGAAAGAACAGGAAGGGCTGATGTCTTATTTTCTTTGCTGATTAATGTGTGTTGGGATGCCCTCCCTATTCTAAAAACATTTTATTTGATATATATATATATATGATGGTTTATATATTGATCTAGAATGCGTGTCAACTTATTTATCATGTCATGTCTTAGCTTTATTTCTTTTTATGAGCAATTCACCTTAGCTTGTAAGATTTTGGCTTCTTCAAATAGGGGGAGATTGTTGGGTATTATATCCACAATAACCCTGATTTGAAGAAGGGTCCAGTCTAGCTAAGATGAATTGATGTTGTATTTGATATTGCTCTTTAGTTATGTACTTGCAGGTTTACAATGCCAAGTACACACTAATGTCAGGTTACAGCGAGTCGGTAAACACAGGACTGCATAATGTAATCCCTTATTGTTTTGGCCAATGTGTTGAATCACGTGTAATCTTTCTATTGGGCAGTACTTCTATCCCAAGTACAGGAGAAGGATCTAGGAAGGCCAAAGACCAGGAGCCAGAAATGTAGAATCTTACCTAAGTAAAATTCGGCAAGTATGGTTAAGCATACACGTCAAATTCATCGAGTATCGTTGTTGATACACGCCGAATTCGTCGAGTATACTTACCAATACCAGTCAAATTCATCATAAATACTTAGGGTAAATTAGTTGGACAAGTGAAAAATCTATCAAGTAAAATTCGTCGAGTATCGTTGTGCATATTCGTCGAATTTATCTAACGATACTCGCCGAATTCATCGAATATGCTAAGTGATACACGCTAAATCCGTTGAGTCCATTCAACACTACTTATCTAGATTTTTCCAAATCTAATTCGTCAAATATCAAAGCGTTGAGTGTGTTGAGTTAACTCTACGATATTTGACAAATGCCGCCTATGGCATTGAGTGAGCAAAAGTGTTAAGTGTAAAGGCATTGAGAGCGTCGAGTCTGTTGACTGATACTCGACAAATTCGTCGAGTATGCCAGGTGATACTCGACGAATTCATCGAGTATTACTCCTCGCTATAGCGTTGAGTGACCAGCCGACCTGTGATGTTTAGTCTAAGTCTTTTTCGTCAAATATTGAGATGTATTCGACGAGTATCATTATGATACTCGATGAATTTGACTTAGGTCATTTTTATGAAAATTTCTTCCTCCTGTCACGAGTTTGATCGGCCATGTACAGTGGTTTTTAGGTTTTAGTTTTGGAAATATTTTATAGCCGTTTCATTTCAAATCCCTCTATAAATACCTAGAGTAATTTTAAAATGAGAACGGATCTTGAAAACCTAATTTCTCGAATCAATTTTCACATTTTCCCGAAATAACAATCGTCGGCCGCACACTCCTGTTTTCCCAAAACTCTTCCGATCGGCCACGACAACGAGCAATATTCTTCAACAATGAATTATTTGACTGGATCGCTTCCTTGTTAAAGATCTGATTTACTCCAGTTCTCGTTGGTTGAAGATTCAAGATCCAAAGATTTCAAGTTTTTCTGAGTTCTCCTAGATTCAACTTCCAACCTTCAAAGAACATCATATCAAAATTAGAATCGTGTGTTGTGTTGTAATTTCTTTTTGAATATTGTAGGAGATTTTTTTCCGAGGTTGTTGATTTGTTTGTGGATTTAGAGAGTAGATTAAGTTGTGGATCAGTGAGTAGATCCGGTTTGCGGATCGAGTTGTAGGAGAGTTTGTTCTCCGAGTGGTAGGAGATTTGTCTCCGAGGTGTAGGAGTTGCGACTCCGAGGTGTAAGATTTGATGAGATCTAAGTTTGGTGAATAGTTAAATCTGCCCTTCGTGGGAGATAGGCGAGGCTGGACAGTAAACGTACCAAACTCGGGGAACAACGATTGTTATATGGCGTTGAGTTGTCACGACGAATCTCGACGATTCATCGAGTAAGTGTGTGACACTCGATGATTTTAGCTTAGAAAGTGCAGTACTTATATATGGCGCTGAGTGGTCACGACGAATCTTGACGATTCGTCGAGCAAGTGTATGATACTCAAGGATTCGTCGAGTACGGGTTGCTTACTTAACGACTTTGGACTTAGAAGATTTTCGGCAACTATTTTCTAAGTCCTGTACACGGTCTGAACCGGGATTTTGGGAATTGGTCAAAATGATTTAATTGGATGCGTCTTTTCAATGTGACATATTTAAAGTTATAATAAGCGGTCAAATAATAGGGTGACACGTGGCAGACGGTTTAACCCTAATTTTTATTATAAAAAGAGACTTGCAAAAAACCCTAGCCGTCACTTTGCCATTTTTGCTGAGCGTTACTGTGCAACCCTGATGGAAGTAGAAGGAACATCAGGGGTCTCCGGAGTCAGATTTTTCTAGAGGAAAAGTCTTCCCTTCTCTTCCCCGTAAAGAACAACACCAATAACGAGAAAAGATGTCGTTAAGGAGAATGACGAGATCCATGGACGGAACCGCCAGAAATGAGGTGTGCTTCCTACCCTCTCCCTTGGTGCTAGATCTGTAGTTATTTTCTAGGAGAGATTTCAACTCAAAAGAGTTTGGCTTGTGAGATGAAGATCTCCTAGGTAGAGACAATGCTAGGGCTTGTGCCCTAGAGATTTGATGTCTTCAACCTCTCCTCTCTTCTTGTGAAGATGGTGGACTTGGTTTCTTGAAGAGAAATGGTTTAATGAGGGTGAATAAGGGAAGCGGAAGTTCTGTATATAACTTTGAATAAATGTATAAAGGAAGAAAATGAACCGATGTCATTCATCTTGCTTTAATATGCGAGCATAAATCTATTTTTTGTGCACAACGAACTTTAAATCAATTTTTGGGTATGATAAGGCTAGATCTAAGCTTTTGACTAAACACGGAAGTCATAGCCCTTGGAAAGTCCTTTCCAACGGGTGGTTACCTATTTTCATACAAGTCCTATAGACTCGGGAATGTCAAGTCGAAGTTGTTGTACAGTCAAGACTTTTGTACATATTATTCCCGGGTTATTGTTGAACTGGGTTGAACTTGGTAGAGAAATTATGGTAGATTAATGTTGAGGTTTGCATGTGGTTGCTAAACTTAAACTATTAGTGATTGTGCTAAATAAATGATTGATGGAATTTAGTTGATAGATCCATGAATAAATAAATGGTTTTGTTGAACACGATTGTAATAATGGTTTGTAGGAGGTCAATAAACAAATGGTTTGGGTAAGCTAGAGATCAAATAAATCGATACGTTGATTGAACAAATGATATTCCTGTGGAAGTATAGTTGATTGTGAATTCTTGAATTTAAGAATGAATTGGACGAGGTTAATAAATGACCATGTGATATGGTGATTAGATGAATGTGTATAATAATCTATTGCTTAGGGTTGAGTCTCCCTACGGGTAGCAGTGTGAGATTGGTATGTTATGTAAGGTGGCTTGCCACCTATGTAAACAATGAACCCTTCTGTGGAATGGAAATATGGAAGGGTTTGATGTGCGTGTATGTTTACTGCAGTGGAATGATGTGTTGATAAGAGACTTTGTGTGGAGACCTAATATGCTAAATGAATGCGGTGTGAGTTGACACACGATGTCATAATCTTGGGTTAAGGATAGTGTGCCAGGTCTAATTTCTTGCCAGTCGTCACACCGACAGGAGTTGATAGATAGACTTTGGATGGTTTGGCTATATCCTTGCTGCCCATTCCCAAAGCACTTTCCGTGCCACGCCTGTAGGCCAGTTTAAGCTGTGTTCTTGGTGCACATCTAACCAAGACCCCTCTAAGCCGTAGTACGCATGTGAGCTCTACTGTTGTGTTCTTAGCATTGAGACATATAGAGGACTAGGCTTGTTAGTGTGGATGCCCCTAGTAGTGGAAAGACCGTTCCACTGTCACCGTCTGGCCATGACGGATGACGCCTGAGATGTTAGCTCAAAGATAGGGAAAGCTCTGAAAAACTCTAGAGGGGGGGGGGGGGGTGAATAGAGTTATTGAAATCTTTTAATTTTTACTAAAATAAAAGATCTTTTATAAAATATATTACTATAGTATAAGTATATAGGTGCACAAGTGCAACAGATAAACTAGAGAGAGATAACTAAGCTACACAATAAAAATATATTACAGTACAAGCACAAAGGAAAAACACCACAGCCACACAGACAACACAAGAATTTTATAGTGGTTCCCCAAACTTGGGTATATCCACTCTTCTACCACCCTAGGTAGGAATCCATTATAGGTTTTGATCAGGTGACTACCACCAATGAACTTTTGATCAGGTGCTCAAAATCTAAACCTCAAGTATTTTGGTTACGAGACTTGCAACCAGAAATAATTTTGAAGGGAATTAAAACCCTATACAGAGGTGGGAAGATTGGTTGATGGAAGTCTTCTTTTCTCAAATCTAAATGAGAAGACTAAGTGGATTTGTGTTGTTGTCAAAGCTCCCCCTGAGATCTTGACTGTTTCAGGAGTGGAAGCTTTGCAAAAGGGTGAGTAGGCCTTTTAGCTCTTTAGAGATCCTTGACTGATTTGAATAACTTGTCACTTGAGATCCCTGAAAACAAAGAGAGAAGGGAAGAAGGACTCTTGATGGTGATGGTTGTTCCTTCTTCTTCTCTTGAGAGCAGTAGATTTTCTGAGAGCTATTTTCACTACACTTTTCTTGTCTGTATGCTTTTTCCTGTGACTTGCTTGTTGATAGCACACAAGTTTTTATGTATCTCTTTTCTTCTCTATTTTTCTTAGCTCATAGATCTTCACTAAAAGATCCTCGAATGATAAATGCAACTTGGTCGAATTCAAAAACTTGCAATAAATGCATAGTCGGAATCTCGAAAATGAAAACGGCAAGTATGATGTCATATATTCTATTCTATGTCTGTCCCGAGATATAAGTAGTTAATTCCATGAAGGATATTTGTAATCAATGCTGTTAGTAATGGCTCGATTCAAAGGATATAACAACATTGATTATCCAGGGAATTAACGGCCTATAATAGTATAAAATAAGGAGACAGAAAAGGAAAGAATAAATGACAATATTCCTTACAGTTTTCGTCGACCTTAGAACAGCTTTCGTCGACCTATGATTTCGTCGACCTCTGATTAGCTTTCGTCGACCTCTGCATTCGTCAACCTCTGATCAGCTTTCGTCAACCTGAGCTATGCGAACAACTGCACTGCATAAACTAACTGATTTTGTGCACAATGTTCATCGACCTGAGAACGGCTGTTCATTGAGCTGAGATCTAAGATCGTTGAGTTGAGTCTGCAGTCTGGACTTAGAGTGTTAGATCACCATTCTGGAGTTGAGTCGTTTAAGAGTGTTGAGTCATTGATAGCGTTGAGAGCGTTTAGTAAACTTTGGCTCTGAGTAAACTTTGGCTCTGAGTAAACTTTTGCTTTGAATGAACTTTGGCTTTGAATGAACTTTGGCTTTGAATGAAATGTGGCGCTGAGTCAATTTTGGCGCTGAGAGATCTTTGGCTCTTAATGCTGAAGTGTTAGTCGAACTGAGGACCGGGTTCGTCGACCTGATGTTCTTGGTTCGTCGACTGAAGTTTGACAGAGGAGTTATCACTTTGTTTAGAGATCGTTAAGCTGAGATCTAAGTTCGTCGAGCTCAGCTCAGAGAATTGTCTCTGGGTTAGTCGAGCTGAGCACGACGATCGTCGACCGGAGTTCGACGAACGCATATCTCCTTTTTATTAAGCCTTGAATTTTCTAAGTCTTGAGTCTCTGGCAGTGTTGGAGGCTGGTCCTTTCTACTGTATACTTAAAGGACATTCCCTAGACTCTAACAACACAAAACATTTTACCCTTCTATACAACATGGGTCACAACCTAAGAAGAGAACCTAGCCCAAATCACCTGGGGGTTCCAACAATCTCCCCTTATTTGGGTGAGGTTACTTCAAACAAAAACATATAGAGACCACAATACAAAATGAAGTAAACATAGCATAAAATTGAGATAACTGATAGAATAAATAAGCTATTAGTATCTTTATAAAGCTATGCACTAAAATTGTTCACAATAAACATAAAAACAAAAACAAAAAAATAAACAATCTAAATGTTCTTGTGAGAATCAGAAGACTTAGCAAATTTGATTATCCTGTTTGGATCTTGAGCTTGTCTCTGAGTCATGATCATGTCAGCATCTCCAAGAGTCTTTTGAGAGGTGGTTCTTGGAACCACAGCTTCAGGATGTAGATTCATGTATTCATCAGTATTGAACAATTTTCCCACTTGATATCTTTCAAACTCTTTCTTCCTATAGCTTGATATAGTTGAGAATTGAGAGGAATCTTGACCTTTTCCTCTAGCTTGCCTGATCTGAGATAGAGCAACAGATTCTTTGAATCAAGCCATTCTAGAGGAGGAGGAGGTTGATCCCTTTTGAACTTCTGTGGTGGAGGAGAATACCTTCTGCTTTTCTTTATGTTCTTTTGCTCATTTTTGGATATCCACATCCAAGCTGGCATACCCTTATAAGGAGTTACATTATGCAGAATGTAATAGGGAGTGTCATTTTTTGGATTTATTTTTGGAGCAGGAGGAGCTTTTCTTTTCTTTTAGATTTTCTTCCTCTTAGGATCTTCTTCAGAGTCAACGTCCTCATCATCATCATCAGAAGAATACTGAGGGTTATCATACACATCATCTATCTGTTTTAGTATATCCTTTGGGATTTCTTTACTTATTGGAGTGGGAACAACTTCAGTATGAGCTGCTTCAGCTTCCATAGCAATGTCCTGATTTATTAGATCATCCAGATGAAGGGGGGGGGGGGGGGGGCTATCATCCATGATATAGGATGGCCTAGGAGGGCTAGATCTCTGTTCATACAATACTTCTGGAGGAACTATCAAACTTTTCTTTACAGTATCTAATACTTCTGAGCTTACAGGGGAAGTGTAGCATATAATTTCTCTTGATGATGGAGTGGGGAAGGAGAGGCAAAAATGAATGTAAGATCCAAAGATTTTCAGCAAAGTAGCTAGATTCACTTTCGATTTGATAATGTAGACCCTTCTAGGAAGAACTTCTGGCAATATGGTCTCTTGAGCATTGGATACTACAATATCTATACATTGATTATATACATCTGCTACTGAGTCAGGTATCTCTGCATCATTTGTTTCCATATCATGTTCAAGAAAATTCAAGAAGTCCGTTTCCATGTCAATGTCTGTTCCTGCTGCTGCTGCTGGTTCTGATATAATTGTTGGTTCTGCTGCTGCTGCTGCTTCATCATCAAATATCTCCCCCTGCCTGGTTTCAGTAGATACTGAAGCCAGGCCCCCAGATGAAGAGAGGGTAGAGGTGAGGGCAGAGATTTGAGCAGAAAGATATGAGATGGAGGCAGCAAGAGGGGAAATTTCCTCTGTTATGATGGTTTGGAGGAGGGGTTTAAGGAGTTCAAATAGTGGTTGGATGATTGAGGGATCCAAAGTTGTTGAGGCAGAGGTGTTGGCAGAAGATGATGGAAGGTGGATAGTTGTGTTGATGGTAGGTGCTGGTGGAGTAAGTGGAATTGAAGTGTCTGGAGGGGAGTTATGTTGAGGAGAAGGAGTGTTTAGGGGGGATGGTAACAGATTGAAAGATGGGAGATCAGCAAGATGAGATGGTAGTGGAGATTTGGGAGGTGTTGGTATTGATGTGTTATGCTGAGGGGAAGAAGGATTTGACGGTATATTTGTAGAATGAATTGGAGATGCTGGAGGTGTTGAAGTATATATTAGAATTGTAGTGGAGGGTGGAGTTGGTTGGTCTTGAGGTTGGGATGGAGCTTGAGGGGCAGGAGGAGGTGGAGGGTTGGAGATAAGCCCTTCAGTGGGGTGTGGAGAGGCTGGTGCAGCCCTTGTAATTTTAGAAGTTTTAGAGGAGGACTTGCCCTTAGATGGCTTTGTAATAGTCCTCTCCCATCTGCCGAAGAGGGCAGATGAGAGCCTCTTAGAGGCATTAATGAATGTGGTCTGAGATACCAACAGTTCATTAGCATTGGCTTTTAGGAACAAGCCCAAGATTCTTCCATAGCAAACCTCCTTTTTGCTATTCTTTTTCCTGATTAAGTCAAACAGGATCTGTGCCTAGTTAATATTTTTCTTACTGACCAAAGCAGCCATAACCAGGAACTGTTGCCTGGATATGTAGTCATGTGCTGTATGCTTAGCAAACAACACCTTCCCAACAACATCTGCAAGAAATTTATATACCGGGGAGAAATTTTTCTTAAGCAATTTGTTAGAGTTTTCGCCGAAGTGACCCATAACAGTCAGCATGTCCTCATATTCCTTATCATCTATTTCTAGATCATCTTCTCCAGTATTTAGATTAAAAAGTTCAGAGACAACGGTGGGAGTAAGAATCACCTGATTTCCGCTGATAGTCCCAGTCATTTCAGTATCAGTTGAGGATGAAGAACTAACCCATTCCTTGATTTCAGTTATAGGTATCCTGATCCTTTAAGTCATAAAATGCTTCAGTTTTTGTTCCTCGAATAGTTGAAGAATGTCTAGGAAAACTTGATTGGACTGTTGAAATGAGTCGAAGTCGATATCAAAACCATGATCGAACTTCATGCCGGTTGATCCAATAGCGGCCATTTGCGAAGTTGAGATCGAATGAGAGAGAGTGAGCACCTACAAGAGCAATTACAAGATCAAGTGCAGGAGGGCAAATTATGAGAGCGCAGGATTGAGTTCAAAGAAGAAAGCCCTAATAAAGGTTTTCAGAATATGAATCGCCAATCTCAATCCGACGAAAACATAAGATTCTTCGATCTCAGGTCGACGAAAACTTCATAAAGGGAAAAAGTTCGTCGATCTAAGGACGAAGAGAGGGAAAGTTTTCGTCGTTCGCAGAAAACTTTCTGAGACAGAATTCGTCGATCTTTGGTCGACGAATGAGCTATACTAGGAGATTTTGTCGATCTTAGGTCGACGAAAATTCTCAAGAATAGTTATTAGTTTGTCTATCTCAGGTCGATGAACAGAGACAATTCTTTGACTATAGACAGAGCATTAGATTAAATCCTGACCATTTATCATACCAAGCTGATTGACAAAGAATAGATGCTTGGATGAGTCCAATGGCTTAGTGAATATATCTGCTCTTTGTAAATCAGTAAAGATAAATTCAAGTTTAATCTTTTGTTTGTCAACACAATCTCTAATGAAATGATGTCTAATGTCTATATGCTTAGTTCTAGAATGCAATACTGGATTTTGTGTAATGGAAATAGCACTTGTATTATCACACAGTATGGTTGAATTATTTAAGTTGACACTATAATCCAGTAGTTGGTTTTGTATCCACATAATCTGTGAATAGCAACTGCCTACATCCATATATTCATCTTCAACAGTGGATGTTGAAACAGATGTTTGCTTACTACAGAACCAAGATATAAGTCTATCACCAAGGAGCTGACAAGTTCCAGAGGTGCTTTTCCTTTCTACTCTGCATCCAGCATAATTAGCATCAGAGAATCCAGTTAACACAAATGTTGATTCTATTGGATACCAGAGGCCTAGATCTGGACAACCTTTTATATATCTCAAAATCATTTTTAAGAAAATAAGGTGAGATTCTTTAGGGTTCAACTGGAACCTAGCACAAAGAAATATGGCAAACATAATGTCTGGTCTGATTGCTATTAAGTACAGCAGGGATCAAACAATGGCCCTATACTTGGTCTGATCAATTGGTTTTCCAGATTCATCAGCATCTACAACAGCATTGGCAGCCATGGGAGTTTTCATGACAGAGGCATCATTCATCCCAAACATCTTAATAAGCTCTTTAGCATATTTAGAATGAGAGATGAAGATTTCTTCAGGGGTTTATTTCACTTGGAGACCATGGAAATATGATACCTCACCCATACTACTCATCTCAAACCTTGAGTGCATTAGATCAGAAAATCTTTTGCACAGATTTGGATCAGTAGAACCAAAGATTATGTCATCTACATATATTTGTACTAATAGAATTTTTTCATGATGCAATTTTGTAAAAAGGGTTCTATCAACCATGCCTCTTGAAAAACCATGCCTCTTGAAAAACCATGCTCTAAAAGAAAGCTGGCTAAGGTCTCATACAAAGCTCTTGGAGCTTGCTTTAAACCATAGAGAGCCTTATGCAATTTAAAGACATAAGAGGGATGAGTTGGAGAGATAAAACCTGGTGGTTGTTCTACATACACCTCTTCTTTGAGTTCTCTATTTAAGAATGCACTTTTTACATCCATCTAGTAGACTTTAAACTTCTTGAATGTTGCATAAGCTAAGAAGATCCTTATAGCTTCAAGTCTGGCAACTGGAGCAAAGGTTTGATCATAATAAATTCCTTCCTCTTACCTGTATCCTTGAGCAACAAGCCTTGCCTTGTTCCTCACTATCACACCTTGGGCATCAAGTTTGTTTCTAAATACCCACTTAGTCCCAATTATTGGATAGCCTTTAGGCCTTGGAACTAAGTCCCAAACTTTACACCTCTCAAACTGGTTGAGTTCCTCTTGCATTGTAGTGATCCAGTTTGGATCTTGCTCTGCATCAGATATGGATTGTGGCTCAATTTGAGATAGAAAGCAGGCAATCATCACATAAGGATTGATTTGATGTCTTGTCTGCACTCCTAATTATGTCTCCAATTATTTGAGATCTAGGGTGATCCCTAAGTGTGACAAGGTTATTAGGAGAAGTTGGTTCAGCAAAAGTTTTTTGATTTAATTCCTATTGTGGAATTGTATCAACTGTTGGAGGAAGTTGAACTGCATCCATAGTCTCTTCTTCACTTTCAGCTTCTAATATAGCTTGTGGAGAGGGATGTGACTCAACCTTTGAGGTAAGGTTTAGATCATCCAAGCTCTCACACAATTTTTGTACCTGTAGATGATTGTTGGTAGAGATGTCTCTCTCCTTGCAAAACATGTTAGATTCATCAAATGTCACATGCATAGATTCTTCAATTTTTAGTGTTGATTTATTAAACACCCTATATGCCTTGCTGATTTGGGAATATTCTAGAAAAATTCCCATTACAGTCTTAGCTTCAAATTTTCTAAGATGTTTCTTGTTATTATTATTAATATAACATATACACCCAAATACTTTAAAATAGGTTATTATAAGTTTCTTCCCTTTGAGTAGTTCATAGGGAGTCTTATGCTTTAGTTTATGTATTAGGCTTCTATTCAGGACATAATTTGCTATGCTTACTTCTTCTGCCCAGTAGGAAAGAGGCATGTAAGCATCTGCAAGCAATGTACCTGCAGCTTCAATGAGTGTCCTATTCTTCCTTTCTACTACCCCATTTTGTTGAGGAGTTCTGGGAGATGAGAAACAGTGTCTGATACTTCCTTCTCACAGAACTCTAGCATAAGAAGAGATTTAAACTCAGTACCATGATCACTTCTGATCAATGCAACTTGAGTAGAATACTCAATCTGTATGTTCTTGAGAAAATCTGTGAGAACCTTGAAAGTATCTGACTTAGTTCTCAAAAAGAAAACCCATGTGAATCTAGAGAACTCATCTACAATAACTAATGTATAAGAATGTCCTCCTAGACTTTGTACTGCAATAGGGCAAAAAAGGTCCATATGGAGCAAGTACAAGATTCTAGGTGAATCACTCTTATTAATGGATTTAAAACTAGATTTATTTTGCTTTCCTAGCTGACAAGTCCTGCAGAGGCCTTCATTCTTGTAGGGACCAGAAGGTAAACCTCTAACAAGATTGTCTTTAGATAACCTAGCTATATTTTTATGGTTTACATGTCCTAGTCTTTTGTGCCATAAGTTAGTTTGAATGCTAACAGAATTGAATAAGCAGATTTTAGATTTAGCTGATTCAAAATTTACTAAGTAGATGTTGCCTTGTCTAATTCCTATTAAAACAGTTGTGTTGTTTAAAGAGATAAGACATAAGGAGTTAGTAAAGCTTACTTGATAACCTATATCACATAGTTGGCTTACTGATATCAGGTTATGCTTGAGACCATTCACATAGGTCACTTTCTTGAATATGACAGATCCACAATTGAAGTCACCATAGCCTTCTATAAGTCCAAAGCCTGAGTCCCCAAAGATTACTTTAGGTCCAATCTTGGCTTTATAGTTGATTAGACATTCTTTGCAACCTGTCATATGTTTAGAGTAACCACTATCCAGGTACCATTTGTTTTGAGTGACAGGGTTCTCTTCTATCTGCAAGGAGGATTAACAGTTTTTTACCCAGGTTACCTTGGGTCCTTATTGTTTGACATAACTAAAGCTTGAAATGAATGAACATTCAGGTTGATCCTTATAACCTAAAGGATGATACCTTCTAGGAGGTATTACCCACTAACTAAAGGGTTTAAAAGGTTTATCAGTTTTTAGGTTACTCTGGTTATGAACTGAATTGGACAAATTCGAGTATGTTCGTTGACCTGAGCTCGATGATCGGGATTGAGTTCGTCGATCTCTGCTCGAAGAATGGAGATATCCATTCTCAGAGCCCCAAAAATGTCGATCTCTTGTTGACGAACCATACTAGTTTCATCGATCCCAGTTCGAAGAATAAATTACATTATTTTTTGCGTTCTGAGTTCGTCGTTCTGAGTTCGACGAACCATACCCATTTCGTCGTTCTGAGTTCGATGAAATTTGCTGAACATAGTTATGTTATTTGTTTTCTTCTTCTGATTGGTTTTCTTAAGTTCTAATTGATTAAGAACTTTCTCTACTTGTTCAGTGTTTTTCTTTCCACTTTCAGAAATGAAGTTAATAGGTTTTGATAGTTGATTTTTTTGAATTAGTATTGGTTCACTAGATGAGGCTCCTAATCCTAGTTTGTTATTATTAGATCTTGTGTTAACTGTGCTAGTTATATCTATCAGTTGTAAACTTCTACCATTTAAGGTTTCTTCTAATTCCTTAGCCTTACTTAATTTAGATTTTAGAAATACTATTTGTTGATTAGCTAGATTTAATTCTTCAGTTAATTTTCATTTTCAACAATGAATTTTTCTTGTTCTAATAGTTTTCCCTGAGAAGTTTCATTTCCTTCTCAGATCCTATTAGGTCTAAACATAAGAGTTTAAACTAAGATTGAAATTCTTTAGACTGAAAATCATATGAAGCAATTACCTGATCGTCTTCAGATAGGAATTCTTCATCTTCTGATTCATCTGAATCTAATCTACTACTTCTAGCATATATTGCTATACGGCAAACTTCTCTTGCCTTATTTTTCTCTATATCATCCTCATTGGAGCTGGAGGAGGATGTTTCATCTTCAGTATCACTCCAAGTTTCAGCCACAAAGCCCTTCTCCTTCTTTTTGTACTTGCTGGTGGAGGCCTTGCTATGCTGATGTCTTCTTGACTCCTTTTCTTGCCTTTTGTCTTTCTTTGTAACTTCTGGACATTCTGAGATGAAATGTCCAGGTTTCCTGCATCCAAAACAGACAACTTCTTTAGAAGGGGTCTTGTCATACCTGGGTTTATCTTCATTCCTTGAAGGCTTTCTCTTGAAGTCCTACCTTGCCATTTTATAGAATCTCTTAGCAAAGAGACTCATAAGTTCTTCATTGACTGATAAGATGGTAGATTCTTCTATAGCTTTGAGTGCTAAGTTTTGTTCCTTCCTGGTAGGTGTTGAAGCTTTTGGTTCAACTGCAGCTTCTCTTTACTTGATCAGTTGCTCATAGGATTTGAGCTTTCCAAGTAAAGATTCTGTTGAGATTTCAGCCATGCTTCTTGCTTCTCTGATGAGCCAGATTCTAGAGTCCAATGTGCTAGGGAAGCACATGAGGATCTTATCATTGACCTCAGTCAGAGTAATTTCTTTATCCAATGTTCTGAGCTCACTGATGATGGAGCTCAGCCTGTTATACATTACTTCTACTGATTCTGCTTCATCTTTCCTAAAGTTCTCATATTGGGATATGAGGTTTGGTCTTCTGTCCTTCCTCTCATCAGCAGAGCCTGCTACCATTTGGTTGAGGGAATCCCAAATTTCTTTGGTAGATGTACATTCAGCAACCTTCTGAAATATGTCATCTGATATAGTTTGGGCCAGTATATTCATAGCTCTGGCATCAACAATTTTTTCCTTCTTATGTGCATCAGTTTGATCTAGAGGAGGCACTACACTGAGATTTGCTGGAGTTGAAGTAGAAGCCCCTGGAGCTGGTGGTCCTATCAAGGTTGAATGAAAAATGTCCTTATCAATAGAATTCATGTACAGCTTGATTCTTGCCTTCCAGATTCCAAACTTTTGCAAGTTGCAAACTGGAGGTCTGGTGCTGGCATAATCCTTATTTTGTGCAATGATATCAGAAAATAAAATATAATCAGAGAGACTACTAAAGTTTATTCAGAGTTTATCCTGAGGTACTTGATTAATCCAGGTGTGAGCCTGTATGATGTGATTAACCACCCTCTGATACCAATTGAAAGATAGGGTAAGCTCTGAAAAATTCTAGAGGAGGGGGGGGGGGGTGAATAGAGTTATTGAAATCTTTTAATTTTTACTGAAATAAAAGATCTTTTATAAAATATGTTACTATAGTATAAGTGTATATGTGCACAAGTGCAATAGATAAACTAGAGAGAGATAACTAAGCTACATAATAAAAATATATCACAGCACACGCACAAAGGAAAAACAACACAGCCACACAGACAACACATGAATTTTATAGTGGTTCCCCAAACTTGAGTACATCCACTCTTCTACCACCCAAGGTAGGAATCCACTACATGTTTTGATCAGGTGACTGCCACCAATGAGCTTTTGATCAGGTGCTCAAAAACCAAACCTAAAGTCTTTTGGTTAGGAGACTTGCAACCATAAATTATTTCGAAGGGAATTAAAACCCTGTACAGAGGTGGGAAGAGAGGTTGATGGAAGTCTTCTTTTCTCAAATCAAAATGAGAAGACTAAGTGGATTTGTGTTGTTGTCAAAGCTCCCCCTGAGATCTTGACTGGTTCAGGAGTGGAAGCTTTGCCAAAGGGTGAGTAGGCCTTTTAGATCTTCAAAGATCCTTGACTGATTTGAATAACTTGTCACTTGAGATCCCTAAAAAAAAGAGAGAAGGGAAGAAGGACTCTTGATAGTGATGGTTGTTCCTTCTTCTTCTCTTGAGAGCAGTAGATTTTCTGAGAGCTATTTTTCACTGCACTTTTCTTGTCTGTATGCTTTTTCCTGTGACTTGCTTATTGATAGCACACAAGTTTTTATGTATCTCTTTTCTTCTCTATTTTTCTTAGCTCTGAGATCTTTGCTAAAAGATCCTCGAATGATAACTGCAACTTGGTCGAGTTCAAAAACCTGCAATAAATGCTTAGCCGGAATCTCGGAAATTAAAACGGCAAGTATGCTGTCATATATTCTATTCTATGTCTGTCCCGAGATATAAGTAGTTAATTCCATGAAGGATATTTGTAATCAATACTGTCAGTAACGGCTCGATTAAAAGGATATAAGAGCATTGATTATCCAGGGAATTAACGGCCTATAATAGTATAAAATAAGGAGACAGAAAAGGAAAGAATAAATGACAATATGCCTTATAGTTTTCGTCGACCTGAGAACATCTTTCATCGACCTGTGATTTCGTCGACCTCTTATCAGCTTTCGTCGACCTCTACATTCGTCGACCTCTGATCAGCTTTCATCGACCTGAGCTCTGCGAACAACTGCACTGCATAAACTGACTGATTCTGTGCACTAAGTTCGTCGACCTGAGAATGGCTGTTTGTTAGGCTGAGATCTAAGATCGTCGAGCTGAGTCTGCAGTCTGGACTTAGAATAT
Source organism: Platanthera zijinensis (assembly GCA_039513925.1). Classification (NCBI taxonomy): domain Eukaryota; kingdom Viridiplantae; phylum Streptophyta; class Magnoliopsida; order Asparagales; family Orchidaceae; genus Platanthera; species Platanthera zijinensis. The sequence continues at coordinate 155,568,053 of CM077090.1, read as the reverse complement.
TTTCTGATGTTGAGTGTTGAAGTATTGATCTGGCATTGAGTGAGATGTCCTCTGGCTTTAAGCGTTAGATCACCATTCTGGAGTTGAGTCGTTTAAGAGTGTTGAGTCATTGATAGAATTGAGAGCGTTGAGTGAACTTTGGCTTTGAATGAACTTTGGCTTTGAATGAACTGTGGCACTGAGTCAATTTTGGGGCTAAGAGATCTTTGGCTCTGAATACTGAAGTGTTAGTCGAACTGAGGACAGAGTTCGTTGACCTGATGTTCTTGGTTCGTCGACTGAAGTTTGACAGAGGAGTTATCACTTTGTTTAGAGATCGTCGAGCTGAGATCTAAGTTCGTCGAGCTCAGCTCAGAGAAATGTCTCTGGGTTAGTCGAGCTGAGTAAGACGATCATCGACCGGAGTTCGAAGAACGCAGATCTCTTTTTTATTAAGTATTGAATTTTCTAAGTCTTGAGTCTCTAGCAGTGTTGGAGGCTGGTCCTTTCTACTGTTGACTTTAAGGACATGCCCTAGACTCTAACAACACATAATATTTGACCCTTCTATACAACATGGGTCACAACCTAAGAAGAGAATCTAGTCCAAATCACCTGGGGGTTCCAACATTAGCTACCTGCTCAAAAAGTGGGAACTACAAGTCTGTATCAATAGAGCAGTTATATATGTATGAGCATGGGTGAGTCATCATAAGTCATTCATAACATAGCATTTCACCATATAATATCCTTATCATATAAGTTTTTATGGGCACTCTTATATGATGGGTTACTTTATTGTTAAGCTAATCCTTAACTAATATGTCTATATAGGCATTCATATAAGTTGAGTTACTTTACTGCTGTAGGACTTTACTTTAATATTGCTATTGATGATCGATAGAACTGTTAGTGTAGATTGATAAATATATTGTTATAGTTACTTTGATATAATATGATATAGCGTATCACTTTACCATATGCTTGTACTTCTATTTATATATCTATAGTACCCTCTTCTTTTCTCTGCCCGGTGCCTAAAAGTCGTCGGGAGTGCGGATGTGATAGCCACTTAGTCTTTTGACTAACGGTTGCTACGTCTTACTTTTTAGGAGGAAACCCCGCAGATAGAGCAGCAGAAAGTTATGCAGGAGGGAAGCCAGGACAGGACGACGGGTCCTGAAGTGACGATACCATCACTGCCGTCAGTGACGGATGTGAGTTTTTGAGAGACTCATTTGTAGCCTTTTTGGCATGACGTACTCTGATTTTATAGAAGCCTTGGTTGCTTCTTTTTATTTGATGTATTTGTTGGACTACATAATTATGTGTGGATTTTGACTTCTACTTTAATTCTTATGTTTGGTTGGCAATGATGATATTGGTTTGAGCCGACAGGATAGGCGTCTTTTATTACAGGTCGACCCGTGTGTTGGCGCTATTGTAAGGGGGTTCTTCTGGGCATAAGACTCACCTCAGACACCCACGTTTGATTAGTCATTGAACAATGGTGCCACCCCCGTTAGATTAGTCAGTTTGGGGACAAAATGACTTAGCGGAAGTAGTGGTGTGCCCATATGTAATTATCACTAAGTATGTCAAATTTTGACCCTACGATTAGCCATCCTGACCTTGGGTTTATACCTTATATATAGACCCCAACGCACTTAGAGCTAGTAGGGGGCACTCCCGCCCTTTCCGTACCTACCCAGTTTCAGTAATCGGAGCTGAGACATACGCTTACGACTATTCTGGATGCCATTAGATCTCAACAGACCCTAGTATAGCAACAGGCTCTGGGCTCAAACTGTTGAGCACTTTCCAAGCTCTCTCCCCTCTTGCCTACCTTGGGATGGAGTCGGCCGTGCGTACTGAAGAATGGCTTGATACAGTGTAAGAATTGATGGCGGGAATCCGATGTCTAGGCAACATGTCTGTGACACTAGCCACGTCAGTATTGGAATCCCACGCCAAGAGGTGGTGGAAGTCCCTCATGGGATCCACCTTTCAAGGCCGGGTGTACACGGAGATTTGTTGGAGCGAGTTTACTGAAGCCTTCTTGGAACACTTCATCCCTTCTACCGCTCGGGATGAACTTGAAGAAAGATTCCTGCAGCTGAAATAGGGATCCAAGACGGTTATAGAATATCAGCAAGAGTTTCAGCATCTCGCTAGGTTTGCTGATGCATTCGAGTTGAATGATAGTGGGTATACTAAGCAATTCTACAAAGGCTTGCGGGATCCCCTGAGGAAAGCCCTTTTGTTTAAAGCGGATGCAAGCTTAGTAGAGATTATCGACATGACAAAAAGGATAGAGGCAGATCATTTGGGGAGTAATAAGAGACAGGTCCTATCTACAGGAGGAGGCATGATAACAGAGGAAGAGGAAACAAAAGAGGCGGGGTCGCTTTTGTCAGAATTTTAGGATGGAGCGTCCGGCATCACAGCCAGCACTACCCCCACCACTACAAATACATCTGCAAACCAGTGAACAATATGAGTGAGTCTGCTTCCAGTGCAACTTGTTGTAAGACCCCCTTTTTTTTTTCTTTTTCAACCACCGGGGTCTTAGGCCCAGAACCGCCGCTTTGCGGTGACACCTTCACGTCCTGAAGGGTCATCACCACAAGGCACCGATTCTGCCGGCCAAATCGATCACAAAAAGTAGCACAATTATTGAAGTAATAGTAAACAGTCCACAATAACAAAACCACATATATAAATAAGTAAGCTCCACGAAGGGAGTGTCCACAGAAACATCAGAGTACTATAAATACGGGCTTATGCCCGGTACAAAATGTCCTCACTACAAGTCTCTCATGCGGAAGCGAAACAGTAAACTACTCAAGGATCGAGACTCACGGTCCCGGCTGTGTGAACTCCGGAGCTAGACTGCCCCATCTCTAGGCGCACCGATCTCTGGGGCTGCTCCTCCATGCTGGGCTCCACGATCCCCTAAATGATGCGGTTCGAAAACCGTTAGTCATAAAGACTAAGCCCTATCATCCCCTACCCCTTCCCCCCCATGGCTCCTAGGTACCGAGCGGAGAGGAAGAAAGGGAAGGACATGAAGGTGGAGATTAACATGAAAACAGATGGCAGCGGAGACTAATCTAGCAAGTTGTATTAGGTGAGCAGTTAATAAGTTGTTGTAATAGGTCTAGCAGTAAGAAAAGTAATTAAATGAATTTTAAACCTTCACTTATGCGAGAACACATAAGCAAAGGGATCTTTTACAAGGCTCCCATCGTATAAGTGTCCCATACCACTTATACCTTGGGGTGTCGGTTATCAAACAGCAGGGGTTATTATATATTGAAAATAACCTTTGATTTATAAACTTGCCCACACAAGCTTATAGACCAAGGGGTCGTTTTGCAGGTCCTAATGTATAAGCGTCCCATTCCACTTATACTTTAGGTGTCAAGGTTGTTATGAATGATTATGAAATGCAACTATATGGTGGGTATGTTATGTCATGCAGTGCAACTCACACACCCGACTCTGTGCACACAGACCTTTAGTTCCCCCTTTCGGAGCCGTTACCTCCCAGGATACCTCCGTAGTGGCAAACGGAAGCGGTGGGTTGGGCCTCGCCCACCTCCAAAACCAGTAAAGCACACTGGTCTGACCTATCGTACGCCTCAACGCTTGGTGCACAAAGCGGACGCCTGCGTACTCTTGCCGGCTGGCGCACCGGACTTCTGTTGGCGGAGTGCTAATCACCCCGCCGAGTCAACGATATCGGTGTCGGTGCAATCGAACTCCCCGATATCGAAAGACCCACCACCTTAACTTTTCCTATTTTATGCACATGCAAGTTAAATCGTAAGCACACAAAACCGAGCCGAAGCTCCCCGGACCAAAACGTCCGTCTCCAAACCAACCGAGCCGAAGCTCCCCGGACCATCCCGTCCGTTTCCAAATCAACCGAGCCGAAGCTCTCATCAACCTTCCTGTGCCAACAGTGTTGTGAAGAGTGCAGCCCTAGTTACTAAGTTATTCTTGTCGGTTTGTTATTACAGTTTACGTTAGCCCAGGACTGCCCCCGGTATACCCCGTGAAGGGCTCTCAAGGGGCACTAGGAACCAAGACGGTGCATTACGGCCCGAAGTTCCCTTTCGCAAGGCACTTATTGTTATTGGTTGTTTTCCCTTAGCCCGATTCCCTTCTCATATTACGATAGACTATCCTAGGGTGATTTTTAAACCTTCCACTCCTCGGGGAAGACGATCTTTCGTCGAGCCCGAGCACCTCTTAACTCTAGCTATCACCACTACTCACTACTCTTTATATCTTCCTAATGTAATTTCTTCCACAATTGTTCACCCAGACAAAATGTTTAAACCTCAAAGACTTTCTCAGATCGTGTCCTATTGCATCTCACAACCTGCTATATGCAGACCGACCTAGGCTACATGTCGAACCGGTTATGCAATGATCAATTACTCATCCAAATGCCCTAAACTATTTACTGGAGGCTTATCTTGGTATAAATAACCTAAATCCAGAGAATGGAAATTTTCTTAATTTATTTGGCATTTAATTAAATTCCTCGAAAATCTCAAGGGCCACCGGTTTGAACATGAACTATCCTAATTATTCATGCAAGATGTCCAGCAAATTTATGATAATTAGTAGACTATCTTAGAAGGCTAAATCCTGAGTATCATAATTTTCTATCATCAAAATAACCTGAAAACTATTTTGGAAATAATCTCTAATTTCTATAGTTTATGAATCAAGTACAGAAAATATTCTTCCAAAAATTCTAAATAAATTATGACATGATGAATAAGGCCTAAAATTTGCACTGGCTAAGTTTCATAATTTTCCAGCAAGCATTTTATCCATAATAATTTTTTAAACATAAAAGCCCCTTTCTATCATTTGTGAATAAAGTACTAGATTTACTCAACATAAAATTCTATAAAAATTCAGGGATCAATGTTCTACAAGTCAAGATCTAAATCCAGAATTTTAACTGATTATAATTAATGTAAAGCCTCAAATTAATTAAAACAACAAATTGGGCTAATAGTCCTTTAACACATGAAGTATAATATATATTAATCATAAAATTCCAGAAAAATTACCATGAGTCTAAAACATCCTAAAACCCCCTCCTCCCGAGTTTCACAATTTTTTGGATTAGCTTTAGTGCTTAAAATAACTAAATTACGTTTCCATCCTAATCCTACATCTCAACTTTTGAGGTACCTAACTATCTCCAAATCCATCACTATTTCAACCAGAGGGTTTTCATCATATCATCCCCCTCTCCTCCAAATTTCAAGGGCATACAAGAGCTTTTGCTCCTATGTCCTTCACAAACCTCAAACTCCCACCCGTTGGAGTTGAGCCAATCTCTTAGGGTAAAATCCACCCTAAGCCACACCATGTTACCCAAGAGGGTAGACATAGTCCCAACAAATCAGTGGCCAACAATATCAGCCTCTTTTGAGGAGATTTGTCCACTCCATCCCCAATCGTACTTTCCCCCAAAGTACCCCTCGCCAAGACCTATCTAGGACTTGATACTTCCCTATTCAAAACTCGACCATTCGAGTTGAAATTTTGTACAGATCTTAATATTGATGCCAGGGACCACCACCCAAAATTTGGGGGAGTTTGGACTTAATTTCATCTTCTAATTAATTTTATATTTGTTTATTAAATTTTTACAAAAACTTTAGGCAAAAGTTCTCCAAAAATTCTCATTTTTGGACAGCCTCTCGATATACATATTATAGACCTCCAGTCCAAATTTCAAGTCATTTGGACCTGTTATGAACCGTGGGCAACCAATTCAATTTCTGGTTAGCCTAGGTCTTGATCCCACCAAAATGAGTGCTGTGGTCGAACCACTCACCCAAATTGAATAAAATTAATTTTATATTAAAGTAGACCCAGAGGGCTACAACTTTTGTGTCTGGTCATTTCTCCTAAATCGGCCTCTAAGTGCCTCGTTTTGCAGCCTCAAAAATACATTCAAAATAACATATTTTTCCATTGTAATATATAATAATCTATGTATTAAAATATTAATTTCACTGTTCATCTTCTTCATGAACCCGAAAACCAGACACAGGAAAAATCATTTTTCCTGTAAGCATTCCGTGATCCGTTGCCGGCCGTCCGGTCACTTCCCTGGCCAGCCACCACCACCACCACCTCCGTTGAGGCGATGGCTAGCGGTCGGCGGTGGTTTGGCCGCCGGAGGTGGCGGTTTCCGGCGAACTCGAAATATCTTTTTCATGGTTTTTCCATGAAAACGAGAGATGGATTCGGCTCCGTTGAGCGCGAATCTCCTTCCTAAGAATCCTAAGATCTACCCATGAAAGAGAAGGAGTAGAGGAGGACCTTGTTCGCGGTTTGGAGGCGAAAAGAGCGACGAGGTGCCATGGCGCGGTGGTGGCGTTGCTGAACTCCTCTTTACAGCAAGAACAAGGATCTGCTTCGTTTGCTTGAGCGTGTAAACCTCTCCTCTTTCCCTAAGTGGGCTTTTATAACTCAGGAAGTGGGAAGATGAAATGGTAACCGCCATTATGTCTTAACGTTTCGGTTACGGTGAAGGGATAAGAAACGGTGGAAAACTGAACCGGTGTATCCAGCTGGCGGCTTTCTATTGGACCACCCTTTCCTTATTTATTATTTATTTACAGAAGGAAAACGGCCTGAAGTTACTCCTGGTGTAACTTCCCAAGCCAACATTTATTTCCACGCGCGTTAGAATTATTTCGGGCCTGAACTGTCGTTTCGGACAATGTCACGGGCGTGACACATAGGTCACGGGCGTGACAGGCCCGGGTAGCCCATTCTGGGTTCGACGATCGTCGAACTGAGATCGACGATCGTCGATGGATGGTCACGGGCGTGACATCTTGGGTCACGGGCGTGACAGGCCCGAACAGCAGATTTCGAGGTCGACGATCGTCGAATTGAGATCGACGATCGTCGATGGGGTCACGCCCTAGGTCACGGGCGTGACACTCATGTCACGGGCGTGACATGCCCGGGGCGCAAGCTCGACGATCGTCTCACGGCGATCGACGATCGTCGATGGGGTCACGCCCCTAGTCACGGGCGTGACACCTTGGTCACGGGCGTGACATGCCCCGTCAGCACGATCGACGATCGTCTCGTGGAGAGCGACGATCGTCGAAGTAGTCACGCCCAAGTCACGGGCGTGACATCTTGGTCACGGGCGTGACATGCCCAGACAGCGCGTTCGACGATCGTCTCGTGGAGATCGACGATCGTCGAAGTAGACACGCCCAGGTCACGGGCGTGACGGGCCGGTCACGGGCGTGACCAACCCGTGACCCGCAATACTGGTCGCTTTATTTCCAATTTTGGGCTTCCTAGGGTTCCGTCACAACAAATCTGACTCCTAGGGGTCTAGCCGGAAATGGGATGTTACAAATCCCAATAAACAAAACAAAAATTTCGTCCCCGAAATTGAGGTTGAGCCTACAGGGATTTCTATCGGAACGAATTAATCTTGTAACATCCCATTCGATCTTTCTATTGGGTTCAGGCGATCGTTCGTTTGATAACGAAGACAATCTCCCCAATAAACAAAAGATTAGCCCCTACCATTCTGATTAAGTGTGCATACCTAGGTCCTAGATTTCCCTTGTCTAGTCTTAACATTCCAAAACAAGAAGGCAGTTTATAGTATACCGAGAGGTGGTGAGATGTACCTGACTGAACAACTCCGGGTATCTTTGCCTCATCAGATCCTGCGGTTCCCAGGTGTGCTCCTCCTGACCGTGATTTCTCCACAAAACCTTGACTAAGGGAATTTTCTTGCGGCGCAAGATCCGCACTCCTTTGTCATCGATCCGAACCGGCTCCAAGTGAACAGATCGGTCTGAAGCTACCGGCCCTTCTGTGGTCAAAATTCGCTGCTCCGGGCGTAGTAGAGCCCTTCTCAGCGAAGAGATATGGAAGACGTCGTGTAGAGCTGCCAGCTCTGGTGGCAACTCTAGCCTGTAGGCTAAGGGTCCGATCCGCTCCAGGATCCGGTAAGGGCCCATGTACCTAGGGCTGAGTTTCTTCCTCCGACCGCGCACCCGTGAGACTCCGTGCATGGGCCGGATCTTCAAGAACACTCGATCTCCTACCCGGAACTCCACCTGACGATGCCGAGCGTCATAGTATTTTGCTTGTCTGCTCTGCGCCTCCAGCATCCTATCTCTGATCAGTCTCACCTGGGCCTCTGTATCTTCCACAAAATCCGATCCCAACAGCTTCGGATCCTCGTCTTGAACCCAAGAAAGCGGGGTCCTACATTTCCTTCCATACAAGGCCTCATAAGGCGCCATCCTGATGCTGGACTGGTAGCTATTATTGTAGGAGAACTCGACCAACGGTAACATCTTCTCCCACGGCTCCCCTCGGTCCAGTATACACAGTCGTAGTAGATCCTCCAACGTCCTGTTGGTGCGCTCTGTCTGCCCGTCCGTCTGAGGGTGGAAGGCCGTGCTAAAAGTCGACCGGGTGCCCAAATATGCCTGCACTGACCGCCACTCCCTGGATGTAAACCGTCCATCGCGGTCCGACACTATCGTCCGGGGCACGCCATGATATCGGACATACTGCTCCACAAACTTCCGTACCAGCACTCCCACCGAGTCATCCTTCCTGATCGGTATAAAGCGGGCCACCTTCGTCAAACGATCGACAATCACCCAAATCGTGTCGTTCCCTGTCCGAGACCGGGGAAGACCATGTATAAAATCCATCGCTATGTCGTCAAACTTCCACTCCGGCACCGGGAGTGGCTGCAACAATCCTGCGGGGTTCCTGCATTCCGCCTTCACCAACTGACACGCCTCGCAATGGGTCACGAAGTACGTAATGTCCTTCTTCATGCCCGGCCAAAACATCGTCCTCTTCAAATCAGCGGTCATCTTTGTGATCCCCGGGTGCACGGAGTACCGGCTGCAATGCGCCTCTGTCAAAATATCCTCTCGGATCTGGCCTCCTGCAGGTATATATACTCTGCCTCTGAAGTGGAGCAAACCATCTCTCAGGGAATAATCTCCTGTCGAACCTTCCTCCAAAGCTCGGAACATCGGCTCCGCCCACGCATCTGTCCTCTGTCCGTCCCGAATGCGATCCCGGATATCGTCTATGGCCACTATCGATGCCAGATACTCCCTATACAGATCTGGGTCATCTTCGGACACTAGGGATATCTGCATGTCTCTGAATGACTGGACCAGCTCCATAGACATAACCTGGGGCCCGGCTTCGGAAGTGGCCGCTCTCCGACTTAACGCGTCGGCCACCACATTTGCCTTCCCTGGGTGGTAGTGCATCTCATACTGATAATCTGCCAAGAACTCCACCCAGCGCCTCTGCCTAATATTCAGCTCCTTCTGAGTGTCCACGTATTTCAAGTTCTTGTGATCGGAGAAGATGTCGCAGTGGACTCCATAAAGGTAATGACGCCAGACCTTCAGAGCAAAGACGACCGCTCCCATCTCGAGGTCGTGCACCGGGTAGTTCCTCTCATGGGTCTTCAGCTGGCGGGAGGCATATGCTATGACATGTCCGTTCTGCATCAGCACCGCTCCCATCCCTTGGTATGATGCGTCGGTATACACCTGGAATCCCTCCCTTCCGGATGGAAGGGCCAGGATAGGGGCCGAGATGAGTCGGTCCTTCAGCTCCTGGAAAGCCGCCTGGCACTGCGGGGTCCAAACAAAAGGTGCCTCCTTCTTTGTCAAAGATGTGAGGGGGAGGGCAATCCGAGAGAACCCCTCCACGAACTTCCGGTAATAACCGGCAAGTCCCAAGAAACTGCGTACATCAGTGGCTGTCCTCAGCTGCGGCCAATCGCGAACTGCCCGAATCTTTGCTGGATCTACTGATAACCCGGCTCCGCTGATGATGTGGCCTAGGAAGGCCACCTCCTTCAACCAGAACTGACACTTGCTGAATTTGGCGTAAAGGCGATGCTCCCGCAACCTCTCCAAGGTCAGTGCCAGATGCCGAGTGTGCTCCTCCTCTGTCCTAGAGTAGATCAGGATGTCGTCTATGAACACTATGACGAACACATCCAAGTAGGCCTCGAAAACCCGGTTCATGAGACTCATGAACGCCGACGGAGCATTCGTGAGCCCAAAGGGCATCACGATGAATTCATACAGGCCATATCTGCTACTAAAGGCCGTCTTTGGGATATCCTCCTCTTGGATCCGCAGCTGGTAGTATCCTGATCTCAAGTCCAGCTTCGAGAAATAATGGGCCCCCTCCAGCTGGTCGAATAATTCGTCTATCCGTGGGAGCGGATAGGTATTCCGGACGGTCAGCCTGTTTAGTGCTCGATAATCGATGCACAGGCGGAGTGTCCCATCCTTCTTCTTCACGAACAGGACCGGTGCTCCCCATGGCGAGGAACTCGGTCTGACAAAACCTGCCTCCACCAATTCCTGCAACTGGGTCCGAAACTCTGCCAACTCCTTTGGGGCCATCCGATAAGGGGCCCTAGACGCCGGCTTGGCCCCCGGCACAAGCTGAATCTGAAAATCCTGCTCTCGGTGTGGTGGTAGTCCTGGCAGTTTCTCCAGAAAGATGTCAGCGAAATCTCGCACCACCGGGATGTCTGTCACCGACTCCTTAACCTCCGCCATCTCAAATAGAATCTGATAGACCTCCTCTCCCTGCAGATGGGCCTTGACGGCCTGTACCGAAGATAAGAGTATACGAGAGACAGGTCTTATACCTTCAATGGTAATGAAAGAGTCCCCGTGTCTCACGGTGATCCTCTTTGCCTGGCAGTCAATCTGGGCATAGTTCCAGTGCAGCCATACCATGCCCAGGATCAGGTCGTAGTCCGTCAGCTTCAAAATCGTCGCTGGAGCCTCGAACGCTTTTCCACCAATCTCTGCCTCCATATTGCAGTGATCCGTAGTAAGGAGCTCAGATCCATCCGGTAGTCGTACCCTCATCCTCGAGCCTGTGAACCGCTCCACACCTTCCAGCACTTCCACGAACGACTCCGAGACAAAGGAGTGAGTAGCTCCAGTATCGAACAGCGTGCGGGCAGGCTTGCCGCTGATGAAGACTATACCTGGGGTGATTAGATATCTTAGGGTTCTATAATGAGTTTTTACTTTCCTTGCTATCAATCTAGTGCGATTCAAAGTTTTAACAACTTAAAGGGGAAATTCTATGAAAACAAAGAAACATTTCGGCATACCTGCGATGACCTGCTCCGGATTCCGCGGCTGTGCAAGGTCCAAGGCATATACCTGCTCTCTTCCCTGTCTACGATCTTCCCCCTGGTATCCTCGACCGCGGCCGCGTCCTCGGCCTCCGTAATGCTGAGCTGGTGGGCCGCCCTGATGTGCTGGAGGTGGTGCCCCCCTCATGGGGCAGTTCCTCCGAATGTGCCCAATCTGATGACAAAAGTAGCACTCTGGGGGATACGCCATTCCCCCGGGTCTCGGCATCTCCTGCATCCGAAGGGGTGGAGGGGCCAATACCACCTGTTCCCTCGGCTCCGGCCTCACGTCCTGACGAGGCTGGTCCTCTGTCCTCCTCCCCTCTGGTACAGCACCCCGCCGCTGGTCATTCCTTCCTCTTCGTCCCTGATCCTCTGCTGGCCGTTTCCGGCCCCGGGTGGTGTGCCAATCTGCCTCAATCCTTTTGGCCATCTCCAAAATCCGGGAGATGGGCCCGTCAGATACAAACAAGAGGGCCTCCCTCAAGTCCTCACGTAGGCCCTTGTAGAACCTCCTGATATACCCTGCCTCGTCCAGCTGGTAGGAATCTGCGTATCGAGCCAGGTGGTCAAACTCTCGATGGTACTCCACCACGGTCCGAGTACCCTGCTTCAGCTGTAAGAACCGCTCCTCCAAGTCATCCCTAGCCGACTGCGGAACGAAATGCTCCAGCAGTGCGGCCCTGAACTCCTCCCAAGTAATCTCCGCAACCTCCCTATCAGCAAAGGTCGTGTCCAACAGCGTCTTCCACCACCTCTTTGCATGGGACTCCAGGCAGGAGACAACCAGAGCCACCTTCTCCTCCCATGGACACCGAATCCCGGTCAGCATCTCATACATGATATCTAGCCACTCTTCCGTCCGAACAGCCGACTCTGTCCCCAAATAGGACGGGGGAGCCAGTCCTCGGAAGATGCTTAGCCAGTTGGCCCCCGGATTTGGCTGCGGGGCCGGAACCTGCTGGGCCCTGAAGGCCTCCAGAATGGCAGTCAGGGTCTGTCCCATGTCTGACTGAAGGAAAGGAGTGGGGGCCGGTGGGGGTGGTGCAACATCCTGAGCCTGTGGAACTCCACCTTGAGGCGTAGTCCGTGCTGGAGGCTGCGTAACAAAAACACACGCTGAGAAAACGTTCAAATACTACATTAAGGTGGACAAATTATATGTGATCCCCATATGGGCACACCACTGCTTCCGCTGCTTAGTTTGTCCCCAAACTAAACTCGAGCGGGGGTGACCGAGGGTTTGTGGACTGCGACTTCCTTCTGATCGATGTTTCCTCTGATACCACTTGTAAGACCCCCTTTTTTTTTTCTTTTTCAACCACCGGGGTCTTAGGCCCAGAACCGCCGCTTTGCGGTGACACCTTCACGTCCTGAAGGGTCATCACCACAAGGCACCGATTCTGCCGGCCAAATCGATCACAAAAAGTAGCACAATTATTGAAGTAATAGTAAACAGTCCACAATAACAAAACCACATATATAAATAAGTAAGCTCCACGAAGGGAGTGTCCACAGAAACATCAGAGTACTATAAATACGGGCTTATGCCCGGTACAAAATGTCCTCACTACAAGTCTCTCATGCGGAAGCGAAACAGTAAACTACTCAAGGATCGAGACTCACGGTCCCGGCTGTGTGAACTCCGGAGCTAGACTGCCCCATCTCTAGGCGCACCGATCTCTGGGGCTGCTCCTCCATGCTGGGCTCCACGATCCCCTAAATGATGCGGTTCGAAAACCGTTAGTCATAAAGACTAAGCCCTATCATCCCCTACCCCTTCCCCCCATGGCTCCTAGGTACCGAGCGGAGAGGAAGAAAGGGAAGGACATGAAGGTGGAGATTAACATGAAAACAGATGGCAGCGGAGACTAATCTAGCAAGTTGTATTAGGTGAGCAGTTAATAAGTTGTTGTAATAGGTCTAGCAGTAAGAAAAGTAATTAAATGAATTTTAAACCTTCACTTATGCGAGAACACATAAGCAAAGGGATCTTTTACAAGGCTCCCATCGTATAAGTGTCCCATACCACTTATACCTTGGGGTGTCGGTTATCAAACAGCAGGGGTTATTATATATTGAAAATAACCTTTGATTTATAAACTTGCCCACACAAGCTTATAGACCAAGGGGTCGTTTTGCAGGTCCTAATGTATAAGCGTCCCATTCCACTTATACTTTAGGTGTCAAGGTTGTTATGAATGATTATGAAATGCAACTATATGGTGGGTATGTTATGTCATGCAGTGCAACTCACACACCCGACTCTGTGCACACAGACCTTTAGTTCCCCCTTTCGGAGCCGTTACCTCCCAGGATACCTCCGTAGTGGCAAACGGAAGCGGTGGGTTGGGCCTCGCCCACCTCCAAAACCAGTAAAGCACACTGGTCTGACCTATCGTACGCCTCAACGCTTGGTGCACAAAGCGGACGCCTGCGTACTCTTGCCGGCTGGCGCACCGGACTTCTGTTGGCGGAGTGCTAATCACCCCGCCGAGTCAACGATATCGGTGTCGGTGCAATCGAACTCCCCGATATCGAAAGACCCACCACCTTAACTTTTCCTATTTTATGCACATGCAAGTTAAATCGTAAGCACACAAAACCGAGCCGAAGCTCCCCGGACCAAAACGTCCGTCTCCAAACCAACCGAGCCGAAGCTCCCCGGACCATCCCGTCCGTTTCCAAATCAACCGAGCTGAAGCTCTCATCAACCTTCCTGTGCCAACAGTGTTGTGAAGAGTGCAGCCCTAGTTACTAAGTTATTCTTGTCGGTTTGTTATTACAGTTTACGTTAGCCCAGGACTGCCCCCGGTATACCCCGTGAAGGGCTCTCAAGGGGCACTAGGAACCAAGACGGTGCATTACGGCCCGAAGTTCCCTTTCGCAAGGCACTTATTGTTATTGGTTGTTTTCCCTTAGCCCGATTCCCTTCTCATATTACGATAGACTATCCTAGGGTGATTTTTAAACCTTCCACTCCTCGGGGAAGACGATCTTTCGTCGAGCCCGAGCACCTCTTAACTCTAGCTATCACCACTACTCACTACTCTTTATATCTTCCTAATGTAATTTCTTCCACAATTGTTCACCCAGACAAAATGTTTAAACCTCAAAGACTTTCTCAGATCGTGTCCTATTGCATCTCACAACCTGCTATATGCAGACCGACCTAGGCTACATGTCGAACCGATTATGCAATGATCAATTACTCATCCAAATGCCCTAAACTATTTACTGGAGGCTTATCTTGGTATAAATAACCTAAATCCAGAGAATGGAAATTTTCTTAATTTATTTGGCATTTAATTAAATTCCTCGAAAATCTCAAGGGCCACCGGTTTGAACATGAACTATCCTAATTATTCATGCAAGATGTCCAGCAAATTTATGATAATTAGTAGACTATCTTAGAAGGCTAAATCCTGAGTATCATAATTTTCTATCATCAAAATAACCTGAAAACTATTTTGGAAATAATCTCTAATTTCTATAGTTTATGAATCAAGTACAGAAAATATTCTTCCAAAAATTCTAAATAAATTATGACATGATGAATAAGGCCTAAAATTTGCACTGGCTAAGTTTCATAATTTTCCAGCAAGCATTTTATCCATAATAATTTTTTAAACATAAAAGCCCCTTTCTATCATTTGTGAATAAAGTACTAGATTTACTCAACATAAAATTCTATAAAAATTCAGGGATCAATGTTCTACAAGTCAAGATCTAAATCCAGAATTTTAACTGATTATAATTAATGTAAAGCCTCAAATTAATTAAAACAACAAATTGGGCTAATAGTCCTTTAACACATGAAGTATAATATATATTAATCATAAAATTCCAGAAAAATTACCATGAGTCTAAAACATCCTAAAACCCCCTCCTCCCAAGTTTCACAATTTTTTGGATTAGCTTTAGTGCTTAAAATAACTAAATTACGTTTCCATCCTAATCCTACATCTCAACTTTTGAGGTACCTAACTATCTCCAAATCCATCACTATTTCAACCAGAGGGTTTTCATCATATCATCCCCCTCTCCTCCAAATTTCAAGGGCATACAAGAGCTTTTGCTCCTATGTCCTTCACAAACCTCAAACTCCCACCCGTTGGAGTTGAGCCAATCTCTTAGGGTAAAATCCACCCTAAGCCACACCATGTTACCCAAGAGGGTAGACATAGTCCCAACAAATCAGTGGCCAACAATATCAGCCTCTTTTGAGGAGATTTGTCCACTCCATCCCCAATCGTACTTTCCCCCAAAGTACCCCTCGCCAAGACCTATCTAGGACTTGATACTTCCCTATTCAAAACTCGACCATTCGAGTTGAAATTTTGTACAGATCTTAATATTGATGCCAGGGACCACCACCCAAAATTTGGGGGAGTTTGGACTTAATTTCATCTTCTAATTAATTTTATATTTGTTTATTAAATTTTTACAAAAACTTTAGGCAAAAGTTCTCCAAAAATTCTCATTTTTGGACAGCCCCTCGATATACATATTATAGACCTCCAGTCCAAATTTCAAGTCATTTGGACCTGTTATGAACCGTGGGCAACCAATTCAATTTCTGGTTAGCCTAGGTCTTGATCCCACCAAAATGAGTGCTGTGGTCGAACCACTCACCCAAATTGAATAAAATTAATTTTATATTAAAGTAGACCCAGAGGGCTACAACTTTTGTGTCTGGTCATTTCTCCTAAATCGGCCTCTAAGTGCCTCGTTTTGCAGCCTCAAAAATACATTCAAAATAACATATTTTTCCATTGTAATATATAATAATCTATGTATTAAAATATTAATTTCACTGTTCATCTTCTTCATGAACCCGAAAACCAGACACAGGAAAAATCATTTTTCCTGTAAGCATTCCGTGATCCGTTGCCGGCCGTCCGGTTACTTCCCTGGCCAGCCACCACCACCACCACCTCCGTTGAGGCGATGGCTAGCGGTCGGCGGTGGTTTGGCCGCCGGAGGTGGCGGTTTCCGGCGAACTCGAAATATCTTTTTCATGGTTTTTCCATGAAAACGAGAGATGGATTCGGCTCCGTTGAGCGCGAATCTCCTTCCTAAGAATCCTAAGATCTACCCATGAAAGAGAAGGAGTAGAGGAGGACCTTGTTCGCGGTTTGGAGGCGAAAAGAGCGACGAGGTGCCATGGCGCGGTGGTGGCGTTGCTGAACTCCTCTTTACAGCAAGAACAAGGATCTGCTTCGTTTGCTTGAGTGTGTAAACCTCTCCTCTTTCCCTAAGTGGGCTTTTATAACTCAGGAAGTGGGAAGATGAAATGGTAACCGCCATTATGTCTTAACGTTTCGGTTACGGTGAAGGGATAAGAAACGGTGGAAAACTGAACCGGTGTATCCAGCTGGCGGCTTTCTATTGGACCACCCTTTCCTTATTTATTATTTATTTACAGAAGGAAAACGGCCTGAAGTTACTCCTGGTGTAACTTCCCAAGCCAACATTTATTTCCACGCGCGTTAGAATTATTTCGGGCCTGAACTGTCGTTTCGGCCAATGTCACGGGCGTGACACATAGGTCACGGGCGTGACAGGCCCGGGTAGCCCATTCTGGGTTCGACGATCGTCGAACTGAGATCGACGATCGTCGATGGATGGTCACGGGCATGACATCTTGGGTCACGGGCGTGACAGGCCCGAACAGCAGATTTCGAGGTCGACGATCGTCGAATTGAGATCGACGATCGTCGATGGGGTCACGCCCTAGGTCACGGGCGTGACACTCATGTCACGGGCGTGACATGCCCGGGGCGCAAGCTCGACGATCGTCTCACGGCGATCGACGATCGTCGATGGGGTCACGCCCCTAGTCACGGGCATGACACCTTGGTCACGGGCGTGACATGCCCCGTCAGCACGATCGACGATCGTCTCGTGGAGAGCGACGATCGTCGAAGTAGTCACGCCCAAGTCACGGGCGTGACATCTTGGTCACGGGCGTGACATGCCCAGACAGCGCGTTCGACGATCGTCTCGTGGAGATCGACGATCGTCGAAGTAGACACGCCCAGGTCACGGGCGTGACGGGCCGGTCACGGGCGTGACCAACCCGTGACCCGCAATACTGGTCGCTTTATTTCCAATTTTGGGCTTCCTAGGGTTCCGTCACAACAAATCTGACTCCTAGGGGTCTAGCCGGAAATGGGATGTTACACTTGTTGGGCCACATCCGATGCTTTTGCCCATAGCTAGGTGGAAATGCTCTACCCGCCCTTCCTTCGGCAACTCCACGAGGACGGGGACATATGCGTTGTCGAGGACGAGGACCACGAGGAAGGAATCCCGAACCTGCCAGGATTAGGTGTTTGTGCTGGACATGGCGTAGGAGCAGAATCCTCAGGATTTGATTGTCGGTATGTTGTGAGTTAATTACTACAGTATAAGCATTTCTCTTTAAATAGTCTAAGATATTCTAAGAGTCTAGTTTGAGTCTGTATAATTAGCACCTAGGCACTGTAATGGTTGGTGGGAAACCAGCTTACACTCTATTCGATACCGGTGCCACACACACATTTGTGTAAGCAGACTTCATTAAAGACCTAGAAGGAGTGCAATACTTCACCGGTATTGCTCAGAGAGTATGCCTCCCGGATGGCTCTGAGATGACTGCATCCGCAAAGTGTGAATTGGAGGTAATTCTTGGAGGAAAGTCCTTTGAAACCCCTGCAATAATGTTGAGAATGCAAGAATTTGACCTCATTCTGGGCATGCCATAGTTAGATTGGAATGACGCTAGGATTGATTGCGCGGTGAAGCAAATCATGTTGATGCATGGGGACTCTGAAGTCATCTTTCAAGGTATTAAACTTGTACCTCGTATGTTACTATCTTTAAATCAGACCTTAAAAGCCCATATGAGAGGGGATGAAATATATGTGATCTGTTTCGAACTAAAAGAGATGGTAGTTGATTTTAAAGATGTGCGAGTGGTACGAGATTTCCATGAGGTGTTTCTTGAGAAATTGCCAGGTTTACCCCCGTATAGAGAGGTGGACTTATAGATTAAGTTAGTACCGGGTGGCTAGCCAATCTTTAGGACCCCTTACCGAATGGCCCCGAAGGAACTCAAAGAGTTTAGAGTTCAGCTGCAAGAGTTAGTGGAATCGGGGTTTGTTCGTCCCAGTTCATTGCCTTGGGAGCCCCTATCCTGTTTGCCAATAAAAAAGGATGGAACGATACAGTTATGTATAGATTACCGGGAACTCAATCGTTTAACTATGCGGAACACCTATCCTCTACCCCAGATCGATGAGTTATTCGACTAGTTGGTAGGAGCGCACTGGTTTTCCAAACTGGACCTACGCTCGGGTTACTACCAATTGAGAATACGAGAGGAGGACATTTAGAAAACATCTTTTACCTCAAGGTACTGTTTGTACGAGTTCACCGTAATGCTGTTTGGGCTCACAAATTCCCCTTCTACGTTCATGAGTTTGATGAATAAAGTGTTTGAGCCATAATTAGATGTATTCGTTATCATCTTCATCGATGTAATTTTAGTCTACTCAAAGACAGAGGAGGAGCATGTGGAACATTTGACCTTGGTGCTGAAGAAGTTAAAGGAGCTTACCTTGTTTGCCAAGTTCAGCAAGTGCGAATTTTTGCTCCGAGAGGTTTCCTTCTTAGGCCATGTAATTAGTGGTGCTGGACTAGCTGTGGATCCAGCCAAGGTGTGTGTCGTGAAGGAATGGTCACCTTTAAAGTTAGCGGTCGATGTACGGAGTTTCCTTGGACTTGTTGGGTTTTATAGAAAGTTCGTGAAAGGATTCTCAAAGATATCCCTTCCTCTTACTGCTCTGACAAAGAAAGGCATGCCATATGAGTGGACACCCCAATATAAAGCTGCATTCCAAGAGCTAAAAGATAGACGTACCTCCGCACCCATCCTAGCCCTTCCATCTGGGAAGGAAGGACTACAAGTCTACACTAATGCGTCATATCAGGGGATGAGAGTAGTATTGATGTAGCATGGGCACGTGATTGCTTATTCTTCGAGGCAACTGAAGAAGCATGAAGCCAATTATCCGGTTCATGATTTGGAGTTGGGGGCAGTGATGTTCGCCTTAAAGATTTGGAGGCACTATCTATATGGCATCCACTGCGAGATATTTTCAGATCATAAGAATTTAAAGTATGTTCATACTCAAAAGTAATTAAATGTGAGACAACGGCGGTGGTTATAATTTATGTGTGATTACGAGTTTACTTTGAACTACCATCCTGGAAAAGCAAACTCTGTAGCTGATGCATTTAACAGAAAGGTACCGGTATCGAGCCCTGAGTCTTGATTGATGAGTGTGGAATTAGCTCGGATGCTCGAGAAGATGTATATCACATTGGTGTATAAAGATCATACTGAGGAGTATACTGAGTATCTATTTGCTATGAGTATAGTATGTGACATCCAAGATCATATTTGGGTAGAGCAAGGGAAGGATGTTGTAACATCCCTGTTGGGTCCATTGATCCCAATGTCCTGAATTTGCAGGACTAGCAAAACAATGTATACACATATTGTGATCTAACTTGTGGTTAAAGTGAATGATTGCAGTTTGTCTTGATAAGCTATGATGTGACAGGTAGCCTAAGTGGCTAAGTAAGGTAAGTTCTTACCTAAGTGGTGAAAAGACAGAAAACTGTCTAAGTCCACAGGCATTGAGTGAAGATCAGTCACTCAACGCTAGATGGATTATAACGCCTAGTGAATCCTATACAGTCAAAGCCAAGGCAGTGGAAAGCTGAGAAAATGGCCAAGTACACATGCGTTGAGTGAAGTGAACTCACTCAATGCCATACAACAAAAGGATGTGAGACAGGATACATCAGTAAAAGCTGAAGTTGGAATGAACTAAAATATGGCTAAGTCCACAGGCGTTGAGTGAAGTCAACTCACTCAACTCCATGCTACTAAATAAGCAGAAAATTGGCTAAGGAAAAAAAGCATTGAGTGAGGCATGTTATCTCAACGCTCTCAACGCTTATGTTGCTGAATAAGCAGAAAATTGGCTAAGACAGAAAGTGTTGAGGCATGTTCACTCAATGCTCTCAACGCTTATGTTGCTGAATAAGCAGAAAATATGCTAAGATAGAAAGCATTGAGTAGAGGTTACTGAATCAACGCTGTCAATGCCTAGTGAAGACAGAATTTTGTCTAAGGGGTTTGGCATTGAGTGACGCTTACTCACTCAATGCCAAGAAGCTAAAAGCTGATAAAGCAAGATTGGCGTTGAGTGGAGCTAAATAACTCAACGCCTAGAATCAGTCTTAATATTCTATGTAGTTTGGCATTGAGTGAAGGTGACTCACTCAACGCTAAGAGACAGTGAATCTGTCTAAGTGTTTTGGCATTGAGTGATGCTTACTCACTCAACGCCTATTCTTTGATGCTTTATTTTTGGCTAAGTCCACAGCTGGTGACATTTGCAAGTCAACAAGTCAACATATTTCAAATTAATGGCGGGATGGCTACAGTACGCGACAAAGGCCGCCGCAGACCTATTGTACGACAGTTGGCGTTAAAGTAAATTTGCAGCCATCATTAAATGTGTGGGGCCCATTGCTAAAAGAGTTGTTTGGTCTCAATACATAAAAAGAAGTAATAGGTGTTCTTCTTCCCGGCCATTGTTGTGGAGCTATAGAACAGGAATCTCAATTTAAGAACGAAAGAGAGCAAGTCAGTTTTTGGAATCAACATCTTCAACAGCAAGATAGCTGGTGCCATTCTCACCTGCACCAGCAAGCTAGTTCAGAGTATCTTCTCCGAGCATAAGATTTTTGCCAAGGGCCGACCCTTGCTCTAGGTTCTTCACAGTTCCAGCAGCTCTAGCACCTGAAGATCTTTATCTTGAAGCTGTGAAGAGAAGAAAACTTGAAGAAGCATAGATCTGAAAGAAGGCTAAGGGGACTATTCCTTAGGAGTCAAAGTTAGGGCTGAATCACCTAAGCCTAGGAAAAAGAGAAGGTCAGAACAGGGTTCTGCAAGTTGCTTCCAGCACAAGTAATTACTTATTACTGTGAAAGTAGTTAGGACTAAGTATATCTCAGTTCAGTAAAGGTTGACTAAGAAGATAATCTCCTATAGTCATTTTTGGACTGAGTCTATCTCAGTCAAGAAGCTTGATACAGAGAAATATCCCTTGTACCAAGCATAACCATCAACCCACTTTCATCCTGTAGGATTCAGTTTACCTGGATCTGAGCTGTAGGTACCTGAAAGGGTACTGAGTTGTAGGAGTGCTGCAACACTCTTAGAGTAGGGTTGTGTGCCTAAAGCTATAGGGCTGTAGAGCCTGAGTTGTAGGCCTTAGAAATAAGGCTGAGGTAGGTGATCAGTGGATTACTGAGCTGTAGGAGCTCTACAGGGCTCTGAGGTAGGAACCCTTGTGGTCCTGAGTTTGGATTATGTGAAGAATCTAAGTGAAAGGCTTAGGGCCTGAGGTGTAAGATCCTTGGAGCATTTTGGAGAAGTGCCTAGTATAACAAGATAGTTGGATAGGTGGGATGGAAAGTGGATGTACCCAGTTGGCAAACCACTATAAATACTTGTGTGCTGTGCTGTGTTTGTTTTCTTTGTGCAAGATAAATCATCTTGAAAGCAGAAAATAATTAACCACTCAAGCAGCAAACTAAAAGAAAAGAAAAGAAAAGAATTAATAAGGAGACCAATAACCTATTCATCCCCTCTAGGTGATTTAGCTATCCTTGAAACTAAATACTTTCAAGTGGTATCAGAGGTAGGTTGCTCAAAAAGGACCTAACAGTCTGAGTTGACCTACAAGGATAGCTAAAAGGTTAAACTTATGTATTAAAGGATGAACCATAAGATGAGGAACTATATGGAGCAGTAAATCTACAGAGAGGACAAGATCAGCATTGGGCTATTGGCTGCTCTTGGTAATGACAAAGTCCTTCCAGATGCAAGAGCAAGAATCAGGTCCCCTCTGTCACATTCAGAGAGTGACATAGAGGTGGATGAAGCTGTAGAAGGGATATGCAGATGCCATGGACAAATAACTAACCCAGAAGTAGAATCTTGCCAAGATTAGCCTGGTCAAATTAAGGTACACTCCCCATCTAGCTTATCCTCAGAGTCTAGATATGAATCATGTACAGACTCTGATGTCTCCTCATCTAGTGATTATAAGGGTAATTTGACAAATGATGATATCAATCAATTGATTGAAAATCATGCTGCCCTTCTGAAAGCTTTCAAGGAAAGCAATCTACTTGTTAAGAAACAAGCAGAGGATATAGCCTCCCTACAGAAGACTACTTCCCACCTGGATGAAGTTTCATCCTTCTTATGTTTAAAAGAGAGGGAAGCAGCTCATCTGAAAATCATGGTAGATATCCATGTTGAGTCCTTAAAATACAAGGACTCTATTATCAAGAATCTTGAGGGGAAAATTAATAGGGAGAGGAGAATTGTGGCTAACTTCTTTAAGATAGATTCTATCAAGATAAGATCCAAATCTGAGTGGATTTCTAAAGTAATCCATTCTTAGAAAAGAGGCCAAGTTCCTGTCAGGCCTCAACTTACCTTTCACAAGGTAATGCTCCCTTCCAATAGGTATGACCAAGACACCATGGATGGTCCCTGGAGGAATGGGAATCTTCCTTGTATGACTACAAATGTCTCTTACAATGGAGGAAGAAAGGACATGGGTCTGAGTGCTCAAAAGGCTTCCCATGAAGAAGTACAAAAGGCCCATCCTAGAACTTTTGTATTTAATGCACCGACTCCATCTATCTTGAACAAGACAGTGGAATTTTCTCAAAATCTCCCTGCTCACACTCTAACCAAGGGTAAATCTGCTAGGATGCAAGACCTGGAATATTCCAAGGACACCAACAGCATGCCCTCTGCAAGGAGAACTGCTGCTGATAGACCTTGTGAAAATCCAAGCTCTTATCATGTCAGACCTACTCTCAGGGAGACTGTGGCTTAGAGAATTTGTAATAAGGAAGCTGCTTCTTCTTCTGTTCAATATGCTGTCAACCTGCTGTCAGACCTGCTCAGAAAAGAAGATACAATATTCATGAGTGCTGGTGCTATGATAAAGTGGGCCACTTTTACATAAATTGTTGGCACAACCCTTGTATGCAAGGGCAAGAGAAAGTCTTCCTAACAGGGCTTCTGTAGGTAAACATTTGTTTTCTTTTCAAGCTAACAAGAACCTAGGACCCAAGTTAGCTTGGGTTCCTAAGGGAAGGTAATTCTGTCTTTCAGGATAGTCCAAGTGGCCATAACCATTTATGGTCTTTGGACAATGTTGTACCAGACCCAAGTTTGGATACAAGAAATGATTCAACTTATCAATATATACGAAATGTTAATGACAAGTCCAATTATTAAGGGGGAGATTTACAAAGGAAATCCAGATGAACATCAAGGGCTAAAGCTCAAAAGCAAGGTTGCTAGTATGCTCAGAAATTGTGAATCCAACATGGACTTCAAGTCTACAGAGCAGAGATAAGTAGAATTCATCTTTCTTTTATTCTACCTCTTAATTTCAGAATTGATTACTCATGCATGAGAAGGGTAATTGAAAAAAAATGACTAAGAAGATGTAAAAATAACAGCTCTTCTTAATTCATGTGTTAGTAGGCTTACATGTTCACCATTCCACAAAATTTAACTTATCTAAATATACCTAAAGACATATTGCATATTGAATACTAAGCTAGGTTAGTATCAAAGTTTAGTTGAGTCAATTGAGCTTGGGACTAATACTATCTCAGTTGAAATAAATATAAGGTTATCAAAATTTTGTCTAATTGCACCCCAATAGGACACGGCTTAACATGTGTACTGTAGGTTTATATTTCCCCTGTAAGTTAGGACAATACGTTTAGGGGCAAATCAAAATTTAAATTAAAACTTTTAATTACTAATGAAAACTAAGGTTAAGCAAATTAAGCCCACTTAACTAATACTGGAGAAAAGACGGACTGCGGATATGTGTCGGGACTCAATCATAGCCATTGATCAAGATTAAAACATCAAAGACAGATTAGTGAACTTCTGCCTTCCTGGTAGCAATACCTATAAATAGAAGGACTTGTGCAATACGCCAAGTCACTATTCCTTACCCTCTCCCACCCGCATTCGCTAAATCGACGGAAAGCTGCTTTCGCCTACTTTCTCAAATTCTCCAAAGAGATGGCGCCCAAGGGACAGGATTTCATCTTTGAATGTGCTGAACTGGTGCGAAATGGATTCGTTGATGCTCCGAAAGAAGTTCTGCAGGTACTTAATCTTCTGCAAAAATCTAACCTAGATTTCGTCCTGACGGAACCTTGTCTTCTGTGGAAGAGGGAAGTACTGGAGTTATTTGCCAATGCCAAAGCGGATGCTTCGGATGGGAAAATTAAGACCATGGTAAGCAGAAAGAAGATCAAGATAACGCCCAGAAGGCTAAGCAAGGCTCTACAACTGCCAAAGCTCTCTACAACTCAGGACGAAGAAGAGCTATTGCTGGATAATGCAAAGTCGGCAATGAAATGGTGTGGACTTTCCAAGCACACAACTGGATCGATTCAAAGGAAGGAACTCAACCTGAGAGGCAAGTTCCTAGCCGACGTCATTGGGAAAGCTCTCATATGCAAAACAGGTTCCCATGAAAAAATCTCAAAGAAGATGTTTTAACTTATGGCTAGGGTCATACTGTCCAAGAGAACTGATTGGGGAAGAATGGTGTTTGAAAGAGTAGTGGAATGCTTGGCTGAACCTAATTTGGGGAGAATCCTTTCACTATTTCTGCAAGAAACTTCTCCAGTAATTCTGAATCTAAAACTTGGTGCAAGGATACACCATATGAGAAGGATTGACATCAGGATGCTTGAGAGATGGGACAGGATTCTTCTACCCCATGGTCTTGAAGCTATGGAGAGAAATAGGAAGAGAATAACTGCTACTGAGCCTAGCTCCTCTAGCAGCTCATCTGAGGACAAAGAACCTTATGATCCTGGTCTATCGTCATCTGCTGAAGTGCCTAGGAGGGACATGAATATCTAGGTATCCGCCTCGTCTGAACTTACCCCTCTTAGTCTTGTGAGCAGAGTAGAGTCAGATTAAGTTCCTGAAATGGATGAGATTGTTGCCGAGTTAGCTGGATCTGCTGGAGAGGAAGGAGAGGATTTGTCTTCAACCAAGGATGCTGGCCAAATAGCAGAGGAAATTGTTAATAAAATATCTGCAGGAATGGAGGATGATGCTGCCAGATTGGAATATGTAGATAGGAAAATACCTATGTCTGAAGATGAGGAAGTACAGGATAAAGACTTGGAAACTCCTAGTACTAAGGGAAGGATTGCTCAAATTGAGGGGGAGCAACTGATGCAAGTAATAATGCAAGATGCATTATTTGTAGTGGAGCAACTAGAGGTTCCACAAATAAAGGATGTTGTTGCTGCTGACCTGCATGCAAACAAAAGCATGACAGTGGTTGAGGGGGAGAAATCTTCTGGTCTCCCTGGTCATGAGGTACACAATCTTATGTCATCAGAATCTTAGGAAGAGGAAGACCGTGATAAGAAAGCACACTCCTCATCTCATTCAGAAACAGAACATCCCAAGAGTGGCACAGCTCAATGAACAGGGAGCAAGCCTGTACAAGGAGAAACTGAAGCCATGGATGAGGGCACATCTGCAAGAATTTATCAGCTGCCATTTACCTTCATGGCCGAGCTAAAAGGTTTGCTAGATGAGCAAAGAAGGGCATTGGAAAACTATGTGGATGAAGCCCTCAAAGATTTCAGAAATGATCATGCAACTGAGATCAATTCCGTATGGTTTGAACTTAATCTACTGAAAGGATAAACAGTAAAATTCTTTACAAGAGCTGCCCCTACTGTAGATTATACAATGGAGAAACTGGACATGTCAAATCAGAATATTGCTATTATAGTTGAAAATCAAACTATTCAGGCTAAGAACTCTATGACTATTCATGAGAATGATAAAATTATGAGAAAAGCACTGAACTATGAAATCTTCACTAAAATGGATCCCTGCACCAAGATGCTTGATGAACACATGTTACAAGTTAAAAATCAAGTAACTGTTGGAGTTAACTACCTGGAAGAGGAAAGAAACAAAGCTAGCACCTCCCAGACTACTCAAGTAATTGAATAAGTCAAAAAGGGGGAGAGAAATGTCATTAGAACAAACACTGAGAATATGGTCTAGACCACAAATGCTGTGAGAGGCTCAATGGGAATGGAGCCACTGCAATATAATAACATCCCAATGATGTCTGACCATGTACAAGATGCTTTAAACAAGATGTATAGCAATGAAGCCCAAGTTCAAGACAATCATGAATATGTTCAGTACATTGAAGAAGGTGACAGTGCTAATGCTTAGTGGGGAGAGAAGACTACTAGTGCTCAGAATCCTTCCTTCAGCCCCACAGTAGACCGGTCACTACAGATCAAAGAAAGAATCATAGATGATGCTGAAGTGGAGGACAAGCTAAGGAAAAAGAGATATAGAGAAGAAATGGAACAGATGCCTGATTTCGAGCAATGGAGCCCATAGTCTAGATCTATTATTCTGCTTGCTTGGGACCAGGTCAAGGCCAAAAGATCTTATAGAGGTAAATGGTATAGCAAAACTGAATGTGATAAGATGGAAAAGAGAGACACAGAAAGAAGGACTTTTTGGAGGAACAAAATGGCAAATCTTTTGTCTCCTGATGCTGTGGAACCATCCAAATACTTTCCCAAGCCTTTCAGCTATTTAGAGAGACAAAAGGATAAAGCTGAAGCTACTAAGGCTAAGGCCGCTGATGGAGATGATAAGAAAGGGAAGAAGATAGATGGAGATGAAGACAATCCGATAAATAAATCCAGAGGCAGTGGAATTATGATAAGGGAACCTGGAACTTAAAATGTTTCAGGTTCTTCTTTCAGGACTAGGAATGAAACACTGTATTTATTTTGCTCAAACATTTATTCACTATATGATTAAATAGAACAACTTTTGTAATAATCTTGATCTGTCTAACTCATCATTTGCTATATCTTTGACTTATCTGCTACACCATTTGATATGTCTATGATTTATTTGAATTATGCTGTGATTATTATATCTATGATTTATCTTAATTATGATGTGATGATATGTTCTAAATAGTTATAACATAGGTATGTTTAGTGTATACATTGGCATAGGTTTTGAATTCTTCAAATAGGGGGAGATTGTTGGGTCCATTGATCCCAATGTCCTGAATTAGAAGAAGGACTAGCAAAACAATGTATACACATGTTGTGATCTAACTTGTGTTTAAAGTGAATGATTGCAGTTTGTCCTGATAAGCCATGTTGGGACAAGTAGCCTAAGTGGAAAAGTCAGGTAAGTTCTTACCTAAGTGGTGGAAAGACATAAAACTGTTTAAGTCCACAGGCCTTGAGTGAAGATTAGTCACTCAACGCTAGATGGCTTATAACAATAAGTGAAGTCTATACAGTCAAAGCCAAGGCAGTGGCAAGCTGAGAAAATTGCCAAGTCCACAGGTGTTGAGTGAAGTCAACTCACTCAACGCCATATACCAAAAGGCTCTGAGACAGACTACAACAGTAAAAGCTGAAGTTGGAATGAGCTAAAATATGGCTAAGTCCACAGGCATTGAGTGAAGTCAACTCACTCAATGCCATGCTACTGAATAAGCAGAAAATTGGCTAAGGTAGAAAGCATTGAGTGAGACATGTTCACTCAACGCTCTTAATGCTTATGTTGCTGAATAAGCAGAAAATTGGCTAAGGAAGAAAGCGTTGAGTGAGGCATGTTCACTCAACGCTCTCAACACTTTTGTTGATGAATAAACAGAAAATTGACAAAGGCAGAAAGCATTGAGTCGAGGTTACTGACTCAACACTGTCAACAACTAGTGAAGATAGAATTTTGTATAAGGGGTTTGGTGTTCAGTGATGCTTACTCACTCAACACCAAGCAGCTGAAAGATGATAAAGCAAGATTGGCATTGAGTGGAGCTGAATCACTCAATGCCTAGAATCAGTCTTAATATTCTAAATAGTTTGGCATTGAGTGAAGGTGACTCACTCAATACCACGAGACAGTGAATCTGTCTAAGTGTTTTGGCGTTGAGTGATGCTTACTCACACAACGCCTATTCTCTGATGCTTGATTTTTGGCTAAGTCCACAACTGGTGACATCAGCAAGTCAACAAGTCAACATATTTTAAATTAGTGGCGGGATTGCTACAGTACGTGACAAAGGCCGCCGCAGATCTACTGTACGACAGTTGGCGTTAAAGCAAATTTGCAGCTATCATTAAATGTGTGGGGCCCATTGCTAAAAGAGCCGTTGGTTCTCAATACATAAAAAGAAGTAATAGGTGTTCTTCTTCCCGGCCATTGTTGTGGAGCTATAGAACAGGATGCTCAAGCTGAGAACGAAAGAGAGCAAGTTAGCCGTTGGAATCAACATCTTCAACAGCAAGATAGCTGGTGCCATTCTCACCTCCACCAGCAAGCTATTTCAGAGTATCTTCTCTGAGCATAAGATTGCAGCCAAGGGCCGACCCTTGCTGTAGGTTCTTCACAGTTCCAACATCTCTGGCACCTGAAGATCTTTTTTTGGAAGATGTGAAGAGAAGAAAGCTTGAAGAAGCAGAGATATGAAAGAAGGCAAAGGGGACTAATCCTTAGGAGTCAAAGTTAAGGTTGAATCACCTCAGCCCAGGAAAGAGAGAAGGGAAGAACAAGGTTCTGCAAGTTGCTTCTAACACAAGTAATTACTTATTGCTGTGAAAGTAGTTAGGACTAAGTATATCTTAGTTCAGTAAATGTTGACTAAGGAAATAATCTCATGCAGTCATTGTTGGACTGAGTCTATCTCTGTCAGGAAGCTTGATACAGAGAAATATCCCTTGTATCAAGCATATCCATCAACCCACTTTCATCCTGTAGGATTCAGTTTACCTAGATATGAGCTGTAGTTACCTGAAAGGGTACTGAGTTGTAGGAGTGCTGCAACACTCTGAGAGTAGGGTTGTGTGATTAAAGCTGTAGGGCTGTAGAGCCTGAGTTGTAGGCCTTAGAAATAAGGCTGAGGTAGGTGATCAGTGGATCACTGAGCTGTAGGAGCTCTATAGGGCTCTGAGGTAGGAACCCTTGTGGTTCTTAGTTTGGATTCTATGAAGAATCAAAGTGTAAGGCTGAGGGCCTGAGGTGTAAGCTCCTTGGAGCATTTTGGAGAAGTGCCTAGTCTAACAAGACAGTTGGATAGGTGGGAGGGAAAGTGGATGTACCCAGTTGGGGAACCACTATAAATACATATGTGCTGTGTTGTGTTTATTTTCTTTGTGTAGGGTAAATCATCTTGAAATAAGAAAGTATCAACCACTCAAGCAGCAAACTAAAAGAAAAAGAAAAGAATTAATAAGGAGACCAATAACCTATTCACCCCCATCTAGGTGATTTAGCTATCCTTGAAACTAAGACTTTCAATCCCTCAAACAATTAGACCCCTAGGAGTGGTTTTGTCATGACTAGGTCATGAAAAAACCCCAAGAAGCTCAAAAGACAAAGTGAGCTTAGGCATGAAGAAAAAAATCACCTTGGTCTGCAAATAATACTTTCCAATTACCTAACCTAGGGTTTGACTTTAGGGCCTCACCTTGACTCCTTGAATCCACCATAACATCCCTCACCCATTAGGGGATCCATTGGAGCCTTTAGGACCCATTGGGGTCCACTAAGAAAGTCAAATTGACCCAAGTCAACCTTAGCCCTAAATTGGGCATGGTCAACTAATTAAGGGCAATTGGCCTCTAATGTGCCCAATTAACCCTACCCAGACCTTCCTAGCCCTTAGGTGAGGCCATATGGTCACTAAACACCCATTACAGTTAGTTAGGTCACTCAATGTGGCCTAGGGTTTGGCTAACCCACATTGGGTCAATATAACCCAAATAGGCTAACTCAAGCTCAAACACAAATCCACTTGGGCTAACCTCATTTTAGTTATTCATATGGGTTAATGGGGTGCTTTTTGGCTGAAATGATCATCAAATTAGGCCATGGTGACTAGGAGAAAGAAAGCTCCATTTTCCCCTTTAATGGAGGAGAGAGAAAGTAGGGAGTAAAGACCATTCATGGCTTGGAAGGCCAATGGCTCCTCTCTTCTTTCTTGATTCATCTCCCCTGATGGATTAGGAGAAGATCAAGAGGTTTCCTCAGCCACTTAGGGGCTGAATTCAGTGCATCTTATGATGGCCGAACCTCTCCCCCATAGCAATTAATGGCCATTGAAGTTAGACCCCTCCTCTCCCCTAATTGGTTGTTTTAAAAGCTTCCCCATACTTAGATAAGACATTTCCACCCTTCACCTGAAGAAATAGAGACGTTTGGCTGTACAGTTGCAGAGCACCAAAAGCTCCACCACCGGCCATGATACACCTGCATCAAACACGTCAGCTGTTGGAGCATGCGTTCCGCACTTCTTTGTTTGAGAATAACAAATCCCGGATGTATTTGATCTTTGTATGTGTTTTAAATGTGTAGGGATAACAGGTTTTTTAAGTACTAAGGAATGACTGAGCATAGCATTGAAGAAAAGGAAAATCGCACTATCGCTGGCGATAATGCTACCGCAGGCGATAGCGTGGACAATTACTGCTGATGTCAGCCTTGATCCGCACGTTGCCACGCATGAAATCACAATACAGCGATATCGCGGGGCAATACCGATAACGCCGAGCGATATCCCACGATCGTAACATTCTTCACTCAGATCTGAAAGTCCGCGCGATGTGTGCCACGTGTCAAGCAACGAAGAGTTATCACTATCGCGGGGCATTAACTCTACCGCCGGCAATAGCATGAAGTGATATATACGACCAAAAATTTCAGGGAAGATATAGATCGTGCAGAGCTTTGTTTTCCCAGAGAATTTTTATAGCCTTCATCTCCATTTCCAGACGAGCTCCCTTGGTCCGTTGAAATCTCAAGAGAAAAGAAGATACGACCGTGCGTTCAAGATTGGAGATCTTCTCATCCGTCCACCATCATCTTTAGAGCTCGTGATTTTGAGGGAGTTTTTAAGTTTTACTATTGTACTTTCATATTCACTTTTTATCTCTGTAATTGGGAAGGGAAAATCACCACCTTGTGTGTGGTGTCTAAGTCTGTGTGTGGCTTAGGGGCAAATCACCGCCTTGTGTGTGGTGTCTAGGTCCTTGTGAGGCTTAGGAGTAAATCGCCGCATTGTGTGCAGCGTCTAGATCATAGGTTTGATTTAGGGGGAGGCTAGTATCCATATCTAGGGAGATATTGACTATAGCCTACTGGTCCTTGGGAGAAGGACCAGTGAAAAAGCTAAAAACTATTATCGTTGTAAGCCTTGATTTCATGCTTTATTGGAATCATTTTACATATATATTTTGGAGAAATAAAATCTTGATTTTCATTTCATTGGTGTGTCTCAAACTTTGCGTCTAATTTCTTATTTTATTAAAAAGTTTGTAATGATTAAAAGAGCCCTTATTCACCCCCCTCTAAGGGCGCCACAAGATCCTACATCGGCAAGCCCGGTTGCAGGTTCACTTCTCCTCCTCTCCCCTTATGCTAGTATCCTAGATCGTCTAGGAGAGAAATCAGGCTCAATTAAGCCCGATCCAGCGAGAAAAAATGGATAAATTCTGATTTTTTTATGGTGGCGAATTTGTTGGAAACCACCACCTCCGGCGGCCGTGCCTCCGCCTAGCGATAGCTACCACCTCAACGAAGGTGGTAGAGGTGGTGGCCGGCCAGGGAGGTGGTCGGGTGGTAGCTGTTGGAAGTGGCTCTAGGTCGGGTGGATCGTGGCCACTTGATGGAGGAGGAAGATGAAATCCTGGCCGTTTATTATTTTGATTATATTATTTGTTATATAGTTTAGTGTATTAATGTCCTTTACTGTGCATCATTTTGAAACAAAATACTGAGGCCCTTAGGGTCTGAATCATGGAAAGTAGACAACATAAAAGTTGTAGCCCTTGAAGTCTACTTTATTTTAAAATTGATGTCAACCCATTTCGGTCAGTGGTCGTACCACAACACTCAATATGGTGCAGTCTATATGTAGGGCTAGTCAGGGATTAAATTGAGTGCCCCCACTAAACCACTTATCCAAATGACTTGAAATTTGTATTGGGGGTCACTCCTACCTATACCTATAACATATACAAAAATGGAAATTTTTGGAAAACATATTCCTGTAGTTTTTGTAAAAATTTAATAAAATAGGAATGAATTAATTAAGGGGTCTATGGACCTCAAAATCAACCAAAATTTTGGTGGATGACACTTAGGGTCAATATATGTCTTTGGTAAAAAATATCAACCCATTTGGGGTTGGTTTGAATAGGTTTTGGTAAGACTAAAGTTGTGTCTCTTAAGGGTAAATTTGGGCAAAAGGGTACTTGGGGCATGGAGGGGCCAATCCTGACCCAAATGGGATGGGTCTTTGGCCAGAGCCTCAAGGTCAGTTAAAACACCCTCACTTGGAGTTTGGGGTGGATTATGGTGGATTTGCCCTAATACCCTAGATCATAACCTAAGATTGAACTTTGGGGGTTTGCGAAGGACATAAGTTGTTATGTCCATGTATGGACTTGCGGCTTAGTCCATGTGATCTTAGGATGGTAAATAACCCTAGGAAGTAATTCTAGGACTTTTAGAGTTTACATTCCCCTTGTAACAACTTAGGACCGTTTAGAGAACTTTTACACTTGAATTTATTACTACATCATAGGAATTTGGATGATCTTGAAATTTAGGTAGTGACCAAATAATATTGCTATTAAGCTCTGAAAATTTTAGTGCGAATTTTAGATCAGTATTTGAGATACTTCATTCATAACCATGGTAGTTGCCCAAATCATTAAGGAATTTATTGAGAGATATCTACTTGTTAAAAACTTATGCAATTTGGTAGAAGGACCTTTTAAGTCATACATGAGCACTGTGAATTTTTATAGAATTATTAGAGGACTGTCTATATGGGTTGCTTCACAAGGTGCCTAATATTATTTTGTTTTAAATGATTTATTTTTGAGACCAAATGATGTTGAAAAATAATAATTCTTTGTCAATTGACTTTTCTGATCATATTTTTAATCTATTAATTTTCTATTAAATTTTGTAAGGGTGATTCTATTTTTCCCTTAGTTATCCTAACATTATAGTTGTTTATTCAATAATTAATTGATAGTCAAATTAATTCTAGAAAACTATGAATTTCAGTATTTATTGTTATTTTGATGATATGAACCTGACATAATTTTGATAAGGCCTTAGCAAGAGAGAAAAGTGTACTTGATGTTCAAAAGCATTATTGGCCTTATTGTGCAGAAAATTAATTAAATTACAATTAAGTAAGGATTTTGAGTTCATCATGACTCACAATGATGAACTCAATTTCACTGTGAGTCATGTTGGAAGGACATAGGGCGTTGGGTTAATGATATACTGAATTGGTAAAGTGAAATTGAGTTCATTATTGTGAGTCATGATGGGGAGGGTATTGGTCTTACTAGTGTTAAGTGGTGCTCGGGATCGACGAAAGATCGTCTTTCCTAAAGAGAGAGAGAGAGAGAGTAAAAATACACTAGGGTTAGAATTAGTATAACATTAAATGGGATTCAGACCTGGGTAGATATAAATAATAGTAAGTGTCTTGCAAAAGGGAATGATGAGCTTTAACTACCATCATAGGGCCTAGTGCCCCGTGAGAGCCCTTCGCAGGGAATACCCTGGGCAGTCCAAGGTTAACCTAAACCGTAAGAATAAATAATAAAGGGCAACAAGAAAATCTAGGATATCAATTTCACTCACCCCGATGTCTCGGGAGGTTAGCTTTGTTAGGATATCCGGGCGGTAGGCTCGGTGGTTGTGGAAATAGACAGGATAGTCCGGGGAGCCGATGGCTCGGGAAATTCATGATTGCATGTGCATAAAGTGGCGGGTCTTCGGTATTTGGCAGTCGTTCACACTGATGTTAATACGCTGACTCGGTAGGTGTGGTTTACACTTAGCTAAGGAAAAGTCTGGTGGTGGGTAAGCATAGTACGTGGTGACTCTGGTGTGTCCTTCAGAGGCATACGTAGGGCTAGGCCTAGTAGTGTGGATACCAGCCTAGGAGAGGGGGTCCGACACACTGTCTCTAATGGACACTTCAGAGGCTCTTGGGAGTGATGCTAGCTTCCAAATAGGGCAGACTAAAGGTTTGTGTGCATAGAGTTGTGTGCGTGTGTTGCATTTGCATGAATCATGGCATAACATTTCACCACACACTTACTTGCATATAACCTGACACCCCATTGTATAAATTGGTATGAGACTTTTATACGATGGGAGCTTGAAAAATATCCCTTAACTTATAAGTTTGTATGGGCATTCATATAAGTTAGGGTTTCTTATTTCATTGTCTACATTACAGCTACAATATACCTGCTAGATAAGTTTTTATGGGCTTTTTTATTATAGAATTGTTTGCTTGCATTTCCTTTTATAGTATTATAGATGCTACAATATACCTGCTAGATAGCGACACCGTCACTTGCTCTTGTTTACTCTCCACCATCATAGCTTTCCTTTCTTCCTCCCCGTACGGTGCCTAAGAGTTGCGGGGATGAGGCGAGGACGATAGTGGCTTAGTCTTTATGACTAACGACCGGTGGACCAAACATTTTAGGGACTCTGGATGGGGGACAGGGAGCAGCAGCAAGAATGCAGCACCAACAGAGTACGGTGCACCTGGAGGTGGGCCAGTCTAGTACGGGAGCACCAACCTCCGACTCCGTGAGTGTTAGCTTTACTTAGTTTCCGCGAGAGGATTGTAGTGAAGATTTGATGTACCGGGCATAAGCCCGGTTATTGTCTTTCTATTTTACTGATCTATTTTGATACTTATATCATCATGTGGACTTGCTGTGATTTCTGATTCATAGATTATATGTCATATGTGGACTTTGATTTAACTAAACTATCAATATATTTCTCTTTCTTTAGTGATCGTTAAGGCCGGCAGGATCAGCGTTTTGTAGTGGAGACCTTCCCGAGCATCGGTGTCACCGTAAAATGGCGATTCTGGGCATAATACTCGGTATCATAGCAAAAAAGGGGTCTTACAGATGATGCTCTGGCACCTATTATTAAGTCAATTAAAGATGGAATTACTGAAGAGAATGCACTAATGGTTGACCTCGTTCATTTCTGTGGTCGACTCTTCATTCCCAAGGGCGGGGAAATTCGGGAAGATATTTTGAGAGAAGCACATTGCACCAAGTATTTGGTGCACCCCATTTCTAGGATGTATAGTGATTTGCGGAAGACATGTTTTGGCAAGGAATGAAGAAAGCTGTCAAGTATTTTGTTACACACTGTGAGGCTTGTCAGAAGGTGAAGGTGGAGTGCAAGAGCCCTGGAGGACTATTACAGATTTCCAATCCCTGAGTGGATGTTCGAGGATATCTCCATGTACTTTGTTAATGGGTTGCCTCGCTCGCGCTCTGGGAACGATTAAGTCTGGGTGATTGTAGATCGTCTGACGAAGGTCACCGAATTTATCCTTATGAAGAAGGAGGCACATATGGATGTGTTATTGCGGCTCTTTGTGGAATAATTTGTACGGTACCATGGCATACCTAAGACGATAGTATCTGATTGTGATGACCATATTACTTCCATGGAGTGGAAGGAAGTACAAGCATATCTGGGCTCCCGCCTTACCTTCAGCACAACTTTTCACCCTCGGACAGATGGTCAGTCTGAGAGGACCACAGGATAATGGAAGATCTTTTGAGACTATGCGTATTGGATAGAGGAGAATCATGGGAAAGACTCTTGCCACTAGTAGAATTTTCATATAATAATAGCCATCAAGCTAGCATCGGGATGGCTCACCATGAAGCACTTTATGGGATAAAGTGTAGAAATTTATTGTCATGGGTGCAGGATGAAGATCCAAAAGTTTTTGGAATAGAGTACATTGATGACACCGATGCACTTGTTAGATTGATACAAGACAGCTTGCTTGAGTCTCAAAGTCGGCAGACAAAGTACTATAATAAGAAACATCGAATGGTGGAATTTCAAATGGGTGAAAAGGTATTCTTGAAGATCAGGTTAATGCATGGAGTGTCGCAAGCATATGGTGTGAAGAAGCTCAGCCCGAGGTATGTGGGGCTCTATGCTATATTGGAAAGAAAAGGCCCTTTAGCATATCGGCTGGAGCTACCACTAGAGATGAAAAATTTGCACGATGTCTTCCATGTGTTGTCACTCTAGAAGGGCACCACTACGGCCTGACCAATATATCCCCACTACAGAAGGAGCGATAGCAACCGATAGATCTGTTCGACTAGAGTCGGTGCATATAGTGGACACCAAGACAAGGAGCTTGAGGCGAAAAAGTGTACCATTGGAAAAGCTCCAATGGTTTAATCATGGGAAAGAGGAATATACTTGGGAGCCGGTGTACTTGATGCAGAAGCACTACCCGGAGTTGTTTCCCCAAGGTTACTTTAAAAGCATATTATATTTTCTTGCTTTATTTCCCCCACAGCCTTAGCCTGATTTTGGGGATGAAATCTTTAATTTTTGTTTATAGGATTTATAACATCCCGTTTCACGCTAAACACCTTGCATGTGTTTTGAGTCAAGGGAGTTGACTCGGGCTCGGGGTGCGCCAGACTTGACAAGTAAAATTTGTCAGATATCGTCATGGATATCTGACGAATTCATCGAGTATGGCTTGTGAGTTGAGACCAATACAATTCGTCGAATATCGTCACGAATTAGGCTGAAGCGTTGTGTAGACTCATCAACACTCGACGAATGTGGACTTAGAATATTTTCTGGACTAAGGGCATTGAGTGTGTTGAGTGCACTCAATGCGGCATTGAGTGCACTCAAAGCTATTCAATGAATTAGGCTGAGGCGTTGAGTGGACTCAACACCACTCAACGCTATTTGACTTAAAAAATATCTAGGATGATTGGCGTCGTGTGCGTTGAGTGCACTCGACACCATTAGCTGAAAGGCATCGAGTGCGTTGAGTGCACTCGACACCACTCAATGCTTTTACTTAGAATTATACTGAGAACTGTGGCATCGAGTGCGTTGAGTGCACTCGACTCCACTCGACGATTCGTCGAGTAAAGAAGGTATACTCGACGATTGCTGTACCTATATATGGCATTGAGTTGTCACGACAAATCTTGACGATTCGTTGAGTAAGTGTTTGACACTCGACGATTTTAGCTTAGAAAGTGCTGTACTTATATATGGCGTTTACTGGTCATGATGAATCTCGACGATGCGTCGAGTAAGTGTATGATACTCAATGATTCGCCGAGTAAGGGTTTCTTACTCGACGACTTTGGACTTAGAAGATTTTCGGCCACTGTATTCTGAGTCTTGTACACGGTCTGAACCGGGATTTGTGAAATTGTACCAAAATGATTTAATTTGATGCGTCCTTTCAATGTGATATATATAAAGTAATAATGAGTGGTCCAATAAAAGGGTGACACATGGCAGTTAGTTTAACCCTAATTTCTATTATAAAAAGAGACTTGCGGAAAACCCTAGCCGTCACTTTGACAATTTTCCGAACGTTACTGTGCAACCATGACAAAAGCAGAAGGAACAGTAAGAGTCGCCAGAGTCTAATTTTTCTGGAGGAAAATTCTTCCCTTCTCTTCCCCGTAAAGAACAACACCAACAACGTGAAAAGATGTCGCCAAGGAGAGTGATGAGATCCATGGCCAGAATCGTCAGAAATGAGGTGTGCTTCCTACCATCTCCCTTGGTGCTAGATCTATAGTTATTATCTAGGAGAGATGTTGACTACAAAGAGTTTAGCTTGTGAGATGAAGATCTCCTAGGTAGAGACCATGCTAGGGCTTGTGCCCTAGAGATTTGATGCCTTCAACCTCTCCTCTCGTCTTGTGAAGATGGTGGACTTGGTTTCGTTAAGAGAAATAGTCTAATGAGGGTGAATAAGGGAGGAGGAAGACTTGTATATAACTTTGAATAAATGTCTAAAGGAACAAGATGAACTGATGCCGTTCATCTTGCTTTAAGATGCGTGCATAAATCTATTTTCTATGCACATCGAACTTCAAGGACATTTTCGGGTATGATACAACTAGATATGGGCTTTTGACAAAACACGAAAGTCATATAACTTGGAAAGAACTTTTCAACGGGTGGTTACCCGTTTTCATACGAGCCTTGTAAACTCAGGAATGTCCAGTCGAAGTTGATGTACACTCAAGACTTGTGTACATATTGTTCTCGGGTTAGTGTAGAACTGGGTTGAACTTGGTAGAGAAATCATGGTAGATTAATGTTGGGGTTTGCATGTGGTTGTTGAACTTAAACTGTTGGTGATTTTGCTAAACAAATGATTGATGAAATTTAGTTTATAGATCCATAAATAAATAAATGGTTTGGGGGAACGCGATTGTAACAACGGTTTGTAGGAGGTCAACAAACAAATGGTTTGGGAAAGATAGAGATCAAATAAATCGATACATTGATTGAACAAATGATATTCTTATGGAAGTATAGTTTATTGTGAATGCGTGACTTTAAGAATGAATTGGACGAGGTTAATGCATGTCCATATGATATAGTGATTAGATGAATGTGTATAATAATCCACTGCTTAGGGTTGAGTCACCCTACGGGTAGCAGTGTGAGATTGGTATGTTGTGTAAGGTGGCTTGCCACCTGTGTAAATAATGAACCCTTGTGTGGAATGGAAATGTGGAAGGGTTGGAAGTGTGTGTGTGTTTGCCGCACTAGAACGATGTGTTGATAAGGGACTCTGTGTGGAGACCTTATACATGAAATCCATGCAGTGTGAGTTGACACGCAGTGTCATAATCCTGGGTTAAGGATAGTGTGGCAGGTCTACGAGCTCACCAGTCGTCACACTTACGGGAGTTGATAGATAGACTTTGGACGGTTTGGCTGTGTCCTTGGCGCTCATTCCCGTGACCCTGTTCGTGCCACACATGTAGGCTAGTTTGGGCTGTGTTCTTGGTGCACATATACCCAATATCCCTCTGAGGCGTAGTATACATGTGAGCCCCGCTGTTGTGTTCTTAGCATTGAGGCGTACGGAGGCCTAGGCTTGGTAGTGTGGATTCCCTCCTAATAGTGGAAATCCCATTTTATTGTCATCGTATGGCCACGAAAGATGACGCCTAAGAGGTTAACTACCTGCTCGAAAAGTGGGAACTACAAGTCTGTGTCGACATAGAAGTTGCATGTGTGTGAGCATGGGTGAGTCATCATAAGTCATTCATAACATAACATTGGACCGCATAAGATCTTTCTCATATTACTTTGTATGGGCACTCATATATGATGAGTTACTTTACTGTTAAGCCAATCCTTAACTTATAGGTCTGTATGGGCTTTAATATAAGTTGAGTTACTTTACTGCTGTAGGACTTTACTTGTATATTGCTGTAAATGATAGAACTACTAATGTAGATTGATATATATATATATATATATTATTTTAGTTACTTTGATATACTCTGATATAGCGTAGCACTTTACCACCTTCTTATACTTCTATTTATATATATATAGTACCCTCTTATTTTCTCTGCCCAATGCCTAAGAGTCACCGGGGGAGCAGATGTGATAGCCACTTAGTATTTTGACTAACGGTTGCTACGTCTTCCTTTTAGGATGAAATCCCGCAGATAGAGCAGCAACAGGTTACGCAGGAGGGCAGCCAGGCCAGGGCGATGAGGCCTGAAGTGACGATATCATTGCTGACATCAGTGACAGATGTGACCTTTTGAGAGACTCATTTGTAGCCTTTTTGGCATGATGTACTCTGATATTATAGAAGCCTTGGTTGCTTCTTTTTATTTGGTGTATTTGTTGGACTATATGCTTATGTGTGGATTTTGACTTCTGCTTTAATTCTTATGTTTGGTTGGCAATGATGATATTGGTTTGAACAGGCAGGATATACCTTTTGTGGTACAGGTCAACCCTGTTGGATCTAGTGGCCAACCTTGGAGGGGGGGGGGGGTTAATAAGGTTTGTGAGCGTTTTTAGAAATTAAAGATTTCACACACCAGAACAATCACAGAGAAAACAATTTCATTGCATTGTCAATAATGAACAACAGTAAGAGATGAGTATACAACAAAACTCTATCTTTATGGCATCAAAGATCAGAGACGATGAGAATAAGGATTCTTTTGGTTTATATACCGACCATACTATGACTGGTTGGCTCTCACCCTTTCCCTCCAAGAAAGGCGTTCAAGCCCACTCTTCACCTCCACACAAGGAAGGGTCTTAGAGTCCACTCTTCACCTCCACACAAGGAAGGGTCTTAGAGCCCTGCTAGATCCTCCGATCTAGACATCCCAAATCCTGGGACGATTTACGCGGAATCCTTCCCGAATTGCGACGACCCCCTCCAGTCGATTTCCCTCTCCAAAAGCAAAATAGTAAATGAAAACAGAATACAAAGATTAAGAGTAAAGATGATGAGAAAATGAAATTCTCCCTCTTGACGACTTCTCCAGTGTGCGATCTAGGACCGGTGCTTGAGATTTTTGTTGGCTAGCAACTGGTCGGTTCTCAGTTGTCGATGAAGATTCTGGATCGCCAGAGTTCTTTGTTCACGAGCGGGAGGGAGAAGGCTTCCTTCAACTTTGACAAAGACACGTGGAGACGGGCGCAAGGAGGCGGCCTAAATCTGGAGTTTAGAAACCCTTCGTCAAAATTCATCTTGGAGAGGTAATGACAATAGGAAACGCAGCGGCTTTTATACGTCTTCATGAAAACAGGCTACTGCTGGCGGTAAGACTAGCGTCTGCTGTTATGTCGCGCGGTTCTTGTGCCAGCTGTCCTCCAAATCTGGAAAATAATCTTTTGAAACAATCTTTTTTCCTTTTCATTTGAACTAGCGCCGTGCGGGAGAGCCTACCAATGTGCGGTAATGTAGGATGCGACATTCCTAAAAACGCAACACCCATTTGACAAGGCTAGCGCCGCGCGGTAGTTACTACCACCGAAATCTTCTAAAGCGCTAGGTCACAATTAATTGTCGAGTTAGCGCCTGCAGTAGTATTATCGCCTAGCGGTAGCCCCTCTCGACGTGCTACCTTCAAAAACTCCTCGAGTGCTAGCGTGGCCCGGTAGAGCTAATGCCGAAATCATCCAGAGCGCTAGGTCCAAATAAATCGTTGCATTAGCGCCTGCGGTAGTACTAATGCCTGGCGGTACCCACTCTCGATGTTTTGCCTTCGAAAACTCTTGAGAGCTAGTGCGGCGCGGTAGTGCTAGTGCCTGGAGGTATCCCAGCTTCTCGAGTCTCGGCACTTCTTCTCTCGACGTTCTGCCTTCGAAGCCTCTCGAGAGCTAGCGCGGCACGGTAGTGCTAGAGCCTGGCGGTATCCCACCGTGTCGAGTCTTGAAACTTCTTCTCTTGAAGTTCGTCAACTGTCTAGCGCGATGCGTTAGTGCTAGCGCCTGGCGGTAACATCCATATGAGCCTTCTTTGTTGCTTGCACCTGACAACCTGTACACTCTATCAACATACAACATGATCAAATAACCCCGGGGATTTGATATTCTCAAACACAAGGAATGTGAAACATTGGTTCCAACAAACTCCCCCTTTTGATAATATCAAATCCCGTTCATGAGAAATAATACATGAGATAGAGTGCATATAGAGGATAAGAATTATAAGATACCATCAGATTACAGTTTTGCAGTATTTATGTGGCTCTATACATTCGACTTGCTCCCCCAATTTATATGTTACTCCCCCTATCTATGTGCACACAATTGAATCAAGCTCCCCCTAAATTTGACCTCTCCTAACCCGTGATGCATACTCATGACCAAACTCATGAACTAATGTATTCTCCCCCTTTGATAATATCAAAAGGGCGGGCATGGCCTATACGACATGCAGGATGAAAAATATGAGATAGGATGAAAATTTAGACAAAAAACAGATAGTGCACACACACGGTAAGTGGTAAAACAAAAAGCATAGAGGGGACCCAAAACTAAAATCAAATCAGAGAATTTGAGATGCACGTGTCATAGAATAGTGCAAGATAGAGAAAAAAAGTTACAGATTTCAGATGAATTGGACAATACAGACTAAACTAAGCACATAACGAGAGCGTCAACAATGCTAGATGAGTTATGAGGTCCATCATGGTAAACAAACATTTTGACTGTCATGAGTGTAAATCGAGTGCTAGTATGTGTTGGGCACAAACATATAGTGCAGTTTCAGTCCAATACTTATGCATGGAAGCGTTAAATAAGGCAATGACATGTGGACGTGTAACATCAAAAGAGATAAAACACTAATTAGAAATAGCAAAGTTTACATGTTTATCTCGATCCGATAAAATGCTAACCCAAGAGAAATAAAGTGAATGATCACATCACATGTCTACCTATGGCTTACCGAGATTTGAACTAGGGGCACTAAGCATTAGGTTTGGTCTATGCACAAGATTGAAACGACTTTTTTATCCAAGGTGCTCATCCTTACAATGCTAAAAAAGACTTATCAGGAGGAGTGAGTAGTGCTTGGGGGTGTCCTTTGCATGTGATATTGATGCAGGCTAGTCCTTTTGGGCGTTAAGGCGATCGACGTAACTAACGCAACTCTCTCTGATAACCCTCAAGCCACACTCAATCCTTAAACGCATCCACGACACAATTTGTATTTGCAATATTCAGAGATTACGGAGGGTTTGCAAAGCCCTTCAAGATAATACCAAGACGATAGGCCAAGGTCCTCTCAAGCGAAAGGAACCCACACGGTTCTGTCGAGCGTTATTGTACCAAAAGGGAATCCACCGAAAAACAAAGATTCGGACAAGGGTGGTTCTCTCCCAACAAAATAAAAATGAGGGACGCCATGCCTCACGAACTTAAATGGAAAAAGAAAACGCCAACAAGATCTATGAATAAAAAAACAACGAAAATTCAAGCATTTCACAAGCCACGCAACACGCATATGCCACAAGATCTATCAAGAGGGAAAATCATAGAGTAGAAGATATATTCGTTACCCAATCGGAATGGATGATTCCTATTACTCTCTACTTCGATCCTTCAATGGCTCCAACGGAGTCACGCCGGATGGAGAGGAACTTTCCTCTTTCGTCGCTTCACGCCGGGGTTTAAGAATCCACAAAAGCAAACCTCTTGCCTTGGCCTAATTTCTTCAAGGAGGGGGTTGATCGTTTTTGGTGAGGGGGAAGGGGTTTTCGGGTTTGTATTGAGGAGGATAGCCGGCCTTGGTGTGGTTGATGAAGGGGTCAGTTTTGGGAGAGGTATTGAAGGCATGGGTCAAATATTGGAAAGGGGGAGGAGGAGGTAGAGAGGGAGGAAAGAAAGGAGGAGGCCGAAATTTTGGAGAGGAGGAGGAGGAAACGAATTTTCCAAGAGGGGAAGAGAGAGGAGGGGGGAAATTCAAATTTTGAATCCTTGGTTTTTAATTTTTTTCATTCTCTACTCAATCCTTCATGAAAAGGCCTATATATATGCTACACCACTCAATCTCCACCATACAA
Organism: Platanthera zijinensis; assembly: GCA_039513925.1. Classification (NCBI taxonomy): domain Eukaryota; kingdom Viridiplantae; phylum Streptophyta; class Magnoliopsida; order Asparagales; family Orchidaceae; genus Platanthera; species Platanthera zijinensis. The sequence goes on along the minus strand of CM077090.1, from coordinate 155,524,195 downwards.
TATTAAACCACTCATGATTGTTAATGACACCCATCATGTCATAACAAAACAATAATTAAAGACATTAAATAAAGATATCAATTGATGGTTATAGACACCCATCATATATAAAATTAAATAACATTGCAAAATAAAATAATAATAAAACAAAACATAAAAAGTGTCTTAATAATTAATAATAATTTATTAATAAATATTATTAATTATTTATATATTGGTTTGCGCCGCGGGCGGATATTTTGGTGTCGCTCCACACGGTCGTCACGGCGCTACAAGTCTTTATTTGGAGGCGGAGAAATATCTTCTATAAGCACGCCATCATCGTCTTCAACATGTTGAGGGCCGTCGTCTCCATCAATCCTCCCCCGCTCAAAAGTACTCATCACAGATGAGTAGATCCGATTTTACAGGTGCAAGAAATCATCATCCATTAGAACCACGAAGCGGCACACAACACCACTAGGAGAGGAGGGCACAAAAACTTGGAGTATCCTGTCATGCAAAAATATGTTCCTAGGGAACCTTGAAAACGCATTATGCAATAAAGGAAAACAAAATTCATCATCAAAAACCAACGTACCTCCAGTGAAGACCGATGAAGATAGCGATCCAAGCACAAACTCACTACCCAGACCCAAAGAGAACAAAGTGGAAAATATATACAGAAAGGTAGATATTTCAAGTGGCATAGAAGCATGAATCGTAAAATATGAAATGATGAAAATAGAAGCTATGCCCCAATCAGTGGAAAATTCTAAAAGAAATATCATATTTCCAAACTCCCTTAAGATTCACAAAGGATGGACTTGCCAATTCATTAATATTTTTAAGGTGCCCGGGGGCATCCGTTTAGGGGTAAGACAAGCCAAAACCAAATCATCCACATAATAGTGGCAGACTCTCTGATACAAACTAGCAAGTAATTTAAAGGACGCATTTTGATAAATTAAGATGTTAAGAATGCGCCTAATTAAATTAAAACCGTGAGGGGTGAACCCATGTGCAACATGACCTGAGTAAACAGTAGAAAATAACGGGACTAAGTCTGGTGGCACGGGTGCTTTAAATTCATTAACGATTTTCGTGGAGTCCAACGTCGTAGTTTTAAATTTAGATTTAAAAATTTCACAAAGAAATGCCTGCGGAAAATGCTCATCACCAACTATAGAGTTGGATGCTCCGGGATTTGAAATGTAGTGCGGCAGACACAACTCAACATACCCAACTACATTCACTAATGTGTGCATGCACGAATCATCAAAAGGCGGAGGATAAATGCAAGCGACCGGGCTTGGCAAATAATTGTGTCTAGGGGACGTCACATCAAAACGTACCATCGCCATGGAATCACTAGCATTCCAAAACGAAACCTTACCCAACGCCAAGCGGTCAGATGAACGGTCCATCCTAGGAATAACATAGTCAGATCTATGACAAGTAGTGGAAAGACCGAACGCAATAACTAACAAATCGCTCACACAGATCCGTCTGGGTAAGTCTAATGGGGGAGCTAGATAAATAAACATCTCCAGATATCTCGGGCTAGAAATGACAAGCTCATTCCCTAACAAGTCATCTAATTGAGTCAAGTGAATCGGAGGAGGAGTCAACATGGTGTATTCAGGAGGAGGAACTAAATCATACTCACCATCAAAACATGGATTTAACGTCCAAGAAAAATCCTCTAGGTGCAAGCCATCAAAATCAAAGGAAAAATCAAACAGTAGATTCGTCCTTACTAAAAACTCAGCCGACATGTCTTCCAACCCACTAGATAATTCATCCAAATCAGAATCAGTATTGGTCTCAAAAGTAGGAAAAATCATACTCGACAAAATTTCTAACCCATTTTGGGCTTTTGGCGAAGGTGCTAACATCAAAGAAATGTCTATCGAGTCCTCAGTGCTACCGTTATCCACAAATAGCCTTCTTACACAGGTTAAATCTTCCAAAACATCACATCCTTTGCTAACCAAATCTTCCCACGAAGTAGGTACATTGTTTAAATTAGGATGGCGGGTTGGGAAAATCGAATCTCGGGGAGAATCTAAATTAGTATGACCCTCAAGCAACGATGATAATATCAATGAACTATCTACTGGATGTGCACCACTAAGATTATCCCAAGATAAACATCCATCCCAAGGTGACTCTTCCAACACCGTTGAAACATCTACCAATCTTGGATTAATCATTATAATATTGTGATCCTCACTCGCACTTATCCGATTGGATTGATCTAACAGGGAAGCTAAATAAATGGGCACCTGAATATGTTCCGGGCTAGAAGGAACTAGCTCGTATTATAGCAGGTCATCAACTAAATCAGTAATAGGTAAGCTCTCAATATAAGGTGACTCAGCCAGAATGTCTTCTGACTCAGTGTCATCAGAAGACTCCATAACTATCAAGGGAGAAGCCTCAGAAACATCGCCGAAAGGAAGAGGAGACAGTTCCTCAGAGGAGAAATCCTCTTCTAGGTCACTAAGGTAACCAATCTCCTCATCATCAATCAAATCGCCAGCGTATTCAGCCTCGTCCTCATTGACGGGCACAGTCCTAGAGACCGCCTCAGACTTAACAAGAGAGTCTACGACTGATTCAAGCAGTTCAGGGAGAGACTTAATCGGGCATAAGGGCGTAACTGGGGTAGGATGCTTAATAGAGCCAAGATCAGGTGTGCCACTTGACACATATGTCATAATCGTTTGCTAACTTTTGCGGGTAGGATTACTCTCACCCCACGGGCTCATGGCAGTCCTAACAGTCACATGTACAGAACTCAGGATAGGGGACCTCACTGTTTCCCTTCCTCTATATGTGGGTGCAGGTACGCTAGGGGTAGCTCGACCAACCTGGGTAAAGGACCTATCTTGGGATAAAATGTCACTCCTATGATCCGGCATGGTTCTAGTGCCATAACAATACTGGCTATCGGATGTCGGGCTAGTGCTAAGGCGTTAGGGGGAATCAAATTTCTCTGAGAGAATTCTTCGCATGTGCGACCAAGCATAAGGATAGCTACCAGCACCGCACTCTTTCTCTTCGTTTAGCCAAAACTCGCGGGCTCGACCTCTTAACCGCTCTCGGACTACACTAACCTTTTGGTATTCGCCCAATTGGTTATATTCGAAATAGGTTTCTACCCCCTCAAGCCAGTATCTAAAATACTTGGGATCCCCATAACCATCAAAGGAAAAAATATCAGTGTGTAGATAAGTCAGGGGACGATTGGAAGCGTTAACGTCAAAAGCCATTTCAGTGTGAACCAGAGAGGACACTCAATCCAGATTTTGTGTGAATGCAAAGAAAGGGTACCTAAACAACTAATTCTAGGAAAGATGGAATTGTTCTCGCTTAGCCACTAAGGTTATAATTATATAAAATAGATTTTCTTGATGGAAAAAATATGAGGATTATTAAATTTTTTTTTTGAATTTGACTGAAAAATAAGAAATTTACACTGCTATTGGCAGGCCACAATTTTTTTTTGTTAAATTTTCAAATAAACGAACAAGAAATGTGCGTGCCGACGTGCAAATAAAAGGGGAGGGTGCCAATTAATAAATTGACTTGAACCTCCCTCTGATACCAAAAATGATGCAGGCTAGTCCTTTTGGGCGTTAAGGCGATCAACGTAACTAACGTAACTCTCTCCGATAACCCTCACGCCACGCTCAAGCCTTAAACGTAGCAACGACACAATTTGTATTTGCAATATTCAGAGATTACTGAGGGTTCGCAAAGCCATTCAAGATAATACCAAGGCGATAGGGTAAGGTCCTCTCAAGCGAAAGGAACCCACACGGTTCGGTCAAGCGTTGTTGTACCAAAAGAGAATCCACCGAAAAACAAAGATTCGGATAAGGGTGGTTATCTCCCAACAAAATAAAAACAAGGGCCGCCATGCCTCATGAACTTAAATGGAAAAAGGAAAACACCAACAAGATCTATGAAGAAATTAACCACGAAAATTCAAGCGTTTCACAAGCCACGCAACACGCATATGCCACAAGATCTATCAAGAGGGAAAATCACAGAGTAGAAGATATATTCGTTACCCAATCGGAATGGATGATTCCGATTACTCTCTACTTGGTTTGACCTTAAACGGCTCCACCGGAGTCACGCCGGATGAAGAGGAACTTGTCCTCCTTCGTCGCTTCACGCCGGGGTTTAAGAATCCACAAAAGCAAGCCTCTTTCCTTGGCCGAATTTCTTCATGGAGGGGGTTGATCGGTTTTTGGTGAGGGGGAAGGGGGTGGTCGAGTTTGTATTGAGTAGGATAGCCGGCCTTGGTGTGGTTGATGAAGGGGTCAGTTTTGGGAGAGGTATTGAAGGCTTGGGTCGAATATTGGAAAGGGGGAGGAGGAGGTAGAGAGGGGGAAAAGAAAGGGGGAGGCTGAAATTTTGGAGAGGAGGAGGAGGAAATAAATTTTCCAAGAAGGGAAGAGAGAGGAGGGGGGAAATTCAAATTTTGAATCCTTGGTTTTCAATTTTTTTCATTCTCTACTCAATCCTTCATGAAAAGGCCTATATATAGGCTACACCACTCAATCTCCACCATACAATATTAAACCACTCATGATAGCTAATGGCACCAATCATGTAATAACAAAACAATAATTAAAGACATTAAATAAAGATATCAATTGATAGTTATAGGCACCCATAATACATGAAATTAAATAACATTGCAAAATAAAATAATAATAAAACAAAACATACAAAGTCTTAATAATTAATAATAATTTATTAATAATTATTATTAATTATTAATATATTAGTTTGCGCCGCAGGCGGATATTTTGGCATCGCTCCACACGATCGTCATGGCGCTGCAAGTCTTTATCTGGAAGCGGAGAATTATCTTCTGTAAGCACGCAATCATTGTCTTCAACATGTTGAGGGCTGTCATCTCCATCAGATATTATAGCTACCATATTAAATTTGATTGTTGTTTTGATCTATCACACTTATCTCTTTTGAAAGGAACCCTAAGTAAATCGAAATCTACCCACATAGGTAGATACACTTTAAATTGTAGGCATAAGACTTTAGCACTAAGATTTGGCCCACAGTTTTAATCTCTATAAAGCATATGTGAATCATGACATTGATTGTTCACCATATTTCTAACGCGTTAAGATACAATGTCACGAGTTATGGCATGTAGATCTATAATTTCTTCATGAGTGCTCCGTCTAGTGATGTGTGAAGAGTGAAGTCATTCCCCTATCTAAATCCTTACACATACCTAGAGGCATAGTCAACTTACATGCACATGTAATGTCGCACTCAATAGCTAAGCACTTATAAAATTAAGCCCACAATGACCGGAGGAACAATGTTTGCATAGATTAACTGTCTAAACTCATACATTGTGTGTACACGTTATGGTCTAAGTCGTAGTCATGTGAGCCTCAAATCATGCGTTGGTTTTTTTTTCAGCAGTTTTTTAAAAAAAATGAAATATATTTTTATTTTTTTAAAAAAAAAAACCGGTTTAAACAAAATAAAAAAAACATGCACACACACGTAGAAAAAAAAATGAATCATGCAAACGCATGGGAGTAACAACAAAAATATAGAACTAGGATGAGAGGTCAAGAATGCCAAGCTTGAGTCGGAGTAGAGAAAAACGTGCATCAGGGAGTGGTTTAGTTAGGATGTCCGCAAGTTGGTGATCGGTGCCAATAAAGATGACACTCACGTTCTCCTTTTTTATATGATCTCGAATAAAATGATAATGCACGTCAATATGTTTCGACCGAGAATGGTGCACTGGATTATGTGTTAAGTCTATGACACTCTTATTATCACATCGAAGTGTAACATTCCTACATGTGATGCCAAAGTCTTCTAATGTTTGAGACATCCATAACACTTGAGCGCAACAGCTTCCTAAAGCAATGTACTCGGCCTCAGCAGTCGATAGAGCAACCGAGTTTTGTTTGCAGCTAGACCAGGAGACTAGTGTCATGCCTAGGAAATGGCATGTACTGCTTGTGCTCTTGCGGTTGAGAGAGCATCCGACATAGTCTGAGTTAGAGTACCCGTGAAGAGAATAATTTGTAGAATGAGGGTACCAAAGTCCAAGGTTCTGTGTGCCTATAAGGTACCTAAAATATGTTTTACAGCTTTCAAATGAGACTCTATAGGATTGGCTTGATACCTATCACACATTCCTACCGCAAAAGTGATGTCGGGCCTAGAGGCACTCAAATATAGTAGTGATCCTATAATACCTCGAAAAATAGTCTGATCAACAGAAATCCCACTCTCATCTTTCCCTAATTTAAGAGATGCACTCATAGGAGTTTTGACTCATTTCAGATTCTCATACCCAAAACGCACAAGCATATCTTTAATATATTTTGATTGGTTAATAAAAATCCCATCTTGGTGTTGAGAAATCTGAAAACCTAGGAAATAGGTGAGTTCTCCTACTATGCTCATTTAAAATTCAGATTTCATTGACACGACAATTTCTTCACACAGCTACTCATTTATTGCCCTGAAAATGACATCATCAACATAAATTTGAAGTATAATAAGATCTAAATTCTTGGTTTGAAAAAAAAGAGTTGTGTCCGCACTACCCATCTTAAAGCCACGATCTAAGAGAAAGGTAGTGAGCCTATCGTACCAAGCAAGGGGTGCCTATTTCAATCCATAAGGGGCCTTCACCAACCTATAAACATGATTTGGGTAGGCGACATTCATGAAACCGGGCGGTTGCTCGACATACACCTCCTCCTTAATGTGTCAGTTTAGGAAGGCAATCTTAACGTCTATTTGGAATAATTTAATTCACTTATAACTAGCAAATGCTAAAAATATACAAAGGGACTCAAGACGAGCAACTGGAGCAAATGACTCTTGAATGTCCACACCCTCTATTTGATAATATCCTTGGGCCACCAAACGAGCTTTGTATCTAGTTATCCTAGATTCACCATCGAGTTTATTTTTGAAAACCCATTTTATACCTATGACTTGATGGTTATTCGGAAGTTCTACTAACACCCATATCTTACTCCGCTCGAATGGGCTCAGTTCCTCAGTCATCGCCAAAAACCATGATTCATCTCTTAAGGCTTTCGAGACATTCTTGGGTTCAATATCCGAGAGAAAACACAAGTTTGAAAAAGACTCATGAAGGGCGGACCGAGTTCTAACTCCATGAGATGGCTCTCCTATGACTAGATCAGAGGATGTTGCTTTGAGAAAGTTAAATTATTAGGATGCCTATATCCTTGTTCTATTATCTGTGTTTCACTTTCCTCAGTTTTGTCCTCCCCATTACTCTTAATTTGTACATTCTCTTCAACATCCTCTTCACTCGCTTTAGGCTTGCATGTTTGAGTATTTTCATCAAAATGCACATGAGCCGATTCTTCAACCACTAAGGTCCTCTTATTGTAAACCCTATAGGCACGACTCTTGCTCGAGTATCCTAGAAAGATGCCTAGATCGGATTTTTCGTCAAATTTTCCTAGATGGTCTTTTGTGGTTAAAATATAGTATGGACAACCAAAAACTCTAAAGTATGAAACTGACGATTTCCTCTCGAAATATATCTCGAAGGGAGTTCGCTTTAAAAGAGGGTGAAGCATGACACAGTTCATCATATAACTTGCTGTATTGACAGCTTCAGCCCAAAAATAATGAGGTAGATCGTACTTTGCAAGCAACGTACAAGCTAATTCTTGAAGAGTAATATTCTTCCTTTCAATAACCCCATTTTGCTGAGGAGTGCGAGGGGTGGCTAATTCGTGCTTAATACCTAAGGAGTCACACAAGTTTGAAAAATCTTCATTCTCAAACTCCCCCCATGATCTGATCTGATACGTTTAATTTTGAGCTCCTTCTCAGTTTGAAGTCTCGTGCACAGGTTTGAGAATTCAAGAAATGTATAAGACTTGTTTGCAAGGAAAATTGTCCAACAATAGCATGAGAAATCATCTATGATGACAAAGGTATACCGTTTCCCACCTAGACTACATGTACTAAGAGGTCTGAACAAGTCCATGTGTATGAGTTCAAGCGGTATAGTTGTGGAAATCTCAGTTTTGCTTTTGAATGAGTTTTTAATGAATTTCCCTTTTTGATAGGGAGCACACAGAACATTTAGACGACCGCTTAAGTTGGGGAGGCCTCGTACGAGTTTTTTCCGTGATAGTTTAACAATAAGCTTGCTACCAGTGTGTCCTAGTCTCCTATGCCAAAGATCTAATTCATCGTTCTTTATAACGAGGCATTTAAAATTTGATGCAGAAATATCATCAAAACTAACGGTGTATATGTTATGATTTCTATGGGCTACAAGCAATACACTAGAAGTTTTGGCATTAATAAGTTTGCACGTGTTTGAGGATGACTCAAAAATAATATCTATACCTTTATCACACAATTGACTAATAGAAATAAGATTATGCTTTAGGCCATCAACAAACAGAACATTTGAAATAGAAAATAACTTGTTCCTTGTAGTGTCAATTCCCAGTATCCTTCCTTTGTTGTTATCTCCAAATGTCACCATGCCACCCTTCTTATTTTCTAGGCTAAGGAACTAGTCTTTATCTCCCATCAAGTGCTTGGAGCAACCAGAGTCCAAGTACCACACGTTCTTCGTGTCCTTAGACTGCCAACATACCTAAGAAGAAGATGAGGGTAAGGTTCTGGTTACCCAAGTTGTCCCACCCATAACATAGGTAGAAGACTTTGGTAACCAGACTTGTGAATTCTTTGTGGCGCCCTTTCTTAGGCATGAGCAAGATGTGTGACCAAACTTATGACAGTTTGCACACGAGATGTAAGCAATGGATGCTGCTTTTATCACGTGGCTTGAGCTGTTGCTTGAGGAAGGAGATAGCCCTCCATTATTTTTCAACTTATCTTTTGGTTTAAGAGTGTTGGGCTAAAGCTTACAAGGATAATGATTTCCCTTCGGCGGTGATGTTGGACCTCCATATCCTATTCCAAATTTCCTAGATCCATGACACTGTACACCAAATAACATATTTAATGATTTTTGGCCTACTCCAAACTTTTGGATAGTACAGTCAAGATCATGGATTCTCTCCTTTAAGGTGGTGTTCTCAGTCATAAGCATCACACACCGATTAGAAAATTATTTCTTGTCTTTTTCTACCTTGGCAATAAATAACTGAAGTCTCTTCTCCAAGACGTTCTTTTCATTTATGAGGCTTGTAATTCTCACCGACGACTTGGAGAGACTTGCCTTTTGTTCTTCGATCATTGTCATCAAGTGAAAACACTCTAGACACTCGATCTTTTCTTTGCCGGTTCTAATTACTTCGTTTTTTAATTTTTCAAAATCCTTTTTAATTTTCTTATATTCGGTTCTTAGGGCCTTTTTCGCAGAAATCGTGTTTTCTAACTCATCAACTAATTTTTCATAAATTTGAAGCAGTTAAGAGTGTGTAGGTGGTGTTACCTCAGTGTCGCTCTGGATACTGGATTCATCATCAGATTCTTCTTGGCTCTTCCCACGAGGCACAGATTTGCCTCATCATCACTCCCTGAATCTGAGGAGCTTGACTTGTCAGATCCACTCTCATCCCAAGTAAGCGCCTTCAGTACCTTCTTCTTTCCTTTGTATCGACTTTATTTCCCTTTCTCTTCCTTATGAAGTCTTGGGCAGTCTCTCTTCAGGTATCCAGGTTTATGGCAGTGATAACATTCCTGCTGGGACTTCTCATCGTTGCACTCAATCTCTATCCCTAGCTTGTTCCACCTCCTGCCTTCTCCGGTTCCTTTCTTCAGGAATTTCTTGAACTGACCCTGTTTCTTAGGATCTTTCGTGAACTTCTTGAACTCTCGAATGTAGAGAATTTCCTCCTCATCCTCCTCTGAATCTTCCGAAGCTTTTCTTTCACATGCTGCCTTCAGTGCCAATCCCTTCTTCAAATCCTTGGGATATTGTTCTGCTTGAATCCTCAGTTCCACCTCATGTGTTTTGGGGTTTCCGATGAGGCTTTCTATCTCTAGGGTGTAGATGTCATGAGACTCAGCAATCACAGTCACCATTGGATTGAAGCGTGGAGGCAAAGATCGCAGGATCTTCCTCACCAGATCACAGTTTGGAAAGTTCTTTCTGAGAGACTTTGAAGCATTGGCGATCTTGGTGAAATGCGTGTACATGCTGTCCACATCCTCATCGATCCCCATCCGGAACTGTTCATATTCAGATTCGAGTCGGAACAGCTTCGACTCCTTTACCTGTAATGTACCTTCATGAGTGAGCTCTAACAATCGCCATATATCATAAGCAGTTTCACAGTTGCAGATTCTATTGAATTCAGTTTTGTCCAACGCGCAAAATAAAGCATTCATGGCCTTGGCATTATTTGTACATCTTAACTTATCTGCGTCATCTCATTTATCTCGTGGTTTGTCGATGACGGTTTCACCAACTGTGACAACGGGAGCAGTGTACTTTGTCTCTACCATGGCCTATACATCCATGCTATGAGTCATTAGAAAAATTCTCATTCGTGTCCTCCAGAGACTTTAGTCACTCCCCATAAAGAGTGGGGGACGAATCACACCTTGTCCCTCAGTGAAAGCGTGCATAGTGTTGGCCATCTTACTTCAGGTTATTAAGCCTATTTGAAGTAACCTCCTCTGATACCACTTGTTGGATCTAGTGGCCAACCTTAGAGGGGGGGGGGGGGTGAATAAGGTTTGTGAGCATTTTTAGAAATTAAAGATTTCACGCACCAGAACAATCATAGAGAAAACAATTTCATTGCATCAAGTCAATAATGAATAACAGTAAGAGACGAGTATACAACAAAACTTGATCTTTATGGAGTCAAAGATCAGAGACAATGAGAATAAGGATTCTTTTGGTTTATATACCGATCAAACTATGACCGGTTGGCTCTCACACTTTCCCTCCAAGAAAGGCATTCAAGTCCACTCTTCACCTCCAAATAAGAAAGGGTCTTAGAGTCCACTCTTCACCTCCACACAATGAAGGGTCTTAGAGCCATGCTAGATCCTCCGATCTAGACGTCCCAAATCCATGGATGATTTACCACGAAGTCCTACCCGGATTCTAATGATCTTTGGTCGATTTCCCTCTCCGAAAGCTAAATAGTAAATGAAAATAGAATACAAAGATTAAGAGTAAAGATGATTTGAAAATGAAGTTCTCCCTCTTGACGACCTCTCCGGTGTGAGATCTATGACCGGTGCTTGAGATCTTCGTTGGATAGCAACCAGTTAGTTCTGGTCGATGAAGATTCTGGATCGTCGGAGTTCTTCGTTCACGAATAGGAGGGAGAAGGCTTCCTTCAACTTTGAATAAGACACGTGGAGACGGGTGCAAGGAGGCGGCCGAAATCTAGAGTTCAGAAACCCTTCCTCAAAATTTGTCTTGGAGAGGTAGTGACAATAGGAAACTCAACGGCTTTATACGTCTTCATGAAAACAGGCTACCGCCGGCGGTAAGACTAGCACCTGCGGTAGTGTCGCACGCTTCTTGTGCCAACTGTCCTCCAAATCTGGAAAATAATCGTTCGAAACGATCTTTTGCATTTTCATTTGAACTAGCGCCGCGTGGTAGAGCCTACCGCCGCACGGTAATGTAGGATGCGACGTTCCTGAAAAGGCAACAGCCATTTGATAAGGCTAGCGCCGCGAGGTAGGTGCTACTGCAGAAATCTTCTAGAACGCTAGGTCCAAATAAATCATCGAGTCAGCGCCTATGATAGTACTATCGCCTAGAGGTACCCTCTGTCGACGTGCTGCCTTCGAAACTCCTCGAGAGCTAGCTCGACGCGGTAGAGCTAACGCCGAAACCATCCAGAGCACTAGGTCCAAATAAATCGTTGCATTAGCGCCTGTGGTAGTACTAATGCCCGGCGGTACCCCTCTCGACGTTCTGCCTTCGAAGCCTCTCGAGAGCTAGCACGGCGCGGTAGTTCTAGCGCCTGGCGGTATCCCATCGTCTCGAATCTCGACACTTCTTCTCTTGACATTTTGCCTTCGAAGCCTCTCGAGAGCTAGCGCGGCGCGGTAGTGCTAGCGCCTGGTGGTATCCCACCTTCTCGAGTCTCGACACTTCTTCTCTTGATGTTCGTCGACTGGCTAGCGCGGCGCATTAGTGCTAGCTCCTGGCAGTAGCATCTATATGAGCCTTCTCTTTTGCTTGCACCTGACAACCTGCACACTCTATCAACATATAGCATGATAAAATACAACCGAAGATTTGATATTCTCAACACAGGGAATGTGAAATATCGGTTCTAAAAAACTCGTGTGTTGGCGCTACCGCAAGGCTGTTATTCTAGGCATAAGACTCCCCTCGGCCATTTCTTGTGTTCTCGGAGGGGGGGGGGCTTACACCCGTGCTGTACGCAGTACTAACAATGATTTGAGAATGGGATGCGGATGAATTGTATATGCGTTATGTCATTCGGGCGAAATTTCTAAGATTCTTGGAATCACAGTTGGCATAGTTAGAGTCATGGCTACGTGCCTGACTAGCAAATGCTCAATGTTGACCATCAGTCTGGGAATGAAGATGGTGGTGGGATTGGGAAAGTCCAGTATACTAATAATGTGCTCTGAGTGCACTAAGGTGTTGCCGTGTGTGTCATCGTCTGTGGTTAATGTTACTTAAATTGCACGTTCTGATGTCATTATATATTCTTGTTGTATGTCTGCGGGGAAGGTGTAACACCCCAATTTTCCTGTATCCAGGAGTTTGGTTCTGCGAGCTACTGGCCGACAGTAGGGTTATCGCCGACGATAGTATTGCGGAATAGGTGTAGGAGTTCTCTACGAGATACCACATGGTGGTAGGCTAATACCGTGCGGTGGTAACACTCAACATAGACGATGCGAGGATGCGTCAAATGGTATTATGTGGCCATAGTGAGTAACTGATTCGCGGTAGCTTGGTCGATTTAATTAGTAGAGTTTTCGGTGAGCTGCCACCTAGTGATAATATTAGTTCTGGTAGTAGCGTAGTCGATAATTTTGGTAAGGCTCTCGGTGAATTACTGTCCAGCGGTAGCAGAGCAGTTTCCATGTGGTGGTAGCAGGGAAGTTACGTCGAGACCATGTATTGGCCTAATGTTTGAGATTTTGAATGGTGGCTTGCTGGAGAAGCTATTGTGTCAAGCTACCGTGCGGTGGTATCTTCCTGCCACGAGGTGGTAGCACCCTATACAGAGATGCATTTTAAATCGTATATGTTAGCTGAGATCTGACGGTGGGCTGCGATTTCTGCTTGTTTAAGCCTGTTGGATGAGAGATTTCTCTCATTCTAAACCTAGCCACTCTCTCTCTAAGAATTAGAGAGAAGGGAGATCGAGGAAGAGTAAGAAGAAGGGGAATCTTGCCTTTTACCAGAGCTTTGAAGAATAAATTGCGAACCGAGTCAAGATTTACGAAGAGCATCCCAGCACGGTTCTTTCCATCCGTTTGGATTTTGGATCTATGGCTCCAAAGAGGATTTTATGGGTAACGATCTTCCTCCTTGGACATGTGAAGTTCTTTGTTTTGGCATGTGAGGGTAGATACTCCATGTGTACGTGGAAGTGATTCTCCCGACGGGTTGATTGGTTGTATCCCCATCACCATTGCATTTAGAATTCGGAATCGAAGTACGGAATAAACATGTTGTGTGAAGCCCATCAAAATAGGTTGGTATTGATTGGTGATGGTTATTTTGTTGATTCGCGTGTCAGAAAAGACTCCATGGTTAAATTAGTAGTTTTGGAGTTAAGGGGTATGCAGGTCACTGCAAAGATAGTACTGGAGATGGCCTCCAAGAAAATACCCAAGTGCTGGGGGGAAGAATGCATGTTCTGTCCCCTACCGCTCGATAGTAGAGCTACTGCTGGTGGTAGCTCCCAGTGAGAAATGATTGTGATGGCTATCTCGTGGAGACTTGGGGGCCTGTATATTGAGCTGTGAGCTTGAATTGCTCCTCTATGATGGCCGTCAGTGCTAACCTTAGAACATAACATGGTTATGTAATGTCGTGAATATGAAAGGGGAGGCTGACCCGCATTGCAGCTTGGTGTGCCCGATGATTTGAGCAATAGGAAAGAACTGAATTGTACCCAACCCTATGTCGTTCAACTTGGAGTGGGTCATTATGCTGGATTTTGGTTGTCGCCTTGAATTTGTTATAGACATAGGGAGGAGTCTTAGGCTTCGGGCCGAAAAGACTGTTAATGCTCAAAGTATGCTGACCATCGCTGAGTACTGTGGTGTGACCCTGGTTATGTCCGGTACACCAATAATGTGTCATGAGTGGACTGGGCATGTGGCCGGCTGTGCCAATATCTGTGGTGAATGGTGTTTATATTGTTTGTTCTATCGCTATTATATATATATGTTGAATGCTTGCAGGGAAGGAGCACCTCCATCCCGAGTGTGGGGTGGGGTCATTATAATTTAGTCAACTAATACTGACCGCTGCCTTGTTTTTCCATGTCTTGGTGGATTATTCCTTGCAGGTGCTATAGAACCGAGCGGGAAATAGCAGGTTGAAGCCCATATTTTCTATGCCAGCCATCGAAGTCCAAGGCATAATTGTTTTTACTATTTCATGTATGGTTGTCTTGCGTGTCGTTGTCTGTAAAATACTTATATTTGAGAAAATAGTTGTAAGTCCTTAAGGCCATAACAATTTGTGTATTTGAGTTATCATTCCTACTTTAGTTTAGTGGACATTCATGTGGTTGAGTTCAAAGCAATTTATTTAACTTCCGCTAGAATGCACTCTGAGTTAGGATGCGTAATTGGTTTGTGCAATCAATGCGTAACTTCACTTACTATCCATGGAATATGACGTGGGGCCCTGACCGAACCTTCTATTATTTTCTATATGACAGATGGAGGCGTTATAATTTAGTATCAGAGCCTGGTGTCTGTCTTTCTTAGTCAAATTTGGTGTCAAATTCATTTAAGGGGTGGTGAGCACATGTATGTGCGCTACCGTTATAATATGAAAGAACCTATGAATGTCCACTTAGGAATGAAAATATACATGTTTGAGGAACCTGCGTGTTCCTATAATTTCTCTTGGTAATATATTTAGTCGCTTAATTATGTATTTCACGATTATAAGTGAATAGGAGTTGTGCAGAGCAATCCCACCGTCAACACTCTGCGGAGAGTAGTGCATGGAATGATGTTCCTTCAACCCCTCCTTCTGCTTAAACTATAAGGCTGGTAGCTAAAGCTATTATTTCCATGATAAATGCCCAACATGGTACAAACTCCTGCCCCTAAAGAGGTCTAGGTACCTCTTGGTGTGGTTGAGCCTCTAGTTGTGGATCAAGTGGCTGCATAACTTTTAGTGCCTAGAAGAGAGGCGGAGAAGAATCTCAAGTAGGTCATGAGATTTAATCCTCTAGTATTTATGGGGACTGGAACCCCAACGCAAGCTGAAGATTAGCTCTCTGGGTTTAAGAGAATCATGAGGGCAACAGAAATAAAAGAGTGATAAAAAGTCACCATATCCTCTTTCCTTCTAGACGGTTAGGCAAGGTTATGGTGGGATGAATTGGAGTTGCATCACTTTGCTGGAAGATAACTCAAAAATATCTCAATGGATGAGTTCTTGAGATGTTTCTGGCTTGATATCTCCCTTCAGTGTAAAAAATTACTACAAAGAATCAATTCCAGAGGTTAAGTCAGGGTGAGAGTGGTGTTGACGACTAATTGCATGAGTTCACGATATTGGGGAGATATGCAGGATCCACATTTAATAATGAGGAGCGTAAGACCAAACAGTTCTTTGAAGGGCTGCGCAACGATCTGAGGTTGCTGCTCTCAGGTCCAATGACGTAGGGTTTTTTGACCTTGGTTAATACAACCCGATCCCTAGAGCAAGATATGAAGCGCGTATAGTGTAAAAATGACTCGGCGTTAAAAAGGCCAGAGTTTAAGGTACTAAACTCTTTGAAGACTGGGTACCAAAGGTGGAACAAGAAGTCTAAATCTTCTGTATCGGCTTCTTCATCCGTTACTTTTGGGGCAACGTCTGGACGAGGAGGCCCAAATCACTGTTTTACTTATGGCAAGCTAGGACACATACCCCACATTTGTTGGATTGGCCCTCCAAAGAAGGAGAAAAAGGCAGAAGCATCATATGCTGAGAAAGGGAAGACTGTGGAGTCAAATGCATCCCATTATGCTCCAGCCCAACCCAGAATTTACAACCTTGGCTAACAGGAGGACATTAAGCAAGGAGATGTGGTTACAAGCTTTGTCTTAGTTTTGGACTGTCCGGCGAGAGCACTGTTTGATACTAGAGATTCACACTCTTTTCTGTCCGAGGACTTCATGTCACGTATCAGAGTATCTTCTTCTGTGGCTAAGGATAGATTGGATGTGTTGTTGTCTAGCGGGTGTTCGATGACCGCGGATAGAGTTTGTTACATAAAGGTACGGATAGGGAGTCAAGAGTTTGACTTAGAAGCATCCTACTGCCGATAGTAGAGTTTGATATAATCTTTGTCATGGACTGATTCTCAGAGCAACGAGCGTATATTGATTGCAGTGTCAAGGTGGTCTAATTGGGGCTGAATACGGGTTGTGAAACTACCTTCTTTGGTATAAAGGGATCGATCAAGATGCCCATGACTCCTCTCCAAGTAGTCAAAGCAGTTTGTGAGGGTGCAAAGTTATTCTTCACTCTACTAGAAACTAAGAAGCCCAATCTCGGTTTGATTAGTATTCCCGTGGTATTGGATTTTATTGATGGTTTCCTTATAAATCTCCCTGGAGCTCCACCTCAGAGACAAATCAATTTCAAAATTGAGCTTGTGCCATGTGCTAAGACTATGTAACGCTCTCCGGACAGTCTACCACCAAGGGAGATGGAAGAACTGAAAGTTTAGCTTAAAGAACTGATAGGTCAAGGTTTTGTGCGTCCAATTTCGTTACCTTGGAGTGTACCAGTCCTTTTCGTGAAGAAAAAGGATTGAAGTTTGAGGATGTGTATAGATTATCAGGAGTTGAATAAGCTGACAGAGAAGAATAGGTATCCGATTTCGAGAATCAATGATATGTTCGATCAGCTAGTTTGATCGACTGTGTACTTGAAGCTGGATCTGAAATCTGGAAACTATCAGTTGAGAATCAGGGAAAGTGACATTCCCAAGATGACATCAGTACACATTATGGGCATTATGTATTCATGGTGATGTCATTTGGGCTGATAAATGTTCCACCATATTCATGGACTTGATGAACCAGATGTTCAGAGAGTATTCATACTAGTTTGTTATAGTCTCCATTGACGATATCCTGGTGTACTCTCAGTCTGAGGAAGAATATGCGGATCATTTACACAGTCAGCTGTACACCAAGTTCTCTAAGTATGGGTTTTGACTGTATTTAGTAGCATTCCTTGGTGCTGTAGTGAGTGGAGGGGGAATTGCGGTGGATCCGACGAAGATAGTTGCGATACGGGAGTGTGTTGTTGAAAGTCTTGATTTCAAGAAAAAACTAAACACCTATAGGGGGGGGGGGTTAATAGGTTCAATTTAAAAACTTAGGCAGCGAAAAGATTATTTCAGCACAGCTATGTTAAACACAACAATCATATTACACACAACAATCACAGTACACACAACACAGTACACAGTGATTTATAGTGGTTCCCCAATTGATGGGTATATCTACTTTCCCCCTTTGCCTATCCAGCAATAAGCTAGATTCAACAAAACTTCCTTCCACTTTCTCAGATCCTTTGATCTTATAACTCAGAGCCCAACTGGCTCCTACAACTCAGGCGCAAGCCCTACCACTCAGATCTCCAAGATCCTACAGCTCAAGTTCTTCCCAAGAACTCTATTTCAAAGTGAATCTACACTCTTACAACTCAGGCAATCCTGCCCTTACTCAGCCTTTATAACTAGGCTTACAACTCAGGCAATCCCTACCCTATCTCAGGCTTTATAATAACAGGCTTATACCTCAGGCCTTAGCCTTACCACTCAGATTCAAAATGAGTCTTACACAGAATCAATCAATAATATTGAAGTACAGACAATAGAGGAAAGTCTCTATGTCTGTCTACCTGGAATGAGCAGATTTTAGCCCTAACTTTGTCTTTCCAGCAACAAGATGATACATTGATCTTGTATTTATAGCCCAGCTTGTTCTTGAATCGTCTAGCAGATCAATCTGCTTCTTCTTCAGGAATGTATCCCGATCTGGACTGAGCAGTTATGACCCCTTCCTTCTTTTTCTTTGATCTAGTGAATTGATCTTTAGATTCTGGATTGGCTTGGATCGAAAAGATAACTTCAGCTAGGGCACACATAGGCTATTTTGTCTTCCTCAGAGAATTATTCTGAACTTACTGTAGCAGATGATGATCGCAACAGATAACTCAAAAGCCCTTCTGATTTGAACTTGAAGTTCTTGGCTTCTGCAATAATGGCGGATGAAGACGACGAACTCCGCTTCTCGTTTCTTAGAAAATTAATCAGAAAACTTAATTAAAAAAACTTCCAACTTTTTCAGATCTCGGTCACTTCTTCTATTTAAAATCCCGTCAAAATAACGAGATGATCAACACGTGTCTCAGTTTTAATGGTGGTTAAAACCTCAGCTTTATTAACTTGAGATCCACTATAGACTGACGACGGCGTTAATGTCGATTTGCATCGAATCTGAACTTTGTTGACTTGTTGACTTTGCTGAGTCAGTATCCTTCTGGACTTAGCCAAAATCAAATAACATTTCTGAAATCCTACGTTCGACGAAATCTGAACTCAGTTCGACGAAACTTGAGCCCAACTCGATGAAATAGTTAAGCTGAGATCGACGAATTCTCTCAGCAGAGTTCTTCCTTCAGGTGAAAGCTGAGTTCGACGAAATCTAAACTTCGCTCGAAGAAATTCTGATAGCTGATTTTTTCTTACATGATAAAGTTATGTTCGATGAAATTTGAAAGCTGAGTTTGACGAAATCTTCTCCTTACAGCTAAAAAATTGGGTTCGACGATTCTGAACTCCGGTCGACGATTCTGATAGCTGAGTCTTTCTTATAGGTAAAAGCTGAGATTGATGAATTCTCTGAACTTCGGTCGACAAAAGCTAAGCTAAGCTCAACGAATGGTAGACTCAGCGGTTCTGGACTTAGAATTATTTTTGCTTTGTTAGGCATTGAGAGCGTTGAGTGTATATACCTCACTCAACGCTTTTTCCCTTAGACTATATTCTTTAGCTTTTTGCCTGATTGCGTTGAGAGCATTGAGTGAGCTTGCCTCGCTCAACGATTATAGACTTAACTGATTTTCTGGATTCTTCACAGTAAGGCTAGACTCAGAGCCAATTCACGTGGCGTTGAGTGAATGAGCTTCAATTAACGCTACTTCACTTAGTTGAACTTTATGTCTCCTTAAGGCGTTGACAGGCTTAGCATGACATTGAGTGACGAAGCTTCACTCAACGCTTCTGGACTTAGTCAAAATTCTGGCTTCCACTGCTTATGCTTTGACAAGATAACCTTGTCTAAACGGTTCAGGCCATATGGCGTTGAGTGAGTTAAGCTCACTCAATGCTTTTGGACTTAGCCAGATTTCTTGCCTTTGTAATTCTGTCAGCTTTGACTGCCTGCCTTCTCTCAACGCTATTAGCTGAATGGCGTTGAGTGAGCTTGCTTCACTCAACGCTTTTGGACTTAGGCATTTTTATGACTTTCCATCCTATCACCTTGAGTCCACTTGTCATTGTAACTTTAACAAGCTGTCCAATCATTATGACAAAGACTAACTTGTATGCATGAACTTTAACATACATCAAATACAACTATGTCTATCTCATTGACATGTTTGACATCATCAAATAAGGGCCATTGGGATTAATGAACCCAATAATCTCCCCCTATTTGAAGTTGTAAAAACCACTGATTAAGTACCTAGTAAATGAGATACACATTACACATGCAATAAAATCATATTCTTATTAAATTCAGTGAAATGAATTTTACCTACTCCCCCTGGATTTCCTTAGAGGATTACCTCTTAGCTTGATCCTTTCTTGCTTGATCAACCTTATCTCCCCATGACTTTCTCCCCTTGTTTTCTGTCATGAAGGAGCTTGATCCTTTCTGATAGTCATCTTCTATCTCTCCCCTTTGAGCTTGATTAGTCTCATCTCTCCCCCTTTTTGACCTCTTAAGATAGTCAGGAAAGATCAACAGATTTGTCTCTCCCCTTATGTTCTCCCCCTAGCTGATGTAGAGGAATCCAGGAGTGTAGCTGCTAACTTGCCCCATATAAAGGGCTGTCTTGATACCACTTGATACCACTTGACAACACTTGAAATTCAGTATTACTGAAAGTCTCTACACCACTGGAGAATACCATTTGAAAGTCTCTAGTCCTGCAGCTGCTGATACCTCTTGATAAGAAGCATCTGCTTTTAGCTTAAAAGCCTTTAGTTCTACAGCTGCTGGACTTGCTCCCCCTTAATAAGAGAACTTGCTCTCATCTTGCTCTCCACAAGGTATGCAGCACATGAAAAAAGAATAAACTTGTACCAAACATAATACCTTAGGGTGTACCTGAAGCTTTTCTAAGTTCAACATACCCAAATCAATTTTGAAGGTGTTGAACTTGGATTCATCTAGTGACTTAGTGAAGATATCAGCCACTTGCTTTTCAGTGGAGACAAACTCTAGGTAAATGTCTTCTTTCTCAATAGGCTCCCTAATAAAATGATATTTTATTTCTATGTGCTTAGTACTGCTGTGTGAGATAAGATTCCTAGCAATAGAAATTGCATTAGTAGAATCACAATAAAGAGGAGTTCTACTTATCTTGATGTTGTAGTCTTCAAGCTGATGCTGTATCTATAGCAATTGAGCACAACAACTACCTGCTGTAATGTACTCTTACTCTGCAGTTGAGAGAGCCACACTGGTTTGCTTCTTGCTGCTCTAAGATACTAATCTTCCACCTTGGAATTGACATGTGCCAGTGGTTCTTTTCCTGTATTCTTTGCAGCCTGCAAAATCTGTATCTGAAAAATCCAGTTAGCTCAAAATCTCTATTCCTATAATACCATAGACCAAGATCTGGCGTCCCCTTAAGATACCTTAAAATTCTCTTTGTAGCAAAATAATGAGATTCTTTAGGGCATGCCTGATACCTAGCATAGTCACATGTAGCATACATGATGTTAGGCCTACTTGTAGTCAAATATAGAAGGGAGCCAATTATACCTCTATTCAAAGACTCATCAACCGGGTTCCCTGCCTCATCTTTGCTTGCATGCATACTTGACCCCATTGGAGTTCTCATGGTGGAGGCATTCTACATACCATATTTCTTAATTAACTCCCTTGTGAACTTAGACTGGGATATGGACAAGCCATCATCAGTCTGTCTTACTTGGAGTCCCAAGAAGAATTTTAGCTCACCCATGCTGCTCATCTCAAACTTCCCTTGCATAAGTTTGGCAAACTTCATGCAAAGGTTATTTTCAGTAGATCTAAAGATAATGTCATCGACATATATTTGGACTAGGATGATCTTGCCTTTAGATTCCCTTATGAATAGGGTCTTATCTATTTTCCCCCTTGAGAATTTGTTCTCAATGAGGAAAGTAGACAATGTCTCATACCATGATCTAGGGGCTTGGTTCAACCCATATAGAGCTTTCTTAATCCTATAAACATAATCAAGAAAGTGAGGATCTACAAAACTTGGTGGCTGATTCACATATACTTCCTCTTTTAAGTCTCCATTCATAAATTTTGACTTTGCATCCATCTAGAAGACTTTGAATCCTTGATATGCATCAAAAGCAAGGAATAACCTTATTGCTTCCAGCCTTGCTACCAGGGCAAAGGTCTGGTCAAAATCTATTCCTTCTTCTTGCAAGTATCTTTTTGCCACCAATCTGGCCTTATTTTTGACAATAATTCCATTCTCATCTAGCTTGTTCTTGTATATCCACTTTATTTCTATGATATTATGTCCCTTTGGTCTGTGAATCAGCTTCCAGACTCTACACATTTTGAACGGGTTCATCTCTTCCTACATAACTCCAATCTTAGTAAGAGTCTTTGATAGTCTCTTCAAGCTTCTTAGGCTCTATTTGTGATAGGAAGCTTGAACATAGAGCTTTGTTGATGCTCTTGCTCCTTATCTGGACACCATGTCTTGCATCACCAATGATTTGGTGTGCTGGATGGTCCCACAGATATCTCTCAGCTGGAGGCAATCTTACTTCAGTTTGATGTTCCTCATTGTTCTCAGCTGGCTGTACTGCATGGTCTTCAGCTAGCTATTCTTCATCCTTAGCTTGTGAGTCTTGAGCTCCCCCTAGACATCACTCATCATCTTCCATATCTTGTACTGCTGGATCAACTTCCCTGATGTTAGGCTTGTCCATCACATCCTTTAAACCTGCAGAACTAGAAGAGGTGCTTGACAACTCACAATTAATAAGGTTTGACTCATCAAAGACAACATGGACAGATTCTTCTACAACTTGAGTAGTCAAGTTATAGATTCTATATGGCCTACTATTATTATTATACCCAACAAATATCCCTTCTTGGGACTTGGCAGCAAACATAGTAACATAGGACTTACCATTGTTTAGTATATAGTACTTGCTACCAAAAATCCTTAAATAGGATAAGTTTGGTTTTCTGCCTTTCAGAATCACATAAGGAGTCTTCTTATGGCTTTTGGTGATTAAAGCCCTGTTGAGGACATGACATGCAGTGTTTGCTGCCTTAGCCCAGAAATATTCTGGGAGAGATGTGTCACTTAACAAGGTTCTACATGCCTCTATGAGAGTTCTTTTTTTTTCTAAGCAATCCCATTTTGCTGGGGTGTTCTAGGAGAGGAGAACTCTTGATGAATCCCAAGCTCTTCACAGAATCTTGTCATGCATTCAGACTGAAACTCAGTCCCATGGTCACTTCTGATTTTGACCATAGTATTGTTAAGTTAATTTTGAATTTGCCTAACAAATGTCTGGAAGACATCAGGGGTTTCAGATTTCTTCCTTAGAAAGAATACCTAGGAAAATCTTAAAAAGTCATCAACAACCACAAGGGTTTGTGTCTCCACAGACTGCTATGTCTGCACAAGAAGAGGCACCAGAGGCGGGCGCCAGAATCGAGGCTTATGGGAGCGATGAGATCAGCACTTCTGGAAACACTTTCTGTAAGTTTTGGGTTCGTCCTAACTCATACATCTCCAAGCCATAAGGCAACAGATATATATATATATATATATATATATATATATATATATATATATATATATATATATATATATATATATATATACCCAGAAGCATAAATAAGCATGAACTGTCACTATTCACAGACGCAAAACATGAATGAGATGACTCGATGAATCGATGAGATGTCTCGATGCACTCGACGCACTCACTGCCTTAGCTGAGATTTCTCGACGCACTCATCGCTTTAGCTAAGAGGTCTCTACGCATTCAATGCCTTAGCTAAGATGTCTCTACGCACTCGACACCTTGCCTGCGTGGTCTTAACACACTCAATGCCTTGGCTATGTTGTCACGATGCACTTAATGCCTTGGCCGTGTGGTCTCAACACACTCAATGCCTTGGTCGTATGGTCTCAACGCACTCAACGCCTTGGGTGCGTGGTCTCGACGCACTCGTTGCCTCCAAGTGCTTGGTCCTTCACTCATCACATATGAGTAAGACCAACACAATCCATTCCTCCAACTTCTCCAAACACTCTTATATGCGACCCTATAGGCTTATATTGGGTTGGCAATGAGACTACCAGTTTGACTACTTCCAAATCATCATGGTAACATGGTCTCCCACTTGATCTTGAACGTATCAAACAAAATCCTTAAAAAAAATGAGCGGCATCTAGCAATACAACATTGCTCCCCACACAATAAGAGTTCAAAACTCAAAAAACCTTTATGACCAATGTATTAGTGTTGTCATGTCCCTTTGTCCCTTACATCCAGATAGAATAAGAGGTATTGACTGTGTCACTCTTATAATTGTTCAATCCAAGTTTCCTGATCTAAAATGGACTTCTTAAAATTGTGAGCACAATATCACATATTTACTCAACCAAGCATGGTCATGCATTTCTCAGTCCCATTCTATCAAGGGGCCCATGGATGTAACTCCTGCCAAATAGGAGGACAAATCACATTTTTGTTCACACACAAACAACCAAATGACTCGTAATATATCCAATAACCACCGTTATCATCAACCTTTCTTAAGGAAGAATTTTGATGGCATCAAAGTACGCTCTTCCTCACTTGATGAATGTTGTGACTTCAGGTCAAAGAACCACAAACACCATTGCCCCTTAAGACCTACTTGTGATACATTCATATAACAATCTACAAAGTAGTATCATGATGAGTCTGTCCAGTATAACTTGTTCACTAACAAGTACCCATGTGATGACTTGATATCACAATATCATGACCTATGAGAACCGATCACCAGTCAATGTTGGGCCCATTGTTCCCAATGTCCCATATTTGAAGAAGGACTACAAGACAATGTTATGCATATGTTTGTATCTGATGCATGCTTTAAGTTCTATATATGCAGGTGGTCACTTGTTTCACAAATTAGACAGGTGGTCTAAGTAATACTGACAGGTGGACACAAGGAAAGATGCTGACAGAATTGAAATTTGTCTAAGTCCATAGGCGTTGAGTGAAGCAAGTTCACTCAACGCCGAATAGCCAAAAGCGTTGAGTAAAGACTAGACAGTCAAAGGCTCCGCATTGGCAATATAGAAATCTTCCTAAGTATACAGGCGTTGAGTGAAGGCAGTTCACTCAACGCCCAGAGATAGATGCGTTGAGTAAAGCTCGAGCAGTCAAAGACGTAGAACAATCTGCTAATAAATCTGGCTAAGTCAAGAAGCATTTAGTGAAGGTAGTTCACTCAACGCCTCAAGAAGAAAGCATCTACAGAATAGAGTGATGGCAAAGCCTCTGAAGAAGTTTAAAAAAAATAGGTCTAAGTTTAGAAGCATTGAGTGAAGGCAGTTCACTAAACCCCAACTCAACGGAATTTAAACTAAGTACAAAAGCGTTGAGTGAAGGCTGTTCACTCAATGCCTCAGCAAGCTGACAGGCTAAGGCAGAATGCATTGAGTGTAGAAGCATCACTCAACGTCTCCATTCAGTGGAAATCAGCTAAGTCTTAAAGATAAATCTATGGGTATTTAATCACCTAGAGGGGGGGGGGGGGGGGGTGAATACGTGTCTTTTAAAATCTTTAGCACTTATACTTAATAATTCAGCAAATACTTGAAAATAAACAATCATAGATCACATAACACACAATCACAGAGTACACAGAAGCTTTATAGTGGTTCCCCTATCTAGGGTGTATCTACTTCCCCCTTCTTCCTCACTATCAATGTGCTAGATAAGGTTATATCTCCTCATCCTCAACTCAGATCAACGGATCTTACAAACTCATTTTCTTTCCAGAAACCTACACCTTAGACCAACAGGTCCCATCTTAGAGATCCACCTAATCTCCTACCTCAGGTCCCTCAAGAACCCTACCTCAGAATATACAAGTCTTACACCTTAGTGATCCCACACAAATCACCTACCTCAGGTGCCTCAAGAACCCTACCACAGCCTTTATAACACAGGCTTAAAAATTAGAGAATAAATCTCCTTATCACTCGGATCTCAAAGAGATCTTACATGTTTAATAGTAAAATAACAAGTAGACTTATCTGAGTAAGCATATTCTTCAATTGAGCAACAATAAAGGATTGATTCTTGATGAACAAACTTGCTGAAATAAAACTTCACTAGATCTTCAATGTTCTTGATGATGATCGGCTTGAATCTTTGAAGAACTTGTTGAGCAGATCCAACTTAATCCTCTGATCGACTTGTTGAAAGGATCAGAAGACTTTCTTGAATACCTATGTCTTCCTTCTTCTTGGAGTTGTTTCCCTTCTCTGACTTAGGAGAAATAAGAATGAGTGAATTGATTGATTGATTCATTATGTTCTGTGTAGATGACCCCCATATTTATAACTATCACTAGTAGCTGGCTTCTGATTGATGACATCATCATATGCCATCAGACTTCAAGTTTTCCTTCAAACAGATTCTAATTAGATGTCAAGTCACTGTAGCTGATATGACACTTCTGACTTGACTTGACACTTAGCTGTGTTGACTTTGTATAACTTTAGGATCATAAGTGTCGAGAAGTCCCAAGTGTCTTTACACAATAATACTTAGTGTTCTTAGACTGTAAACTGGAAGGTAGCGTGACATCTGCTTTAAATCTTCACTGTGTCGAGACAGTTGAATTATCTCGACACTACAGTCTGCTGGGTGTCGACATCTTTAAGTCTGTACTTCACTTCTTCATTGTGTCGAGACAGTTGTATTATCTCGACACTACTGTCATGAGCTTTAAGGTGTATAGATATTTGACTTGTATCGACACTGCTGACTAGATCTTCAAGGTATCGAGATAACAGAATTATCTCGACACAGTTGTCTGAACTGTCGAGTGAAGTGTTGTGTCTTGACACTGCTGTCTTGTATCTTTTTGATCTCGACACTTCTCCTATAAAGGTGTCGACATAGTTGTGAAGTGTGTCGACACTTTTGTACTTAGTCATTTCTTCTGCACTGCAACCTGCCGGGATTTGAATGTCCTGACTTCACTCAACATTATTAGTTGTATGACGTTGAGTGAACTGGCCTCACTCAACGCCAATGGACTTAGTCAAATTTTTTTCAGCAACTGCCTTGATATTTGGCATTGAGTGAGCTTGCTTCACTCAACGCCCGTGGACTTAGGCAATTTCCTGCCTTTCCAATCAGCTTCTTTGAGTCCATCTGTCAATGTCACTTGGATCACCTATCCAATCAACATGGCACAGACTAACCTGCATGCATGAACTGAAACATACATCAAATACAACTATGTGTATATCTTTGAGTTGAAAGGGCTTCTTCAACTCAAGTACATTATGTCCAATGTACCCAATAATCTTCCCCTATTTGGAGAAGCCATAACCCCAATTCAATGATATAAACCATAATACCAAAACAAGATAAATTTGATGTAAATGTTAATTACTATAATAGAAATACAAAACAAATGAAACAACAAGACAAAAATAGTAAAGAGCCAATAAACTTTTTCATTTCATTTTTGCCTGTGTTTAAATAGTTCTTAATTTGTAATGTACTATTACAAAATTACATAGTTTCTAGAAAAGAGAAATAATCTAAGATTGTTCTGGTTCTTTGATGACAATGCCTTTTCCGGATTGCATCTTAGCTTTGATTTCAGACAGCTTGTCTTCAACAAGCTTCTTCTTTCCCTTGTCATCCTTTGCCTTTAAGATCTCTTCTTTCTTAAGCCTTTGCCTTTCAAGATAAAGATAGGCTTAGGGAAATACTTGATGGGTTCAATAGAATCAGCTGGGATCTCCCCTGCCTTTAGATCTTTTCTGAATTTATATATGATCTCCTGTTGCTTTGTATGCTTGATCCATTCTTGTTCTGAGTACCATTTGCCCCTATCAACTATATTGTTGTTAACTACTTTCCATGCAATGGGTATAATAGATCTGGAAGTTGGACTTCACCGCTCAAAATATGTCTTTGCTTCAGGTTGCTCCCTAAATCTCTTCTTAGATAATTGACCCTCTTTTTCTTTGAGCAAGGCAGAAGCAACCATCTCCATCTCCTCGCATACTACATTCTGAACCTTTGGTGGAGGAGTGTATATAGTCTATACTGAAGTGTGAATAGCCTCAAACTAAGCTGGTTAGTAGCCAGACTCAGCAGTTTGATCATCATAAACAAGATGAGGAAAGCCTAGAGTGCCTCTGATGCTATTGGAGGTCCAAATAGCATGCTTAGAGCTTGACTTTATTATCATTCTCTCCCCCTTTATGACTTCTCTCTCCACATGATCCCTTAAGTCATTTTTATGAAATCTGATTTGGTCCATCTAGATGAGTAATCATTGAGGACAAATGATTCTTCATTTTGAGCAAGTGATCATCGTTGTCTTTGCCAGAATACTTGACTGCCTTAACCAAAGGGTCTGCATATATAGATTGATAAGATTCAACATCTTTGGAGGTTGATCCTATCTTTGTTTCCAAAGCTGTAGTTTACTCAGCTAGCTTTTCTAGTAAAATATTATGCATTGTTATCATGTTGTCATTCATTCTTGTCTGATTCTCAAGGACCATATCCTTGATTAACAGCTATATCTTTTTGCATCTCCTTTGACTCCTTCTGTTGTTGAGCAAGGTAGACTACAACATTTGCTTCTCTTTGGAAGAAGTCGGTCACATCCTTCTTCAACAAGTTGACCTCAAATCTAATAGATTTGATATCTTGTGCTAGCTGGAACTATACCTCCTTAGTGCTTTCATCTATATATTTTTCCAGTTTTCTACTTTGTTTATCTAGCATTATTTGCATTTGAATCAATAGGGAGCTCAAATCTAGAGGAGGAGCAGGTGTTGTTCCAGATTGAACAATTTTCTTATAGCTCCTACACCTTTTCCTGAGTTCCTCAATTTTCCTTTTCTTGAGCTGAGAGGCTTCCTCCTCATCAGAATCTGAAGAACTGATAACTTCAACTGAAGTGGGCTCTTTAGCTCCTTTAGTGTTTGTGTCCAGATCTGCTATCTACCCCTCAACCCTTACACCTACTTCACCAAGGTTGAGTTCCTCTATGGTTTCATCCTCTAGTTGTGTTGAAGCATTAAAATAATGATCATCTGGGAGTGTATCCTGTAACTTCTCCTGGATATCAACTTCTTTATCCATAAGAAATTCTTCCTCAGTCTCCTTAGAGACTGCATTCTCATTCTCTTTATCAGACATTTGCACATCTTGTGCAGGAACATTTTCTAAGTCTGGAAGATCATTGGGGTTCTCCCCATCAATGTGATCCTTTTCTGGTCTTATCTCCACCTGCATCTGATCTCTAGTACCAGGAGAGTTCCTTGGAGAATTTTCTAATGCTGCATCATCATGTTTTTTGTGTGCTAGAGCTTCCTTGTTCTTCAGAGTCACTGGAAGATTCTTCTTCCACAACCACTACTTTCTTCTTCTTATCTTTCTTCTTCTCTAGTACTAGTGTCTCTTTTTTAATACTCTATCTCATCTTGCTAGAATTCTTATGTCCATTCTTCTCATGTGATTGATCTTAGATCCAATCTTGAGATTGAGACTGTCATGAAGTGCTTGGACAAAATAGAGGCTTATAATCCTTCCCATATTGGGCTTCTTTATGCTCTCTGCTAATTTGTCAAAGACAATTTTGCTCCAGTTGGTCTTCACTTTGAATATTATCCTTGTCATTAGCTCAAACATTTGAGCAAAGATTCTGTCATG
The DNA here is from genome assembly GCA_039513925.1 of Platanthera zijinensis. NCBI lineage: Eukaryota > Viridiplantae > Streptophyta > Magnoliopsida > Asparagales > Orchidaceae > Platanthera > Platanthera zijinensis. Next base: position 155,494,778 of record CM077090.1, on the reverse strand, counting down.
TGCTCATGTTTTGCATAACATCACTTTTCCAATAATCTCTGACAGAAATTTGCCTTGAGTATTCATTCCCTTCCTGACCAGGGTGCTTCCAAGCTTTGTGGTTGGGTCCAATCCACACTACTCCAAAGCTTCTGCAGTCTTGGCAGAATTCAGGTCATCTTCGTAATCAACCTTGTGTAAGTGGAGTATCTTTGTCAACCTTCTTGTTGTGATCTTAACTGTCGTTCCATTTACTGTGGACTTAATCTTGTCATGCATTTGAATCCAGTTTGGCATTAGAAAAGAACTCAAGAACCTCTCGTTTCTAGATATTGGATGGTTCTGAGAGCAAATACTCCAATCCGGTTCTTGTGGTAAGGGTTATCACATCCTAGATTTCTTCTAAAGCTGAGTTGAATCCATGTCGCACGTGTTCATATCCTTCAAAGACGTTGTTGTCACTTTTGGGAGTCATTGGAGAGAAGGAATCGAAAGAGGTGTGTCGACAAAATGGAGTTCTAGGTCTCAACACTCAGAAATCAAACTCTCAAGATATCAAGAAGGCGTAGTCGACCTCTATTCTCATACCCTATTTATAGTTTAGGCTCTCCTAAAGTGGAAAATGCACGCTCCATTTAGACTGTTCCAAATTTTTAGGAAAAGGCCTAGTGTCGACACTGGAAAAATTGTCTGTCGAGATGTGTTGACACAAGTTGACACAAGGATAATGTCTCTTGACATATACCTTAGGGTCTCGACACCCTTTGATGTCTCGACACTTACTTTTGTGTCTCGACACAACTTTTGACTTAGCCAATATTTTGTCTCCTGAACTATAGAAACTTGATACTTAGATATTTTTACTTGATATTTAATTAAGTAAACTTAATTACTGATTAATATTTTATTCTTATTTTCATCAGTCTTTATGTATGCATTAATTATTCCAGATTTAACATGCCAAGTTCAAACTTAAAGAAATTAAATTTCTCTTCTTCTAGGGCCTTTGTGAAAATATAAGCAATCTGTTTATTTGTATGAATAAATTCTAGATTAATGTCTTCCTTTTCTACATGCTCCCTAATAAAATTATATCTAATCTCAATATGTTTAGTTATACTATGTGACACATGATTATTTGCAATTGAAATGACACTAGTAGAATTACAATATAATGGAGTTTTACTTAGCTGAATGTTGTAGTCTTGTAATTTATGTTGAATTTAAAGCAATTGTGCACAACAACTTCCACCTGAAATCTACTCAGATTCAGCAGTAGATATTGCTACACTTGTTTAATTTTTTGCTTTTCCATGACAGTAGCGTTCTTCCAAGGAATTGACATGATCCTGAAGTGCTTTTCCTGTCTTCTTTACAACTTATATAATCTGCATCTAAAAAACCTGTTAGTTCAAAATCACTATTCCTAAGATACCATAGGCCAAGACTACGTGTGCCCTTTAAATATCTCAATATTCTTTTGAATGCTATATAGTGAGACTCCTTAGGGCAAGCTTGATACCTAGCACATGCACAAGCAGCATACATTATGTCTAGTATACTGGCAGTTAGATAGAGTAGTGATCCAACTATTCCCCTATACAAGGTGATATCAACTGACTTGCCAGCACCATCCTTATCTAAAGACATACTGAATACCATAGGAGTTATCATAGAAGTGGCTGTTTACATTCCATACTTCTTGATTAACTCCTTGGTGAACTTAGACTAACTAATGAAAAGTCCATCTATAGTTTGCTTAACTTGGAGACACAAGAAAAACTTGAGTTCACTCATGCTACTCATCTCAAACTTACCTTGCATAAGTTAGGCAAATTTGGTGCAAAGTGACTCATCAGTAGAACCAAATATAATGCCATCTACATATATTTATACTAAGATAGTCTTGCCTTTGACTTCCCTTAGAAATAGTGTTTTGTCTATTTCCCTCTTGAGAATTTGTTCTCCAGAAAAAATTTAGACATAGTCTCATACCAAGCCCCTAGGGCTTGTTTTAACCCATAGAGAGCTCTTAATTAAAGATAAACATAATTAGGATGAGTTGAGTAAATAAAACCTGAGGGTTGCTCAACATATACCCTTTCTTTGAGGCTACCATTAAGGAAGTCTGACTTCAAATCCAATTGATAAACCTTGAATCATTTGTAGGGTACATATGCCAAGAAGAGTCTAATAGCTTCAAATCTAGCCACTGCTGCAAAGGTTGATCAAAATCTATACCCTCTTCTTGTCTATAGCCCTTTGCAACCAGTCTAGCATTATTTCTGACTATAACACCATTCTCATCCAGTTTGTTCCTGTAGATCCACTTAGTTCCTATGATGTTATAGTCATCTAGTCTGGGATCCAGCTTCTAGACATTACATCTCTTGAACTATTTCAATTCTTCCTGCATAGCCCCTATCCAAAATGGATCTATATTGGCTTCTTCAAACTTCTTTGGTTCTGTTTGAGACAGAAAACTTGAGTGATGGCGACGACGGCCCTCAACAAGGTGAAGACGATGATGGCGCGCTTACGGATTCCATTTCTCTGCCTCCAAATAAAGTCTGGCGGCGCGGTGACGATCATGTGGAACGGCGCCAGAATATCCGCCCGCGGCGCAAGCCCATTTTTAGTTTATTAATAATTATTATTAATAAATTAATATAGAGAATTAATATAGTTTATTATCTATTTTATCGCGAGATTAATATTTTTATTTCATGTATTAATTTCATGTAGATGGAGACATATAACCATCATAGCTATTTTATTTCATGTACGGACTATAGTTATTTCATGTCATGATGGGTGTTAGTAGCCATCATGAGTGTTTTCATTTGTATGGAGGAGATGGAGTGGTGTAGCCTATATAAAGGCATGTTTGTTCTCATTTTAGGTATTGAAGATGAAAAATTGAAACCAAAATTCAAGATTGAATTTCCCCCTCTTTTCCTTTTCCCCCTTAGGAAATTTTCGGCCCTCCTCCTCTTGCTCCCTCTCTAGGCCGCCGGCCACACCTCCTCCCCTTCTCTATCTCGGCTCCCTCTCCTCCTCCTCCTCTCCCTTTATCTCCAAGGAAATCCGACCCTCTTCTTGCCTCCACAATTTCGGCCACCACCATAGCCGCCAACCTCCATCTCCTCCTCTTCATTAGGCTCGGCCACCACTATAGCCGCCAACCTCCATACCCCAAACCCGTCCATCCCCCTTTTCCCCAATCCAACATCCGACTACCCTCAAAGGCCCCAACCCCTTGGTGTAAACATCGGCCAAGATCAAAGGTGTTTCCTCCTTTGTGGTTTGCCTCCACCGGCGTGAAGCGACGAAGGCGAGCAAGATTATCATTCCCTTCCGGCGCAACTCCAGCGGATCCGTCGAGAGACGATCCAAGTAGAGAAATAATTGGAATCATCTATTCCGATTGGGGTAACGAAACGTTTCTACTTCCCTTGTGATTTCCTTCTTGAATATTCTTGTGGTGGAATAATCCGTAGCGTTACGTTGAATCGTTGAAACCCATCGTGGTTGATTTCCTATTGTATTGCTTTTCTCTTGTTATGTTATTTGATCCTACGGGTTTGGCGAACCCTCGTTTTATTTTCGTTGGGAGAGATCTACCTAATCCGAATCGAAGCTTAATCGGTAGATCTCTTTTGGTACAACGCCGCTCGGTCGGACGCAATATTCGTCCATTTAGCTCGATCAAATATTGGCCTCATAGCCCTTATTTGATCCCTACCGGTTTGGCTACCCGTTGGCTAGCGTTAATTGATAGATTTATTTGTGTGGTATTGCGTAGGGCGAAGTTGCTAGAATAAGATTTAACCATAACGAGTCGAACGTGAGTGATAATAGGTTTAATCCACTGATCTTCGGATATCCCCCGGTATCCCTACATCAATTTGGTATCAGAGGGAGGTTCACGTCAATTTCCTAATTGGCAATCCTCCCCCTCATATTTTGGCAAGTTTGCATGCACGCACTCGTAAAATTGGTAAAAAAAAAAAAATTCATAATTGGGAAAAAATTCAAATTTGGTAAACACTCAAATTTGGTAAAAATTCAAAATTCAAATCTCAAAAATTCAAAATTCAAATTTCGAATTTCAAAATTCAAATTTCAAAATTTCGAATTTCAAAAGTCAAATTTCATATTTCAAATTTCAAATTCAAAATTCAAAGTTCAAAATTTGACATTCAAATTTCAAAATTTCAAGTTTCAATTTGTATTTCATGAAAACTAGCTTTTCTACATTTTGGTTTGCAAATAGTGGCTTTAGAATGCCCAAATATTTTCAAAATTAAAAATTAAAAAATTTCTGGAAATTCTTCATATAATTTTCAGTAATAAAACAAAAAAAAAATTATTTTTCCATTAAGAATTTGTTTTTATTAATTAATTTGAAAATTTAGTATTTGGTGTGCCAATAGCGGCCTAGATTTTTATTTTCTTAATAAAAAAATTCCAGAAATTTTTTTTAATAATCCTTATATTTTTCCAGCAAAAACCCTATTTTAAACTGTTTAAAACCTTAGTGGTTAAGCGGGAACAATTCCGTCTTTGATAGAGTTAAGTGGTCCAGATCTTATTTCCCTAGCACATGCACTAATTCCGGGTGAATTTTCACCTCCGGTTCGCGCTAGGATGGCTTACGATGTCCATGCTACTCGTTCCCATATCTACCCTCCCACAATTAGTATGACCCCCACTTATGACGGTTTAGGAGGTCTACGTGTTTTCTTAGATTGGGTTAAGGATATGGAGTATTACTTTGAGTGGTACGATTTGAACAACGCAGATATGGTGCGAATAGCTAGACTTAAGTTGATAGGAAAAGCTAAACTATTTTGGATAGTGGAAGAGATTCAATTAATAGTTAAGTATGGTAGATCACGTCTAAGTTGGGATAGCATGAAGGCCATATTGAAGGATGAGTACGCCTCTCCGTACCATCGTACGCTAGCGTATGAGTCTCCTCCTAATTTACCCAAGTTAGTAGTTGATTCTCTCTTGAAATCTGAGGTTGTGATTACAAGTGTACCCGTCACTAAGGACGAGGTTATTATTGATGACAATTTGAGTGACGATGAGGAGATTGGTTACCCAAGTGACTTGGATGAGGATTTCTCATTTGAGGAACCACCCCCACTTCCCTTCGACGACATTTCACAGTCATCCCCTCTAACCGTTGTGGAACCTTTTGATGATCCTAAGTCGATTGATATTTTGTCTGAGACAGAAGAGTTACAGTCTGCTGATGATCTTGAGTTAGTAGATATGTTGGCTGAGACAGTAGAGTCGTCCGATGTAGAGAGCTTACATGTTACTGAGTTAGATGATGACTTGCTTGGACCCGATGTTATATTGGTTGACCCTGGCTTAGTAGTTGTTCCTACGATATTGGACGAGTCACCTTGGGATGGTTGTTCAGTCTGGGATAATCTTAGTGTGAGACATCCGGGAGTTAGTTCTTTGACGATATCATCGCCGCTTGGGATTCAAGCTAATTATAATACTCCCTTGGATTCGATTTGTCTATCCCCTATTTTTGACGATGTCCCTACCTCATGGGAAGAATTATGTTTGGAAGAATGTCCTAGCAAGAGAGTTTTATTTCTAGAAGACGTTATTGGAGTGGAACCGGATAAGCATTCCCTGATGCTAACCCCGTTGCCTGATATGTAATATGAACTTACCTCTCCCCCGTCTGTCGTGCTACCAACTCTTTCTTCTGACCCGATCACCGAGTTGGAATTACACGAATTACCTCATGGATTGGAAGACACGTCGGATGAGTTTTCCGTATGGGTGAACCCCCTGTTTGAGTTTTCCTATGATTTTAATGGTTTGCAACCGGATGTTCCTTTCTGGACGTCAAATCCGTGTTTTGGGATTTCGAGTCGGACTGCTAGTGATCCCTTGGCTATAGTGCCTTATGAAGTGATGTCGCCTCGACACACTTATCTGCCAAGCCCGATCGCACGCATTTATCCTCCTCCATTTGTTGACCCTATCATGCACACATCCGTGATGGAATATGGGTACTTTGAGTTAGGTCACTCGCACTTCCCTTCATTTCTGCAAGCGTCCACGTCTATATTTGGTGATGAATGTTTTCCGTTAGTTTTTATTCATGACGTTCTAAAATTTAAATATAAGTCTACTTGTATTAGTGAAGAGCGGCTTACCTTGGCATATCTTCGTGCCAAGCGTTATTATTTTAAGTATCACATTAGAGCTGCGAAGTTTATGCCTCTAAAAATCATCTTTGCTTTTAAGGCCCCCATTCCCCCGGACTTAAATCCTTTATGTTTTGCATTTGGGGTCAGTCACGTTGCACATGGTTTCACACCACACCGTAACCATTTCTCTCGGTACTATTTAAATGAATTTTTCACTGTGGTAACATTTCATGAGTTACCCGCTAGTTTGTCGCCGAATCTCACTCCGGATTATGCTAATTATGATTTCTTCTTATGTACGCACGATCGTAATGCGCTAGCTATACAAATTATCTCATATCATTTTATTGCTAGCTTACAAAAAAGAGTGTCTTACTTTAAGAGTGACGATTTTGTTTTGGTGTTTCTCGTCCCTGAACGGATGCCTTCGGGCACTTTAGAAAATTGGCGAGTTGGTAAGTTGGACCCTGCATGGATTTTAATAACGTTCGGAGAATACGCATATCATTTGGAATCTCTCACTGATTGGGATTTTTCCCTTGTTTTTGATGTTTTTGATTTAACGCTATACGATTCTCCGCCACTTGAATTTCATATCTCTCCGTGTGGGTCCACTTTGTTCTCTTTGGGTATGGGTAGTGAGTTTTTACTTGGATTGTTTTCTTCACCGGTCTCCTCTGGAGGTACGTTGGTTGATGATGTTAAAGCTTGTTTTCCTTTATTGCCTAATGCTTTTCCAAGGTTCCCTAGGGACATTTTATTGCATGACAGGATACTCCAGGTGGATGTGCTTTGCTCTCCAAGTGGTGACGTGTGCCGCTTCATGGTTCTAAAGGTTGATGCCTCCCCGCACCGGTACTCATCGGTGATGAGTAATTTTAAGAGGGGGAGGATTGATGGCGACGACGGCCCTCAACAAGGTGAAGACGATGATGGCGCGCTTACGGATTCCATTTCTCTGCCTCCAAATAAAGTCTGGCGGCGCGGTGACGATCATGTGGAACGGCGCCAGAATATCCGCCCGCGGCGCAAGCCCATTTTTAGTTTATTAATAATTATTATTAATAAATTAATATGGAGAATTAATATAGTTTATTATCTATTTTATCGCGAGATTAATATTTTTATTTCATGTATTAATTTCATGTAGATGGAGACGTATAACCATCATAGCTATTTTATTTCATGTACGGACTATAGTTATTTCATGTCATGATGGGTGTTAGTAGCCATCATGAGTGTTTTCATTTGTATGGAGGAGATGGAGTGGTGTAGCCTATATAAAGGCATGTTTGTTCTCATTTTAGGTATTGAAGATGAAAAATTGAAACCAAAATTCAAGATTGAATTTCCCCCTCTTTTCCTTTTCCCCCTTAGGAAATTTTCGGCCCTCCTCCTCTTGCCCCCTCTCTAGGCCGCCGGCCACACCTCCTCCCCTTCTCTATCTCGGCTCCCTCTCCTCCTCCTCCTCTCCCTTTATCTCCAAGGAAATCCGACCCTCTTCTTGCCTCCACAATTTCGGCCACCACCATAGCCGCCAACCTCCATCTCCTCCTCTTCATTAGGCTCGGCCACCACTATAGCCGCCAACCTCCATACCCCAAACCCGTCCATCCCCCTTTTCCCCAATCCAACATCCGACTACCCTCAAAGGCCCCAACCCCTTGGTGTAAACATCGGCCAAGATCAAAGGTGTTTCCTCCTTTGTGGTTTGCCTCCACCGGCGTGAAGCGACGAAGGCGAGCAAGATTATCATTCCCTTCCGGCGCAACTCCAGCGGATCCGTCGAGAGACGATCCAAGTAGAGAAATAATTGGAATCATCTATTCCGATTGGGGTAACGAAACGTTTCTACTTCCCTTGTGATTTCCTTCTTGAATATTCTTGTGGTGGAATAATCCGTAGCGTTACGTTGAATCGTTGAAACCCATCGTGGTTGATTTCCTATTGTATTGCTTTTCTCTTGTTATGTTATTTGATCCTACGGGTTTGGCGAACCCTCGTTTTATTTTCGTTGGGAGAGATCTACCTAATCCGAATCGAAGCTTAATCGGTAGATCTCTTTTGGTACAACGCCGCTCGGTCGGACGCAATATTCGTCCATTTAGCTCGATCAAATATTGGCCTCATAGCCCTTATTTGATCCCTACCGGTTTGGCTACCCGTTGGCTAGCGTTAATTGATAGATTTATTTGTGTGGTATTGCGTAGGGCGAAGTTGCTAGAATAAGATTTAACCATAACGAGTCGAACGTGAGTGATAATAGGTTTAATCCACTGATCTTCGGATATCCCCCGGTATCCCTACATCATTGAGTTCATTACATTGTTATATTGTCTACTTCTTGTGGTCACACCATGAGCTGCATCTCCACTAATTAGTTCCCTTAGATGATTCGTTATATGTATGACAGCAACTGGTAATGTGACCTCTTCTCTTTGAACAAATTCATCTTATTACTAAGTCTCTTCTTCTGGTTGTTCCTGTGCAAGTTCTTCCTCAACAATGTTGACTCTATCTTGTATACTTTGGCTTGTTGGAACTGAGTCTTCTATTTTCAGCTCCTTTAGCTTTAAGTCTTCTCCTGTTGTCACTACAACAAATTGCTTATAGTAAGGACATAAATCATTACAATAAGATAAAAATCGTACAAAAACTCTTTGGAACGAAAAAAACTAAATGGTCCTCTGGACGCTAATCCTTGTAACGAATTTGTCACAATAAATTAGCTAGTAAAAAAGATTCCGCCGCCGGCCACCGCCGCCGCCCGCCGCCGCCGCCCGCCGCCGCCGCCCGCCGCCCGCCGCCGCCGGCCGCCGCCGCCGCCGCCGCCGCCCGCTGCCGCCCGCCGCCGCCCGCCGCACCCCGCCGCCGCCCGCCACGGCCGCCGCCGCCGCCGCCCGCCGCCGCCCGCCCGCAAGCCCGCCAGCCCAGCATATTTCAAAAATTGATTGTGGAATGGACAATATAAACCCAAAATTTGTTTTAACTGGCGGTGTGAGACTAAAAATGATCATATTGTGAGAAAAAATTACCTTCATTAGTGTTGTTACTACTTACATTTATAGTAACAAATTAATTTTTATTGAACAAAATAAAAATATTCTCAAAAAGTAATTTTTGGTAACCAGAAAAAATTAAATTACCTATTAGCTGTGTTTTAGTTATATTTCTTTACAACAGTTTTGTTGTAGTGTGTGCTTGATGTACAGTCCTCTGGTATCCCTTTGTGTCTAGAACCTTTGGTCCATCCACTATCCAAGTCTTTGTTCCACTGTGTCTAGATATCCACTATCCAAGTACTAGATGGGCCTATCTCTCATGCTTGGACATACATACAAAATAAAGATTTATTTATCCTTAGGAAGTCAAATTGTCTTGGGTCCATGGTGCTTATTAGCTAGGGCTCCATTGAGACCACCTGAGAATTTCTTAGTTGGGTACACTTTCTGTCCATGGGACACTGTTTGATTGAACTAGCTGTCCAGGGCAAAGTGTACAATCTTTCCACAATACCCATACTCATATCTGTTGTATCTACTCTTTGGAGGCACGGTATGAACTTTATGTTGACATTCCTTAGGACAGGAATCAACAGCCTTTACAGTTGCATATTGACTTTGAGCAAGTTGTTTGTTTATCCTCACTGTCACAGCAGTCCTCCTTGGAGGAAACATATTAGGAACAACTTTCCTATTAACAGATGTGCTAGGTGCTCTTGGTCTAAACTTTTGGATTTCTTTTCCTTTGGTTTGAGACACAGGCTGTGGCAACACTGGACCCTTTTGTCCTGTCATCTTTCTTCCTCTTCTTCTCCTAGGTTTTATATAACCAATACTACTTACAGGAGTTCCTAAGAAGGTATCTATTATGGGGAGCATAGTCGTAAGTTTAGAGAACTACTGAACAAGTCTTTTCTAATTCTGGAGTTTGAGTTCTAACTCCTGAATTATTGCATCTCTTTGTTTGAGCAACATGATTTGATCATCATTAATCTTAGTTAGCTTAGCTACCTTTGAACTTTGAAGACCAATTTGCTGAGTAACCATCTTATGATGGTACTTAAGACCTCTTAGTGATGCAATCTCGATGGCTTGTTCTTTGATAAGCTTTTTGCTCTTTATAAGTGCCTCTAGCAGTTTTCCCAACTTAACTGTGAGATACTGCAGTTCAGTCTCAGAGTTGAACTTATGTGAATCAAAATTTGAGTTATATGAGTCTTACTCATCCTCGGTCTCATAAATAGAAGTTGTAGAATAAATAGATTTGTCAAAGATTACCTCAGTGTTCTGACTGTGAGCTATTTCTATTTCTTGATTATCAGTTAGTGCCATTAAGTTGACCTCCATATCATATTCAGAGTCATCAAAGTGTGATGTAGTTGTGGAGTTATTTCCCTTATATATGGTTTCTCTGATGAAATCCTCTTCACAGGAGAACAATCCAATGTGAGCATGTTCTTCATCTAATTAAGTTGAATCAGAAAAACTATCAGATAAAGTTTTTTGCTTCTTTGCCATTAGACACTTTTCTGACTTCTTACCTTTGTAGAACTTCTTTTCCTTGGACTTCCTATTCTCCTTTCTCTTTACTAGACAGTCAGCATTGACATGTACAAGCCTTTTACAACAATAAAAAATAATTTCAGTCTTAGCTTGTTTGTTCTGGTTTGAATCATACCTGACTACAGAGTTATTTATGTGTTTGTCTTTGTTTTTGCTAGAACTTGATCCAGATGATGTCTTCTTGTTCCCTTGCTTCTTTCTTCTCATCATCTTCTTGAATTGCCTGGTGAATAATGCTAATTCACCATTTGACAATTCTTCTGATGAAGAACAAGTCCCAGGACTGACTATATCTTCATCCCTTCTTGGTGATGGAGGAATTTTGTTTTTAGTCTTCTTAGATATGTCTGCTTTGAAAACCATAGATCTTGACTGATTTGAACTTCTGACAAATTCATCTTCAGATTTTCTTGAGTTTAACTGTAACTCATGAGACAACAGTTTCCCATACAAATCCTGGGGTACCATGTTCCTTAGATTACCCATTTCTCTTACTGCATATATCTTTATGTCCCATAATTTGTTTAGGGATCTCAGAAATTTATCATTGAGCTCATAGTTAGAGAATTGTCTGCCATAGTTCCTAAGATCATTGACTATTCTAAAGAACTTCTCATAACAAAGTTCTATAGAATCTATCTTCCCTTGCCTGAAAGCCTCAAACTATTGATTGAGTAGAGACTTTCTGTCATCTCTGACTTCCTCAGTGCCTTCCATATAGACTATTAGATTATCATGCATATCCTTGTATGTTTTACTGCGGATTAAGTTCTGAAAGGTATAGTTGTCTATAACACTCACAATTATGTTCTTGTGCCCTTTTATCCATAGTGGCTAGAACCACCTCATCTTTGGTCATTTAAGATAGAATTTTTGGATTTTGCACATTAGCATCTAGGACAGATACTTTCATAGGAATGTATGATCCTTCTTGAATTATGACAAAGATTCTTGGATCAGATGCCTCTATGAATAATCTCACCCTCCGCTTCCAAATAGCAAAATTAACCTTTGTACATATAGGAAGCTTCATAGAACTGAGTTCTCTATGAGATTCTGAAGCCATAAGATCTGATATGTATCAACCACCCTTAGGATCTTTTTTTGACGGTTAGGTCTTCCTTTGAAGAACATCCCTCTAATACCACTTGAAAGATAAATCTATGGGTAGTTAATCACCTAGAGGGGGGTGAATAGGTGTCTTTTAAAATCCTTAACACTTATACTTAATAATTCAGTTGATACTTGAAAATAAATAATCTCAGATCATAGAACACACAATCACAGAGTACACAGAATCTTTATAATGGTTCCCCTACTTAGGGTACATCCACTTTTCCCCTTCTTCCTCACAAGCAATGTGCTAGAAAAGGTTATATCTCCACCTATTCAACTCAGATCAACAGATCTTACAAACTCAGTTTCTTTCCAGAAACCTACACCTCAGAATAATAGGTCCTACCTCAGAGATCCACCCAATCTCCTAACTCAGGTCCCTCAAGAACCCTACCTCAGACTATACAAGTCTGACACCTCAGTGATCCCACACAAACCACCTACCTCAGGTCCCTTAAGAACCATACCTCAGCCTTTATAACACAGTCTTATAACTCAGAGAATAAATCTCCTACACACTAGGATCTCAAAGAGATCTTATAGGTTTAATAGGGAAATAATAAGTAGACTTATCTGAGTAAACAGATTCTTCAATTTAGCAACAACACAGGATTGATTCTTGATGAACAGACTGGCTGAAATGAAACTTCACTGGATCTTCAATGCTCTTGATGATGATCAGCTTGAATCTTTGAAGAACTTGTTGAATAGATCCAACTTAATCCTTTGTTCGACTTGTTGAAAGGATCAGAAGACTTTCTTGAAGACCCGTGTATTCCTTCTTCTTGGAGTTGTTTCCCTTCTCTGACTTAGGAGAAATCAGAATGAATGAATTGTTTGATTGATTCATTATGTTCTGTATAGATGACCCCTCTATTTATAGCCTTCACAGGTTGCTGGCTTCTGATTGATGACATCATCATATGCCATCAGACTTCAAGTTTTCCTTCAAATAGATTTTTATGAGATGTCAAGTCATTGTAGCTGATATGACACTTCTGACTTGACTTGACACTCAGTTGTGTTGACTCTGTACAACTTCAGGATCATAAGTGTCGAGAAGTACCAAGTATCTCGACACACTTATACTTAGTGTTCTTAGATTATAAATTGTAAGGTGTCGAGACATCTGCTTTAAATCTTCATTATGTCGAGATTATTGAATCGTATCGACACTACAGTCAGCTGGCTGTCGACATCTTTAAGTCTGTACTTCAGTTCTTCATTATGTCGAGACAGTTGTATTGTCTCGACACTATTTTCCTGAGCATTAAGGTGTCGAGATATCTGACTTGTCTCGACATTGCTGTCTTGATCCTCAAGGTATCGAGATAACTAAATTATCTCAACACAGCTATCTGAACTGTCGAGTGAAGTGTTATGTCTTGACACTGCTATCTTGTATCTTTCTGATCTCGACACTTCTCCTACAAAGGTGTCGACATAGTTGTGAAGTGTGTCGACACTTTTGTACTTAGTCATTTCTTCGACGCTGCAACTTACTGGGCTTTGACTGTCATGACTTCACTCAACACTATTAAGTGTATGACATTTAGTGAACTGGCTTCACTCAATTCCTATGGACTTAGTCAATTTTCTTTAGCAAATGCCTTGATATTTTGCATTGAGTGAGCTTGCTTCACTCAATGCCTGTGGACTTAGGAAATTTCCTGCCTTTCCAGTCAACTTCTTTGAGTTCATCTGTCAATGTCACTTGGACCACCTATCCAATCAATATGAAATAGACTAATCTGCATGCATGAACTGAAACATACATCAAATACAACTATGTGTATTTCATTGAGTTGAAAGGGCTTCTTCAAATCAAGTACATTATTTCCAATGTACCCAATAAAGTCCAAATGCGTTGAGTGAGGAAGGCTCACTCAATGCCTAATCAGTTAGACAGCTAAAGTCCATATTCGTTGAGTGATGACTGATCACTTAACGCCTGGTGTTACAGAAAAACTGTCTAAGTATTTTGACATTGAGTGACAAGCCGTCACTCAACGCCTATACTGAATTGTATGAAATTGACTAAGTCCACGGGTGCTGACGTCAACAAAAATTTTAATGTTGTGGGAAGTCTACAGTATATGACAAATGGTGCCGCTTGCCTGTTGTACAACTTATAATGCAAAAGTTGACTTACAACTACCAAATTCAAGTGGGCCCAATGCTCAAAGATCCGTTGGATAGCGGGATAAAAAACAATCAGATCAGGAAATTAAACTCAACTTTTGGAACTTTTGGAAGAAGAACTAAACTTCATCTTCCTCCTCTCAACATTGTTGCAGAGTTTGGAGAAGCTGTTCAATTCACTGATCTGAAAGAGCAACTAGTTAGCTGTTGATATTCAATAGCAAGTTCAGAGTAATTTCTCTGAAGAAGAAGAAGTAGCAAGGCAAGCCCTCGCTGCAGCAACTTCACATCTCTAGCTAACCATTCCTGAAGAACTTTTCCTGGAACTGTGAAGAAGACTGGATTGAGCTATGTCAACACAAGGAGGAGGAAGACACAGAGAATACTTCTCCAGTGTCTAAACATCTTCAACAAACCTTTATTTCTTCTGTAAGATCTTCTTGATTTGATTGTATGTCTAATATTATAAAGGCTAAGTGTAGGATCTTTAAGTAGATCTGAGTGGTAGGATTCAAGTGGTGAATCTGAGGTAGGATCCAGCTTTGGATCTAAGCTGTAGGGTTATTGGACTGAGGTAGGAGAGTCATTATCTCTTAATGGTAGGGCCATCCACCTATCCCGAGGTGTAGGACTTAGTGATAAGTCTGAGGTGGGTGGTCTATGAATCTTTAAGCTATAGGAGCTTTGCTGGTTCTGAGTGGTAGGGCTTTGTGCATGAGGTAGGTCTTGGAGGAGACTAAGAGATCCTTAGGGATCTGTGTTGTTAGCTCTTTGTAGATGAGTTTGGAGGAGTTGCCTTGTCTAACACACTATTAGAAAGGTGGGATGGACAGTGGATGTAACCATAATCTGGGGAATCACTATAAAATTCCGGTGTGTTTCTTGTGATTGTCTTGAAAACCAAGTATAACTAAATCAAAATTCACCTAAAAAAGAAAAAAGGCTTAAAAACCTATTCACCCCCCCTCTAGGTGGTTTGCTACTCTTGAAACTAAAGACTTTCAAGTGGTATTATAGGGAGGTTGCTCAAGAAGGACCTAACAGTCTAAGTTGTTCTCAAAGAGTAGCATAAGTTTATCCTTATGGATTCAGGATAGAATCATAAGGAGATGGGCTCTATAAAGCTTCCTATCTTCAGGAAACAGAGCTTTGGGATCTAGAAGGAAAGGGTTAGACTGTTTATGGAAGCATCTAACCCTAGAATATTTATAACAGTGCTAGAGGGACCTTTCATTCCCATGAAGGTCTCAGTTCTAGATGCAACTGTATAGACACCTAAGAGGAATTCTGAAATGACCAAGGATGAAGTCATATTAGCAACCATGGATAAGAGGGCACAAAACATAATAGTAAGTGCCATTGATAATTCAACTTTCCTGAACCTTGTCCACTGTAGAACTTCCAAGGAGATATGGGATACACTGGTGGTCTACATGGAAGGCACTGATGAAATCAGGGATGACAAGAAATTCCTACTTAATCAAGAGTATGAAGCCTTCAGGCAGACCAAGGAAGATAACATATCTGAATGCTATGAGAAATTCTTCATAATAGTGAATGAGTTGAGGACCTATTGGAAGGTCTTCAGTAATTATGAGCTCAATGATAAATTCCTTAGATCTCTAACCATAGACTAGGACACCAAGATCTGTGCCATCAGGACGGTGGCAAAGCTAGCTGATACTCCCACTAACACACTATTTAGGAAGCTGCTCTCCTATGAGATACACCTATCTGCCAGAAAGGAGGAGGAGATCATCAGCAGTTCTCAGACAAAGGAAAAGACTGTGGTCTTCAAAGCTGAGAGCTCTAAGAAGAGCAAGGAGAGGATTGCCTCTCCCCCAAGGAGGCCTACTGATTCAGACAGCATAGAGCCAAGTACATCAGACAACAATATGTCTGATTGAGGGTTTGCTGTCTTCTCTAGGCAGTTTTAGAAGATGATGAAGAGGAAGAAGTGGAGGAGCAGACCTTCCTCCTCCCCTCATCACAAGAAGGAAAACTACAAGGCTGAGAAGAAACACTCCAAGGGAGACATGTATGAATCTAAACCTAGTAAACATGTTTCTTCTAACATTTTTTGTTATTGCTACAGCAAGCTAGGACATGTCATAGTTGATTGTCCTGTAAAGATAAAGGATCCTGGTGAGAAGAAGCACCACCATCTCTATGGAAAGAAGGAAAAGAACTTCATTGCCAGGAATGAAAAGAGCTGGAGTCAAAGTGACTCATCTTCATAAGATTCTGAAAAAGAACAAGAATCATATATTAGGATGTTTGCTACTGTTTTTGATGAAGACGAAGACTATCCAGCAACAAGGATAGGTATCAGGCCCCCTCTGTCACATTTAGACAGTGACACTGAGGAGGATGAAGATGTCCACAACAGTTATGGGCTAATGGCCTTGTCTGATGATGAATACAGCCAGGATCAGCTAGGTCCAGATAAGGTATACTAACTGTCCAACTCCTCTTCTATTTCATACTATGAGACATGTCCCAATTCTGATGAATCGTCATCCTTTGATGAAGATGGGTTAGAATCAGAGGAAGATATCAATCAATTGATTGAAAAGTATGGTTCTCTTCTGTATGCTTTAACGAGAAGCAGGAAGTTGGCCAAGAAACAGGTTGAGGAAATTATCTCCTTAGAACTAGCTGCTTCCCAACAGTCTGAGTCAGCATCTTTCTAGATCAGAAAATGAGGGAAGTCAACCAACTAAAGTCCATCTCAATCATCCAGATTGGGACCATTAAAAATAAGAACAAGATCATCTTGGATCTTGAAGAGAAGCTCCAATGGGATAAAAGTATTGTGGCTGCTTATTCAAAGCCCAATACTATGCTACCAATAATAGACTCCTTATCCTCTCAAAAAGGTAAGAAGGGTTTGGGATTCAAAAGGAACCTTAGGCTGATCATTCCAAAAGGAAAAGCAAAGATCCAATTCAGCCTCCCATTTCCTTTATGAAGTAGTGTTACCATCAAATAGGTATGACCAAGAAAGTATTTACGGTCACTAGTTGAATAGAAGATCTACAAGTGTAAACAAAAATGTTCACAGCTATGGTGGAAGATATGGCAAGGGGATAAGTGATTTCAAGGTCCCACATGAGGAAATTCAAATGGCCCATCATGGACCATTTGTGTTTGGTGCACCATCCCCCACACTCAAGGATAAGACAGTGGCCTTTTCTCAGGTTCTTCTAGCATACACTCAGATCAAGGGCTAGTCTGTCAGCAAGCCTGACTTGGGTATTTTAGACGACATTAACAGTATGTCTTCTACAAAGAAGACCACTGTTGATAGAACTCAAGATAAACCAAGCACTTCTACTGGCAAGCTCACCTTCAGTCAGATTGTGGTTGATAGAAAAAGGAATAAGGAAGTTGTTCTTCCTTCTGAACACTCAGCTACTAATAGCTTAAAATTGCTTGACCTGCTCAGAATAGAAGATACAATATATATGAGTGTTGGTGTTGTGGCAAAGTGGGACATTTTTCCCTAGATTGCTGACACAATCCAACTGTGCCCTGGGCAAGTACTGGTCTTCCTATCAGACATTCTGCAGGAAGACATTTTCATTTTTAGGCCAACCAGAACCAATGACCCAATACATATTAGGGTCCTAAGGTAACATAAATTATATTTTGTAGGATAGTCCAATTGCCCATACTCTAATATGGTACTAGATAGTGGTTGTTCCAGGTATATGATTAGAACAAGAAGCAACTTGAAGGACTACACTCAAGTGAAGAATGGACCTAAAGTTATCTTTGGAGGTTCAGACAGAGGAGTCATCAAGGGTTTTGGTATGATTACTAATGGCATAGTCTTAATCTCAAAAGTAACTTATGTGGAAGGGTTGCAACACAACCTTATAAGCATAAGACAACTATGTGATCTTGGCTATTCCATTGTATTTCACAAGGATGAGTGACAAATTAAGAGATCAAATGACCAATAGGTCATCTTTAAAGGCACTAGGAGTGAAAATGCCTACTATTTAAACTTTCTATGTTTAAGTAAAAACTCTCCTATATGTCTAGTTACAAATGAGAAAGTCTCTTATTATGTCACATGACACAAGAGACTAGCTCACTTGAACTGTAAGACCATCAATAAGCTATTTAATGAAGAGTAGGTCAAATGGTCCCAAAATGAAGTGCACCAAGGAGGGCATTTGCTCTGCATGCCAAAAGGGCAAGCTGACCAAAGCTTCTTTTATGAGCATTAGGGGCCAAATACTCTGTGAGGTGTTTATATCTCTTGCATATGGACTTGTTTGGTCCTATGCTAGTTCATAGTCTAGGTAGGAAAGTCTACACACTTGTGGTTGTTGATGACTTCTCTAGGTTTGCTTTAGTTTTCTTTCTTAAGAAAAAGTTTGAAACCCTTGATATCCTCAGGACCTTTATTAAGCAAATTCTGAATGAATTAGACAGTAATGTGGTCAAAATCAGAAGTGATCATGACACTAAGTTCCAATTTGAAGACATGATAATGTTCTGTGAAGAATAAGGGATTCACCAAGAATTTTCTTCTCTAAGGACACCCATCAAAATAAGATTACTGAGAGGAAAAATAGAACTCGCAACGAAGCTGGCAGCACATTGCTAAGTGACACATCTCTCCCAGAATATTTTTGGGCTAATGTAGTAAATATTGCATGTCATGTCCTGAATAGAGCTTCTATCACCAAGAATCATAAGAAGACTCCCTATGATATAATGAAGGGCAGGAAACCAAACCTTGCCTACTTTTAGAATATTTGGAAACAAATACTTTGTGCTCAACAATGGGAAATCTTACATAACCTAAGTTTGCTGCCAAATCCTATGATGAGATATTTATTGGGTACAACAAGCATATCAAAGCATATAGGGTCTTCAACTTGAAAAATCAAGTTGTGGAAGAATCTATAAATGTAGTCTTTGATGAATCTATTATGATTAACAGTGAGCTGCCAAGCTCCTCATTTAGACCTGCAGGTATAGAATAGGTGATGGACAATCTATCCATCAGGAATGCTTTTTCTTACAGCCCAAGATGAAGATTAATGTGTGTGGATTCTAGAAAAAGAACTTAGTACACATGATGTGGATAAAGTACAACAAGATCCAGCCATTGAAGCTCAAGATGCTGAAGGAAGAATGCCCCCTGCAGTCATCCATCTCAGAGATCATCCTAGACACCAAATAATTGGTGATTCTAACCAAAGAATTATAACCAGGAGTAGAAGTCTCAACACATCCATAGATTCAAGCTTCCTATCACAAGTTGAGCCCAAAAGATTTGAAGAGGCCAACATAGACCAGTTTTGAATTGTGGCAATGCAAGAGGAACTGAACCGGTTCACGAGATGTATGGTCTAGAAGTTGGTTTCTAGACCACAAGGACATAATGTCATTGGAAACAAGTGGATATACAGGAATAAGCTTGATGAAAATGGCATTATAATCAAAAATAAAGCTAGGCTGGTGGCTAAGGGATATATATAAGAAGAAGGTATTGATTTTTATCAACCCTTTGCCCCTATAGCTAGGCTAGAAGCCATCAGACTATTCCTTGCATATGTTGCACACAAAGGTTTCAAAGTCTACCAGATGTATGTGAAGTCAGCCTTCCTCAATGGTTACTTAAGGGAAGAAGTCTATGTTAAGAGCATCCATAAAGTTTTATTAATCCTAACTCTCCTGATTATGTTTATAGACTTAGGAAAGCTTTGTATTGGTTGAAGCAAGCCCCTAGTGGCTTGGTATGAAACCCTGTCTTACTTTCTCATTGAGAACAAATTCTCAAGGGGAAAGATAGACAAGACTCCATTCCTAAGGGAATCTAAGGGTAAAATCATACTAGTCCAAATTTATGCAAATGACATAATTTTTGGATCTACTGATGATAAACTTTGCAAAAAGTTTTCTAAACTTATGCAAGGAAAATTTGAGATGAGTAGTGAGGGTGAGATTAAGTACTTCTTAGGCCTCCAAGTAAGACAGACTGGGATGGATTGTCCATCTCCCAGTCTAAGTTCACTAGGGAGTTGATTAAGAAATTTACTATGGAGATTGCCTCCATACTAAAAACTCCTATGGGGTCACAAATGTCAATAGATAAGGATGAATAAGATAAACGTGTTGATGATTCTATATGTAGAGGCATAGTTGGCTCCCTACTCTATCTTATTGCTAGTAGGCTAGACATCATGTATGCCACATATGTTTGTGCTAGATACCAGGCTAGCCCAAAGGAGTCTCACTATTCTACAACTAAAAGAATCTTGAGATATCTTAAGGGAACACCAAATATTGGCCTATGGTACCCTAAGAATAGGGATTTTGAACTAACTTGATATTCAGATGCAGACTTTGTAGGCTGTAGAGAAGAAAGTAAAAGCACATCAGGCACCTATCAATTCTTGGGAGGAAGACTTGTATCTTGGAGCAGCAAAAAGCAGACCAGTGTTACAATTTCGATAGCTGAGTCAGAGTATGTATCAGTAGATAGTTTCTATGCTCAGGTTCCATGGATCTAGCATCAGCTCCAGGATTACAACATATAGATAAGTAAAACTCCAATGTACAGTGATTCTTTTAGTGTTATCTCCATTGCTAGGAATCCTGTCACTCACAGCAGGACTAATCATATTGAGATTAGGTACCATTTTATTAGAGAGCATATGGAGAAGGAAGATATCTGTCTTGAATTTGTCCCTACAGACAAACAAGTTGCAGACATCTTCACTAAACTACTAGGTGAAGCCAAATTTAGCACCTTCAAATTTGAATTGGACATGTTGAATTTAATCAAGCTTCAGTAGCTCTCTATATTTTATTTTGCTGGTATTGTTGTTGGTAGATCTAATCCCTGCAGGGAAGTAGAGATGAATTCAACTAAGTATAAAAGCGTCAAATGTGCTAAGTATATGCACTCAAGCATCGAGTGTGTTGAAAGGTCTAAAGCGTCGAGAGTATTGAGTGCGTCGAGTTCACTCAAAGCATGCTCTCAGTGAGTCTATTTTGCGACTAAGTGTCGGGATTAAATCCTAGTCGTTGATTTATTATTGATCAACAACATGTATGTGCCTCTTCCCCTTCTAAAATAAAAAACTATAAATAGAAGGTTATGTGCGTAAGGCAATATACACTATTCCACGCACTTCTCTACCCCTTGCGACAAATTGACGAAAGGCTTGGAAGATTTTCAGGATTTTGCAACAGTAATGGCACCAAAGGGTTTGGAATTCTTATTTGAAGGCTCAGAGATGGTTCGCAATGGATTCAGAGATGCACTAGAAGAAGTACAGTTCGTTCTCAACTTACTTTAGGTCGCTGACTTATACTTTGTTCTGTCAGAGCCATGTTTATTGTGGAAGCGAGAAGTAGTGGAATTGTTCTCCAATGCAAAGGTAGACTCATCAACCAGTGAGATCAAAACCTTAATCAGCGGGAAAAAGATAAAGATAACCCATAGAAGACTAAGCAAGGCACTACAACTGCTGAGGTTCTCAGAGTCATATTAAGAAGAGGAACTGGATCAATCTGATATCAAATCAGCACTGAAGTGGTGTGGTCTATCTAAACACACCACTGGATAAATTCTAAGGAAGGAATTAAATCTGAAAGGTAAGTTCCTTGCTGATGTGATTGGAAAGGCTTTGTTGTGCAAGTCAGGCTCACATGACAAGATTTCTAAGAAAATATTTTAGTTGCTGGCAAGGATAATACTCTCCAAAATGACTAATTAAGGAAAGATACTGTTTTAGAGAATAGTTGAGTGCATAGCTGAACTAAACATGGGAAGAATTCTCTCCCTATTTCTTCTCAAAAGTTTTCCAGGGATCGTTAATAGAAGGTTAGGGAAAAAAATCCATCACATGAGGAGGATGGATTTGAAAATTCTAGATAAATGGGACAGAGTTCTGTAACCACATGCTCAGACTGCTACCAAGAAGAAGAAGACACCAGTTCTTACTCTAGAGGAAAGTATAGAAAATAGTTCATCAGAGAAATCAGAGGAAGAGCCTCATGATACTAATCTGTCTGGGTCTACTGAAGAGACCAAGAAGGACATGAGTGCACAAGTATCAATATTCTCTAACCCTGCAGTAAGGACTCAGGTCAGTAGGACTCATTCTGAAGATCCTCCAGTAGATGTTGTGGAGTTACCTTAAGCTGAAATTGCTGAACAAGTGGCTGAGGACATAATCACTAAGATATCTGTTGTGATGGAGGGGGAGGCTTCCGAGCACCAACTATAACTGAAGATGCACCTACTCTTTTAATACAAGATCAGCAAGGTGCCTTCAGTCCTCAAAGTGAGGGGGAGACTGTCAAAACACTAGCTCCTATTAAAGTAGAAACTGCTCCTCTAAGTGAAGGAGAGCAACTTCTTGAGCAAGTGATGGAGATTACTCTTGCTGAGGGGGATTTAATACAGATGTTGGAACAAGATACTCAGCTTCCTCTTATTCATGAACAACATACAGATACAATCATAACTAATGTTCTAGATGTCCCTATGGACATGACAGAGATTGAGGGGGAGATTCCACTTGAACTCCCTGCGCAAAGAACAATCTATGAGATAGAATCATCAGAATCAGACAAAGAAACTGCTGCTGCTGCTAATAATATTGAAACTAAACACTCTTCAAATTTTGAAGTGGCTGACGCAACTGCAAGAGAAGATCCTAGCCAAGTTCACCAACAAAATCCAATTAGTGATGAAGGTTCATCCACTGATAAGATTTCAGGAACCTTCTCTGCTCAGCTGAAGGGGTTACTGGATGACCAGAGGAGACAACTTGAGAATTTTTTTGATGATTCAATAAAGAACCTCGGGAATGACTTATCAATTGAAATAAAATCTATTATATTTGAGGTCAATCTACTGAAGGCACAGACAGTCAAATTCTTTTTAAGAGCAGCTCCTACAATTGACTTTACTCAGGACAAGTTGGCAGAGCTCGGCACTCTTCACAATGTCCTTATGGAAAATCAGAAAATTCTCTCTGGAAACTTGCTGACAGTCCATAATGCAGAGAAGACACTGTTGGAAAAGCACAAGTTAACTCTTGAAAGGAGAATGGATGCTTGTGCTCAGGTCCTAGATGATAACCTGCTCAAGGTGAGGGACCATGTCACTATAAGCATAAATTACATAGATGCACAACTAACAAAGGCCAGCATCTCCCTAACTCAGAATGTCTGTGAAGAAGTCAAAAAGGGGGAGAAGGGTGTAATAAAGGGTAACACAGAAAATGCAATTTGGACCACTAATGATTATCAGAGGCTCAATGGGTCATGAGCCATTATCTTTTGAAAACATTGAAACTTCCCCTATCCCTAAGAATCTATATGGTGGTCAATATGGGAATCAGTTTGATGGCCAATACTATGATCAAAATGCAGAACAGGGTCTTATCTATCATGATGATGCTCAGTACTTGCAAGAAGGTGCACAAGGGGTTGAATCTTCTATAGCTGCTGACATTCCTACAATTCCAACATTCAGCCCCACTATTGAGCAAAAGTTACGGGCAAAAGGCAAATCTAGTGCTGAGGAAGAGGATGCTGCCAGGATGAGCAAGAAGAGATTCAGGGAAGAGATGGAAGCAAGACCTGACTTTGAACAATGGATTCCTTAGTCTAGGACAATCGATCTATCTTCCTGGGATCTTATAAAGAACAAGAAGACAGAAAGGGGAAAGCTCTACATCTCCCTAGAGTGGGCAGAGTTTGAAAAGTATAAAAGGGATAAGAAGCAGTTAAAAAAGGACAATTGTCTAGGCACTTTGCCACAAGATGCTGTGGATCCTGTCAAATACTTCCCAAAGCCATACAACTACTTCCAAAGATAGAAGGAAAAGAAGGCAGAAGAGAAATACAAGAAATCAGCCAAAAAGCCAAGCAGGGGCATAGTAATAAGTGAGCCTGAAATATAAAAGTGTTTCCTGTTTATCTTGAGGGATATGGGAATTGTATTTTGTCTTATGAACATTATAAAATCAAACATTCCATCTAATTAATGAAAACCATATGTTTGGATGTGCTTTCATTATTTTTGTCTTCTGAAATGTTTAATATGTTGTTTATGTGTAGGTGTATATCATTCTCTAAGGTTTTGAATTCTTCAAATAAGGGAAGATTATTGGGTCCATTATTCCCAATATCCCAGATTTGAAGAAGGCCTACAGTACAATGGTATACATATATATATATCTAATGCGTGCTTTAAGTTCTATGTATGCAGGTGTTCACTTGTTACACAGATTAGACAGGTGGTCTAAGTGATAATGAAAGGTGGAAAAAAGGAAAGATGCTGATAAAATAGAAATCTATCTAAGTTCATAGGCATTGAGTGAAGCCAATACACTCAACTCTAGATAGCCAAAAGCATTGATTAAAGACTAGACAGTCAAAGGCCTTAGCATTGGCAAGGAAGAAATATGCCTAAGTCCACAAGCATTGAGTGAAGGCAGTTCACTCAATGCCCAGAGACCGATTGTAACACCTCGAAACTCAAAAGAGGGACGGGTGACATTTTTAGCCAAGTCTGGGACTTGGAGCAGGTGACACGGCCTGGGACACAGGCATGTCCTAGGGCGTGTCATGGGCGTGTACGACCACGGGTCGCGTGGTCGACGATTTGGCGATCAACGATCATCGAGTGTAGGCATATGGCTTGGGACACGGGCGTGTCCCAGGGCGTGTCCTGCTCGGGAAGGCCGTGGTTTTGTGCTAAGGAGATTACACGGCCTTGGACACGGGAGTGTCCCAGGGCATGTCTAGCATACGGCAGGTGACACGGGCGTGTCAATTAGGCCATGTCCTTCTCAGGAGAATCATGGATTTTGCACAAGGGACGTGACACAGGCCCTAACATGGGCGTATCACATGTGACACAGGCGTGTTAGTGGCCGTGTTGGAGGCCATGTTCTGGTCGGGAATTTCTGGTGACAGCGAATGAGTGACACGGCCATGCACACGGCCGTGTTGCAACCCGTGTTCGGCCCAGATTTAATATTTTGAGGCTAAATCATGGCCGTCCGTTTCCTTGGCTTGGGATCCAAGGGCTGGGGTTTGTTCTTGATGAGATTAAACTGGGAATAGGGTTGAGAAACCCTTACTTTTCTTAGGTTATCTCTCTCTAAAAGCTAGAGAGAAGGGAGAGCAAGGAGGAAGAAGAGGAGCTAGATCCAGTCACCGGCGGAGCTTCGGAGCTCCAAATCGCGAGCCGACTTCGGATCCGCGGAGGCGAGGAGATTGCGGTGCTTTCCATCCACATAGATTTCCATGGTGACAAGGAGAAATGCAAGGGTAACGATTTTCATCTCGAGCATGTGAAGCTCTTCTTCTTTTGCATGGGAAAACCCTTCTCCTGCGAGTGTGCGACGAGATTGCGGTATTCCTTGGGGTAGATATGTAAAGTCCCCTTTGTTAGAGTCCGAAATCGTAGTACAGGACATAAGCATGTTGTGTGAAGCCTACCCGGACAAGTTGGTCTGGATCGGTGATGTGCATTGCATTTTAGCCTGAGAAGACTCCGTGCCCTCTGTTGTTTTTTGGTTTCTACAGGGTAGATTGCAGCAGGGATCCTTGGGGAGTAACCCTAAGGCGCACCCGGAAAACTGGGCGGAAATGCATTTTCGCCATCTTGGTGGCCGGGGAGCCAACCATGAACTTAACTGGGTTATGTGCTTGTTTGATCGAACTTTGGGATCCGGGAGAAGCTTGGCCCACACGTACGTCTTAATATGACTACGTGATTTGAGCAACGGGCAAGTGGATGCGGACCCGGGCAATGCAGTTTAGTGACAGACATCTGAAAAAGAGACTGGCCATTGGCATGGTCGTGCGAGTCTTAGGCTTAAATTGGAAAGACTAGATTGCTCACGAGATTTACCGTCCAAGGGATGGTGGTGAGACCACGGTCACGATCGGGTTCACCGAGTTAGTTCCCAGAGAGCACGGGGTGTGTGGCCATTTGAGCATGCACCTGTAATGTTATGCTTATTCTCTATTTGATTGGCTAGGCTAACAAGTGCAGGGAAGAAGCTGTGCTGCCCCGTGCTTGGGGGCGGAATCGTTATAATTAGGTCAGCATAGCTGACCGTTGCCTTTGTTAACCACCGTGCGGTGGATTGTTGCTTGCAAGTGCTGCAGAGCCGAGCGGTAAATAGCGGGCTAAAGCTCAAGTTGCTGCGCCGGCCCTCGAAGGCATACTATTGAGTGTTTTCTTTTATTCTCATGTATGACCGACCTGCGTGCCGAGATTTGGAAGACATTATCTATTAAGCAAACTTTTGTAAGGCCTTAAGGCCATTATTTTTGTGTATCGTACATTCATATGGAACTTTTGTAGTGGACATTCATGCTTTGGCTGGGTTCTTTTATCTTGCAACTTAATAACTTGCTTCCGCTAGGTGCTCTGTGTAGGACGTTGTGATTGGTTGAATGGTCTCAATAAGTAACCAACCGGTCTGTCAGTAGTATATGGCGTCGGGCCTCGACCAGACCTACTGCTATATGCTATGTGACGGATAGGGGTGTTACAAATTGGTATCATACTACCGGTTTCGGTCAAGCTTAAATGAATCCGTGGGCGAATTCAATTTAAGGGGTAGTGAGCACATGTGTGTGCGTCATTGTTATAACATGAAAAGAACCCATGAATGTCCACTTAGGAATGAAAATACACATGTTTGAGAAATCTACGTTTTCCTATAATTGCTGTTTGCAATATTGTTTGGTCGCTTATCGGTGCTTTGCACGATTATAGGTGACCAGGAGTGGTACTGGGCCGTCGGAACGGCCAGGTTCTTAGGCAAGCAGCGCACCAAATGATGCGCCTGCAACACCTCCGTCAGCCGAGACCATTAGATTGGTGGCATAAGCTGTCTTTGAAATGATCAATGCGCAGCCAGCGAGCTAGGTGCAGCATCCTGCTCCTGCGGTGGAGAAAGTGCCGCTCCAAGCGGCGGAGCCTAGGAGGGTGGAATAAGTGGTGGTGGAGCCGGAGTTGCCTTGGAGAGAAACTGAGAAAAGACTAAAGCATGTGATGGGCTTCCATCCGCCAATGTTCTCGGGAACAGAAACCCCGACTCAGGTAGAGGATTGGCTATCGAGAGTCAAGAGAGTGCTAACAGCAACGGAAACCGAAGAGTGACAGAAGACCACGATTGCGACGTTC
Organism: Platanthera zijinensis; assembly: GCA_039513925.1. NCBI lineage: Eukaryota > Viridiplantae > Streptophyta > Magnoliopsida > Asparagales > Orchidaceae > Platanthera > Platanthera zijinensis. The sequence continues at coordinate 155,467,593 of CM077090.1, read as the reverse complement.
TTGTTGGACGGGGATGCGAGGTTATGGTGGGAAGGGCTGGAGCTACACCACCTAAGGGGAAGGCAGGTTGCTGATGTCTCTATGGAGGAATTTTCGAGGTTGTTTATGGCTCGATACCTCCCCTCAGCGCAGAGGATCGCGTTGGAAAATGAGTTTAAAAAGTTGGTGTAAGGAGATAGCACCGTGGACGAGTATCTCCACGAGTTCACTCGTTTGGGAAGATACGCTAGCGCTACCTTTGCCAATGAGGAGCGCAAGACGAACCACTTCTATGAAGGGTTAAGAGACGATTTTTGTAACACCCCTATCCGTCGCATAGCATATAGCAGTAGGTCCGGCCGGGGCCCGACGCCATATACTACGGACAGACCGGTTGGTTACGCATTGAAACCATTCAACTAATCATGTCGTCCTACACAACACCTAGCGGAAGCAATTTATTAGGTTGCAAAAGAAATAAGAACCCAGCCACAACAGCATGAATGTCCACTACAAACTCAGGAATGTATACATACACTAAAAGAGAAATGGACTTAAGGCCTTACACTGTTCACTTAACAAAAGTAGTGTTTTCATACTTCGGCTCGCAGGCCGGCCATACATGAAAAACGGGAAAGAAACATAAGCAATTAGGCCTTCGAGGGCCGACACAGCAACAAGGGCTTTAGCCCGCTATTTCCCGCTCTGCTCCGCAGCACCTGCAATCCACAAACCACCGCCCAGTGGCGAACAATAGCAACGGTCAGCAATGCTGACCAAATTATAACGATTCTGCCCCCAAACCGGGGCGGCAAAGCTTCTTCCCTGCACTTGTTAGCAAAACAAGCAACACAGTAAAACAAGCATCTCATCATAGGTGCACGCTCTGACGGCCGTACACCCCGTGCTGTCAGGGCACTTACTCGGCAAAGCCAGTCCGAACCCCGTCCGGTCCTCGGCTCCACCACCACCCCCAGGGTGGCAATCTTTGTGAGCATTTAGTCTTCTCAGCCGTAGCCTAGACTCGATCTCCAAACCTCGGTAAGTCCTACGTAAAACTTTAGGTCACTTTAACTGAGCAGGTGGAGTGGGTAGGGGGCTACTAGTCCGTTGCTCACTCCGCCACTGCCATTCGGCCCTTTGGCGCGGACTAAGCTTTCCCCAGTCCCAAATAACGATCAAACACGGTACATAGCCCCGCTAAGTACCCGGTTGGCTCCCAGGCCACCGCTATGATAGAACTGCATTTCCGTCCAAAATTTCCGGGTGCACCTCGGGTTTCATCCCCAAGGCTCCCTGCTGCAATCAAAACATGATACATAGCCCCGCTATGTTCCCGGCTGGCACCCAGGCCCCCTAGATGGCAGAACTTCGTTTCCGCCCAGATTTCCGGGTGCACCTCGGGGTTAATCCCCAAGATTCCCTGATACATTCTACCGTATAGCAACCCAAAAACAACCACAACGCTCGGAGTCTTCTCCAGCTAAAATATGCATAGCAAAACATCACCGATCCGGAAAACACGTCCGGGTAGGCTTCGCACACCAAGCCTATGTCCGTACTACGATTCCGGACTCTAACAAGGGGGACTTTACATATCTACCCCAAGGAATACCACGATCTCGCCGCACACTCGCGGGAGAGGGGTTTTCCCATGCAAAGGAAGAAGAGCTTCACATGCTCAAGAAGAGAATCGTTACCCTTTCGCTTTTCCGCGGCGCCATTGAAAACTATGCAGTTGGAAAGCACCGCAACGACGTCACCTCCGCGGATCTGGACTCGGATCGCGATTCGGAGCTCCGAAGCTCCTCCGGCGGCCGGATCTTAGGACTCCTCCTTCCTCCTTGCTCTCCCTTCTCTCTAAACTCTTAGAGAGAGAATGGCTAAGGGAAATGAGGATTCCTAACCCTAAATCCCGGATAAAACCACCCCGGAGCAGCCCCCCACCGTCGGATCCAAAGTCAAGGAAACGAACGGCAAAGATTAGATCTGAAATCATAAAATCTGGGTCCGAACACGGGTTGCAACACGGCCGTGTGCCTGGCCGTGTCACCCATTCGCCGTCTCGATCGATTCGAAAACCAGCACACGGCCTTTGACACGGCCTCCGACATGCCCGTGTCACCTGCGACACGCCCGTGTCGGGACCCGTGTTACGCCCCCCGTGTGCAATCGACCAATGCTTCGCAGTCAGAGAGGTACACGGCCTTGTGATACGGCATCTGACACGCCCGTGTCAAATTTGACACGGCCGTGTTTGTGCCCGTGTCACGGCCCGTGTGCCACACTTGCAGAATCCCTGGAGTGACACGGCCTGGGACACGCCCATGTCCTAGGCCGTGTTCTACAACTCGACCACCGTCGACCGCCAAAGTGTCGACCGCACGACGGTGGCCAAATACGCCTGTGTCACGCCCGTGACACGCCCGTGTCACGCCCGTGACACGCCCGTGTCACGCCCGTGATACCTGCTCCAAAAATTCGTCTTGGCCAAAAGTGATCCCCGTCGCTCCTACAACATTTTGGGGTGTTACAATTCTACCCTCCTTAAAGAATTTCGCCCATGAAATTAATGAAGGAAAAACAGGACTTAACGTAAATCAGTACCTGAGCGGAACAATTCCGGGTACTCCTCCAGCATAGTCTGCTCCCGTTCCCAAGAGAGCTACTCTCGCCCGCAATTATCCCACTGGGCCTTAACCATCCGAATCTCCTTGTTATGGAGTCTCTTGACCTCAACATCCTCGATACGAATGGGCTTGACCCTAGTCATCAACCCCTCGTCCACCGGCACTTGGTCAACCGCGATCACCTGCGAAGGCTCTTGCACCGCCTTCCGTAACACTGAAATGTGGAACACATCATGTAATCCACTTAATTTCTCCGATAGCCTCAAACGGTAAGCCGCTTCGCCGACTCGCTCCAGAACCTCAAAAGGTCCAAGGTATCTTGGGCTCAGCTTCTTCAAGCGTCTCACCCGCGAAACCCCTTTGAATGGCTTCACTTTAAGATATACCCAATCGCCTACCGTGAACTCCACGTTCCGGTGCTTGACATTGTAATACTTCGCCTGCCGGTCCTAAGCGATCAACAAGCGTTCCCGAATGATCCGCACTAACGAGGTAGCACTCTCCACCTCCTGCTTCTTGTACAACCTTGCCTCACCCGTTTCTAACCAGGACAACGACGTGCGACATTTTCTACCATATAGGGTCTCAAAGGGCGCCATTTGGATACTCTCCTGGTAGCTATTATTGTACGAGAACTCCACTAAAATAGGTGGTCCTCCCAAAGCTTCTCGAAGCCTAGAACACACATGCGGAGCATGTCCTCCATTGTTCTATTGACTCTCTCGGTCTGCTCATCCGTCCGCGGTTGTAAGACTGGACTAAACTTCATCTTAACCTCCAGCACTTTCTGCAACCACTTCCAATCATTTGACGTGAACCGCCCATCGCGATCACTCACAATGCTACGGGGCACACCATGCAGCCTAACGATATTGTCAACATACAACTTTGCCAACTTCTCCACCGAGTCATCCTTCCTATGCGGAATAAAGTGCGACACTAGTGTCAACACAACTACGATTACCCAAACGGCGTCGTTAATTCACTGTGACTTTGGCAAACCATGCCCACAGTCCAGTCGAACTTCTATTCCGAACTAGGAATGGATTCAAGAATCCCCCGGCACTTGGCACTCTGCCTTCACTAAGGCGCAAGGCTGGCACTTTGCTACATATGGTGCCACGACCTTCTAGAGTTCTGGCCACCAGAGCACTTCTTCAGATATCGGCACAACTTCGTGCCTCCTAAGCGAGTTGAGTACTTGATATAACGTATCACAACTCCACCCATAGATTACCCATGCTTGAGCCGCACAAACAATGGTCTTTCCTTGGTAGCCCACCTACCACCGTCGATTCGGTATTTTGACCCATCGAGCCGCACTCATGATTTCCTTCATGCAGCTACACAAACCATGGTTTGCCAACTATGATCAGCCAGGTCATACTGGACTTCCGTCCAGTTCAACAATGCTTCGACGCTAGTCTGCTTGTCAACACAACGGATCTCTAACGCTTCCAATTCCTGAACTAGCCTCTCAACATGTACCAACAACCATTTGGCTTGGGCGGGAGCCCTGCGACTCAACGCATCCACACTGCGTTGCCCTCGTCGGGTGCATGATAAATCTTGAATGTATAGTCCCTCAGGAACTCCTTTCATCTCCGCTGCCTCAAGTTCAGGTCCTATTGATCCAACAGATATTTCAGGCTCTTAAGGTCGGTATGAATATCGACCTAACGTCGTACGAGTAGCGCCTCCACAGCTTAAGCGCAAATATCACGGCCGCCAACTCCCAGTCGCGGACCGGATAATTCCTTTCATGCACTTTTAGCTGACGCGAACCATAGGCTATCAAGTTCCCATGCTGCACCAGCACGCAGCCCAAACCACTACCCGAAGCGTCACTAAAAACCTCGAAGCCCTCGGTCCCACTCGGCGAACTAAGCACTGGTGCCGTGGTCAACCGACTCTTCAACTCTTCAAAAACTTGCGCACACTCATGCGCCCACACAAAACTCTGATCTTTCCTTGTCAAAGTCGTGAGAGGTAGCACTATCCGCGAGAAGTTCTCCACGAAGTGCCTGTAAAAGCCGGCAAGCCCCAGCAAACTCCGGACTTCCGCTACCGAAGACAACACAGGCCACTTTCGTATTGTAACAGTCTACGCCGGATCCACCGCAACTCTTCCCTACTGACTAAGTGACCAAGGAACGTCACTGAAGATAACCAAGGCTCGCCTTTGGAGAACTTTGCGTATAGCTCGTTCCTCCTTAGCGTCCCCAAAACCAAACGTAGATGCTTGAAGCGATCTTCTTCGCACTGCGAGCACACCGATAGGTTGTCAATAAAGACGATCACAATATGGTCTAAGTACTCCCTGAACGTTCTGTTCATCAGGTCCATGAACACCGATGGCGCATTAGTCAGCCCGAACGACATGACCGTAAACTCGAAATGCCCATATCTTGTGTTGAACGCTATCTTTGGGATAACACTTTCCTTGATTCTCATCTAATAGTAACCAGACTTAAGTTCCAACTTTAAGTACACCGATGACCCACCCAACTGATCAAATAGATCGCCAATCCTTGGGATCGGGTACTTGATCTCTTTTATCGACTTGCTCAGTTTTTCATAAACGATTCAGAGCCGCAAACTCCCGTCCTTCTTCTACACGAAGAGGGCCGGTATGCTCCAAGATGACAAACTTGGATGCACAAGACCTTGATCCATACGCTCTTCAAATTGAACTTTCAGTTCTGCCAACTCATTAGGCGTTAGCCTATAAGGAGAGCATGACCCAGATTTGGCACCTGGCGCCAGCTCACTCGCGAAATCGATTGCTCGCTATGGAGGGACTCCAGGGAAACACATCAGGATATTCGGATACACCCGAGATACTACCCAATGTAGGCTTAGGCTTCATAGCCTCCCATGGTGGCAGTAACGACACTTGCACGTCGAATCCCTGACCCCTAAACCGTAACCTTGCAACACAGAATCTCTTTTCGCGCGCATTGAACATCCGTAACGCCATAACGCATCCAATTTGTCCTTTGCCATCGAAGAAGGTACTTCAATACATGATATAAACTCCTTGGACAAAAGGTGCGCGAAGCTCCCGTATCGAACAATGCTCTCGCCGGATTGCCAATAATCCAAACAAAGCCTAGAACCTCCAGTCCTAAGCTAACACGCAAAAGGTAGCAGGTATAAGAAGCTAAATTGCTATCAATTAAACCATACCTGTCTTCCCGACAGTCGGTCACAAGGCCTCCTGCTGGCCAAGGATGTCCATTCCCAGTTGTGCTGGAGTAAATAGCGGTGCGGTAGACGCCACCGCCTTTCCTTTCTCCTCAAAAATTGCCCCCGACTTCTTTTTGGACATTGGGCGTCCAAACCAACAATCCCGGGCATAGTGCCCCAGCTTTCCACAAACAAAGCATTCATCCAGGGTTTGGACTGTAGTCGCTCCGGATGTGCTAGAGGAAGGGACTAGACCCGACCTCCTAGCCTTCTTGTACCACCTACGGTACACAGATTTTGAGGTTGTCCGCTTGACCACCGAATCTTTTGCCACAGAATCTCCGACTGTTCCTGCCAAAACTTTCCTTGTCTTCTGAGCACTCTCCCAACACTCTCTGGCGAGGTGCCCTTTCTTGCCACAAGAATAACATTTGACGGTAGTTTGGGTAGTAGATGACCCAGCCTCTTCTCTCGGCATCTTTCGATAAGCAGTCCTTATAGGATCTGTAAGGTTTGGTACCCTATTCACCGGTACTCGGTGAGTTTCCCCCAACTCCACTTCCAACGCTCTGGACGATTCCACCAAAGCTCGGAATCCCAATAACTTTGGTCCTAGCAGTAGGATACGCAACTCGCTGCGCAGACCGTTATAAAATCTATCCACTATAGATTGCTCGCTTTCCCATTCAAAGCCTGGGTAGCGCCTTACCATAAGGAACGTCTGCAAATATGCGTCCACCGAATGCGCTCCCTACGCCACAGTCATGCTCCTCTGCTGCTCTACTTGACCCCCAAATGCCCTTTGCTCCAACATACCACCCGATGTTGGGGCCATCTCAGGGAAAAATGGTTGCACATTACTCCCATGATGTGCGTTGGTCACAGCGAACACCACTTCAACCACCCTTCTTATGGTTTCCAAAGACGTAGGGGTCTCCAGCACGTCGCTGGGTGCATTACTTTTCTCAGAAAGTGCGTATTCAGACTGCCACGCGCCACTCTCGGACACCTACAATCGTACAAAACACCAATAAGGGACCGAACAAAATTGCAAAAAAGCAATTATAGGAACACGCAGGTTCCCCAAACATGTGTATTTTCATTCCTAAGTGGACATTCATGGGTTCTTTTCATGTTATAACGATGACGCACATACATGTGCTCACCACACCTTAAAGTGAATTCGCCCACGAATTCAGTTAAGCTTAACTGAAACCAGTAGTATGATACCAATTTGTAACACCCCTATCCGACGCATAGCATATAGCAGTAGGTCTGGCCGGGGCCCGACGCCATATACTACGGACAGACCGGTTGGTTACGCGTTGAAACCATTCAACTAATCATGTCGTCCTACACAACACCTAGCAGAAGCAATTTATTAGGTTGCAAAAGAAATAAGAACCCAGCCACAACAGCATGAATGTCCACTACAAACTCAGGAATGTATACATACACCAAAAGAGAAATGGCCTTAAGGCCTTACACTGTTCACTTAACAAAAGTAGTGTTTTCATACTTCGGCTCGCAGGCCAGCCATACATGAAAAACGGGAAAGAAACATAAGCAATTAGGCCTTCGAGGGCCGGCACAGCAACAAGGGCTTTAGCCCGCTATTTCCCGCTCTGCTCCGCAGCACCTGCAATCCACAAACCACCGCCCGGTGGCGAACAATAGCAACGGTCAGCAATGCTGACCAAATTATAACGATTCTGCCCCCAAACCGGGGCGGCAAAGCTTCTTCCCTGCACTTGTTAGCAAAACAAGCAACACAGTAAAACAAGCATCTCATCATAGGTGCACGCTCTGACGGCCGTACACCCCGTGCTCTCAGGGCACTTACTCGGCAAAGCCAGTCCGAACCCCGTCCGGTCCTCGACTCCACCACCACCCCCAGGGTGGCAATCTTTGTGAGCATTTAGTCTTCTCAGCCGTAGCCTAGACTCGATCTCCAAACCTCGGTAAGTCCCACGTAAAACTTTAGGTCACTTTAACTGAGCAGGTGGAGCGGGTAGGGGGCTACTAGTCCGTTGCTCACTCCGCCACTACCATTCGGCCCTTTGGCGCGGACTAAGCTTTCCCCAGTCCCAAATTACGATCAAACATGGTACATAGCCCCGCTAAGTACCCGGTTGGCTCCCAGGCCACCGCTATGATAGAACTGCATTTCCGTCCAAAATTTCCGGGTGCACCTCGGGTTTCATCCCCAAGGCTCCCTGCTGCAATCAAAACATGATACATAGCCCCGCTATGTTCCCGGCTGGCACCCAGGCCCCCTAGATGGCAGAACTTCGTTTCCGCCCAGATTTCCGGGTGCACCTCGGGGTTAATCCCCAAGATTCCCTGATGCATTCTACCGTATAGCAACCCGAAAACAACCACAACGCTCGGAGTCTTCTCCGGCTAAAATATGCATAGCAAAACATCACCGATCCGGAAAACACGTTCGGGTAGGCTTCACACACCAAGCCTATGTCCGTACTACGATTCCGGACTCTAACAAGGGGGACTTTACATATCTACCCCAAGGAATACCACGATCTCGCCGCACACTCGCGGGAGAGGGATTTTCCCATGCAAAGGAAGAAGAGCTTCACATGCTCAGGAAGAGAATCGTTACCCTTTCGCTTTTCTGCGGCGCCATTGAAAACTATGCAGTTGGAAAGCACCGCAACGACGTCACCTCCGCGGATCTGGACTCGGATCGCGATTCGGAGCTCCGAAGCTCCTCCGGCGGCCGGATCTTGGACTCCTCCTTCCTCCTTGCTCTCCCTTCTCTCTAAACTCTTAGAGAGAGAATGGCTAAGGGAAATGAGGATTCCTAACCCTAAATCCCGGATAAAACCACCCAGGAGCAGCCCCCCACCGTCGGATCCAAAGTCAAGGAAACGAACGGCCAAGATTAGATCTGAAATCATAAAATCTGGGCCGAACACGGGTTGCAACACGGCCGTGTGCCTGGCCGTGTTACCCATTCGCCGTCTCGATCGATTCGAAAACCAGCACACGGCCTTTGATATGGCCTCCGACACGCCTGTGTCACCTGCGACACGCCCGTGTCGGGACCCGTGTCACGCCCCCCGTGTGCAATCGACCAATGCTTCGCAGTCAGAGAGGTACACGGCCTTGTGACACGGCATCCGACACGCCCGTGTCAAATTTGACACGGCCATGTTTGTGCCCGTGTCACGGCCCGTGTGCCACACTTGCAGAATCCCTGGAGTGACACGGCCTGGGACACGCCCGTGTCCTAGGCCGTGTTCTACAACTCGACCACCGTCGACCGCCAAAGCGTCGACCGCACGACCGTGGCCAAACACGCCTGTGTCATACCCGTGACCAAACACGCCCGTGTCACGCCCGTGACACGGCCGTGTCACGCCCGTGACACCTGCTCCAAAAATTCGTCTTGGCCAAAAGTGATCCCCATCGCTCCTACAACATTTTGGGGTGTTACAATTTGAGGTATTTACTTTTGTGGCCTATGGTACAGGGTTTCATGACCTTGGTCAACTCGGCCCGGTCCTTTAAAAAGGACATGAAGAATGTTCAAGCGAATAAGGAATCCGATGGCAAGAAACTGGAGTTTAAGGTGCCGACTTCAAAGTCGGGCTTTTGAAGATGGAATAAGAAGGCTAGGACGTCGGGTCAAGCCCCTTCTTCAGGTTCCTCAGGGGCAACTACTAACCGAACCCCGAGCGCTTGCTTTACTTACAGAAAGACGGGGCACTTTGCCCGCGATTGTTGGAGCGGACGTCCGAAGTCCGAGAGAAAGCAAGGAGCTACTTATGAAGAAAAGGGCAAGGCGGTGGAGTCAACCGCGTCCTAATATGCTCCGACTCAACCGAGAGTCTATAACTTGGGCCAGCAGGAGACCATCAAACATGCCGACGTGGTGACAGGTACGGTTTAATTTATAGCAAGTTAGCTTTAAATGTTGTTACCTAGTGCTTGTTAGCTTAGTACTGTTTGTGTAGGCTTTGTTCTGATTGGCAATAGTCCGGCACGAGCACTATTCGATACGGGTGCGTCACACTCCTTTTTGTCCGAGAGTTTTATATCGCGCATCGGAGTCCCTTCTTTGATGGCAAAGGACAAATTGGATGTGCTACTACCGAATGGGTGTTCGATGCATACGGACAGAGTATGCGCCGTGAAGGTTCATATTGGAAGCCAAGAGTTTGACTTGCTAGCGTCATTACTGCCGCTAGTAGAGTTCGACGTTATCTTTGGTATGGATTGGCTTTCAGAGTAGAAGGATTATATTGATTGCAACCGTAAGGAGGTCAAGCTGGGTGTTGGGAAGGAGACAACATTCACGGGACTGAAGGGGTCGAGCAAGACGTTGATGTCTGCTCTTTAGGTGGTAAAGGTAGTTTGTGCTGGCGCAGAGCTGTTATTCGCATTAGTGGGGGCTGTAGAGCCAAAGTCCATATTGGATAGTATTCCCGTGGTTTGTGAATACCCCGATGTGTTCCCGGATAATCTCCCCGGAGCCCCACCGTAGCGAGAGATTGACTTCACGATCGAGCTCGTGCCAGGTGCCAAACCAGTGTCACGTTCTCCTTATAGGTTGGCGCCTAAGAAGATGGCGGAGTTGAAGGTTCAGCTAGAGGAGTTGTTGTAGAAAGGGTATGTGCGTCCAAGCTCATTTCCTTGGAGCGCACCGGTCCTCTTTGTTAAGAAGAAGGACGGGAGTTTGAGGCTGTGTATCGACTATAGGGAGTTGAATAAGCTAACGGAGAAGAATAAATACCCGATCCCAAGGATTGATGATCTCTTCGATCAGTAAGTCGGATCGTCGGTGTATTCAAAGTTGTATCTAAAGTTTTGATATTATCAACTGAGGATAAGGGAGTGTGATATCCCGAAGACAGCATTCAGCACAAGGTATGGGCATTTCGAGTTCACGGTCATGCCATTTGGACTGACGAATGCGCCATCAGTGTTTATGGATTTAATGAACAGGACATTTTGAGAGTACCTAGACCATTTTGTGATCGTCTTCATTGATGACATATTGGTGTACTCGCAGTGCGAGGAAGATCACTTGAAGCATCTGCATCTAGTTTTGGAGATGCTGAGAAGGAATGAACTCTATGCAAAATTCTCCAAATGCGAGTTCTGGCTACCCTCAGTAGCATTCCTTGGTCATATTGTTAGTGGAGAAGGTATAGTAGTGGATCTGGCGAAGATTGTTGCGATACGGGAGTGGCCTGTGTTATCTTCTGTAGCGGAAGTCTGTAATTTCCTCGAGCTTGCCGGCTACTACAGGCGCTTCATGGTGAACTTCTCGCGGATAGCATTACCTCTCACGAAGTTGACAAGGAAGGATCAGATGTTCTTGTGGACGCAGGAGTGCGTGCAAGCGTTTGAGGAGCTGAATGGACGGTTGAACACGACGCCAGTGCTAAGTTCACCGAGTGGGATCGAGGGCTTCGAGATTTATAGTGATGCCTCATGTAGTGGTTTGGGCTGCGTGCTGCTGCAGCTTGGGAGGGTAATAGCATATGGATCACGTCAGCTAAAAGTGCATGAAAGGAATTATCTGGTCCACGACTTGGAGTTGGCGGCCGTGATATTTGCGCTTAAGCTGTGGAGACACTACTTTTACGACGTTAAGGTCGATATTTATACCGACCATATGAGCCTGAAATACCTATTAGATCAGAAGGATCTCAACATGAGGCAGCGGAGATGGATGGAGTTCCTAGGGGACTACACATTCAAGATTCATTATGTACCTGGGAAGGGCAATGCAGTTGCGGATGCGTTGAGTCACAGGGCTCCCTCCCAAGCCAACTGGTTGTCGGTTCATGATGAGAGGCTAGTATGGGAGTTGGAGGCGTTGGAGATCTGTTGCGTTGACAAGAAGACGAGCGCCAAAGCATTGTTGAACTGGATGGATGTTCAGTATGACCTGGCTGATCGCGTTCGGCAGGCATTGGAGTTGGATGGTAGCATAAAGGAGCTCATGGATGAACCGTTGGATTGGTCAAATTTCCAGTTTTCAGTTGTGGATGGGCTGTTAAGGAAGGACCTTCGTTTGTGCGTCCCAAGCGGGGGAAATCTACATGCGGAGTTGATGTACGAGGCTTATAATACCAAGTACTCAATCCACCCAGGGAGCACGAAGATGTATCGGGACCTAAAGAAGTTATTTTGGTGGCCAGTGCTCAAGAAGGACGTGGCACTGTTTGTGGCTAAGTGTCAAACATGTGCCTTGGTAAAGGAGAAGTGCCAAAAGCCGGGAGGATTCTTGAAATCCTTGCATATTCCGGAATGGAAGTTCGACGACATATCGATGGACTTTGCGCATGGCTTGCCAAGGTCGCAGAAGGGGAATGACGCCATCTGGGTGATTGTAGACCGATAAACTAAAGTATCACACTTTATCCCACATAGGAAGGATGATTCAATGGAAAGACTGGCGAAACTATATGTGGATAATATAGTCAGATTGCACGGTGTGCCTCGCAGCATCGTGAGTGATCGCGATTGCGTTATATGTCCAATGATTGGAGGTTGGTGCAACAGATGCTGGGGACTAAATTGAAATTCAGCACAACCTTCCTTCCGCAGACGGATGGGCAGACCGAGAGGGTTAACAGAACCATGGAAGACATGCTCCGCATGTATGTTCTAGACTTCGGGAAGCATTGGGAAGACCACCTATATTTGGTGGAGTCAAGGTTATACAAGAAGCAGGAGGTGGAGAGTGGTACTTCTTTGGTGCAGATCATTCGAGAGCATTTTCTGATCGCTCAGGATAGGCAGGCTAAGTACTACAATGACAAGCACCAAAACGTGGAGTTCGCCGTCGGCGATTGGGTGTACTTTAAGGTAAAGCCGTTCAAGGGTGTTTCGCGGGTGAGACGCTTGAAGAAGCTGAGCCCAAGATACCTTGGACCCTTTGAGGTTCTGGAGCGGGTCGGTGAAGTGGCTTATCGTTTGAATCTATTAGTGGAGTTGAGTGGACTACACAATGTATTCCACATTTTTGTATTGTAGAAGGCGGTGCAAGAGCCTTCGTAGGTGATCACAGTGGATCTAGTGTCGGTGGATGAAGGGTTGATGACTAAGGTCAAGCCCGTCCATATTGAAGACTCTGAGGTCAAGAGACTCAATAACAAGGAGATTCGGATGGTCAAGGTCCGGTGGGACAATTACGGTCGGGAGGAGCTCTCTTGGAATTGGGAGCAAAACATGCTGGAGGAGTACCCGAAGTTTTTCTGCTCAGGTACCGCTTAAAGTTTTTACGTTTTCTTTCCTTTAGTAATTTCGTGGGCGAAATTCTTTTAAGAGGGAGAGAGTTGTAACATCACGAAACTCGAAAGAGGGATGGGTGACGTTTTTAGCCAAGTCTGGGACTTGGAGCAGGTGACACGTTGTAACGACCCCATCCGTTAGATGACGTATAATAGAAGGTCCGGCCGGGGCCCCACACTATATGCCACAAACAGACGGTGAGGTCACAGGATAATACCAAACCAAATACGAATCCTAACTCAGAGCATTCTAGCGGAAGCTTTAAGTAATATTTTGAACTCTAACCAGGAATGTCCAATATATAAACCACCTTTATATATATAACGGAATGTACCCAAATACATAGAGATTGGCCTTAAGGCCTTACAGTTCCTCTTTTTACAACATGATTTACAAACCTCGGCGCGCAGGCCGGCCATACATGAGTAAAAACAAAAACATTATCTTAGCCTTCAAGGGCTAGCCACAGCAGCAGCAGCAACAGCAGTAGGGCTTCAGCCCTTCACTTACCACTTGGCTCGCCAGCACCTGCACGGGAACAATCCACCCAAACCGGTGGCAAACAATGCAACGGTCAGCATTCAGCTGACCCAATTATAACAATCTTACCCCTTTCTCGGGGCATTAGCATTCTTTCCCTGCAAAGCATGGCATCATATAGCAACTATGTGCGCGCAGGCACATTCAAGCCATCACAACTATCGGCCACACGGCCCGACAGTCCGTGCACTCAGGGCACATTTTCGGTGTACCGGAATACCAGGGTCAACACCACCATCTACACGGTATTTGAGCATTCTAGTCTTTCCGGCGCGCGGGCCTAAGACTCTCATTAGGCGCTCCAACAAAACCTATAACCAGGCTTCCAAGTCGGACGGACCTAACGCAGGTACGGATCAGCCACCCCCCGTTGCTCAAGTCGCCGTGCTACCTCGAATACGGAAGTATCCATGGTTATTTATAGGCGCGGGTCGGTTTCACCTTTCCTGTTCGGCAATCTGCCTTTTCACCGGGTTGCAGCCCAACGGCTCAACCGCTCATAAAGTGGCAACGCACAGGCACAAGAGTTGCATCCAACCCTCTTCATTTCCTGGACATCGTCCAGTACTTCCTGCCGCACCAAGCAACAGGTAGGAACAAGGCATCACAAGCCATAATCACGGAGCCTTCTCCGATATGCAAACAAGCATCACCAATCCAGACCACGTCCAGATGGGCTTCACACAGCATGCCTAGAGCCGTACTCCAATTCCGGCCTCTAATAAGGGGGACTTCACATATCTACCCCAAGGGACACCACAACCCACCGCACACTCGCGGGGAAGGGTTTTCCCTATGCAATGCAGAAAAGAAGGACTTCACATGTCCAAGAAGGGAGATCATTACCCTTGTCGATCTCTTGGGAGCCATCGAAAACTAGCCGGTGAGAAAGAACCGCAGCAGCCTCGCCTTCACAACGCCGGCTTCGGATCACGAATCGGACCACGGGAACTCCGCCGGTGGCTTGATCTCCTCCTCCTTCTTCTTCCTCCTCTCTCTTTCTCTCTTCCTTAAGCAAAAATGAAGAATGACTCCTTCATCATTCCTTCACGAATTTAATCCAGCCAGGAATCACCTGAGCCCTTGGATCCAAAGAGAGAATCTGAACGGCCACGATTTGGTCAAAAACCCAAATTTTTGCCTGACACGGCCTGTGACACGCCCGTGTCACAGGCCGTGTACCCTTAAGCGGCACACGCTGTATTGAACCGACTGAACAACACGGCCATCGACACGCCCGTGTCGAACCTGACACGCCCGTGTCAATCCTGAGACACGCCCGTGTCAATCCTGCCTCATCGAGCTGCAACCAGTACACGGGTAGGCACACGGTATCGGACACGCCCGTGTCCGACCTGACACGCCCATGTTCACGGCCGTGTTCAAGGCCGTGTACTTTTCTGACTCGAATAGGCTATTTCGAAATTTAATTGCGCGACACGCCCTGGGACACGCCCGTGTCCATGGCCGTGTCCCGGGCTCGACCATCGTCGACTATCGAGCGTCGACCAACCTGAACACGCCCTGGGACACGCCCGTGTCCCAGGCCGTGTACCCCCGACACGCCCTGGGACACGCCCGTGTCCCAGGCAGTGTAAAATTTCCTGTACCTCAAAACTCATTTTGAGTCTTTTGGGTCTTTTTGGGGTGCTACAATCCTCCCCCCTTAACAAAATTTCGTCCCGAAATTTGCACGGTAAGGAAACAAGAACCAGCAAAGCTATAACTATGTTATAACAAAAAGTACACGGTCAACAGTTTATACAAATAACTCGGGAAACTCAGCTCGCATGGTCTGCTCTCGCTCCCATGTTAGCTCTTCACGGCCACAATTGTCCCATCGGACCTTGACCATCCCGATCACTTTGTTCCGCAACTGTTTCTCGGCTCGATCCTCGATCCGAATGGGTCTAACCCTCGTCGTTAGCCCATACTCGACCGGTACCCGATCATTCTCCACTACTTGAGCTGGATCCTTTACCGCCTTACGAAGGACTGAGATGTGAAATACATCATGTAATCCACCCAAGTCTGCTGAAAGTGCTAGTCGATAAGCCGCTTCCCCAACTCGCTCCACCACCTCAAATGGACCAAGATACCTCGGACTTAGCTTTTTCAAACGCCGAATCCTGGACACGCCTTTGAAGGGTTTGATCTTCAAATATACCCAATCACCCATCGCGAATTCCACGTTCCGGTGTTTGGCATTGTAGTACTTTGCTTGACGATCTTGGGCTATCAATAGCCTCTCCCGAATAGAGCGTATGAGCGAGGTAGCTTCTTCGACTTCCTTTTTCCCACTCAGCTTAGATTCGCCTGCTTCTGCCCAAGCTAACGGTGTACGGCATTTCCGACCATATAAAGCTTCAAATGGTGCCATACCAATACTCGCTTGGTAACTATTATTATAGGCAAATTCGACAAGAAATATATAATCTTCCCATCTCTTACCAAAGTCTAGGGCGCACATGCGGAGCATATCCTCCATCGTCCTGTTGGTTCGTTCAGTCTGGCCATCCGTTTGGGGATGAAAGGCCGTACTAAACGCTAACTTTGTACCCAACATTTGATGAACGAGTCGCCAATCATTCGATGTGAACCGCCCATCACGGTCACTAACGATGCTCCGGGGAACACCGTGCAGTCGAACAACCTGCTCCACATAGAGCTTGGCCAATGTTTCCACTGAATCGTCTCTTCTGTTTGGAAGGAAGTGCGCCACTTTTGTCAACCGGTCCACAATCACCCAGATTGAATCATGACCGCGTTGAGATCTCGGCAACCCATGCACGAAATCCATCGAAATATCATCGAACTTCCACTCCAGAATAGGTAACGACTTCAGGAAACCGCCAGGTTTCTGGCATTCTGCTTTCACCAACGCACAGGTGTTGCATTCAGCCACATAACGTGCGACATCTTTCTTTAATCCGGTCCACCAGAACAGCTTTTTCATATCTCTGTACATCTTTGTGCTCCCTGGGTGAACTGAGTACTTTGCAAAGTGAGCTTCGTACATCAACTCTTCCCTCAATTTACCCACACTCGGGACGCACACTCGACCATTTCTTCTTAACAACCCGTTATCCCAAGAGAATTGGTCATCCGGCCCATCTTTTGCATAGCACTGGAGGCTTTCATCAAGCTCCGTTGCTCGCCGAACTCGGTCCGTAAGGTCATATTGCACCTCCGTCCAGTTCAAACATGCATCGGTTGACACACCCTTGTCAACACACGATATCTCCATTGCTTCCAATTCCTGGATTAAACGCTGATCATGCCTCTGCAACCAGCTTGCCCGTACCGGAGTCTTTCGACTCAAAGCATCAGCGACCACATTTCCCTTCCCGGGAGTATAGTGAATCTCGAAGGTGTAGTCCCCGAGGAACTCCATCCATCTTCGTTGTCGCATATTCAGATCCTTCTGATCCAACAAATACTTTAGGCTTTTGTGATCTGTATAGATATCCACTTTAACGCCATATAGATAGTGCCGCCACAACTTGAGCGCAAAGATTACCGCCGCCAACTCCAAATCATGGACGGGGTAATTCCGCTCATGCACTTTCAACTAGCGCGAGCCATAAGCAATCACTTTACCAAACTGCAGAAGAACGCAGCCTAAGCCGCTCCCGGAAGCATCACTATAGATCTCATACCCATCGGTACCACATGGCGATGTCAACACAGGCGCCGTGGTCAAACGACTCTTCAAGTCTTCAAAAGCTCGCGCGCACTCCGGCGTCCAAATGAACTTTTGATCTTTTCTCGTCAGCGTGGTCAGAGGTAAAGCAATCCGTGAGAAGTTTTCCACAAACCGTCTATAGTAGCCCGCAAGTCCAAGGAAGCTCCTGACCTCAGCCACTGAAGACATCACTGGCCAATCTCGGATGGCACTTATCTTCAACGGATCCACCGCGATACCCTCTCCGCTTACCACATGGCCTAAAAAGGCTACTGAAGAGAGCCAGAACTCGCACTTTGAGAACTTGGCAAAAAGCTTATTCCTCCTCAGGGTATGCAAGACAAACCGCAAATGGTTTGCGTGATCCTCTTCCGACTGAGAGTATACTAAGATGTCATCGATAAACACAATAACAAACAAATCCAAGTACTCTCGGAACGTTCGATGCATTAGGTCCATAAATACCGAAGGCGCATTACATAGGCCAAACGGCATTACCGTGAACTCATAATGACCGTAGCGTGTTCCAAATGCCGTCTTGGGAATGTCACCTTCCCTAATCCGCAGCTGATAATATCCCGATTTCAAATCCAATTTGGAATAGACCGTTGATCCTGCCAGCTGATCAAAGAGGTCATCAATCCGCGGGATCGGATATTTATTTTTCTTCGTCAGCTTATTCAACTCGCGGTAGTCAATACACAACCGTAAGCTACCGTCTTTCTTTTTCACAAATAGAACAGGCGCGCTCCAAGGTGACATACTTGGGCGTATATAACCCTGCTCCAACAACTCTTGCAATTGGACTTTCAACTCAGCCATCTCTTTTGGCGCAATGCGATATGGAGAGCGGGCCACAGGTTTCGCACCTGGCACCAAATCAATAGAGAAGTCAATCTCCCGCTGGGGTGGTAACCCAGGAAGATCTTTAGGAAACACATCGGCAAACTCTGACACAACTAGTACTTCACCGACACTGGCCTTTGGCTCAACAGCCTGAATTAGCGTGAAGAATAACTCCGCGCCCTTCCGAACAGCATTGACGACTTGGAGTGCAGACAACAGAGTCCCGCCAACTCCTCGCATACCAGCGAACTTCGTCACAAGCCCGGTATTCTGGCCCAGTGTAATCTCCTTGGAGTTGCAATCAATAAAGGCACGCTGCTCCGAGAGCCAGTTCATACCAAAGATCACATCAAACGCCGACAACGGTAGCACAGCTGCACTCAAACCGAAATCCCGACTTCCTATTTGCACAACCACATCGCAAGCCCTATCCGCAAGCATCATACAGCCATTCGGCAATAGCACTCTTGTACTATTCACCGTCACATGACTTGGTGCCCCAATGCGAGATACGAAATCCTCAGACAGAAAAGAATGCGAAGCACCCGTATCAAACAGGGCTCTCGCCAACTTATTCCGAATCAGGACAAAGCCTGCAACACACACACATGCACAAGCTATACATAACCAAAAACCATAGCACATAAGCAAGTAAACTAACTCAATTCAACTCGTAACTGTGACGACGTCACTTTGCTTAATCGCTTCCTGTTGGCCAAGCTGATATATTCGGGGCTGTGCCTGAGACGCAGAGGAATCAACCACCGCTTTGCCCTTCTCAGCATACGACGCACCCGCCTTCTTATCCCCTTTGGGCTGAACAACCCGACAGTCACGAGCTATATGCCCCACCCGGCCACAGTTATAGCATGTACGAGAATCCGGCCTTGATGTCGCTCCCGACACAACGGTCGTAGTCACTTGCCCAGACGGCTTGGACCTCTCGCCCCCTTTCTTCTGGTAAAACGATTTGCTCGGTCGAGGCGCTTGAACCTCTGGCTTTGACATAACTAAGCCCTTGTTCCCTTGCACCCGCCGTATGTCCTTCTCCAACGCACACGCAGTATCAACCAACGCCTGGAACCCTTGGCTCACTGAACTCGAAAGCAGGAATCGCAACTCATCCCGCAATCCTTCATAGAACCGATTCGTTTTCCTTTGGTCATCCGCGAAGATTGTACCCGCATAGCGTCCCAACCTGGTAAACTCATGCAAGTAGATATCCACACTATCTTCCCCTTGCTTTAACTGTTGGAACTCATTTTCCATAGCAATGCGTTACGCCGCTGGGACATGTTTCGCCAGAAATATTCGAGAGAACTCCTCAATCGACACTTGTGTTAATTGCCTGCCCGCTAAATGATGTAGCTCAACCTCGTCCCACCATAACCGCGCCTCTCCTTCAAGCATGAAGGTGGCTAAGGTGACCTTTAGAGTTTCCTCCGCCCTGATCGCTGTCATTATCCTCTTGACACGTGATAACCAATCTTCCGCCTGCGTTGGGGATCCCATTCCCGCAAACGTAGGAGGACTGAAGCTCATGAATTGCTTCAACTGTCGGTCAGCTGCTCGCGGATCTACAGCCTCAACCGGCTCGGGTCTTACACCAACACGAACTGGCTCGACTGCCGGCTGCGCTTGCCCGGTCGGCTGAATCATGGCAAAGAGAGCCTCAGCAACTAAATGCACAGTTTCCGCCGATGGAGGAGGTATGGGCACCTCAGCTGGTGTCGCACTCTCATCAGAACGCTGGGGCTCAGACTGCCCAGCACCACTACGCGTCACCTATAGGTGGACAAGACACACATTAGCGAACGTATGCAAGCAAAACAACACAAAAAGGAACGCGCATATTCCTCAAACACGATTTTGTACATTCCTTAGTGGACATTCCAGAGTTCATTAGCGTTATAGCAGGGCGCATAAACACGCGCTCACCACCCCATAAAAGAATTCATCCACGAATTCGATAGAGGAAGACCGAACGAAGCTGATACCAAAATGTAACGACCCCATCCGTTAGATGACGTATAATAGAAGGTCCGGCCGGGGCCCCACACTATATGCCACAAACAGACGGTGAGGTCACAGGATAATACCAAACCAAATACGAATCCTAACTCAGAGCATTCTAGCGGAAGCTTTAAGTAATAATTTGAACTCTAACCAGGAATGTCCAATATATAAACCACCTTTATATATATAACGGAATGTACCCAAATACATAGAGATTGGCCTTAAGGCCTTACAGTTCCTCTTTTTACAACATGATTTACAAACCTCGGCGCGCAGGCCGGCCATACATGAGTAAAAACAAAAACATTATCTTAGCCTTCAAGGGCTAGCCACAGCAGCAGCAGCAACAGCAGTAGGGCTTCAGCCCTTCACTTACCACTTGGCTCGCCAGCACCTGCACGGGAACAATCCACCCAACCGGTGGCAAACAATGCAACGGTCAGCATTCAGCTGACCCAATTATAACAATCTTACCCCTTTCTCGGGGCATTAGCATTCTTTCCCTGCAAAGCATGGCATCATATAGCAACTATGTGCGCGCAGGCACATTCAAGCCATCACAACTATCGGCCACACGGCCCGACAGTCCGTGCACTCAGGGCACATTTTCGGTGTACCGGAATACCAGGGTCAACACCACCGTCTACACGGTATTTGAGCATTCTAGTCTTTCCGGCGCGCGGGCCTAAGACTCTCATTAGGCGCTCCAACAAAACCTATAACCAGGCTTCCAAGTCGGACGGACCTAACGCAGGTACGGATCAGCCACCCCCCGTTGCTCAAGTCGCCGTGCCACCTCGAATACGGAAGTATCCATGGCTATTTATAGGCGCGGGTCGGTTTCACCTTTCCTGTTCGGCAATCTGCCTTTTCACCGGGTTGCAGCCCAATGGCTCAACCGCTCATAAAGTGGCAACGCACGGCCACAAGAGTTGCATCCAACCCTCTTCATTTCCTGGACATCGTCCAGTACTTCCTGCCGCACCAAGCAACAGGTAGGAACAAGGCATCACAAGCCATAATCACGGAGCCTTCTCCGATATGCAAACAAGCATCACCAATCCAGACCACGTCCAGATGGGCTTCACACAGCATGCCTAGAGCCGTACTCCAATTCCGGCCTCTAACAAGGGGGACTTCACATATCTATCCCAAGGGACACCACAACCCACCGCACACTCGCGGGGAAGGGTTTTCCCTATGCAATGCAGAAAAGAAGGACTTCACATGTCCAAGAAGGGAGATCGTTACCCTTGTCGATCTCTTGGGAGCCATCGAAAACTAGCCGGTGAGAAAGAACCGCAGCAGCCTCGCCTTCACAACGCCGGCTTCGGATCACGAATCGGACCACAGGAACTCCGCCGGTGGCTTGATCTCCTCCTCCTTCTTCTTCCTCCTCTCTCTTTCTCTCTTCCTTAAGCAAAAATGAAGAATGACTCCTTCATCATTCCTTCACGAATTTAATCCAGCCAGGAATCACCTGAGCCCTTGGATCCAAAGAGAGAATCTGAACGGCCACGATTTGGTCAAAAACCCAAATTTTTGCCTGACACGGCCTGTGACACGCCCGTGTCACAGGCCGTGTACCCTTAAGCGGCACACGCTGTATTGAACCGACTGAACAACACAGCCATCGACACGCCCGTGTCGAACCTGACATGCCCGTGTCAATCCTGAGACACGCCCGTGTCAATCCTGCCTCATCGAGCTGCAACCAGTACACGGGTTGGCACACGGTATCGGACACGCCCGTGTCCGACCTGACACGCCCGTGTTCATGGCCGTGTTCAAGGCCGTGTACTTTTCTGACTCGAATAGGCTATTTCGAAATTTAATTGCGCGACACGCCCTGGGACACGCCCGTGTCCATGGCCGTGTCCCGGGCTCGACCATCGTCGACTATCGAGCGTCGACCAACCTGAACACGCCCTGGGACACGCCCGTGTCCCAGGCCATGTACCCCCGACACGCCCTGGGACACGCCCGTGTCCCAGGCCGTGTAAAATTTCCTGTACCTCAAAACTCATTTTGAGTCTTTTGGGTCTTTTTGGGGTGCTACACACGTCCTGGGACACGGGCGTGTCCCAGGGCGTGTCATGGGCGTGTACGACCATGGGTTGCGTGGTCGACGATTTGGCGATCAATGATCGTCGGGTGTAGGCACACGGCTTGGGACACGGGCGTGTCCTAGGGCATGTCCTGCTCGGGCAGGCCATGGTTTTGTGTTAAGGAGATTATACGGCCTGGGATACGGGCGTGTCCCAGGGCGTGTCTAGCACACGGCAGGTGACACGGGCATATCAATTGGCTGTGTCCTTCTCGGGAGAATCGTGGATTTTGCACACGGGCCGTGACACAGGACCTGATACGGGCTTGTCACATGTGACACAGGCGTGTCGGTGGCCGTGTCAGAGGCCGTGTTCTGGTCGGGAATTTTTGGTGACGGCGAATGAGTGACACGATCATGCACACTGCCATGTTGCAACCCGTATTCGACCCAGATTTTCTATTTTGATGCTAAATTGTGGCTGTCCGTTTCCTTGGCTTGGGATCCAAGGGCTGGGGTTTGTTCCTGATGAGATTAAATCGGGAATAGGGTTGAGAAACCCTTACTTTTCTTGGGTTATCTCTCTCTAAAAGCTAGAGAGAAGGGAGAGCAAGGAGGAAGAAGAGGAGCTAGATCCGGTCACCGGCGGAGCTTCGGAGCTCCAAATCGCGAGCCGACTTCAGATCTGCAGAGGCGACGAAATTGCGGTGCTTACCATTCGCATAGATTTCTATGGCGCCAAGGAGAAACACAAGGGTAACAATTTTCATCTCGAGCATATGAAGCTCTTCTTCTTTAGCATGGGAAAACCCTTCTCCCGCGAGTGTGCGGCGAGAGTGCGGTACTCCTTGGGGTAGATATGTAAAGTCCCCCTTGTTAGAGTCCGGAATCGTAGTACGGACATAGGCATGTTGTGTGAAGCCTACCCGGACAAGTTGGTCTGGATCGGTGATGTGCATTGCATTTTAGCCGTAGAAGACTCCGTGCCCTCTGTTGTTTTCGGGTTTCTACGGGGTAGATTGCAGCATGGATCCTTGGGGAGTAACCCTAAGGCGCACCCGGAAAACTGGGCGGAAATGCATTTCCGTCATCTTGGTGGCTGGGGAGCCAACCATGAACTTAAATTGGTTATGTGCTTGTGTGATCGAACTTTGGTATCCGGGAGAATCTTGGCCCGCACGTACGTATTAATATGACTACGTTATGTGAGAAACGGGCAAGTGGATGCGGACCCGAGCTATGCGATTTGGTGACAGACATCTGAAAAAGAGACTGGTCATTGGCATGGTCGTGCGAGTCTTAGGCTTAGACCGGAAAGACTAGATTGCTCACGAGATTTGCCATCCAAGGGATGGTGGTGAGACCACGGTCACGACCAGGTTCACCGAGTTAGTGCCCTGAGAGCACGGGCTGTGTGGTCGTTTGAGCCTTCACCTGTGATGTTATGCTTATTCTTTATTTGATTGGCTATGCTAACAAGTGCATGGAAGAAGCTGTGCCGCCCCGAGCTTGGGGGCAGAATCGTTATAATTTGGTCAGCATAACTGACCGTTACCTTTGTTTACTACCGTGCAGTGGATTGTTGCTTGCAGGTGCTACGGAGCCGAGCAGTAAATAGCGGGCTAAAGCCCAAGTTTCTGCGCCGACCCTTGAAGGCCTATTATTGAGTGTTTTCTGTTATTCTCATGTATGACCGGCCTGCATGCCGAGGTTTGGAAGACATTATCTATTAAGCAAACTTTTGTAAGGCCTTAAGGCCATTATTTTTGTGTATCGTACATTCCTATGGAACGTTTGTAGTGGGCATTCATGCTTTGGCTGTGTTCTTTTATCTTGCAACTTAATAACTTGCTTTTGCTAGGTACTCTGAGTAGGACGTTGTGATTGGTTGAATGGTCTCAATAAGTAACCAACCGGTCTGTCCGTAGTATATGGCGTCGAGACCCGGCCAGACCTACTTCTATATGCTATGTGACGGATAGGGGTGTTACACCGATGCATTGAGTAAAGCTAAAGCAGTCAAAGCCACAGAAGAATCTGTCTAAGTCAAGAAGCATTGAGTGAAGGAAGTTCTCTCAATGCCTCAATAAAAAAGCATCGACAGAACAGATTGATATCAAAGCCCCTGAAGAAGTAGATAGAAAATCTATCTAAGTTCAAAATCATTGAGTGAAGGCAGTTCACTCAACGCCAACTAAGTAGAATTTAAACTAAGTACAAAAGCATTGAGTGAAGGCTGTTCACTCAATGCCTCGGCAAGATAGCATGCTAATGAAGAATGCAGTGAGTGCAGAAGTATTACTCAACGCCTCCATTTAGTGGAAATCGGCTAAGTCCAAATACGTTGAGTGAGGAAGGCTCACTCAATGCCTAATCAGTTAGACAACTAAAGTCCATATTCGTTGAATGATGACTGATCACTCAACGCCTGGTGTTGCAGAAAAACTTTCTAAGTATTTTGGCATTGAGTGACAAGCCTTCACTCAACGTCAATGCTGAATTATCTGAAATTGACTAAGTCCACGGGTACTGACATAAGCAGAAATTCAAATGTTGTGGGAAGTCTACAGTACATGACAAATGGTGTCGCTTGCTTGTTGTACACCATTTTATGCAAAATTGGACCTACAGTTACCAAATCTAAGTGGGCCCAATGCTCAAAGAGTCGTTGGACAGCGGGATAGAAAAGCAATCAAATCAGGAAATTAAACTCAACTTTTGGAACTTTTGGAAGAAGAATTGAACTTCATCTTCCTCCTCTCGACATTGTTGCAGAGTTTGGAGAAGCTGTTCAAATCACTGATTTGAAAGAGCAACCATTTAGTTGTTGATCTTCAACAACAAATTCAGAGTAATTTTACTAAAGAAGAAGAAGCATTAAGGAAAGCCCTATTTGCAACAACTTCACAGCTCTAGCTTACCATTCCTAAAGAAATTTTCCTGGAACTGTGAAGAAGACTGGACTGAGCTTTCTCAGCATAAGGAGGAAGACATAGAGAATACTTCTCTAGTGTCTAAACATCTTTAACAAACCTTTATTTCTTCTGTAAGATCTTCATCTTAGTGTTAGCCTAATCTTATAAAGGCTGAGTGTAGGATCTTTAAGTAGATTTGAGTGGTAGGATTCAAGTGGTGAATCTGAGGTAGGATCTTGATTTAGATCTGAGCTATAGGTCTATTGGACTGAGGTAGGAGAATCATTCTCTCTGAGTGGTAGGGTTATCCTCCTAGCCTGAGGTATAGGACTTACTGATAAGTCTGAGGTAGGTGGTCTGTGGATCACTGATATATAGGAGCTTTGCTGGCTCTGACTGGTAGGGCTTTGTGCCTGAGGTAGGTCTTGGAGGAGACTGAGAGATCCCGAGGGATATATATTGTAAGCTCTTTGGAGCCGAGTTTGTAGGAGTTGCCTTGTCTAACAAACTATTAGAAAGGTTAGAGGGACAGTGGATGTACCCATAATCTGGGAAACCACTATAAAATTCTTGTGTGTTGCTTGTGATTGTCTTGAAAGTTAAGTATAACTAAATCATAACTCACCTAAAATAGAAAAAAGACTTAAAAACCTATTCCCCCCTCTAGGTGGTTAGCTACACTTGAAATTAAAGGCTTTCAATCAACGCACATGCTAGTCTTAATGTATCATCATTGCCATAGACTTCTTAGATGATGCGCCGACTAGGGACCATTTGAGAATGAAGCCTATAAAAACATAGGACCTTACATTCAAGTCATCAACTTGAATCCTATGGAAGCAAATATTCTAAGGGCTTTTATCACGTTAATTAATCTATTAGATATTAATTGTAATAATAAAAGAACTTGCCATAAATATAAAATGAAATACATAGTACTTTATTCATCAAATAAATTACAACAACTAACAAACATATAATCCACAAGACTCCCACTAGAGTTGATTATTCAGGTATCTAATACCCATTAATCTAGTATGACCATCATTCTTTCTCTATACACGAGGCTTCGTCACTGGATCCCCAATATTTTCTTCATTTGGTAATCTGCATATGATCGCATCTCTTCAATCGACAATCTCTCGAATAATATGGAACCGACGAAGTATGTTCCTGGAGCGTTGGTGGTATCTAGGTTCCTTAGCTTGTGCAATTACGCTGATGTTATCACTGTAGAGAACTATGGGATCAACAATGCTATTAAGTGCATCAAGCTCACTGATGAATTTCCTAATCCACACAGTCTCCTTCACTGCATTTGCAATGGTGATATACTCGGCCTTAGTTGTACAATTAGCAACTATATCTTACTTGGAACTCTTCTAGCTAAAAACTACTCCATTCAAGCAAAACACAAACCCTGACTGAGACTTTGAGTCATCCCTATCAGTTTGGAAGCTAGCATCCGTATAACCCTTTTCAATGAGCTATTCCTCTCTACTAAATACCAATAATACATCCTTTGTCCTTCTCAAGTACTTTAGGATATTCTTGACGGCGATCCAGTGACCATCTCCAGGATGAGACTAATATCTGCTAGTCATGCTCAAAGTATAAGAGACATCAGGACGAGTGCATAATATTCTATACATGATTTATCCAATTACCGAAGCATATGGAATCAACTTCATGTGGTCCTTATCTTCAAAAGATTTCGGGCACTGGTCCTTAGAGAGACTCAAACCATGAGATATGGGTAAGAATCCTTTTTTGGACTGAAGCATGTTGAACCGTTTCAACCCCTTCTCAATATATGTACTTTGGGTCAAACCCAACAACTTCTTTGATTTATCTCTATAGATCTTTATACCAAGTATATAAGTCACTTTGCCCAAGTATTTCATTGAAAAACAATCCCCTTGGTTGTTCTTAGCAATTTGCAGGGTCGGAATGTCATTCTCGATCAGTAGTATGCCATCCACATACATTATCAGGAAGACAACAATGCTCCCACTAATTCTTTTGTAAACACAAGGTTCATCTTCATTCTTGATAAAACTAAACTCTTTTATTCTCTCTTAAAAACAAACATTCTAACTTCGATAAGCTTGTTTTAATCCGTAAATGGATCTTTGTAGCTTGCATATTTTTGTGGGTTCACCTAAAGATACAAAACCCTCGGGTTTTGTCATATACACTTCCTCAAGGATGTTTCAATTTAGGAAATCTGTTTTGACATCAATCTGTTAGATCTCGTAGTCATAAAACACAACAATATAAGACATAATTTTGATGGACTTAACCATAACAACAAGAGAAATGGTCTCATCATAGTCAAGAACATGAATTTGCTTGAAACATTTAACCACTAATCGCCTTTTGAATGTCTATACATTCCCATCCATCTCGGTCTTCTTCTTGAAGACCACTTGTACCCTATGGGTCGTACCCCTTCAGTTGGTTCCACCAAGGTCCAAACTTGGTTTTCATATATGGAGTCTATTTCAAATTTATTGGCCTCAAGCCACTTCTCGGAGTCCGGTCCACTGATAGCCTCTTGGCAGGTTGCAGGCTCCTGATCATTATCCATAAGCAACACATTACCTACTTAAGATACGAGAAATCCATATCTCTCAGGCTCAAATCTAGGTCTACTGGATCTAAGTAGGTCTTGTGTTTCTTGAGTAGGCTCACAGCTACAACCACTTATAGTCCTTGCTCAGGTTCAAATTCCGGTTCATTCACTGTTTGTGGTTCCTGAACTTCTTCAAGTTCCACCTTTGTAGTATTTCTGGAAAAGAATACTTTCTCGAAAAGACATCAATCCTCGCGACAAACACTTTGCCCTCAGACAGCAAATAGAAGTAGTACCCTTTGCTTTCCCAATGATACTTTACAAGATAACACTTATCTGACTTGGGTTCCAGTTTTTAAGGAAATTGACATCGCACATATGCCTCACAACCCCAAATCTTCATGAAAGACATACCAGGACGCTTCCCAGTCCACATCTCATACGGGGTCTTTTGAACCTTTTTTGTTAGAGGACGATTTAATGTGAAAGTATTAGTCTCTAAAGCAAAAACCCCAAAAGGAAATAGGTAAATCTGCATGACTCATCATCGACCGCACCATGTTTAACAGAGTTCAATTCCTCCTCTCAGACACACCATTATGTCGTAGTGTTATAGATGGAGTGAGTTATGATACAATACCACACTCTTTTAGATGATCACGAAACTCATGACTTAGGTATTTGCCACCTCGATCAGATTAGAGTGCTTTAACCATTTTTCCTAACTTGTTTTCTACTTCACTCTTAAACTCTTTGAACTTTTCAAAGGTTTTGGATTTGCAGTTCATAAGTTACATATATCTGTATCTATTAAAATTATCAGTAAATATAACGAAGTAGTAGTACTCACCTTTAGACATAGAAACCATGGATCCACATACATCACTATGTATTACACCCAAGAGATCATCAGCCCTCATAGTATGACCAGTGAAAGGGACTTTAGTCATCTTGCCTAATAAATATGATCCAAATCTCTCAAATGATTCATAATCAAATGAGTCTAGTAGTCCATCTTTATGGAGCTTGGATATGCATTTCTCATTTATATGGCGCAAATAATAATGCCAATGGTATGTAGGATTTGACTCATTAGTTCTTAGTCTTTTAGTATTTTTTATGTTATAAATCGGATGGTCTAAGTTCAAAACATACAAAACATTAAACATTTGGTCTACACCACAACAAACATCATTCATAAAAATTGAACAACAATTGTTCTTAATTATAAATGAATAGCCTTTTATGTCTAAACATGAAATAAATATAATATTTCTAGTTATAGAAGGAAAAAAATAACAGTTATCTAGTTCTATTACAAGCCCTGTGGGCAAAGAAAGATGGTAGACACCAACGATGATGACATCAACTCTTTCTCCATTTCTAATGTGTAAGTCCACCTCTCCTTTACCCCAGCAATCTCCTCCTTCCTTGATCTTGCACATTTGTACAAATATTAGAAACACATCCGGTATCCAATACCCAAGATAAAGGAGTAGAAAGTTTTATCTCTATAACATAAATACTTTAAGCGGACGGCATACCTCCCTTCATCTTCTGCAGACCTTCAATGCCAGCCTTGCCACATTGGTTGCATTTCCCTTCCTTCGCCATGCCCTTCTTCTCAGTACTGAATACTTGGGGTCATGAGATGACTTAGGTCCAACCTTAGTCTTCTGAACCCTTTGTCTTTGCCTTTTCCTTTATGCACCATCAATATAAGGCTATCAGGCTTGACCTTCTTTATATTGATTTTGACAACTTTGAACATGCCTAGGAGCTCGGGTAGTGTCTTGTCTATCTCATTCATGTTATAGTTCAAGACAAACTTCTCATAACTGTCCGACAATGATTATAGAAGTAGATCAGTAGCCAACTCTTGGCAAAAGGGAAAGCCTAGTCTTTCAAGGTTCTCTATATAATCAATCATCTTGAGTACATGAGTCCCTATTAGGTATCGAGCTCCCATATTGCACTAAAAGAACGCCTTGGTGACGTCAAACCTCTCCTGTCGAGCTTGCCATTGAAACATTTTCTTAAGGTGTTCATCAATATATTTACAACTCATGTTCTCATGTTGCTTCTGAATCTCAGAGTTCATGATGGAAAACATGAGGCACTCGATATCCAAGGAGTCATCACTATACTTCTTATAAGCATCTTTATCTTCCTGAGGGGCAGAGGAATTTGGCTCAGCAGGGTGATCTACTTCAAATACATAGAGCTTGCGCTCTTGCCTAAGAACAATTCTCAGGTTCCTATATAAGTCCAGATAATTATTCTCGCTCAGTTTGTCCTTCTCAAGGATAGCTCTGAGGGACAGGATGGAGTGAGATCCACTTTCCATGGAAATTCTACAAGGAATTTATGCAAAGAAAAACTCAGTACTATTTTTCAAAATATATCTTTATTTTAATATAGACTTTAATTAAATACTCTCACTATTTTAATTAAATTGATAACCCTTAATATTTTTCGGAGAGTTTATGCGAGCTACTCTCTTGTGGACAAGATCCGTATTTTACCAACACCATGAGTCAGCTTTGGCTTTTATCTAACAATATAGTTATTTAGGTAGGCAACACTTGCCAATTGCATCATCGTGCAACTCTTGTATGGTTGGTGAATAACTCTTTACTCACATCTATTATATGGTGCATGACAACCCTATGCCTCTGGGCACTCAACCTTCGAGGTCACCCAGTTAAGTTGGGCCCGATGTTGATATTGGGATATCACAATTATCTGCTCGCACCCTTACTAAGATAGATTAATGCACCTTGCTTTGGCAAGCCCGCACTTCATCGATCGAGGCAGGAAGAGTGTCATCCATTGGAAGGCGTCCACACACTTAAAATTAGATAAGGGATTTAATAATAATTGATTAACATTTAATCATGATTAACAATAAACCATTGAGCACATTCACAAAAATGAACAAAATCACATGCGCTCCCAGGCAGGTTCCAAGGGGTTGCGCCCCTTGTAGGGACTTAGGGGTAGAGCCTTTAATGGGATCCAAGGAGCAGCACCCCTGGCAATGGACTCACTGACAGATCTATAGAGGGTTTTACTAGATAGCACATTAAATGTGCGCAGCCAAATAAAGTTAATGAAAACCCAAAAGAGAAACTTGGATCTTGCGATGAACATTGATCAAGAAATTTGCATAACATAAAATAAGAGTATACTTGAGTGGGATTTAGTCGACACTCAATTAAGATGCTCTAGAACAGTTTTTGGTTAGCGGGTGATTTCATGCAAAATGGATTTACGGCTCTATAGGAATCAATATGAATGGGGAGAACACCGATATCTTGTCAAACAAGATCCTGGATGGAGAATGGAAAGCCCTTTGCATCTCCACAGACTATTAGGACTGCACCAGGAGAGGCCGTGGAGGAGGGGGCCAGAATCGGGGCTTATGGGAGTGACGAGATCGGCCCTTCGGGAAACACTTTTCGTCAGTTTTGGGTTCGCCCTAACTGATACATCTCCAAGGTCTTAGGCAATATATATATATATATATATATATATGTATATATACGAGTGACAGGCACGGGCCTTTGGCCCGCGGGGCATTTATCGTGGGTGCGACATATGTCGTGGGTGCGATATATAACGTGGGTGCGACATATGTCGTGGGTGCAACATTTTAATGGGTGCAACATATGTCGTGGGTGCGACATTTATCGTTGATGCCACAAATGTCGTGGGTACGAAATATGTCGTGGGTGCGACATATGTCGTGGGTGCAACATATGTCGTGGGTGCGACATATATCGTGGGTGCGACATATGTCGTGGGTGCGACATATATCGTGGGGGCGATATTTTTCGTGGGGGATACATTTGTCGTGGATGATGACATTTGTCGTGGGGGCAACATTTGTCGTGGGGGAGTTATTTGTTGTGGGGGCGACATTTGTCGTGTGGGTGGCATTTCTCGTGGGGGAAACATTGGTTGTCGGTGCATCATTTGTCGTGGGCAGCGATATTTATCATGGGGGGTGTAATTTGTCGTGGATATGACATTTGTCGTAGGTGCGACATTTATCATGCATGCGACATTTTTCGTGAGTGCAACATTTTTGGTGAATGTCACATTTGTTGTGGGTGCGACATTGATCATGGGTGCAACATTTGTGGTGGGGGTAACATTGGTCGTGGGAGCGACAATTGTAGTGGGAGCGCCATTTTTCGTGGGCAGTGACAAATATTGTGGACGGCGATATTTTTGGTTGTAGGCAATATTTTTGGTGGGAGGCGACATTTGTCATGGGCAACAATAACGATCTAAGAATGACTTTCAACTATAAATTTATATTAACAAATGCTTGGTTATATAGAAAATGATATTGATGATGGAGTTTCTGAATTGAATAAAGATACAATGATGTTATAATAATATAAATTCTTTATAAATCACATTAACAAAACCAAACTTGAATCGTACCTAAACATATACCACAATAGATATCCTCATATCCATCATTTTTAACCCAAATGAACTGTAGTCTTTTAATCATCTAACAAAACGTATGATCTGTAAAATAGAGATTGATAAAAAATAAATACATTAATTTTAAATTTCAATCTTTCTGCAAAAAAGAAATCTACAATGATACAAAATATCAGAACTTTACAGTACCTTACGCATTGTCCAATCAGTGGCAACATGAGATCGAGTGGAGCAGGAACTTGGAAATATAGCTAAAAACTGTTGGGTATTGTATCCATAATAACCTAGATTTGTATGAAGTCACCCTTGAACTAAGATGAATTAAGTTTGTATTTGATACTCTTTTAAGGTTGAGTGCTTGCAGGTTATAATTGACAAGTGTAGACCAATATCAGTCTACAATGAGTCACCAAACATAGGACCATATAATATAATCCCTGATTGTGTGATCCATGGTGTTGACTTATGTTTAGCCTCTCTATTGGGACACACTTCTTTTTCAAGTAATAAAGATATGGAAGAAACTATGGGTTGCTGATCTCCAAGAAGAAGAATTAAAATCTTGTTCAGAAATTTTGCTAAGTCTTATTCTGGAGAGGTTCTAAGTCTAGTACTCGAGAAGCAAGGTTCTTGTCTCGAGAAGCAAAAGTCATTACTCGAGAAGGCCAAGCTTTGTTTCGAGAAAGTAGAAGTTATTACTCGAGAAGGCCAAGCTTTGTCTCGAGAAAGAAGAAGTCATTACTCGAGAAGCCAAAGTTATTTCTCGAGAAGTCTAAATTGTTCTCGAGAAGTCTAGTCAGCTCTCGAGAATTCATTATCTCTTTCTCGAGTAACCGAAATTATTTCTCGAGTAAAAGTCTTTTCTTTCTCGAGAAGCCAGAACTTATTTTCAGTGTCTTCCTTAAGTACTTCTAGAGAACCATATACCTCTTCTAGAGAAACAAAAGTTGTTCTCGAGAAGTCAATCCTTTACCCGAGAAATGAAGTTCAATTATTTGAATTTTTCGTTAAGTCCCGACGGAAGTAATTTCAAATTGTTCTCGTTTCTTATTGGTCCACATATTCTATCATTAATGATTATGATCGTTAAGCAAGTCATATAAAAGGTCTTATCATAATCGACTAACTCTAACAATAAAAATAAGTATTCATAATCGCATATTTTTCATTCTAAATCGGGAAGCGTCGCCGCTGTTCATCGTCTTTTTCGCCGATGACCTTCTCCGATCCAAGAGATTCAGAACAAGAAGGTTTCAATAGATCAAGACTTTCAACATCGATAGATCTATTCCTTGATCGTGCTGATCCTAAGTTTTCAGATCCAAAGATTTTGCCTATGTCTTCTTCGATCCGTTTTTGATAGAGCTTCAAATTTTAAGAAGGAAGACGGGCTGAAGACTCAGATCTTAAATATTTCTGTTTGTATATTTTCTGTAAAATATTTTTTTTTGTAGGAGATTTTTCTCCGAGTTGTAGGAGCTTTGTTCTCCGAGATTTTTGTAGGAGTGTTTTGACTCCGAGTTGTAGGGGTGTTGCTCCGAGTTGTAAGATTGTTTTCCAATCCGAGCTAATAGTGAAGTAGCCGAGTCTAGCGCTGTGCTAGATCGATGAGGTGGAGAGTGGACGTACTCAAGGGTTGGGAACCATTATAAATCTTGTGTTTTCTATGGCTTGCTTATTTATTTTCTGTGCTCTGTCGTTACAAGTTTTTATTCCGCAAAAAGACACAGAACTCACCTATTCACCCCCATCTAGGTGATTTAGGTAGACAACTAAAAACATCAAAAAAATCAACATCATGATTCTGCAGCGAGTAATGAAAATGAATCTTTATTTTATTTTTCAACAAATTGAAGTATTACTTATTTATTAAATAAAATTTAGTTGTATTTGATGTCATACCGCGCTTCTCATCGTTATAGAGTAAACCCGATCAAATATTTCTCTAAATACCATGTTTTTAGTGAACAAACATTCATGACCCTCGATAACATAGTTTTTTACTAATACTCTTGTGGTATGTGTTGAAACCCCTTGAGATAAAGCAACGTACAATTGTCTATGACTGAATACATTATTTGGAAGATAGATTCTGACATTCCCTATTGTCTGTCCCTGAGACTTGTTAATTATTAAAGAGAAGCTCAATCTGATAGGAAATTGTTTTCTCGTTAGTTCAAACGACATCTTGTATTTTTCTGCACTCTGAAGTGGTATGTGTGGAATAAAAACTCTTAGACCCTTGAAATGTCCTACCAATAATTTTGCCTCAATGATATTTCTTCCAAATCTACGATATATTAGTGTATTGTCGTTGCACAATCCAATTTTCGGATCTATATTTTGGAGCAACATAATGGGGGCAGCCACTCTTTAATGTTAGTTTGTGCGGGGGTAGATTTCCGGGATTAATTGAGTTTAAGAATTCTGGGAGATATAAGTTATGGTTATCATCAGAGACAAAGTCAAAAGAATAGTAAGTTGTACTCTCCCCCGGGAACATAAACATGCATTTTTCATTCAGGTTGTTAATATCTTCATTCAATGGAGTTATCAGGGCCCTTGTCTCCATGTACTCGACATCATTATTGTTGATATTGTACATTTGCATATTAGGGAAAACAAAATTTATTAAATCATCAAATGAATGCTCTCCTTCCCAAGGCATAACAATTGTGTCAAGAAGCTGAATCATATCATTCTCTATTATTGGATCCTCTCCATTTCCAACCCCGAGCAAGTATTCTGCAAATCAGATGCCATCGCGTGCCCTCATATTTTCTGTTAGTTTAAGCAACTTCACTTCTGGCCATAAGAAAGACTCAATGATGCTTGACCTAATTATTTCCAGTCTTGTACCATTCACAATGATGGGTGTACCCTGTCTGAAATCACCCCCCCATTATAAGAACCTTTCCCCAAAAGGTTTGTCATTTCCTAGCACATCTTGTAATGTACGGTCTAGTATTTCAAAAGTTTTCTTGTTTGCCATGGGTGCCTCATCCCAGATAATTGCAGATGCAAGTTTGCACATATCTGATTGTTTACTGAAACCACAATTCAATACGTTTTCGAGTTTAATTGGTATTTTGAATCGAGAGTGTGCAGTGCAGCAACCCGAAAGCAAATTTACTGCTATACCAGAAGCTGCAGTAGCTATAATAATACGTCCTTCGTTACGGAAAGTTACAAATATAGACCGGTAGAGGAATTTTTTACCGGTCCCGCCGGGACCGTCAACGAAAAAAATAGCGATGTTTCTTCTGCTATACTATTGCATATAGTGTTGTATGCAATTTGTTGTTCATTATTCAAGAGTGCCGTCGAATCTCAATCTGCATCGGATATTGGAATTGAGAGTTCATTGTCAATCAAACCCGGTAAGTCTACCGAATATTGTATGTCCTCGCTTAATCTTGGCAAGTCAAAATCTTTAGTGCTTTTATTATATTGTTCGAAAATGTTGTTTAGCTCACAAAGTAATTTATTAATGAAGAAATTACTGTTTGAAGTGCCGGTACAACCGTAATCTTCGATCATTGCCATATGATTTTCTTCCCAGAGTGTCCTGACCCCGGTCAGTTGACAATACAACAATATTATTGCAAATAATCTTTGTAATGCAGAAGGTATTCTAAAATTTCTGGCTTCAGCTAGACATTCTCTTATGCTATTGTCTTTTTCAAGCAACCCGTGCTTCTCAGCAGCTTCTTTGAATGTTGCACAACGATGCCCATGGACAGTGTATAGGTTATCAAATGATGTTGGTGCTGGAATGTGATTTAGTAGGAGGCGCAAGTAGAATTGCTCACCCTCCGTTGGTGATACGACGTAAATGCGACCAATGATTATTCGATTCCTGCTCTTTTTATCCATTTTCTTGTTGGAGTAAGCTATTGGTAGTGTCTTATGTGGATTCTAACTCATCATTGAATACTTTGAAGAACTTTATTTACATTGTTCGTGAATTACGTTGATCAGCGAGCACATTAGAGATAGTCTGATTAGCTTGAAACCTAACTTGATGTTGATTCGATAAATGGATTTGTAATCTTACAACTGAAGGATATGTTTGATACATATGATATTTGAGCAACTTTCATGAAGCTTTAGGAGGGCAAATCCAACATATGTCGACGTATTTACTTTCTTCGTCATAGTTCTGACCCGATCATACTACGAATGCAACCCAGTAGAAACCCTTGTATACGTACTTGTATAGGTATTTGATGCTCTTAATGCTACTGCATATTTCCACATTTATATGACAAACATATTTGAGTAGAAGCCAGGGGTTGTATGAAATGACCCAGCCATTATCGATTACCAAGTTGTCGTCACGACCCAGTATTATTCTCCTATCATCGTCCCGATGACGGTATAGGGGGTACGAATCAATTCCGTGTGTTGTGCTTTCAATGAAAGGTTTTGGGAATACCTTTTTGCAAACATTATTTTTCATGCATTGCGCATTCGATCTCAATAGTCCATACAGTTCGTGTATCATATGTTTAAGTACTGTATTGTATAGCTCGGGTTCTTCTATTTATATCAGTATTTCGACTCTTACGACCCCGTCATAGTTGTCTGTAGTATTAAGGCTATCATGCTCGTTGAAAATAAATAGCATATGTGCTTGTGGTAGTCCATGCTTTTGAAACTCGACAACATGAACGTGAGCAACCACTCTACCAAGAACGCCTTTGTGGAAAATTTTGTCCTTTAAACATTCTATCTTTGCATGGAAAATTCTGGAGATTAAATCTGGGCGATCTTGAGGCGTTTTTCCAGGAGAAAGCTCGCTGATTATCTCCAGCCACGAGGGATTGCATGTCATTATTAGGAAAATATCTGGCTTGCCAAAATTGCGCACAACTGCCATAGCATCCTGATACCTCTGGTACATATCTCTGGGACTTTTGATAAAAGATGGCGGTAAGATTGTTCTACATTGCACATTTTTATCAAATGTGACTCCCATAGATGTGAAGGAGAATACGTGGTTGTAAGCACGTATATTCTTTCTAAAGTTATGTGCTTTGGTAGTTTGTGCAGTGTACAGTTCAAGTAGCTCAGGCGGTGCCGTGATATTAGGTAGATCCACTAAACCTCCTTTGTAGCATAGAGTTGATGTCTCAATGTGGAAAAGCTTTGCATTATAATGTGAACAAATAGTAGGGGAAGATATTGTGACTGTAGGCACATTAAGTGCGGGGTAACAGTTTCTTGCTGTGAAATGAGTTGTCGTTCTTTGATTTGGGTTGTTGCCTGTATGTTAACATGGAGAATTGATTACGCAACAATTTTGATTAATAGGTCCAAATGTTGAAATTGCACAGGCATAAGGGAAACTACCAAGAAGGGTAGACGGCCCCGTAGACATCTGTACATCAGCTTCATTTGTAGTTCTTTGTTCTTGTAGACATGCACATATTTATTGAGCTTATGTTTGTATGTTTGCTTGGCATCTTCTAGTACCTTGTTCTCCGCACTCTAGTAGTTGTGTATTGCTAAGCGCCCTTTGATGGATTACAACACCTACAAAATGGAAAGAGTTTTATGTTTTTTAAATATAATTCTTGTTGTTAGAGTTACATGTGTAATAAAATTGAATAGATAAGGTTGGGTTGGGACCAAGTTAGACATGTTAGTGTATGCGGAGTAGGTGTATGTTGAACATAAGGTGTTGTTAGATTAATTATCAGCATGTTATTAGTTTGTTGTTGTTCGGAGATATTCTATGAGGTAGTGGTTGTTTCCATGAGTCGTTGAAGTTGTCGTACTTCTCTTCTTCGAGAATTTGTTGTGTCATGTCAGTCTTGAGATGATGCATACATTTGTGGCCTTACTCTTTGGCAATATGTTCCCGGTGGCAAGCGGATGGTGTTTGCTCCATGTAGATGGTGAAGCTCGCATCTTCTTTCAGCACGTGCTTGAAGCTGGGCAGTCGTTGGCATCTATCTTTGGCGGACATTCAGTTGTGATTACAATCAACATAGATTATGACCAAATAACACAAAGAGTGGAAACCAAACCAAAAAAACTCGTGTAGATATTCTGAAATTTATCGTATATTTGCATACAATCTTGAAATAAGTTTCAGTTTATTTGCAAACTAAAAATAAAGAAATTCATACCGCTTAGAAGTATATAAGAGTCCAATTTTCAAACAAAAGTTTAAAGTTATATAAAAAAGCCTAATGTGTAAGTTATGCCTCCTATCACATAGGGGAACTAAAATGAGAGTTAGGCTTAGATTTTTGCCCTTTTCTTTCAACCTATTCTTCTCCAAATCATTCACACACACATACAAAATTTAGTTAGGATTTACCCCAGTCTAAAAAAAGTACTTGTACTGTTCCAAAAATCTTTTGCATATTAATTCTGGCACTACTAAATGACGATGAAGATTGCAAAATTTGCTGAATGTAAAATTGGCAATAATTATAATGGATGATGATGAGGATGATGATTGATTGTAAAATTTGTTGAATGCTAATTTGGCACTAATCTTGCAGTATTTTGGAACTAAGCCGACACAGAATTCGCATAAATATGGCACTAATCTTCCAGTATTCTGACGTTACAATTGCACACTAAAGAATGCAGTAATCTGGGGTCTATTTTGTGCAGTTATGAACAAATTAAAGTAGGTAACTGAAAGTGAAGGGATAGATACTACTCTAGAGGGGGGGTGAATAGAGTTATCAAATTTTGCACAGACAATACTTAATAGTCTACCCAACTCCCTTGGAGTGAAGTGCGGAATGAAAAGATTATAGATATTGATTTAACCTTAAAGCCTAACACAAGTGATGTGTACAAACACAAGCTAACTGTAATTACAGTTAAGCTTGGAAAAACCTAATCAGCAACTAGCAGCCTAGTTATATCTAATCACAGCCACAATGCAGGAATTAAACAATTGAATCCAGACGACACAAGGAGATTTATAGTGGTTCCCCAAACAACTTGGGTACGTCCACTCTTCTACCCACACGGTAGGAATCCACTCAGGTTTTTGATCAGGTGCCCTGCCACCAACAGAATCTGCTTCAGGTAGATTCAGAAACCCTTTAGACTTTTGATCAGGTGTCTAAAAACCAAGCACAGGTTTTTGATCAGGTGCCCTGCCACCAAGGGATACTTTTGAAGGGAGTAATAACCCTGTACAGGAGGGGGAAGAAGGTTAAGATGTCTTCTCTATTTTTCAATAGATTAGAGAAGCACAAAAACTTGCACTGAGCTAGAATGCTCTAAAGAATCAAGGCTCCCCCAGGCTCAAAGATGTCCAGGTGAAGTCTTGCTTCAGTGCAGAAAACTCTTCAGAAAATTCTGAAGGAAAAGCTACAGGAAGAAAATAAATGACAAAAAGAAATCTCTTCAAGCAGCTATTCTTCTTCTTCTTCTTCTTCAAAGAATCTCTGAGTTTGAACTTCCTGAAAGCAGGAGAACTCAGGTTGAAGAAGAGATGAGGATCTTAACACTTCTCAGTTAGATGGAGTTTGCTGAGAGCAGAAAGCTTGAACGCTTGAAAGCTTGAATGAACACTGGTTGGCTATTAGCTTCTGTTGACTAGCTTGAATCCTTCAGCAAAGGGTTCTTTTTATAATCATCATCAAGCAACGGCTCTCTTCCATTTGAATTATTTGTCTTCTTCTGAGCCTTGAGACCTGGGCTGTAAATATCAAAGAAGACAGAAATATCTCTGCAGCAAAACATTCTATAAAAAGGAATAAACCTCTTTCTAAGAAGCTGCAGGCTTAAATCAAATAATCAGAAGGACTGAATAAAGTCACATCAGAAATAATCTCTTTATAGCAAAGAAGAAGACTTTTCAGTCCAACGGCTATAAAGGGCTGTCAGCAGATAAAGTAAATTATAATGACAGCTAATAAGACAAACAACTTTATCTTAAAAGATTTGAACTCAGGCAAAAAGAATAGAGCAAATAATGCCTGGAAACTTTATCATACAGCTTAAAATAATGTGCCAGAAAATGTATTAAATTAATTAAATATAATAAATAAATACAAAATACAAAGGCAGGCAGAAAGCGTCGAACGACCTTCGGAGATCGTCGACCGACGCACGGAGATCGTCGATCTATCGGGCAGATAGTCGAACGATCCAGATAGTCGACCTATCGAAGAAGATAGTCGAACTACCCCGGCAGATAGTCGACCTATCAGAACAGATAGTCGAACTACCAGATAGTCGATCTATCAGGACAGATAGTCGAACTATCAAGCGCACAGAGATAGTCGACCTATCAAGCAGATAGTCGACCTACCTCAGAAAACAGATAGTCGACCTATCAACAGATAGTCGAGCTATCAACGCAGAACAGATAGTCGACCTATCAACAGATAGTCGAACTATCAGCGCAGAACAGATAGTCGACCTATCAACAGATAGTCGACCTATCAGCGCAGAACAGATAGTCGACCTATCAACAGATAGTCGACCTATCAGCGCAGAACAGATAGTCGACCTATCAACAGATAGTCGAACTATCAGCGCAGAACAGATAGTCGACCTATCAACAGATAGTCGACCTATCAGCGCAGAACAGATAGTCGACCTATCAACAGATAGTCGACCTATCAGCGCAGAACAGATAGTCGACCTATCAACAGATAGTCGAACTATCAGCGCAGAACAGATAGTCGACCTATCAACAGATAGTCGACCTATCAGCGCAGACCAAAGCGTCGACCAACTGATAGACGATCGTCGATCAGTCGATAGACGATAGTCGAACGGCGTTCGACTATGGTCGAACGAAAAACCTACTTAACCAAATTCTCAATTTGGAAAAGCGAGGACTCTACAGCTAGACTCCTAACCATTGACCATAGATATTTCTTGGGTCAAGGAGCACAAAGGAGAGGACTAAACTCAAATCAAACTAGGGTACCAACAATCTCCCCCTATTTGAGTTAAGTCTCTCAAAAACTAAAAAGCAGCTAGCAATAGAATACTAAAAATAATTTCAGCAGATAGATAACAATAAACTGGCAGATTATCAATCAGATAGATAAATATAGCACAGCAGTTAATTAAACTATTAAGAATCTTTAGAGTCTGGTAAAGGATCAGAAGAACTAGAAACAAAAGAAATTTTTCTTAGAGGGTCATCTGATTCTTTCTTCGACATCTTTAGGTCCTGCGCACCAATGATCTTCAGTTCTGTAGTCCTAGGGACAACAGCTTCAGGGTGCTTTTCCATGTACTTTGACGGGTCAAACATCTCAGGATTTACCTGGAACTTTTCAAATTCTTTCTTTCTATAAGCTGACATGGTAGTAAGACCAGTTATATCTTTTCCTTCAGCTCTTGCTCTTCTTATCTGAGCTGCTCCTACAAGTTCTTGAAAGCGAGCCATCCTAAAGTTAGGATCGAGCTCAGGATTTTCATATACGGGCTCAGGAGAAGCAGCATCAGCTATTTTATCTAGATAAGACATTAAAGAATACTTAGCAGATAGGTTCTTGCTATATATTTTAAAACAAAGGTGAACTATTTACCTTTTGATACAATTTCCTCAGTCTGTACTGGAGAAGGAGATGAAATTCTCTTCTTTGGAGAAGGAGGTGGGGAAAAGGTTGGTCTTTGACTCACAGTCTCCTTCATTTGTCTTTGAGAACCATAAAATGATTTGCCTTGAGAGCTTTGATAACCTTGCCTTGGCTGGGGCTGAGCAGACGCAGATTTTCCAGAGGAGGCAGTAGGATGAGCTGAAGGGTTCCCAGAGGCTCCTGCACCTGGAGGAGGAGGAGGACCTCTGGGAGTCCATCTTGAGACAGGACTATCATACCTCTTGGTTCTTTTCCTTTCTTTTTGCTGATTTTTCGAAAACCACATCCAATGCTGGAATTCCTTAGATTTAGGGTCAATGCCCTTCAAAATATAATACGGAATATCATTATCCTTGCTAGGAGGTGGAGGAGGAGCAGCTTTTCTTTTCTTTGCAGCAGATTTCTTTTTCTTTGACTTTTCAGAAACATCAGAATCATCATCATCATCAGAATGGGATGATGGAGGGTTCTCATAAGGATCATAGGCTTCTAAGACAGCCTTTTCTTTAAGCTTTGAAGCAGATTTCTCTTTTTCTTCTTCTATGGCATCCAAAGCCAGAAGGGAGTCTAAATCTAATCCTGGAGAGTCATCCCAGATGGATGACTTTTCAAATTGCAAATCTTTCTCTTTCTCTTTTAAAGATTGAACTCTTAAATTCCATGCAGCTCTTGCTTGAGCTTCTTCCATACTCAGAACTGGAGAGTCAACTTTGACTTCCTCTTTCTCAGACTCATCTTCTTTATTATCTAAGAAGGATTCCAACTCAGGGTCTACTTGAGTAGCAAGAATACTTGGGTCAGCCTCAGAAACAACTGCTATGATTTGAGCAGCTAAATCTTCTTTAATAATATCTGTAAAATTATGAATATAGATCTGCTAAATAAACAGATATCATTCCTTCAAGGTATTCACAGACTATCAAATTAATAGACTCATCAACAAAACGAATGAAAGAGTTACCTTCATATTTAACCATCTC
This sequence comes from Platanthera zijinensis, assembly GCA_039513925.1. NCBI lineage: Eukaryota > Viridiplantae > Streptophyta > Magnoliopsida > Asparagales > Orchidaceae > Platanthera > Platanthera zijinensis. Next base: position 155,424,880 of record CM077090.1, on the reverse strand, counting down.
CCAGCAGTCATTCAGATAAGAAGTTATAATTCCTTCCAGGAATCTAACTATCATAGGAGAGGTTAGATCTTCTAAGAAGACTTTAACTGCAATCTCAGATAATAATATTCCATCTGCTATCTCTTTCTCAGACAAAACTGGAGCTAATTCTATCTCAGCTATTACAACATCTGGAGCTATTTCTATTTCAGCTGGAGGAGAGGCAGGGAGGACTGAGACATCTTCATGGAACATCTCCCCCTGCCTGATTTCAGTGGCTACTGAAACTAGGCCCCTAGAGGAAGATGGCTCAGCAGATTTTGAAATGGATTGGATGGAGGCAGTTAAACGGTCAATGGAGGCGGCAAGGGGAGCGATTGCCTCGTCAATCATGGTTTTGATTGACGGGGTAATCAGCTCCACAATGCGGGAGATAATCTCTGGAGAGATTTCAAAAGATGATGGATGAGAGGTGGATGGAGCAGCAGCAGATATGGTAGGGGTGCTGGGATGAGAAATAATGGGGACAGGGGATCGAACTGGAGATACAGCAGGAGAGTTAACTGGGGAATGAATTGGGGAATGAACGGGAGATACATGAGGAGTAAGAATTCTCTCTGATCCTAACAAATCGAAGCTAGGAGCAGATATCCTAGCCAGATGAGTAGGAAGAGGAGAGGCTGGAGGGGAAAGAGGAACAACCGTAGTTGTTTCAGGGGAAGCAGAGGAAGAAAATCTTACTTCAACTGAAGTTGATGGTACTTCAGCTGAGGTAGACGACAATGCAGAGGAGGAGGAAGGAAGAGCTGAGCCAGCTTCAATAGGTTGAGGAGCGACTGATGCAGTCCTTGTGTCCTCAGATGGTGCTGGAGCAGATTTCACAAACGTCCTCTTCCACTTTGAGAACAGATGGGGATCCATCTTCTTGCTGGCATTGATGGTTGTTGCACTTGAACTCAGCAGCTGGGGAAATCTTTCCTTCAGGAAAATACCTATAACCCTTCCTAGGGTAACTTCCTTCTTTCCATTCTTTTTCCTGATTAAATCAAACAGAACTGCAGCCCAATTGATCCTTTTCCGATTAACAATTGCACACATAAGTGCAAATTGCTGCCTTGTTATGTTATCATGGGCAGAGTGCTTGCCCAGAAGCACTTTTCCAACTATCTCAGCCAAAAACTTGATTTTGAAAGGGAAGTTTACCTTGAGCAGCTTGGTGGGAATGCCCTCGGCATGTCCCAGCTCAACAAGCATCCTTCCGAACTCCTGAGCATCTTGCTCATAATCTTCGTCACCAATAACTAATCCAAACACATCAGATAGAACGGCCGGAGTCAGGATAACTTCTTCTCCGCCTATGGTACCAATCATCGATTCGTCTGAGGAAGACGACGTGAAAGCCCATTCTTTAATTTCTGGAATGTTGATCTTAATTCTTTCAGACATTAACTTCTCTAAACCTTGATCCCTGCAGAGCTGGAGAACTTCCACTATTCCGGCATCGCAGCTACTGAAAGCTTCAAAATCCACACTGAATCCTGCATCAAACTTGACGACGGCTAGAACAGCTGGGGAAACCGCCATTGAATCGCTAGAGAAATGCGAGAAGGAGGAGGAAGACGAAGGGGACGAAACTGCAGAAAATCGCAAGCGGGAAAGCAGAATGCGAAAGGGCACGCTCCGTCGACGATAAAGCAAAAGATCTTTTGACCTAGGTCGACTATCGGCTTTATATCTGACCGGATATAGTCGGTCTATTAAAAAGATCTTGACCCGATGGTCGAACGGTCGTTCGACGATCGGCTCAGAAGCAGAGTAGTCGGACAATCGTTCGACTATTTCTGGCTTCTCAAACAACAGGCTATCGTCATCAAGAGATCGACGATGAGCCCAACCTGTTCGACGATGGTCGAACGTCGATCGACGATCTTCAAACAGATAAGCTATCATTAACCAGAGGTCGACGATAGGCTTAAACCGTTCGACTATCTTCGAACGTCGTTCGACTATCTTCAAACAGATTTCAACATAGGCAGATAAAGTCACACTTAGTCTCGTCCATTGATCATGCCTAGTTGAACTAAAAAGAACAGATGCTTCTGTTCATCTAAAGGCTTGGTGAATATATCACCTCTCTGAAACTCAGTGGATATGAACTCAAGACAGATCTTGTTCTTTTCCACACAATCTCTCAGGAAATGGTGCCGAATCTCAATGTGCTTCGTTCTAGAGTGGTGCACTGGATTTTGTGCAATTGAGATAGCACTGGTACTATCACACATGATCTTGGTGTTCTTGTGTGAGTAACCATAATCCACAAGCTGGTTTTGAATCCACAGGATCTGTGAACAACAACTAGCAGCAGCTATATATTCAGCCTCTGCAGTTGAAGTTGAGACAGAAGCCTGCTTCTTACAGAACCAAGAGACCAATCTCTCTCCCAGGAACTGGCAAGTTCTTGAGGTGCTCTTCCTGTCAACTCTGCAACCAGCATAATCAGAATCAGAATATCCAATTAATTCAAACTCTGACTCAGCTGGGTACCAAAGTCCTAGTTCTGGACATCCTTTCAGGTATCTCAGGATTCTCTTTAGAAGAATCAGATGAGATTCCTTGGGGTTGACCTGGAATCTAGCACAAAGGCATGTAGCAAACATTATATCTGGCCTACTTGCAGTTAGATATAATAGGGAACCAACAATGGCCCTAAAGTTCTTTTGATCAACTGGCTTGCCGTGATCATCAGAATCAATAACTACATTAGTAGCCATGGGTGTAGGCATTGCTGAAGCATCAGCCATCCCAAATTTCTTTACCAATTCCTTGGCATATTTGGATTGGGAGATGAAGATACCATCAGCATCTTGCTTAACTTGGAGACCAAGAAAGTAAGACAGCACACCCATGCTACTCATCTCAAACTTGGAATGCATTAAGTTGGAAAACTTTTTGCACAGTTTGGGATCAGTGGAGCCAAAAATAATATCATCTACATACACTTAAACTAACATGATTGTGTCCTTGTGATGCTTAACGAAAAGGGTTCTATCAACTACTCCCCTAGTGAAGTTGTGCTCTAACAGGAAACTAGCTAAGGTCTCATACCAGGCCCTAGGAGCTTGCTTTAGTCCATAAAGAGCTTTCTGTAACTTAAAAACATGAGAAGGCTGAGTTGAAGAAACAAACCCTGGTGGTTGTTCAACAAACACCTCTTCCTTAAGCTCACCATTCAGGAATGCACTTTTGACATCCATTTGGAACACCTTAAACTTCATGAAGGCTGCATAGGCCAAGAAGATCCTTATTGCTTCTAGCCTTGCAACAGGAGCAAAGGTTTGGTCATAGTCTATACCTTCCTCCTGTCTGTAGCCCTGAGCTACAAGCCTAGCTTTATTCCTTACTATGATTCCATTTGCATCTAACTTGTTTCTATACACCCACTTGGTGCCTATGATCAGTTGGCCTTTAGGTCTTGGAACCAAAGTCCAAACTTTACATCTCTCAAACTGATTGAGCTCCTCTTGCATTGCAATGATCCAGTGGGGATCTAGCTCTTCATCTTTAAAGGTGAGGGGTTCAACCTGTGAGAGGAAACAAGCATGCATCACATCCTGTCTTAATTGATGTCTTGTTTGCACACCAGCTAATATGTCTCCAATCACTTGAGATGTGGGGTGATCTCTAAGTGTGACAATATCAGCAGGTGGGATGTGATCTTCAGCAATAGTTGGGATTAATTCCTCAGGAGCAATTTGATCTACTGTTGGTGGAACAACAACAGCTTCAACAGCTTCAGCAATGTCTTCATCACTGTCTGATTCAGTGATCTGAAGAGTTGAAAGTTGAAGGATTTCTTGAGGGGCATCATGTACCTGCAAAGAACTGGAGGAAGGAGAATTTTCTTTCTCCTTGTAAAACATCTGATGCTCATCAAATAATACATGCACAGATTCTTCTATCTTACAGGTTGATTTGTTATAAACCCTATAAGCTTTGCTTACTTGGGAATATCCAAGCATGATTCCCATTGAAGCTTTTGCTTCAAACTTTCTAATATATTCTTTATTATTATTATGAATATACACAATACAGCCAAAAACTCTAAAGTAATTAATTTTTGGTTTCTTTCCTTTAAGCAACTCATAAGGAGTTTTACACTTAAGTTTGTGTATCAAACTTCTATTCAAGACATAGTTGGCTGTACTAACAGCTTCTGCCCAATAGGATAGAGGCATGTTAGCATCTGCCAACAATGTGCTAGCAGCTTCAATTAGTGTTCTATTCTTCCTTTCAACTACCCCATTTTGTTGAGGAGTTCTAGGAGCTGAGAAGCTATGTTTGATACCTTCTCTCTCACAGAATTCTTGCATGAGAAGAGAGTCAAACTCAGTACCATGATCACTTCTGATCAAGGCCACATGAGTAGAGTACTCAGTCTGCACACAAAGTAGAAAGTCTGTAAGGGCTTTGAAGTTATCAGACTTAGTTCTCAAAAAGAAAACCCAACTGAACCTAGAGAAGTCATCTACAATTACTAATGTGTAATACTTCCCTCCTAAACTCTGTACATTTATTGGGCCAAAGAGGTCCAAATGTAATAAATACAGGATCCTAGGAGAATCACTTTTGTTTACAGATTTAAAAGAATTCTTGGTTTGCTTGCCTAGCTGACAAGCCTTGCATAGGCTCTCCTTCTTGTAGGGGCAAGAAGGTAAACCTCTAACAAGGTTGTGCTTAGATAACCTAGATATATTTTTCAGGTTTACATGACTAAGCCTTTTATGCCATAGGGAATTATTATTAAGGGTTACTTCATTAAACAGGCAGATTTCAGATTGAGATGAATTAAAATCTACTAAATATATATTTCCTATTCTAATACCTACTAAAACAACATTATTATTTAAAGTAATATTGCAAGAGAAATTAGAAAATGAAACCTGGTAGCCAGCATCACATAGCTGGCTGACTGAAATCAGATTATGCTTTAGTCCATTGACATAAGCAACTCTCTTGAATGTAACTGCTCCAATGGTGATCTTGCCATAGCCTTCTGTCTGACCACAGCTGGAGTCTCCAAAGATAACCTTTGGGCCGAGCTTAGCTTTGAACTTTGACAGTAGATCTTTATTTCCTGTCATATGCTTAGAGCATCCACTATCCAAATACCACTTGTTTTGAGTGATTGGATAGGCCTTTACCTGCAAGACAATTATTTAGACAGAGTGGACCCAGGTAACCTTGGGTCCCTTGTTTTTCACATAAGAAAAACTGGAAATGTATGAAAATGCAGGCTGAGGGTGATAACCTAGTGGGTGAGATCTCCTAGGTGGGATTCTCCATGCTAATGATGGGTCAACAAACCTAGGGTTTCTATTCTCATTTAGGTTTCTATGGTATTGGTTGTGATTTTGAAAATCATATTGAAAACGTCGATCGACGTTTGACGATGGGTGCTCAGATCGTCGACCTTCGTTCGACCATGGAGCTTCCGATCGTCGAGCGGCGTTCGACGCTCTTTGCATTTCTTTGAAAAACTTCTTTCTCTTTTCTCTCTTAGCCTTGTTTAATGTTTTATTTACCAGATTTACTTGCTCAGTGTTCTTCTTTCCACTAGCTGAAATGAAGTTCACTGGAGTTGAAAGGTTATTTTTAAGAATGACTGGGGGTTCACTGGGAGAAGCTCCTAAGCCTAGTTTATCATTACCTGACCTAGTGTTAGTCATGCTGGTAATTTCTAACAGCTTAAGGCTTCTACCATTAAGGGATTCTTCTAATCTCTTAGACTTAGCTAACTCTATTTTAAGAAATTTGATTTCTTCACTACAGGTAGTGAGTTCTTCCTTTAACCTAATGTTTTCAGAGGCTATTGATTCTGAGTCAGCTAACCTATTTCTAAGTTCTTTTATTTCCTTCTCTGAGCTAATTAAATCTAAACATAAAGATTTAAATTCTAACTTAAATTCTTCTGAAGTAAAATCATAAGAAGAAAGTACCTCATCTTCTGTAGGCATCTCTTCATCAGAATCAGAACTCTCTGCAGCAGAGTGGTTGCTGCAGGCATCTATTGCCATGAGGCAAACTTCTTTTGCCTTCTTCTCTTCCTCATCTTCACTGGAGCTTGATGAGGAGGATTCTTCATCAGAATCACTCCAGGTTTCAGCAATGAAACCTCTCTCCTTCTTCTTGTTTTTGTAGGAGGATGGCTTGGAGTGCTTCCTGTGTTGTTCTTTGTCTTTTCTCTTTTCCTTGTTCTTCTCCTCTGGACACTCTGACAAGATATGTCCAGGCTTCCTGCAACCATAACATATAATTTCTTTAGCAGGAGAGCGATCATACCTTGGTTTGTCTTCATAACGTGAAGACTTCTTTCTGAACTCCTTTCTCCCCATCTTGAGAAATCTCTTGGCAAACAGTGCCATCAGTTCCTCATTAGATTGGCTGCTTTCAGAAACATCTGCAGCCTTAAGAGCTAGAGATTGCTCTTTTCTTATTGGAGTGGGGGTCTTGGCTTCAGCTTCTGCTTCTCTGGTCTTCAGCACTTGCTCAAAAGACTTGAGCTTGCCGAGGAGAGCTTTAGTTGAGATCTCATTTGTACTTCTGGCTTCTTTGATGGGCCAGATTCTTAGATCCCATGTGCTAGGGAAGCACATAAGAATCTTATCATTGACCTCTGTCAATGATATGTCCTTGTCCAGGGTTCTCAGCTCATTGATGATTGAGCTGAGCCTGGTGTACATAGCTTCAACTGATTCAGCATCAGTTTTCTTGAAGTTCTCGTACTGTGAGATCAGGTTGGACCTTCTGTCCTTCCTTTCATCAGCTGAACCAGCTACAATCTGGTTCAGTGTGTCCCACATGGCCTTTGCTGAAGAGCAATCAGCAACCTTCTGGAACACCTCATCAGACATAGTCTGAGCCAGTATGTTCATTGCTTTGGCATCAGCAATTTTGGCCTTCTTGTATTCATCATTATAATCTGGAGGAGGCACTGCACTCATATCAGATGATGAGGCAGTGGCAGCAGCAGGTGCGCTTGGGGGACCTGACAAAATAGAAGAAAAAATACTTTCATCAATAGAATTCATATAAAGTTTGATCCTTGCCTTCCAGATGCCAAACTTAGCTAAGTTGCATGCTGGAGGTCTGGTGCTTGAATAATCCTTAGACTGGGCCATGATAGTGAATATCTATAAGCTCTTGGTATCTATCAGGATCTTGTGACTTAGGTGTTAGCCTATACAGTCAGTCAACCTCCCTCTGATACCAATTGAAAGTGAAGGGATAGATACTACTCTAGAGGGGGGGTGAATAGAGTTATCAAATTTTGCACAGACAATACTTAATAGTCTACCCAACTCCCTTGGAGTGAAGTGCGGAATGAAAAGATTATAGATATTGATTTAACCTTAAAGCCTAACACAAGTGATGTGTACAAACACAAGCTAACTGTAATTACAGTTAAGCTTGGAAAAACCTAATCAGCAACTAGCAGCCTAGTTATATCTAATCACAGCCACAATGCAGGAATTAAACAATTGAATCCAGACGACACAAGGAGATTTATAGTGGTTCCCCAAACAACTTGGGTACGTCCACTCTTCTACCCACACGGTAGGAATCCACTCAGGTTTTTGATCAGGTGCCCTGCCACCAACAGAATCTGCTTCAGGTAGATTCAGAAACCCTTTAGACTTTTGATCAGGTGTCTAAAAACCAAGCACAGATTTTTGATCAGGTGCCCTGCCACCAAGGGATACTTTTGAAGGGAGTAATAACCCTGTACAGGAGGGGGAAGAAGGTTAAGATGTCTTCTCTATTTTTCAATAGATTAGAGAAGCACAAAAACTTGCACTGAGCTAGAATGCTCTAAAGAATCAAGGCTCCCCCTGGCTCAAAGATGTCCAGGTGAAGTCTTGCTTCAGTGCAGAAAACTCTTCAGAAAATTCTGAAGGAAAAGCTACAGGAAGAAAATAAATGACAAAAAGAAATCTCTTCAAGCAGCTATTCTTCTTCTTCTTTTTCTTCAAAGAATCTCTGAGTTTGAACTTCCTGAAAGCAGGAGAACTCAGGTTGAAGAAGAGATGAGGATCTTAACACTTCTCAGTTAGATGGAGTTTGCTGAGAGCAGAAAGCTTGAACTCTTGAAAGCTTGAATGAACACTGGTTGGCTATTAGCTTCTGTTGACTAGCTTGAATCCTTCAGCAAAGGGTTCTTTTTATAATCATCATCAAGCAACGGCTCTCTTCCATTTGAATTATTTGTCTTCTTCTGAGCCTTGAGACCTGGGCTGTAAATATCAAAGAAGACAGAAATATCTCTGCAGCAAAACATTCTATAAAAAGGAATAAACCTCTTTCTAAGAAGCTGCAGGCTTAAATCAAATAATCAGAAGGACTGAATAAAGTCACATCAGAAATAATCTCTTTATAGCAAAGAAGAAGACTTTTCAGTCCAACGGCTATAAAGGGCTGTCAGCAGATAAAGTAAATTATAATGACAGCTAATAAGACAAACAACTTTATCTTAAAAGATTTGAACTCAGGCAAAAAGAATAGAGCAAATAATGCCTGGAAACTTTATCATACAGCTTAAAATAATGTGCCAGAAAATGTATTAAATTAATTAAATATAATAAATAAATACAAAATACAAAGGCAGGCAGAAAGCGTCGAACGACCTTCGGAGATCGTCGACCGACGCACGGAGATCGTCGATCTATCGGGCAGATAGTCGAACGATCCAGATAGTCGACCTATCGAAGAAGATAGTCGAACTACCCCGGCAGATAGTCGACCTATCAGAACAGATAGTCGAACTACCAGATAGTCGATCTATCAGGACAGATAGTCGAACTATCAAGCGCACAGAGATAGTCGACCTATCAAGCAGATAGTCGACCTACCTCAGAAAACAGATAGTCGACCTATCAACAGATAGTCGAGCTATCAACGCAGAACAGATAGTCGACCTATCAACAGATAGTCGAACTATCAGCGCAGAACAGATAGTCGACCTATCAACAGATAGTCGACCTATCAGCGCAGAACAGATAGTCGACCTATCAACAGATAGTCGACCTATCAGCGCAGAACAGATAGTCGACCTATCAACAGATAGTCGAACTACCAGCGCAGAATAGATAGTCGACCTATCAACAGATAGTCGACCTATCAGCGCAGAACAGATAGTCGACCTATCAACAGATAGTCGACCTATCAGCGCAGAACAGATAGTCGACCTATCAACAGATAGTCGAACTATCAGCGCAGAACAGATAGTCGACCTATCAACAGATAGTCGACCTATCAGCGCAGACCAAAGCGTCGACCAACTGATAGACGATCGTCGATCAGTCGATAGACGATAGTCGAACGGCGTTCGACTATGGTCGAACGAAAAACCTACTTAACCAAATTCTCAATTTGGAAAAGCGAGGACTCTACAGCTAGACTCCTAACCATTGACCATAGATATTTCTTGGGTCAAGGAGCACAAAGGAGAGGACTAAACTCAAATCAAACTAGGGTACCAACAGTAACAACACATTAAAACAGTTAAAACAAATTTGGATAATACGTATGGGGAGAGTGCAGATTGAATCACAGCTAATTAAAAGATTCAGCTAATGTTAAGAAAGAATGGAGAAATGAGAATCAATTAATTTGAACGCTCAATAGAGTTGTGAATCAGTTAATTTAGGGAGAGATGTGAATCAGTTAATTTCTTGATATATACATCGAGTAAAACTAATGATTTTGAGGTATAAAAAAGCAAAAGTGAAGGGAAATATTTTATCAAAAACTGACTTCAAATAGATATGAAATAAAAATGAGATTGTTTTACCTCTAACTAAATTAATATCCCCAATTTCCAATAGCTACTCATTTCATCTCTTCAAGCTATCTTCATTCTCATCCCAATCGGTCGCAGATACGTATGTGGTTTCTTAGGTTCAATTAGTACGGGAGTAGTTTTTTACCAAAGGTTACAGAGGAGGTTGAATGTTGGTCGTCGTGGCTTTGATTAAAAGAAGCGGAAGTGGCTGTGCAGATGTTGGAGGAGGCGCGCTTTGGATGCTTTCTCTAGAGTGAGGAGGCGTTCTGACATTGGAGTGGCGTGGGGTACAGAGCGGGGCTGTGATGGAGGTTCATCGGGGTTAATTCCCGCATGGAGGATATGGGCTGCAATTTTTATTTACACTTCATCATGAAGGTACTCATGAGCTCCCATTTTTTTTAATGAGTTAGAACTCAGATTTATGCCAAATCTTCATTTGCCTTTAAGAATAACAAAATTAAAATTTGAAACTTAAAAGTGATAGCACACAATTGAAATTTGAAACTTAAAAGTGATAACACAATTGAAATTTGAAACTTAAAAGGATCAATGCAAACCTAAATAATGTAGAGGAAGATTGCTAACATCGTACTGTATTGAAATTCTGAAAAGAAGAGATGGGGGGAAAGAAGAGAAGTGATATGATATTACCTTATGGAAGTGTCTCTATGTTGCCGTTAAAGAGGTGTTGGAAGAAGTAGTTGAAGATCAGTGGGTTGGGAGAGGCCGAGAGAAGGTCAAAGATGAAGATTCTAGGATAGAGAGGACATCAGCGGAGGAGCTTCTTTCGTAGAGAGGTTCGCCGGTGTGTTTTTCTATGGTGGGAGGAGGGAGCAGCAGCGAGGTGCGGGAACGTACTTTGCGGGAGAGCGATGGTCACGACGGAATAAGCATATGCATGGTTACGGTCTTCGATGCCGGAGATTTGTGGGTCGTCGGAGAGCAATGATGGAGGGCGGTATGGGTTCATGAGGTAAAAAATATGGGGCTGAAGAAGATCCGCTTAGCGGTGCAGGAGCTTTTGATCGGTAGATTTTGGTCACGGGAGGGACGGCTGTATTTTATTGGGTTATCCGCAGTTTAAGAGCGACATATTTAGGGCACGGTAGGGTTGGAAAGAATCCTTCATCATTGATGGAGATGAGGCTGAAGTTAGTGTGGGATCAAGCGCATACCCAACTGTTCCAAAAGCCCGGACCCTTGGAAAAGGCGCTACTTAATTTCTTAAATAAGTAGCAGAGCGCCACAGGTCAAGTGAAGGAACGCCGGACCCAACAATCCCCCAAGCATCCAGCACAACTCGTCAGCTTAGAGGTGGGGTTACCACATGGCCTACATGGCTCAGAGATGGAGTTACCATATGTCCATGGTTTTCCTGACCCGCCAGACCCACACAGGTAGAAGGGAAAAATTGGGATTTAATAGCGCCCCTTTGTTTTGAACCCGTGACCCCCTCTGATACCAAATATGGGATCAATCGCATACCCAACTATTCCAAAAGCCAAACCCTTGGAAAGGGCGCTACTTAATTTATTAAATAAGTAGTAGAGCGCCACGGGTCAAGTGAAGGAATGCCGGACCCAACAGTTAGGTATTAGCAGGAGGTGTTGGTCCTTGGCTTTGGCGGCGATGGGGTCAGGCGCGAATGAGAAGAGGTCGCGGGGGAGAAGCGCTGGGGGAGGACCTAGGCACCGGCTTTTGGAGGAGAATGGAAGAGACCTAGGCACCGGGTTTTAATTTTTGTAAATTAAAAAATTGAATTTATAGCTTGATCAGATGGCTAGAATGAATTAGGTGTCTCATATACTGTTGGGTATTGCATCCACAATACCCAGATTTGCATGAAGTCACCCTTGAACTAAGATGAATTAAGTTATATTTGATCTTCTATTTTAGTTATGTGTTTGCAGGTTCTATATCTAAGTGTAGACCAATGTCAGTCTATAGTGGGTCATAAACTCAGGACCATACAATGTAATCCCTCATTGTGTGATCCAAGATGTTGACTCACGTGTAGCCTCTATATTGGGATACACTTCATATTCAAGCACTTGTACAAATGAATGAAGAGTTGGTGATGATTGGATTCAAGAAGGAAAATTTTTCTAAAGTCAGAAATTTTCTAAGTCTTTTACTCGAGTGGTCTGTTAGTACTTAAGTAGAAGAAGTAGAAGCACTCGAGAAGTCAGCTTAGTACTCGAGTACAGGAAATTGTTCTCGAGTAGTACTATTCTAGTTCTCGAGTAACCAGGTCTAGTACTCGAGTGGACTTTTCCTCTACCTCTCTAGTGTTCAGGTTTTTAACTCAGAATATTTCTAAGTTTAGTACTCGAGTAGTCATACAGTACTCGAGTAGTTGATAGTATGTCTCGAGTGACAGAAAATTTTCTCTCAAAATTTTTTTAAGTCTTTGTTCTCGATAGGTCTTATTCTATATCTCGAGTGGATTCCCAGTTCTCGAGTAATTCTATTCCACTCGAGTAATGATTTTATCCATTTCGAGTATTTCTATTAAACTTCTTCTAGAGTAATTCAAGTCGATTTCTTGAGAGTTAGTCTTATACTCGAGTAATGCTTCATTCCTCTCGAGTAACTTCAAAATTTCTTCTTCTCGAGTAATCTTCGCTATCCACTCGAGTACAATCTTCACTACTCGTGTAGTTCTACTTCACTCGAGAAATGAAGTTCAGTTTTTTTCAGAAATTTCGCTAAGTCCAGATTTGACCGGATTTTCAAATGACATGTCGTTATTGGTCCACGTGTACGTCATTAAGGATAATTTTGACCGTTAGGGGAGATCTTATATAAAGATCTTGTCAGACCGACTAGCCCTAAGAAGATAAGAAGAAAGAGTGTTGTCAATTATTATTCTAGGTATTTTCTAAATCTTATTCTCTCTCTCCAAAAACAGAAGCCACCACCGTCGATCTTCTTCGTGCAAGCTCTAGGGTTTTCGATCCCAAGATTCAGATAAAGATTGACTTCCAGATCGAGATTATTGTTCGTTCTTCATCATCTCTAAGATCGGATGAAGTCAAAGAAAATTTTCAGTTCTAGTACTTGCCGAGTTTCTTCTTCAACATTTTTGATAGAGGTGTAAAGATAAATGAAGTGGATCTAGGCCGACAGATTCAAGATCTGAGGATTATTTTTGTATTTTCAATTACTCTCAATTTAATTCTTGCCGGAGATTTCTCTCCGAGTTGTATGAAGTTTTATCTTCCGAGTGTAGATCCTTGTTGTGGATCGAGTTTGTAGGAACTTTGTTCCGAGGCATAGGATTGGTTTATAATCTGAGGTAGTGGAGTAGCCGAGTCTAGTGCTTTGCTAGATCGGTGAGGGAAAGTGGATGTACCCAAGGATGGGGAACCATTATAAATCTTTTATCATCTGTGATTGCTTGGTAGATTTGTTTGCATAGTTCGTTAAATTTTTTATTCCGCAAAAAGACGCACCACTCACCTATTCACCCCCACTAGCTGATTAAGGTAGGCAACTGATCATTTTCAATTGTTATCAGAGGGAGGTTGATCACTAAAAGGTTAACACCTTGATCAGATCTGACTCTAAGTGTCTCTTGAGATTTTCCAAGCATGGACAAGGCTAAAGATTTTGCCAAGCTTCCATTGTGCACCAAGAATAACTTTCCCATATAGAAAAAAAGAATCAGATTTTTCATGGAAGCTATGGATCTTAGGATCTTCATGATCGATGAAGAAGGTCCTTACATTCCTATTACCGTCTCCACAATAGATCCAATAAAGCAAGTTCCAAAGAAATTAATGGATCTAGAAAAAGATGAGATTGCACATGTGTCTTTAGATAAGAAGGCCAAGAATATAATAGCAAGCGCAGTCGATGAGTCAATGCTACAGAACTTGATCCACTGCCAGTCTGCTAAGGAGATGTGGAAGTCCCTTGTCACTTTTATGGAAGGCACAAAAGAAGTTAGGGATGACAGAAGATCCCTTCTGAATCAGAAATATGAAGCCTTCCGACAAGGACACAAGGACACCATTGCTAACACATTTGAGAACTTATTCAAGATAGTCAACGGCCTCAGGGTCTATTGCCGAGTCTTCACAAACGGAGAACTGAATGACAAGTTTCTAAGATCCCTAACCAAGGAATGAGATAACAAGGTTTGTGCTATCCGGGAATTTTGAAAGTTAGCTGGGACAAACCCTCAGAATCTCTTCGGAAAGTTAATGTCATATGAGCTTCAACTCAACAGAAGGAAATTTGAAGAAGAGAAGAGCAGGTCTGCATCCAAGGAGAAGTCTGTTGCTCTAAATACAGACACCTCAAGGAAGTCAAAGGCTACCTCTCCTGCCCCAGTATAAGAAGAAAGTGAAGAGGAGTCATCTGAGCCAAGCACTTCAGGCTCAGAGCTATCTGAAGGAGAGTTCCCTCTACTCTCACGACATTTCAAGAAATTCTTGAACAAGAAGAACTAATGGAAAGGCAAGGATGCCTCCTACATAAGATCACGACATGATGGTGATCGACATAGAAAAGGCTCAAGCAGCAATGACAGGTATGTTTCTAAACCTAACAAACATATTTTGACTGACATCGTTTGTTACTGTTGTAATAAGCTAGGTCATGTCATTGCTGATTTCCCCTACAAGAAGAAGGAGGGTGGAAAGAGAGAAGAAAATAAGTCCTCATACAATAAGAAGAGGACAGAGAAGAGCCTGATAGCCAAGAAGGGAAAAACTCTTAGTGACTCCGACTCATCTTAGTCGAGTGAAGAAGAATAAGCCTACTTTGGGCTTATGGCTCAGACAGATGATGAACAAGAGCCCCAGTTCACTGGGAAGATAAACTCTCACACTCCTCTTTCAGAATCTGATGTCTCTGATCATGATTATGAGGACAGCTCTTCTGACGATGAGTCTGAACTCAGAGTCCAGTATAAGGAGTTGATCAAGGCCTACGATAAATGTCGAAAGGTCGTGAAAACTTAGGCAAAAGAGATTAAGTCTCTAAAGGCCATAGAAAGCTCTCTGAGAGAGGAAGTCGTTAAGATGGACTCATTCAGATAACACTTAGATATTGCAGTTGATGAGTTCAATAAGTCTATCAAGCACCTCGATCTGAAAGATGAAATCATTAAGGGATTGGAAGGGTTACTTGAAGCCGAAAAGAAACTTGTTGAAGGTTTATCTAAGCCCAAGGTAGTTCTTCCTCTTGTTGCTGAGTTCTCTGCTCAGACTAAGGGTGCTGGACTAGGCCATGTTGAGGCTACTAGTTAATCTTCTAGGAGGAATAAGGCTCAGCGAAAGAATAAGGCGACCAAGAAGGCTTTGGCTAAAGCAAAGGGGAAAGCTCCACAAGATCAGACTACATTTCAGAAAGTTGTCTTCTCGACTAATAAGTTTGATCTTGACTCCTCCTACGGTCACTTCACTAGGCCTACTTATGTAGAGCCCAAGTCAAGGTACCAAGGATGGACTCACCCTCAAAACTTTGGTGAAAGTGTCTTTAAGGAACCTTATGAAGAGATCACTCTTCAGAGCTATGTCCCTTTTGTTCATGGTCATAAAATCAAGAAAGCACCAAAGGTAAAGCCCATTGTGGAAAAGCCACTGAAGGAGAAGAAATCATGTGATTGCCATCACCATGAAGCTTATTCCTCTAGGAATGCTTCCCCTGCTAGACCACCATCTGAGAAGGTCAAGCAGGAGAACATAAGGAAAAGATACAACAGGTTTGACTGTTGGTGTTGTGGCAAAATTGGTCACTTTGCCATCGACTGTTGGTTTAATTCCAGAAATTTTGCAACTCCTCAAGTTGGCAATAAGAGAAAGACCACTCATAATGCTAATCCTTGTAGGGGGAGTGTTCTAACACGAGACCAAGGACCTAAACGTGTTTGGGTTCCTAAGGAAAACTTATTATGATTGCAGATATGTCCAAAGGCCACCAAAATGCCTATCTTGAATTTGGACAGTGGATGCTCTCGGCACATGACCGGGATAAGAGCCCTACTTCAGAACTTTGCTCTAGTTTTGAACGGACCAAAGGTCATCTTTGGAGGTTCAGACCGAGGAATCACTAAAGGCTATGGTATGATTACTAATGGTAGTGTATCCTTCTCAGATGTGGCTTATGTTGAAGGATTGGAACACAATCTCATTAGAAAATTCAGCTCTACGATAAAGGATACAATGTTGAATTCCATGCTGATAAGTGCTTGATAAAGTCTGTTGACAATATGGAAACGATTCTATCAGGCACTCGAAGTAGGAATATATTTTGTTTAAATTTCATTTGTATAGAATCTTCTACACCTGTGTGTCTTTTGGCAAAAGATAGTGTGTCTCTTGTTGACCAATAGAACAAGAGATTAACCCAAATTAATTTTAAAACTATTAATAAATTATTTTCACTGAATTTGGTACATGATGCCCCAAATGTCAAGTACGTCAAAGACAGACCTTGTCTTCTTGCGTAAAAGGAAAGCAAACAAGGGATACCTTTAAAAGCATTATAGGCAAAGACTCTAATAGATGTTTACATCTACTTCATATGGACTTGTTCGGTCCACTATAAGTTAGAAGTTTGGGAGGTAAGGATTATACGTTGGTTATTGTTGACGATTACTCGAGCTTTGCGTGGGTGTTCTTTCTGAAACACAAGTCAGATACCTTCGACATCTTTACTAATTTTGTCAGGCAGGTCCAAAATGAATACAACTATTCTATAGTTAAAATCAGAAGTGACAATGGAACAGAGTTCAAGTCTAGGGCCATGACAGAATTCTATGAAAGCTTGGGTATCTTTCATAAGTTTTCTTCTCCTCGTACTCCTCAATAGAACGGAGTTACTAAGAAAAGGAATAGAACACTCATAGAGGCTTGCAGGACCATGTTGAGTGATGCTTCACTTCCGGAATATTTCTGGGCTGAAGCCGTCAACACTACATGCCATGTGCAAAATCGAGCACTCATAAATAAGAACCATGATAAAACACCTTACGAACTTCTAAAGGGCAGGAAACCGACTGTCTCATATTTTAGAATCTTTGGCTGAAAATGCTTCGTGCTCAACAATGGAAAGTATCATACTACCAAGTTTAGCGAAAAGAGTTTTGAAGGTATTTTTGTAGGATATAGTTGTCATAGTAAGGCATATAGGATTTTCAATAGAAAAACTCTGATTGTAGAAGAATCAGTACATGTTGTATTTGATGAGACGAGATTGCTGCAAAGCAACTCTTCTAGTGTGTTCATTGAAGATACAGATACAAAGTTGAAAGAAATTAGCTTGGATGAACCTATTGAAGATAAAGGTGAAAAGTTCATCAAGATCACCACTCCAACCCCTATTGGAGAGGTAGATGATCAAGATGAAGAAATCACTCAAGTTGATAAAGTCACTCCCGTGATTGAAGAAGCTCTAGATGCAAGGACTCTAGAGCTAGACATCTGAATGATCACACCAAGGACCAAATCATATGAGATCCCCGGGATGGTGTCAGAACTCGTAGAGGTACTACTAATGAAATTCTATATTTGAGCTTTCTCTCACAGGTTGAACCAAAGAAGTTTGAGGAAGAAAACTCGGACGCTTCATGGATTATGGACATGGAAGAAGAGTTAAATAAGTTCAAGCACTGCAAAGTATGGACACTTATTCCAAGACCCAAAGGCAAGATCGTCATCGGAACGAAGTGAGTCTAGAGGAACAAGATGGATGAGAATGGAACGATCATAAAGAACAAGGCCAGACTCATCGCCAAAGGATATCATCAAGAAGAAGGAATCGACTTTGACCAGACATATGCTCCAATGGCAAGGCTGGAGGCAATCAGGTTGTTCCTAGCGTATGCTGCATTGAAGGGCTTCACTGTCTATCAAATGGACGTGAAGTCCGCGTTACTAAATGGTGACATAAAGGAAGAATTGTACGTGGAATAACCCGTAAGTTTCATTGATTCTAACTCTCCTGATTACATTTATCTATTATCTAAAGCGTTGTACGGTTTGAAACAAGCTCCTTGAGCTTGGTATGAAACGCTATCTAGCTTTCTCCTTGAGAACAAGTTAATAAGGGGAAAGATAGATAAGACATTATTTCTTAGGGAAATTAAAGGCAAGATTTTGCTAGTGCAAATCTATGTCGACGACATCATTTTTGGTTCTACAGACGACAACCTCTACAAGAAGTTCTCTAAACTTATGCAAGGGAAGTTTGAAATGAGTAGTATGGGAAAGCTGAAGTATTTCTTAGGACAACCGGTGAAACAATCTGAAGATGGAATTTTCATCTCGCATACTAAGTTCACTAAGGAGTTGATTAAAAAATTCGGAATGGAGAATGCAACCTCTATGAGGACTCCAATGGGTTCAGCCATGTCTCTAGACAAGGATAAGAAAGGGAAACCTTTTGATGAAACCAAGTATAGAAACATAGTTGGATCCTTGTTCTACCTTACTGCTAATAGACTAGACATAATGTTTTCTACATGTGTCTGTGCTAGATTCCAAGTGAACTGTAAGGAATCTTACTACGCTGTTGCAAAGAGGAATTT
The DNA here is from genome assembly GCA_039513925.1 of Platanthera zijinensis. Taxonomy (NCBI): domain Eukaryota; kingdom Viridiplantae; phylum Streptophyta; class Magnoliopsida; order Asparagales; family Orchidaceae; genus Platanthera; species Platanthera zijinensis. The sequence continues at coordinate 155,406,521 of CM077090.1, read as the reverse complement.
GAGGTACCTTAAAGGTACACCGAATCTTGGCTTATGGTACCCAAGAAGTAATGACATCGAGCTGATTGGTTTTTCAGATGCTTATTTTGAAGGTAGTAAAGATGACAGAAAAAGCACTTCCGGGACTTGTCAATTCCTTGGAAGGAGACTTATTTCATGGAGTAGCAAAAAGCAAAACTGTGTCGCAATCTCAATGGCCGAGTCAGAATATATTTCTATCGGTAGTTATTGTGTACAGTTGCTTTGGCTAAAGAATTAGCTGGAAGACTACAACATGAAGGTCAAAGACATTCCACTGTTTTGCAACTCCTCCGGCGCAATAGCAATTGCCAACAACCCAGTCTCGCACAGTCAGACAAAGCACATTGAGCTAAGATATCACTTCATCTGAGAGCATGTGGAGCAAGGGGATGTAGATCTGCAGTATGTTCCAACAGATAGGCAAGTTGCAGACATTTTCACCACGAAGCCGCTGGACGAGGCCAAGTTGAAAAACTTCTTCAAAAAACAATGAGCTTGGAATGCTCAACAAAGAAGAATAGACAAGGTGGAATCATCTCAAGGCTCAGAAATCGAGGACAAATCAAAAAGGTTAGAAATTTCTCTAAGTGGACTTCACTTCTCGAGACATGGAATGACTACTCGAGAACTAATGTCTGACTACTCGAGTAATCCCTTTACCTCTCGAGAACTAAGTAATTTCACTCGAGTGCCATCACTCAAGTAGTAACCTTCTTATCGAGAAGTATGACAATCACTCGAGTACTAAGATTCTGCTTCTCGAGTACTAAAGTTCCCTCTCTCGAGTACCGTACATCCACTCGAGAAATAACCCTACGCATTTCGTAATATTTCGATTTTTTCATTTTCGCAACCCGCATGATTTCTGCCGTAATCTAAGGCATGATATAGTGTAATTAGACTCCTAATCTTCACTTCTAGTTTATATAAATAGAAAAACTTTAGATTTTGTAAACCTACTCGAGTTTCATATCCCTTCTCTCGAAAGTCTCTTCGCCTTCCGCCACTGACACAGAGCAACCAACGTCTCCTTCGTTCTTCCGTCTGCCGGTCATCGTTTTCTGAAGCTTCAATGGTGCCGCAGTCAAAGATTGGTGTTGGTAGTCAGTTAGTGATTGCAGGAATCGCAGAGTTATTAGACGATTTCACGAACTTGTTGATTTTACTCTATAGCGCCGGTTTAACCTTTGTTCTACAGCAACCTTGCAAAATCCTCTTTCCCGAGGTTGAAGAATACTTCCAGAATATTAAGGTAATCATAAATAGCACAGTTTTTAAGTCGAGGGTAAAGGGAATTAAGATCAAACTGAACAAGACAACTGTTTCTCAACTTCTGAGGATGCCGATTGTTAATGAAGAACATGGTATCACCACAAAATACAATGACAGGGCTTGTGGTTTCTATGGAGTTCCTACTGAGGTCACTATTATCAGAAGGCCTGATCTGAATGTTGAAAGCAAGTTGTTAGTGGATATCATTAGAAAAGTTCTCTGGTGCAAGACTTCTTCTATAAGTTTCATCTCAAATGACTTATTTGATGTTATGACTGCAATAATCTGCAGGAAAAAGTTCCAATTTGGCATGATGATTCTTGATAAGATCAGGGAGAGTATCAAGGCTCCTAGTTTTGCAAGGATAATCTCTTTGATGCTTCATGAGATTAATCCTCAAGTGTTTGATACTTCCAAAGGTACTCCTATACATCATATGAAGAAGGTCGCTATTTCTTCTATCCATAGATGGGAATTGAAGCTGAAAAATCTTACTCAAGCTTCTAAGGCTCATAAAGTTTCTGCCTCAGAGGAAAGGACTCTATCTCCTTCTCAGCATCAGTTTGCTTGCACTTCTGGTGCAGCATTTGAGGGGGAGCCTGCTCCTTCTGTACAAGACATAATTCCTTCTCTTCCTGTACATTCAGAACAGCCAGATAGAATTCCTACTCCTCCTCCAGCCACTTCCTTCTAACCAGCTACTTCAGAAGAAATTCTTACAGATGCTCAAGTTCAAGACACAATCCTCTCCACCACTGATGACATCAATAAAATGATTGAGGAACTCTCCTCTGATGAACCATTTCCCCATCTTCAAAAAGAGCAGCCTGTTAAACAACCCAAGAAACCCACTCCTGCACCATCACCAACATCTACTCTTGTTCCTTCTCCATCACTTGTGCAATCCCTTAAGTCACCTGCTGCTCAATCCCCAGGTGCTTAGCAAGACAAACAGCAATCAATTCTTCTGTCAGATGAAGATATAAATTCTCCAAAACCTGTAGATGCTCCTTTGAGGTACTTAGACTTCTCCCTTCCCATCTTCACTGGTGAGGAAGAAATTGTTTTTATCTAGACTAAGAGAGCTCAAAGCTCAGTAGTCATTGAAGAAATTGTTCCTTGGAAAGCACCTCCTCCAGCTCCTGTTCCTGCTACTAGCACTGTTTCACCTCCAGCAACTTCTTCAGATATTCTTGAAAAGATTGAGCAAATGTTGCTTGACCAGAGAAAATACTTTGATGATTCCTTGAAGACAGTTAAAAACAAGGTCTTTGCTCTAGAGACAGAGATGAGTAGAGGCTTTGCTGAAATACAGTACAACACTGATAAGCTGAAGTAGCTTTTCAAAATAGGTGGTAAGGCATTGGACCACACTATTACTAGTGTTGGTGAGGTTATGAACCAATCTCTCACTCTGGCAAATAATCAAATTAAACTTGAAAAGAAAGCACAAGAGAATGTAATGAAGGTCTGTGAAGAAGTGGGCCTCTTCAAGGATGAGACTATAAAGAAACTTTGTCTAGAAGTCAGAAATGGGGAGAAGTTAGTAAAAGAACAAGTTGAAAAATATGATTCTAATGTCCAGACCCTATGGACTGAGAAAGTAAAGGAAATCAATCAAGATGTGCTAGCTCAAATACAGTCAGTGAAGTTCCACACCTATGACACTACTGTTTGGATACATAATCAAATCTTTCCGGATTTTTAGGCTGATCCAAATATCATTCCACACCATATATATCCTCTTACTGAAGGCCAACCAGCTCCTGCTCAAATGCCATCACAAATTCCCACTTTATCTCCCAGGCCTAATGATGCAACTCTTCCTCCAGAATCTTATTCTCAAGTTTGGGAATCTGATATTCCTAAAGATTTACCAGAAGTTCAGATCCCCAAAAGAAGGAAATATGGAGAAGGTCCCTCTACTAGTAAGTCAGTTCCCAATCCAGAATTAGAAAAGAGAAAAGCTCAAGAATTTGCTGAAGTTTGGATCCCAACTTCAAAGTCCTTGATTCTAGATACTCTGAAACTTATAATGGACTATAATGAAAAGCAGAGATCTCCATTACAGTTTTTCTGAAGGGAGCTTTATGAGAAGTCCATGACAAAGAGAAGAATTTATGACAGAGAATATGGCATGAACAACCCTAAGACACCTCCAAGACCTCCAAGGTATTATCCAAAACCATTCAGCTATCAAAGGAGGCAACAAAAAAAGTTTGATAAGAAACATCATCAACAGCATCAGAGCCAGAACTGAATTTTTGAATTTTGAAATTGAGGATTGAATGCCTGTAGAAATGAAGTCTAAAACAATTCTAATTATATAATCTCTAGTTTAGATGATTATGTTTTTAATTCTTTATTTCTTGCATTTTTTCTTACTCTTTCCTTTTCATATCTAGTTCTCTCACTTGCGGTATAATTCACCTTAGTATAGAGGGTTCTGACTTCTACAAATAGGGGGAGATTGTTGGGTATTGCATCCACTATAACCCAGATTTGCATGAAGTCACCCTTGAACTAAGATGAATTAAGTTGTATTTGATCTTTTATTTTAGTTATGTGTTTGTAGGTTCTATTGCTAAGTGTAGACCAATGTCAGTCTACAGTGGGTCATAAACACATGACCATACAATGTAATCCCTCATTGTGTGATCCAAGGTGTTGACTCATGTGTATCCTCTCTATTGGGATACACTTCATATTCAAGCACTTGGACTAATGAATGAAGAGTTGGTGATCATTGGATTAAAGAAGGAAAAGTTTTCTAAAGTAAGAAATTTTTTATGTCTTTTACTCGAGTGGTCTGTTAGTACTCGAGTAGAAGAAGTAGAAGCACTCGAGAAGTCAGCTTAGTACTCGAGTACAGGAATTGGTTCTCAAGTAGTACTATTCTAGTTTTCGAGTAACCAGGTCTAGAACTCGAGTGGACTTTTCCTCTACCTCTCTAGTGTTCAGGTTTTTAACTCAGAATATTTCTAAATTTAGTACTCAAGTAGTTGATAGTATGTCTCGAGTGACAGAAAATTTTCTCTCAGAATTTTTCTAAGTCTTTGTTCTTGAGAAGTCTTATTCTACTTCACGAGTGGATTCCCAGTTCTCGAGTAATTCTATTCCACTCGAGTAATGATTTTATCCATCTCAAGTATTTCTGTTAAACTTCTTCTAGAGTAATTCAAGTCAATTTCTCGAGAGCCAGTCTTGTACTAGAGTAATGCTTCATTCCTCTCGAGTAACTTTAGAATTTCTTCTTCTCGGGTAATCTTCTCTATCCACTCGAGTAAAAGCTTCACTACTCGAGTAGTTCTACTTCACTCGAGAAATGAAGTTTAGTTTTTTGTAGAAATTTCGCTAAGTCTAGATTTGACTTGATTTTCAAATGACATGACGTGAATGGTCCACGTGTACGTCATTAAGGATAATTTTGACCGTTAGGGTAGATCTTATATAAAGGTCTTGTCAAACCGACTAACCCTAAGAAGATAAGAAGAAAGAGTGTTGTCAATTATTATTCTAAGTATTTTCTTAATCTCATTCTCTCTCTCCAAAAACGGAAGCTGCCGCTGCTGATCTTCTTCGTGCAAGCGCTAGGGTTTTCGATCCCAAGATTCAGATCAAGATTGACTTCCAGATCGAGATTATTGTTTGTTCTTCATCATCTCTCAGACCGGGTGAAGTCAAAGGAAATTTCAGATCTAGTTCTTGCCAAGTTTCTTCTTCAATATTTCTGATAGAGGCGCAAAGATAAAAGAAGAGGATCTAGGCCGACAGATTCAAGATCTGAGGATTATTGTTTGTATTTTCAATTACTCTCAATTTAATTCTTGTAGGAGGTTTCTCTCCGAGTTGTAGGAAGTTTTATCTTCCGAGTGTAGATCCTTATTGTGGATCGAGTTTGTAGGAACTTTGTTTCGAGGCGTAGGATTGGTTTACAATCTGAGATAGTGGAGTAGCCGAGTCTTGTGCTTTGCTAGATCGTTGAGGGAAAGTGGATGTACCCAAGGTTAGGGAACCACTATAAATCTTTTGTCTTCTGTGATTGCTTGGTAGATTTGTGTGCATAGTTCGTTAAATTTTTTATTCCGCAAAAAGACGCACAACTCACCTATTCACCCCCCTCTAGGTGATTTAGGAAGACAACTGATCATTTTCATATACCATGTCAAATGCATTTTGATGATACTTCTTTTTAATATAGTATATATATATATACCCAGGAGCATAAATAGGCTTGCACTATCCTATTCGCAGACCCAAAACATGAATGAGATGACTCAACGAATCAATGAGATGTCTCAATGCACTTAACGCCTTAGCTGAGAGGTCTCGACACACTTAATGCCTTAGCTTAGAGGTCTCAACGCACTCCACGCAGTAGCTAAGAGGTCTCGACGCACTCAATGCCTTTAATATGAGATCTCAACACACTCAATGCCTTGGATGTGTGGTCTCGACGCACTCAATGCCTTGGTTGTGTGGTCTCAAAGCACTCAATACCTTGATTGTATGGTGTCAAAGCACTCCACATCTTGATGTGTGGTCTCGACGCACTTGACGCCTCTAAGTGCTTGTTCCTTCACACATCATATATGAGTAAGACCAACACAATCCATTCCTCTAACTTCTTCAAACGCTCTTATGTGCAACCATATAGGGAAAATCGCGTTAGCAATGAGAATACCTGTTTGACCACTTTTAGATCATCATTGTAACACCAATAACCATGTACCTCTTGCAGAAGGTCGCACACTTTGCGCACGACTACACCCTGCATGTACTCGCGCGGTCGCAATTCCATTAAAATTGGGCTTGGGACTCAATTTTTTTCCTTTAGGCAAATATTTGACCATCATTTACTTTAGGGTTGACATGGTCAAAATTGGGAGTTGTCTGGTCCCACTTGATGTCCATTTGCCGCATGACATCATCCAATGTTGTTTGGGGCATGGTGGGGGTCATATTGGGGCTAATTGACCCATTCGGTGTGATTTGACATAAATTGACCTAAGTTTGACTTTTGTGAAATTGGGTGATTTGGTTGACCCGATGCAAGGGTGACTGGGCCATGGTCAATTGACTCACTAATGAGGTTAGAATGGTGGGGGTGAGGTCAATTTGACCAATTGAAGTTTAATTGAGCCATGTTAAGTTGAATTGGGTTATGTTGATCCAAAGATGACTTGTGTCAATTTCATAAAATTGATTAACCCCAATGAATTATTATTGACCTAATGGCCTCCCTTAGTGTGTTAGGGGGTATGGGTGAGGTAAATTTGGGCTTGTGAGTTAATTTGAGGTTGAATTGACACACGTTGGCTTGTATCCCTTTGGGTGCACTAAGTGTGGTCATATTGTCACCTTGGGTCCAAGGGTCACCTTGTTGCCCTATCTATCATATCATGCTACATGTCATATCCAACTCTCACTAGGGGACTAGTAGGAATGGGGATGTTACAAATCTAA